>CM061133.1:336964277-338164277 GCA_030789695.1 Scilla litardierei
TTACACTGACTTCTTTACCCTCTAGTGAGTAATAACTTGGATGAATACACCAACCCCTCACTATCAAACTCATTCAGAAGAAGTAAAGAGAAAATAAGAAGGCCTAAGAACCAAAGAAATCCCAAAAGCCATATGTTTTCTCTTCTATGGTTCTAATCTCTTTCAAAAGCTCACAATCAATTCTCAACGGCTCTCTTGAATTAAAGTTTCTTAAAGGCATGACTTAACATCCCCGAAGCAGCCCCTTAAATAGCCCCTAAGAGACTGCTAGTCAGACGTCTGGTCCAGAAGTCCAGACGTCTGACGGCTTGTGTGGCTGACACGTCTAATACGTCAGACGTCTGGGACTTGCTCATCGGGCATCTGACGGTCTCGTCTGGCTGGAGACCGCATAGGCTATCAGACGCCTGATGCTGGCTTTTCTCCGTGAATTGAACTCTGCAACAGGAACTCAACAATAGATTGTGATTTCATTTTTCTATGATGGAAGAATTGACGTCACATTATTAGTCTTTTCATTCGCTCATTTCCCCAAATTTTTTTCCAATCTGCAAACTAATAATTACATGCACCGATGCACACCGGGTATATAGTTAATTCCAGGATTTATAGGGTGTAGTCTTATTTGACATGTAACAATTCTAGACTAGGCCAATTGTCACGGAAAGGGAAATATATCAGGGAAAGAATGATACTATATGTACCTTTATATAAGTACCTTTCTGAGTACTTATTTGAGTACACATGTTCTGAGCTCAGGGGCCAGTGTTCTGAGCTTTATACTAGATAGCTCTGGACCATCGAAATTCACAGAAAATGCACAGTACCGGGCTTTAATGTTCGCCCAAATGGACTTCGATAATTCTGGTGTTTTGGTGTCCAAAAAACTTGCAAAAAAAAAAAAACTTAAAATCAATCTAGATTAATCTGGGCTAATTTTGGGTGTTTGTATCACATTTTTCAACATTTCCCTCAAACCATAGCTATCATAATAAGATCTACCCATATACAAGTTTTTCGTGGTTCCTCTTCCTTTCCAGCCAATTTCTGATCTATTTCCTCTATCTTATCTCTTATGAGCTTTTGCATCCAACAGTACTACCCTGCTATTTCATTACGTGTTCCTTAAATAAAAGAAATAAAATATAAATACAGTGCCGACAGAATTACTACAGGACTTGAGACAGATATTGACTAATTTTTTGAAATCATGGCAGCAAAAGGGATATTTATGTAATGTAGACACAGACTTGTTTTCCAACCCTATCTATTGATTCTCTTTTAGTTTTTTCCTCAAGATGGGTAACTCACCCTCAGGATGAATAAGAAAATATTCACATTTTTGTTGATTGTAATTGCCTCAGCTGATGGGGGAAAACAACTGTGCAGAGCCAATCATTCAGTAAATAGAGTGGTGCTACGCTTTATTGGATGCCTTCAGTCACAAGGTGTAACTAGGGTTCAAGCTAGAAGGCCAAACTGGGTCTCTCAATGTCTTTTTCGATGAGTTTGTCGTGCTCAAAGAAAGGAGTTATATTCCGAAGCACAAAAAAAAAAGAAGGAAGGAGTTGTAGTGACCTCTGTATAGATTGGCACTAATGTTACGCATCTACCCTTCCAGCTCTTTAGATTCTCTTGAGGTTAGGCATACCCAAGATCAACACAAAATTCCCCCATCTATCATCATCATCGTCAAGTTGCTACAGTTTAAATGACATCTTGTTTCCTTCCACTTGAGTCTCTTTCTCACGCACAAGAGGTGTGGAAACAATGCAAGACCCCACCACTCTCCGACTATTTTTCCAAAGCTTTGTATGTATGTGATGAAACATTAAGTTCTGGCAAGACCCCCACCAACCCCTCACTATCAAACTCATTCAGAAGAAGTAAAGAGAAAATAAGAAGGCCTAAGAACCAAAGAAATCCCAAAAGCCATATGTTTTCTCTTCTATGGTTCTAATCTCTTTCAAAAGCTCACAATCAATTCTCAACGGCTCTCTTGAATTAAAGTTCTTAAAGGCATGACTTAACATCCCCGAAGCAGCCCCTTAAATAGCCCCTAAGAGACTGCTAGTCAGACGTCTGGTCCAGAAGTCCAGACGTCTGACGGCTTGTGTGGCTGACACGTCTAATACGTCAGACGTCTGGGACTTGCTCATCGGGCATCTGACGGTCTCGTCTGGCTGGAGACCGCATAGGCTATCAGACGCCTGATGCTGGCTTTTCTCCGTGAATTGAACTCTGCAACAGGAACTCAACAATAGATTGTGATTTCATTTTTCTATGATGGAAGAATTGACGTCGTCAAAGATGTAAGTAGGTTTTAGCGAACCACGCAAATCTTTCTATTTTCTGTCTCTCTTTTTGTTTTGCTCCTTATCCTATGGGGTGTTATCTATTTTTATCTTTTTCATCTCTTTTCGCAAACCGACTTCCTAATCAATCTAGCTAATCAACTTATTATTCAAAAACCAAAATTGATTTGATCTGTTGAGCAGTCTAAAATCGCTTCAAACGCCTATGGTTCTTTGTCAATCCAAGTTTCCTTCGGAAGTGGGCAACATGTCTGCAATCTGTCATCAGTTTAAGTCGAGGCCTGTAGGTAAGAGGTCCAAATGGTCGCGTACTGCACAAAACTCCACCTCGGCTCGACATCAATGTGAAAACTACGTCAAAGCTACTAACCTCAATGAAACAAAAGGTGGAGTGTTCACTAGATTTCTTTCCCACATTAATTACAAGATAAGTATCATGAAGCAAATTGACTGTATCCTATCTCCATGACACACACTCTAGAAATGAATTTGGACATGATTGTATTAGCTAACCGTCTGGTTGAAAAACGATAGTCTCATTTGACGTGCCACACTTCTAGACTAGGCCAGGTGTTACTGAAAGGGAAGCATTTCAGAAATACTAATACTATATGTACTTTTCTGCGTACATATTTGAATATACCAGATTTTTTTCGACAAAGAAAGCATGGTGATCTTTACAAGACGTACAATTTTAGACTCCCATAAAAACAGATGCAGGTTAGGTGAACATCACATGTCCTAATTTCTAAATTTTTTTTGTTTCACCGACTAGGATTTAGGCTCGGACTATATACACCAAACGTCTTCGGTGTATACAAGGATTCTTTTCCAAAACTGGAAACAACGTCACATTATTAGTCTTTTCATTCGCTCATTTCCCCAAATTTTTTTCCAAATCTGCAAACTAATAATTACATGCACCGATGCACACCGGGTATATAGTTAATTCCAGGATTTATAGGGTGTAGTCTTATTTGACATGCAACAATTCTAGACTAGGCCAATTGTCACTGAAAGGGAAATATATCAGAAAGACTGATATTATATGTACCTTTATATATGTACCTTTCTGAGTACTTATTTGAATACACATGTTCTGAGCTCAGGGGCCAATGTTCTGAGCTTTATACTAGATAGCTCTGGACCATCGAAATTCACAGAAAATGCACAGTACCGGGCTTTAATGTTCGCCCAAATGGACTTCGATAATTCTGGCGTTTTGGTGTCCAAAAAACTTGCAAAAAAAAAAGAAACTTAAAAATTCTAGATTAATCTGGGCTAATTTTGGGTGTTTGTATCACATTTTTCAACATTTCCCCCAAACCATAGCTATCATAATAAGATCTACCCATATACAAGTTTTTCGTGGTTCCTCTTCCTTTCCAGCCAATTTCTGATCTATTTCCTCTATCTTATCTCTTATGAGCTTTTGCATCAAACAGTACTACCCTGCTATTTCATTACGTGTTCCTTAAATAAAAGAAATAAAATATAAATACAGTGCCGACAGAATTACTACAGGACTTGAGACAGATATTGACTAATTTTTTGAAATCATGTCAGCAAAAGGGATATTTATGTAATGTAGACACAGACTTGTTTTCCAACCCTATCTATTGATTCTCTTTTAGTTTTCCCTCAAGATGGGTAACTCACCCTCAGGATGAATAAGAAAATATTCACATTTTTGTTGATTGTAATTGCCTCAGCTGATGGGGGGGAAAACAACTGTGCAGAGCCAATCATTCAGTAAATAGAGTGGTGCTACGCTTTATTGGATGCCTTCAGTCACAAGGTGTAACTAGGGTTCAAGCTAGAAGGCCAAACTGGGTCTCTCAATGTCTTTTTCGATGAGTTTGTCGTGCTCAAAGAAAGGAGTTATATTCCGAAGCACAAAAAAAAAGAAGAAGAAAGGAGTTGTAGTGACCTCTGTATAGATTGGCACTAATGTTACGCATCTACCCTTCCAGCTCTTTAGATTCTCTTGAGGTTAGGCATACCCAAGATCAACACAAAATTCCCCCATCTATCATCATCATCGTCAAGTTGCTACAGTTTAAATGACATCTTGTTTCCTTCCACTTGAGTCTCTTTCTCACGCACAAGAGGTGTGGAAACAATGCAAGACCCCACCACTCTCCGACTATTTTTCCAAAGCTTTGTATGTATGTGATGAAACATTAAGTTCTGGCAAGATTTTATACATTGAGTGAGGGTATCAAAGGTCATGGATATATCCTTCAGTGCATGCAACCACATGACAGAGCGATGTCCCTCTTGCATCCCTATGTATTTTAGCGAACCACGCAAATCTTTCTATTTTCTGTCTCTCTTTTTGTTTTGCTCCTTATCCTATGGGGTGTTATCTATTTTTATCTTTTTCATCTCTTTTCGCAAACCGACTTCCTAATCAATCTAGCTAATCAACTTATTATTCAAAAACCAAAATTGATTTGATCTGTTGAGCAGTCTAAAATCGCTTCAAACGCCTATGGTTCTTTGTCAATCCAAGTTTCCTTCGGAAGTGGGCAACATGTCTGCAATCTGTCATCAGTTTAAGTCGAGGCCTGTAGGTAAGAGGTCCAAATGGTCGCGTACTGCACAAAACTCCACCTCGGCTCGACATCAATGTGAAAACTACGTCAAAGCTACTAACCTCAATGAAACAAAAGGTGGAGTGTTCACTAGATTTCTTTCCCACATTAATTACAAGATAAGTATCATGAAGCAAATTGACTGTATCCTATCTCCATGACACACACTCTAGAAATGAATTTGGACATGATTGTATTAGCTAACCGTCTGGTTGAAAACGATAGTCTCATTTGACGTGCCACACTTCTAGACTAGGCCAGGTGTTACTGAAAGGGAAGCATTTCAGAAATACTAATACTATATGTACTTTTCTGCGTACATATTTGAATATACCAGATTTTTTTCGACAAAGAAAGCATGGTGATCTTTACAAGACGTACAATTTTAGACTCCCATAAAAACAGATGCAGGTTAGGTGAACATCACATGTCCTAATTTCTAAATTTTTTTTGTTTCACCGACTAGGATTTAGGCTCGGACTATATACACCAAACGTCTTCGGTGTATACAAGGATTCTTTTCCAAAACTGGAAACGTCACATTATTAGTCTTTTCATTCGCTCATTTCCCCAAATTTTTTTCCAAATCTGCAAACTAATAATTACATGCACCGATGCACACCGGGTATATAGTTAATTCCAGGATTTATAGGGTGTAGTCTTATTTGACATGTAACAATTCTAGACTAGGCCAATTGTCACGGAAAGGGAAATATATCAGAAAGAATGATACTATATGTACCTTTATATAAGTACCTTTCTGAGTACTTATTTGAGTACACATGTTCTGAGCTCAGGGGCCAGTGTTCTGAGCTTTATACTAGATAGCTCTGGACCATCGAAATTCACAGAAAATGCACAGTACCGGGCTTTAATGTTCGCCCAAATGGACTTCGATAATTCTGGTGTTTTGGTGTCCAAAAAACTTGCAAAAAAAAAAAACTTAAAAATTCTAGATTAATCTGGGCTAATTTTGGGTGTTTGTATCACATTTTTCAACATTTCCCTCAAACCATAGCTATCATAATAAGATCTACCCATATACAAGTTTTTCGTGGTTCCTCTTCCTTTCCAGCCAATTTCTGATCTATTTCCTCTATCTTATCTCTTATGAGCTTTTGCATCCAACAGTACTACCCTGCTATTTCATTACGTGTTCCTTAAATAAAAGAAATAAAATATAAATACAGTGCCGACAGAATTACTACAGGACTTGAGACAGATATTGACTAATTTTTTGAAATCATGGCAGCAAAAGGGATATTTATGTAATGTAGACACAGACTTGTTTTCCAACCCTATCTATTGATTCTCTTTTAGTTTTTCCTCAAGATGGGTAACTCACCCTCAGGATGAATAAGAAAATATTCACATTTTTGTTGATTGTAATTGCCTCAGCTGATGGGGGAAAACAACTGTGCAGAGCCAATCATTCAGTAAATAGAGTGGTGCTACGCTTTATTGGATGCCTTCAGTCACAAGGTGTAACTAGGGTTCAAGCTAGAAGGCCAAACTGGGTCTCTCAATGTCTTTTTCGATGAGTTTGTCGTGCTCAAAGAAAGGAGTTATATTCCGAAGCACAAAAAAAAAGAAGGAAGGAGTTGTAGTGACCTCTGTATAGATTGGCACTAATGTTACGCATCTACCCTTCCAGCTCTTTAGATTCTCTTGAGGTTAGGCATACCCAAGATCAACACAAAATTCCCCCATCTATCATCATCATCGTCAAGTTGCTACAGTTTAAATGACATCTTGTTTCCTTCCACTTGAGTCTCTTTCTCACGCACAAGAGGTGTGGAAACAATGCAAGACCCCACCACTCTCCGACTATTTTTCCAAAGCTTTGTATGTATGTGATGAAACATTAAGTTCTGGCAAGACCCCACCAACCCCTCACTATCAAACTCATTCAGAAGAAGTAAAGAGAAAATAAGAAGGCCTAAGAACCAAAGAAATCCCAAAAGCCATATGTTTTCTCTTCTATGGTTCTAATCTCTTTCAAAAGCTCACAATCAATTCTCAACGGCTCTCTTGAATTAAAGTTCTTAAAGGCATGACTTAACATCCCCGAAGCAGCCCCTTAAATAGCCCCTAAGAGACTGCTAGTCAGACGTCTGGTCCAGAAGTCCAGACGTCTGACGGCTTGTGTGGCTGACACGTCTAATACGTCAGACGTCTGGGACTTGCTCATCGGGCATCTGACGGTCTCGTCTGGCTGGAGACCGCATAGGCTATCAGACGCCTGATGCTGGCTTTTCTCCGTGAATTGAACTCTGCAACAGGAACTCAACAATAGATTGTGATTTCATTTTTCTATGATGGAAGAATTGACGTCGTCAAAGATGTAAGTAGGTTTTAGCGAACCACGCAAATCTTTCTATTTTCTGTCTCTCTTTTTGTTTTGCTCCTTATCCTATGGGGTGTTATCTATTTTTATCTTTTTCATCTCTTTTCGCAAACCGACTTCCTAATCAATCTAGCTAATCAACTTATTATTCAAAAACCAAAATTGATTTGATCTGTTGAGCAGTCTAAAATCGCTTCAAACGCCTATGGTTCTTTGTCAATCCAAGTTTCCTTCGGAAGTGGGCAACATGTCTGCAATCTGTCATCAGTTTAAGTCGAGGCCTGTAGGTAAGAGGTCCAAATGGTCGCGTACTGCACAAAACTCCACCTCGGCTCGACATCAA
Source organism: Scilla litardierei (assembly GCA_030789695.1). NCBI lineage: Eukaryota > Viridiplantae > Streptophyta > Magnoliopsida > Asparagales > Asparagaceae > Scilla > Scilla litardierei. The sequence goes on from CM061133.1 coordinate 336,971,880, forward strand.
TGTGAAAACTACGTCAAAGCTACTAACCTCAATGAAACAAAAGGTGGAGTGTTCACTAGATTTCTTTCCCACATTAATTACAAGATAAGTATCATGAAGCAAATTGACTGTATCCTATCTCCATGACACACTCTAGAAATGAATTTGGACATGATTGTATTAGCTAACCGTCTGGTTGAAAACGATAGTCTCATTTGACGTGCCACACTTCTAGACTAGGCCAGGTGTTACTGAAAGGGAAGCATTTCAGAAATACTAATACTATATGTACTTTTCTGCGTACATATTTGAATATACCAGATTTTTTTCGACAAAGAAAGCATGGTGATCTTTACAAGACGTACAATTTTAGACTCCCATAAAAACAGATGCAGGTTAGGTGAACATCACATGTCCTAATTTCTAAATTTTTTTTGTTTCACAGACTAGGATTTAGGCTCGGACTATATACACCAAACGTCTTCGGTGTATACAAGGATTCTTTTCCAAAACTGGAAACAACGTCACATTATTAGTCTTTTCATTCGCTCATTTCCCCAAATTTTTTTCCAAATCTGCAAACTAATAATTACATGCACCGATGCACACCGGGTATATAGTTAATTCCAGGATTTATAGGGTGTAGTCTTATTTGACATGCAACAATTCTAGACTAGGCCAATTGTCACTGAAAGGGAAATATATCAGAAAGACTGATATTATATGTACCTTTATATATGTACCTTTCTGAGTACTTATTTGAATACACATGTTCTGAGCTCAGGGGCCAATGTTCTGAGCTTTATACTAGATAGCTCTGGACCATCGAAATTCACAGAAAATGCACAGTACCGGGCTTTAATGTTCGCCCAAATGGACTTCGATAATTCTGGCGTTTTGGTGTCCAAAAAACTTGCAAAAAAAAAAAGAAACTTAAAAATTCTAGATTAATCTGGGCTAATTTTGGGTGTTTGTATCACATTTTTCAACATTTCCCCCAAACCATAGCTATCATAATAAGATCTACCCATATACAAGTTTTTCGTGGTTCCTCTTCCTTTCCAGCCAATTTCTGATCTATTTCCTCTATCTTATCTCTTATGAGCTTTTGCATCAAACAGTACTACCCTGCTATTTCATTACGTGTTCCTTAAATAAAAGAAATAAAATATAAATACAGTGCCGACAGAATTACTACAGGACTTGAGACAGATATTGACTAATTTTTTGAAATCATGTCAGCAAAAGGGATATTTATGTAATGTAGACACAGACTTGTTTTCCAACCCTATCTATTGATTCTCTTTTAGTTTTCCCTCAAGATGGGTAACTCACCCTCAGGATGAATAAGAAAATATTCACATTTTTGTTGATTGTAATTGCCTCAGCTGATGGGGGAAAACAACTGTGCAGAGCCAATCATTCAGTAAATAGAGTGGTGCTACGCTTTATTGGATGCCTTCAGTCACAAGGTGTAACTAGGGTTCAAGCTAGAAGGCCAAACTGGGTCTCTCAATGTCTTTTTCGATGAGTTTGTCGTGCTCAAAGAAAGGAGTTATATTCCGAAGCACAAAAAAAAAGAAGAAGAAAGGAGTTGTAGTGACCTCTGTATAGATTGGCACTAATGTTACGCATCTACCCTTCCAGCTCTTTAGATTCTCTTGAGGTTAGGCATACCCAAGATCAACACAAAATTCCCCCATCTATCATCATCATCGTCAAGTTGCTACAGTTTAAATGACATCTTGTTTCCTTCCACTTGAGTCTCTTTCTCACGCACAAGAGGTGTGGAAACAATGCAAGACCCCACCACTCTCCGACTATTTTTCCAAAGCTTTGTATGTATGTGATGAAACATTAAGTTCTGGCAAGACCCCACCAACCCCTCACTATCAAACTCATTCAGAAGAAGTAAAGAGAAAATAAGAAGGCCTAAGAACCAAAGAAATCCCAAAAGCCATATGTTTTCTCTTCTATGGTTCTAATCTCTTTCAAAAGCTCACAATCAATTCTCAACGGCTCTCTTGAATTAAAGTTCTTAAAGGCATGACTTAACATCCCCGAAGCAGCCCCTTAAATAGCCCCTAAGAGACTGCTAGTCAGACGTCTGGTCCAGAAGTCCAGACGTCTGACGGCTTGTGTGGCTGACACGTCTAATACGTCAGACGTCTGGGACTTGCTCATCGGGCATCTGACGGTCTCGTCTGGCTGGAGACCGCATAGGCTATCAGACGCCTGATGCTGGCTTTTCTCCGTGAATTGAACTCTGCAACAGGAACTCAACAATAGATTGTGATTTCATTTTTCTATGATGGAAGAATTGACGTCGTCAAAGATGTAAGTAGGTTTTAGCGAACCACGCAAATCTTTCTATTTTCTGTCTCTCTTTTTGTTTTGCTCCTTATCCTATGGGGTGTTATCTATTTTTATCTTTTTCATCTCTTTTCGCAAACCGACTTCCTAATCAATCTAGCTAATCAACTTATTATTCAAAAACCAAAATTGATTTGATCTGTTGAGCAGTCTAAAATCGCTTCAAACGCCTATGGTTCTTTGTCAATCCAAGTTTCCTTCGGAAGTGGGCAACATGTCTGCAATCTGTCATCAGTTTAAGTCGAGGCCTGTAGGTAAGAGGTCCAAATGGTCGCGTACTGCACAAAACTCCACCTCGGCTCGACATCAATGTGAAAACTACGTCAAAGCTACTAACCTCAATGAAACAAAAGGTGGAGTGTTCACTAGATTTCTTTCCCACATTAATTACAAGATAAGTATCATGAAGCAAATTGACTGTATCCTATCTCCATGACACACACTCTAGAAATGAATTTGGACATGATTGTATTAGCTAACCGTCTGGTTGAAAACGATAGTCTCATTTGACGTGCCACACTTCTAGACTAGGCCAGGTGTTACTGAAAGGGAAGCATTTCAGAAATACTAATACTATATGTACTTTTCTGCGTACATATTTGAATATACCAGATTTTTTTCGACAAAGAAAGCATGGTGATCTTTACAAGACGTACAATTTTAGACTCCCATAAAAACAGATGCAGGTTAGGTGAACATCACATGTCCTAATTTCTAAATTTTTTTTGTTTCACCGACTAGGATTTAGGCTCGGACTATATACACCAAACGTCTTCGGTGTATACAAGGATTCTTTTCCAAAACTGGAAACGTCACATTATTAGTCTTTTCATTCGCTCATTTCCCCAAATTTTTTTCCAAATCTGCAAACTAATAATTACATGCACCGATGCACACCGGGTATATAGTTAATTCCAGGATTTATAGGGTGTAGTCTTATTTGACATGTAACAATTCTAGACTAGGCCAATTGTCACGGAAAGGGAAATATATCAGAAAGAATGATACTATATGTACCTTTATATAAGTACCTTTCTGAGTACTTATTTGAGTACACATGTTCTGAGCTCAGGGGCCAGTGTTCTGAGCTTTATACTAGATAGCTCTGGACCATCGAAATTCACAGAAAATGCACAGTACCGGGCTTTAATGTTCGCCCAAATGGACTTCGATAATTCTGGTGTTTTGGTGTCCAAAAAACTTGCAAAAAAAAAAAAACTTAAAAATTCTAGATTAATCTGGGCTAATTTTGGGTGTTTGTATCACATTTTTCAACATTTCCCTCAAACCATAGCTATCATAATAAGATCTACCCATATACAAGTTTTTCGTGGTTCCTCTTCCTTTCCAGCCAATTTCTGATCTATTTCCTCTATCTTATCTCTTATGAGCTTTTGCATCCAACAGTACTACCCTGCTATTTCATTACGTGTTCCTTAAATAAAAGAAATAAAATATAAATACAGTGCCGACAGAATTACTACAGGACTTGAGACAGATATTGACTAATTTTTTGAAATCATGGCAGCAAAAGGGATATTTATGTAATGTAGACACAGACTTGTTTTCCAACCCTATCTATTGATTCTCTTTTAGTTTTTCCTCAAGATGGGTAACTCACCCTCAGGATGAATAAGAAAATATTCACATTTTTGTTGATTGTAATTGCCTCAGCTGATGGGGGAAAACAACTGTGCAGAGCCAATCATTCAGTAAATAGAGTGGTGCTACGCTTTATTGGATGCCTTCAGTCACAAGGTGTAACTAGGGTTCAAGCTAGAAGGCCAAACTGGGTCTCTCAATGTCTTTTTCGATGAGTTTGTCGTGCTCAAAGAAAGGAGTTATATTCCGAAGCACAAAAAAAAAGAAGGAAGGAGTTGTAGTGACCTCTGTATAGATTGGCACTAATGTTACGCATCTACCCTTCCAGCTCTTTAGATTCTCTTGAGGTTAGGCATACCCAAGATCAACACAAAATTCCCCCATCTATCATCATCATCGTCAAGTTGCTACAGTTTAAATGACATCTTGTTTCCTTCCACTTGAGTCTCTTTCTCACGCACAAGAGGTGTGGAAACAATGCAAGACCCCACCACTCTCCGACTATTTTTCCAAAGCTTTGTATGTATGTGATGAAACATTAAGTTCTGGCAAGACCCCACCAACCCCTCACTATCAAACTCATTCAGAAGAAGTAAAGAGAAAATAAGAAGGCCTAAGAACCAAAGAAATCCCAAAAGCCATATGTTTTCTCTTCTATGGTTCTAATCTCTTTCAAAAGCTCACAATCAATTCTCAACGGCTCTCTTGAATTAAAGTTCTTAAAGGCATGACTTAACATCCCCGAAGCAGCCCCTTAAATAGCCCCTAAGAGACTGCTAGTCAGACGTCTGGTCCAGAAGTCCAGACGTCTGACGGCTTGTGTGGCTGACACGTCTAATACGTCAGACGTCTGGGACTTGCTCATCGGGCATCTGACGGTCTCGTCTGGCTGGAGACCGCATAGGCTATCAGACGCCTGATGCTGGCTTTTCTCCGTGAATTGAACTCTGCAACAGGAACTCAACAATAGATTGTGATTTCATTTTTCTATGATGGAAGAATTGACGTCGTCAAAGATGTAAGTAGGTTTTAGCGAACCACGCAAATCTTTCTATTTTCTGTCTCTCTTTTTGTTTTGCTCCTTATCCTATGGGGTGTTATCTATTTTTATCTTTTTCATCTCTTTTCGCAAACCGACTTCCTAATCAATCTAGCTAATCAACTTATTATTCAAAAACCAAAATTGATTTGATCTGTTGAGCAGTCTAAAATCGCTTCAAACGCCTATGGTTCTTTGTCAATCCAAGTTTCCTTCGGAAGTGGGCAACATGTCTGCAATCTGTCATCAGTTTAAGTCGAGGCCTGTAGGTAAGAGGTCCAAATGGTCGCGTACTGCACAAAACTCCACCTCGGCTCGACATCAATGTGAAAACTACGTCAAAGCTACTAACCTCAATGAAACAAAAGGTGGAGTGTTCACTAGATTTCTTTCCCACATTAATTACAAGATAAGTATCATGAAGCAAATTGACTGTATCCTATCTCCATGACACACACTCTAGAAATGAATTTGGACATGATTGTATTAGCTAACCGTCTGGTTGAAAACGATAGTCTCATTTGACGTGCCACACTTCTAGACTAGGCCAGGTGTTACTGAAAGGGAAGCATTTCAGAAATACTAATACTATATGTACTTTTCTGCGTACATATTTGAATATACCAGATTTTTTTCGACAAAGAAAGCATGGTGATCTTTACAAGACGTACAATTTTAGACTCCCATAAAAACAGATGCAGGTTAGGTGAACATCACATGTCCTAATTTCTAAATTTTTTTTGTTTCACCGACTAGGATTTAGGCTCGGACTATATACACCAAACGTCTTCGGTGTATACAAGGATTCTTTTCCAAAACTGGAAACGTCACATTATTAGTCTTTTCATTCGCTCATTTCCCCAAATTTTTTTCCAAATCTGCAAACTAATAATTACATGCACCGATGCACACCGGGTATATAGTTAATTCCAGGATTTATAGGGTGTAGTCTTATTTGACATGTAACAATTCTAGACTAGGCCAATTGTCACGGAAAGGGAAATATATCAGAAAGAATGATACTATATGTACCTTTATATAAGTACCTTTCTGAGTACTTATTTGAGTACACATGTTCTGAGCTCAGGGGCCAGTGTTCTGAGCTTTATACTAGATAGCTCTGGACCATCGAAATTCACAGAAAATGCACAGTACCGGGCTTTAATGTTCGCCCAAATGGACTTCGATAATTCTGGTGTTTTGGTGTCCAAAAAACTTGCAAAAAAAAAAAAAACTTAAAAATTCTAGATTAATCTGGGCTAATTTTGGGTGTTTGTATCACATTTTTCAACATTTCCCTCAAACCATAGCTATCATAATAAGATCTACCCATATACAAGTTTTTCGTGGTTCCTCTTCCTTTCCAGCCAATTTCTGATCTATTTCCTCTATCTTATCTCTTATGAGCTTTTGCATCCAACAGTACTACCCTGCTATTTCATTACGTGTTCCTTAAATAAAAGAAATAAAATATAAATACAGTGCCGACAGAATTACTACAGGACTTGAGACAGATATTGACTAATTTTTTGAAATCATGGCAGCAAAAGGGATATTTATGTAATGTAGACACAGACTTGTTTTCCAACCCTATCTATTGATTCTCTTTTAGTTTTTCCTCAAGATGGGTAACTCACCCTCAGGATGAATAAGAAAATATTCACATTTTTGTTGATTGTAATTGCCTCAGCTGATGGGGGAAAACAACTGTGCAGAGCCAATCATTCAGTAAATAGAGTGGTGCTACGCTTTATTGGATGCCTTCAGTCACAAGGTGTAACTAGGGTTCAAGCTAGAAGGCCAAACTGGGTCTCTCAATGTCTTTTTCGATGAGTTTGTCGTGCTCAAAGAAAGGAGTTATATTCCGAAGCACAAAAAAAAAGGAGTTGTAGTGACCGCTGTATAGATTGGCACTAATGTTACGCATCTACCCTTCCAGCTCTTTAGATTCTCTTGAGGTTAGGCATACCCAAGATCAACACAAAATTCCCCCATCTATCATCATCATCGTCAAGTTGCTACAGTTTAAATGACATCTTGTTTCCTTCCACTTGAGTCTCTTTCTCACGCACAAGAGGTGTGGAAACAATGCAAGACCCCACCACTCTCCGACTATTTTTCCAAAGCTTTGTATGTATGTGATGAAACATTAAGTTCTGGCAAGATTTTATACATTGAGTGAGGGTATCAAAGGTCATGGATATATCCTTCAGTGCATGCAACCACATGACAGAGCGATGTCCCTCTTGCATCCCTATGTATTTTGTGTTTATCAAAGCATTGAGAGACAAATGTAGGGTTCCAGTTAGTGTCTTAACAGTTATGGTATAACTAGTGATTCAGATTTATGGTATAACTAGTGATTCAGATTCCTTTAAAACAATTTTTTTCTTGAGAAGATGCTTGGAAACATTAGAACATAATCGATTATGTATTTTTCTCTTGTAGCCAAATGAGAGTAATGTGCATCATATGAAATGATGTTAAACATATATATGTATGCAAAACTCCACACTCTCTATTGTTTTTTAGAGGATCAGAACCGTTCATTTTGATTTACATATTCTAAACCCGCAAAACACCAAATATCGGATGAACCCAAAGGGTATTGCCCGTTCGTCCACCCTCGCAAATTTAACGATTTTGCATGAATAGAATTTTTGCGATGAGCAAATGAACGGGTAAAACCTTTTGGGTTCATCGATAGTCGGTGCTTTTGAGTTTCAGAATATGAAGATCAAAATGAACGATTCTAATCCTTCAAAAATAACGGTGTGTGGGGTTGTGAAGACTGCATCTGACATTTAACCTTATATACCAAATGATACATGTTATTATGTGTATTGGTGGGATTTAGGTTCAAAGCACCATTTGAGAAATTAAGGTCCTATCGGATCTTATCACGCACTTCACAAGACCCGCCCAATTGTAAATACTTTTGATCCTTCAAGATTTCTAGGGTTAAAACCTTGCCCAAATTGTGTCCATGAATCAAGAATGGTGTTGCAAATTATCAATTTATATGGCCTAGACTATAAATCTAACAAATAATTTAGTGCAAATGGTCCATATTTTGGGCTTGATTCAATAAAAAATGAACACTCGATGCTTTAGACAATCTATCATGGTGTTAATTTTCAATTTGGCTGGTCACTTTGCAAATTATCAAAACCGCGGACTTAAGCAGCTACTAAAACTTTTCTGCACTATTGTGAAAATGAATAGAACGTTCCGCGACATACTTAGCCTCTTTTCAGGCCTATTTGCTCTGAGATTCTTTGAGGGTCATCCAACCAATCTCCCATGCCTATATATTATGATTGATTAACAAAAGACAGGAGAAGAACATGCTTAAGTGTCCTTGGGGCCAAGACATTTGAGTCTAGGACTTTTGAGTCTAGTTGGAGAGGGTCTCCCCCATAGAAATAGAAACGCAACTCCCAAATCCTTCCCCAAAGCTTTCATCATGATTTTGTTTTGTTGTAGACTGAAAGGATGCAGTCGGAGAATGGAGCTGATATCTTCTTTTAGGATTCGTGTTCAAGAGATGTCTTAACAAACCAAGCAATGTGTTCCAAATGACAATACCTGCCTCCATTAAACTAAGAAAAGATTGGCAGAGATTGGGTGGAGTTCACTTGAAGTCATGTGAACTAGTGTTTCTATGATCATAATTTATTGTGTAGCTTGGAGACATGGCATAAAAACTATAAACCTAGACCATAGCCTAAAATGTAGGAGGAGCTTAGTTTATTATACAATCACTTCTAGCATGTGGATTTGCAAAGATTTGGCAGCTAATCTCATAAAAATTAAAATTCATCTTCGCCGCTTGGGACAAGAACAAGTGTGTTGATCTACGAAGGAGACACTTAAGAGTCTACACACGAGACTCATGGATACTTGCTGATGATGCACATGGAAGACAACTGTGTTTCTTTAGGGGAAAAGGAACAATAAAAAAGGAGAAAAATCATATACATAAACTTATAGTACACTATATATGGTTGGTTTTAGGAAGATGGTTAGAAGTTGTGACGACTTTGATGGATTAGAGATAGGGTTCTGGATAAACAAATCATGGAACCTTGGATCAAGCTTGTGATTAAAGAATACATCTAAATGAGGTGATCATTAATATAGTATAGACATTAACATTTTATGGCTTCCAAAAATCAATGTCAAGACAAGCTCTTTGACAAATGTCGCATCCTCTAATGGGAAAGGATAGATTATGTTATGCTTTTTTTTGGTATATCGAAAAGCATCTAACCCTCGACCTCTCGCAAGGAAGGAGAGGGAGTACCACTAGGCCAATTGGCTCAGGCAATTATGTTAGGCTTTAGGTACTAGGGTTAGTTGTTCTAATTAGTTGTATCATACCTTATGGGTAATTCTAAGCGCGCGCGCGCGCACACACCAATATTTGCTTCACACACAAAACTTAAGTTTTTTAAAAAATACATATTCCACCCTTAAAGTAAATATACCATAATACAACACCAATCCATCTCCATGTCTTCCCCACACCCCACACCGACGACCTGGTCGGCGGCGGCGGAGAAGGCGAAATTGATGAAATTGAAGAAGACGGAGAGATGAAATTGATGAGGACGAGAAGAAGATGAAATTGATGAGATTGAAGAAGATGAAATTGAAGAACATGAAAATGACGAAATTTAAGAGGATAAGAGATGACTTTTTTTGGGGGGAAGCCATAAATCTCATTTTTTTGGTTGAAGAAGATAAATATGAAGATGAAGAGGCCGGGTAGATGGGGCGGCGGCAGCGGCCACAGAGAAGGTAGAAGCTAGAAGGGGCAGTGTAAGAAAAAGACCAAATTAAAAAAATTGGGTGTGCAAAGCAGAAATTGGTGTGCATATAGAATTACCCTACCTTATGGTATCTTAGAGATGCAGCTGGGAGTTATCAACAGTTTGGCAGGAACCAAAATTTGGGGATCCAGACACCAAAATAGAAGCTTACAGGTTTCTCTCTCAACCTGCATGTTCTTTCTGTGGCTCATGGGCAAATGTTCAATGACTGTTGAATTGGTCACATATATCATTATCTGCTTTTTGTCAAATTGGTGTATAGTTTACTATTTAAACAAGTTGTTTAGCGTATATGCTAGTTTAGTTTCTTTGGATACACATACTACATGATCTCTTGCTGTTAGTTTCATGTTAGTTTTGCTTGAAGTGATGTTTAATATGTTCTGGCGTTTTTATTAGTGTCCCATGTCAATTAATATTAGCTGACAGTGTATAATAAAGATTAAACAAAATTAGCTCTCAGTAGCTTTTGCACTATCAAAGCTATTCCATTCAAAACGGCATGACACGAGCAATCAGATACCCACAATATGGCATGTGTTATCATGTTGTGCATGTTTGAAGTTTCATTTTAGCTACGAAATGGACGAAAAAACTAATGGACCTAGATATTATCAATGTACTTGAGAAGATTCATCACATTAATTAATATGCAGAGGAATCATTTGGTACAAAAAATAAAAGAAATATCACCACATTGTTTGACGAAACAATCTCTCCAATGAAATGTTTATTAGATGGTTGATGATACACAATGCAACAAGGTGGCATTAAGCCACATCATCAATAAAGGCATATGAGCCCGGAAGCTAAAACAGCCTTAATTAAGACTTAATCTATATGATGATGGCTCATATTCAAAGTTCAATTATTAAAACACCCCTTCATGAACTTTATATATATCACATCTTCGAGAAAAGGTGTTTGCGAGCATATAATTAATCTCATATTATGTAAGGATGGAAAATCAAGGATAACATTAAGGCACGTCTTGATTTATGATAAAAGAATGCTGAGAAGAAGTTGCATCCTATACAATATGTTATAGAAGAAAAGGAAAGGGTTTTACAAGTTTTAAATGAGTTAAAATCGCTTGAAAGGTTCTCGTCGAGATTTTCTATAAAAGTGCAAGTTCATACACGGAAAATTATGTGGTTGAAAAGCCATGATTATAATGTCCAATGAAACACCTATTGCAATTAGTCCTTATACCATCAATAAAGGATTCTGTAAGTCTGGTGCTTAATGACTATTATACGTACTTTCGAGAATTGTGTAATAAAAACATTAATATTAAGAAGACGGAGAAGCTAGAAAAGGATACACCATTTATCATATACAAGATCGGGAAAAAAAATTCCCTCTTTCATTCTTTGTTATCATAATACACTTATCCATGCATCTTGCAATAGAAGCTAAACTTGCTGGTCCCGTATAATATCGATGGATATATCCAATCGAGCGATATGAACATTTTTTTTTAATTTGTGGTCATTTAATATGTACCATCACGATTCTCCCTTTTTATGGTCAAATCATCATAATATTCTTTTTAATTATAGGTACTTGCTAACTCTAAAACAGTATGCCCACAACAAAAGTCAGCCTAAAGGTTTAATCGAACAAGGTTACCTCTTAGATGAGGTAATATGTTTTGTCCTCCTTATCTAAAAGAAAGTGTTGAGACTAGACTCAATGGGCATGTGCACGCTGCGGTTGGTCCTCTTGATAAGGGATCCAAATAATACTTATCGGATGATGAGGCTCACACAATCCATCGGTTTATACTTCTCCCTTTTGACCACTTAGATCTTTATAGAGAATAAGTTGCAATTGCTGCTTGCAATTTTTGATGTTTAAATATATGCTTGGTTTATTCTTTTTTTATTCAGATTACAAACAAAAATAGCAGGAAAATTAGGCCTTCAAATGAAGATTCAATTATATGTAGGGAACTTGAGAATACATTTTGCAAGTGGTTTCGTTCCTAAGTAAATATTTTTAACCACGTAAAATCTCTTGTTTAGTATATATTTTAAATAATGTTTGTTGATAAAAAATTGTTTAATTTTTTAGATTTACAATTTGATAGATTGTAGGGGTTACTAGACAATGAAATGTTTAGTTTAGTTGGATTTCCTAATATGGATGTCACATACTACAAAAGATTCGGTTCTGGTGGATGCAAATTTGAAATTCAAAGCATAGACATTGAACAAACGACACAGAAAGTGGTATTGCAATAATAGACGCTAGTGGTTATGCATATTACAGTGTGATTGACACTGTTATCGTGCCTACCTACCAAGGAAGATTGGCTCCTTTATATTTTGCTGCACATGGTATAATACTAAAATGGGATTGGTTGTGTAATAGATAAGTACGGTTTAACACTTGTGAATACCCAACGGATTCCCTACGTAAATGAACATCTTTGGCTAGAGTGCGCACAAAAGTTTTACTATTCTAAAGACCTTAAGCATGTAGGTTGGAGTGTCGTATGTCAGTGGAAGCCAAGATGCACTTATCGTGTGCCTGAATTGAATAATCTAACAAAATCCTTATGAAGATGCTATATAGGATACCGATTATTTGAGCTTACTCAATCCATCCATATTAATCAAAACATATATGTAGATATTGATGAAAATAGTCAGGTTAGGAATGATATTGAGTCTGTAGAAATTCCAGAAGAGTTACTATTATAACCTAACAAAGAAGATTATTTCAAGAGACAAAAGTCATCTGTGAAAGTGGCTGGATTGAGGAACTGAAGAAGTATTGAGGATATGCAAACGAGGTATCTTGTGCAGGGTTAGCTCGCTAGTGTTGAATATTGGATCCCTCAATATGGTTTTGATGATGTGCAAACATAATTAATTGTGACTAACAACTTGTCTTGTAGTTAATTAAAGCATCATCATAGTAGTTCAAGAAATATCAAAAGTGATGATGATTTGATCCAATAATGCGAGGAAATCAAGTGATGGACTCATGGAATTCAAATAGAAGATTTCAAGGAATTCAAGAGGAAGTGAAGGGGATTAATGTGTAATGTTTTCTATTCTTTACTTCTTTATTGAATTAAAATGTTACTTGAATAGACTTGCTAGAAGCACATATATGTCAAACACAACACCTTAATTCATTTATTTATCAATCCCATAGGGTTAGAACTTATTAAAACTCAAAATTGAGTTTTTCAACCTTAACCAGGCGTCGATGGCACCTGGCGTACATGTTTTAGAGTTCATTTCAACCCTAACCAAGATAGACGCCTGAAGCTGTCTTCCCAGGCGGCTGCAGAGTGTGACAGATGCTTGGGTGATAACCTTCAAATGTCTGTCCATTTATTGCCAAAAATTCCAGTAGCTCCATTTCTTCATCATGTCAGATTAGTCGCATAATGCGTTGGTGCCTGACGTCTACACGGTTGGTGAGACGTCTGGTCACCCTTCAGCAGACGTCTACTACTAGCCGTTACACTCATTTAGTTGTACTATCAGCACATAGCACCAGGCGTCTGGTAAGCCTTCTCCAGACATCTGGTGACTCGGATTTTTTATGTTTAGAACCGTTTCCAGCATATTTAATGCTTGAGATTTGCCACTGCTTTGGGTGGGAGTTTTCGTGATTATATATAAGGACTTGATGCATTCATTTAGAACTCTTAGAATCATTAATACTTCTCTTACAAGTGCATTCAAGCTCTTTCAAGCATTCAAAGCCCTCATCTCTACACTTGTCATAAAAGCATTCAAGCTCACACATTAAGCATTCATCGCTTTTTTGTTGGTACAAGTAGCAAGTGATCATTCTCTTTTTTAGAGCACATCACACACACCTTTTTTCCTCACTTCATAGTAAGATTATTCAAGACATAGGGTTGTTTATTTCAAATTGAATATTTCATTTCAATTTATCTATTTTCTCTTGTGAGATTTACTCTCAGTTTGTGAGAGTTTACCATTCCCGGGTTGTGGGAAGCGGTGGTAAAGTTGTATTGGATTTACACTTGCCGGTATTTGGCAAGTGGGATATTAGTGGATTTCTAATCATTGGTGGGTTTACTAGTGGGTTGCTGGAGTAGAATTGCAGTAAGTCCAGATTTGACTTGGGGGAATCTGAAACATAGTACATCATATTGTTTGTAATTGCATTTCTGTGTTGTTGTCTTCGTTATTTCAATTCTACACACTTGGTTGCATTAGGGTTTTTAATTACACGTAATTTCCTTTTTAATTTCATAAAAAACTATTCCCTTCCTCTAATGTTTTCCACATTCTTTCATGGCCTACAATTCGTATCAGAGTGAGATACTAACTATGGCAACCAACAACAGCCGTGACGGTGCTTCTTTTATTGCCAAATGCCAACCCACATTTCGACCCCCTCTCCTCAACGGGTCAAATTATGGATATTGAAAAGCTAGGATGATCATCTTCCTAAAGAGCTCATCTTTATGGCGAATGGTGGAGAATGAGTATATAAAACCCCTTGAAGAAGATTTCACCAAATGGATTCCATTCAAGTGCAAGCAGAGTTGAACAACACCAAAGAAATCAACTCGCTCATTTTTGCGTTGGATGTGACAGAGTTCAACAAAGTGTCGAACTGCACATCTGTAATCCAAATTTGGAACTACCTCCAAGTTACACATGAAGGGACTACTCAGGTGAAAATGTCTAAACTCCAGGTTTACGTTCAAGATTTAAAATGTTTCGAATGCAGGAGAAAGAAAAGATATCAAGCATGTATGCTAGGTTCACGGACATCGTGAACGACCTTAAAGCACTTGGAAAGGCTTACACCCAAGTAGAGAAAGTGAGGAAGCTTATTATGACCGTCACTCCAGAATGAGAGAAGAAGACGATGGCCATTGAAGAAGGAAATGATAGTAGCAAGTATACCGTAGAGAACTTCATTGGGAACCTCATGGCTTATGAGGTAAGGATATATGATTGAGAATAAAGGAAATCCCTTAGAGCATTGTCCGAGCCCAAGAAGAAAGCTATTGCCTTCAAACTCTCATCAGACAATGAGGATTCTGATGAAGAGATGGATATGGAGACTATGGCACTCGTGGCACGGAAGTTCCAAAGGTTCTTCTGGAAAGATAATTTCAAATCCAAGTGTAAATTTGATATTACTAATAACACTTCTTCTCTTTGTTATAAATGTAACAAGCCAGGACGAATCACGAAGGATTGCCACATGCTAAGAACAAAGAAAGTGGAAGGCTCCCAAATATAAGAAGGGAGATAAGTACAAGGAGAACAAGAAAAAGAAGGGTTGGGTAGCAGCATGGGACGATTTAAGAGCTGATTCGAGCAGCGAAGATTCGGACGAGAAAAAGGGAGAAGTCGCACATATGTGGTTCATGGCACAAGAGGACTCTCCAAGGGACAATCCGAGTGATAGTAAAATTGACTTGGATTAGGTAACTATGGACGACCTTAGACTTGCAAATGAGAAACTTTTTGATAGGTATAAAAAATTGTTTAATTCATATATGCATGCTAAGGATAAGTTATCTAGTGTTGCCACCTAACCATATCCATCACACTTAGTGATAATTCACAATTGACACACTTGTCAAGGAGAAAGCTACTTTGCTTTCTCAAAACGACACGTTAAAAAAGGAGGGAATATCCCTTAAATCTCAATTGGACGGAGTCCATGTCGTAGAGTGTGATGATATTGAGATTGAAACAATTCGATCTTAAAACACTCGTTTGGGAAATGAGAACCTAGCTCTCAAATCTTAAGCACATGAATTCACATCTCATGTGTCCACCTTGGATACTATTTTTTCTTCACTCAACAATAAATATGAGCTCATGTCTGCCAATGATGAGAGATTCAACAAAAGCAATGACAAGTTGGACACATTGCGTGAAGACCAACTTCACGCGAATTACCATGGAGGTCTTGGTTATTCAAAAGTCAATGCTAACAACTACACACCTCCTATAGTGAAGCCACTATAGAATTCGTGAGGCCATTCTCTGGTGCTTCCATGCGTGACACGCATAACATCTTGAATAGTTCCACTACCAAGAAAGGTTCCACTCCGACCCTATCCTCTTTTGGAAAGAAACCCACCAAGAGTGGAGTTCCAAAGAAGGGTTATGCATACATGTACAAAAGCACATACCCACGTAAGAGAGCACCTACACAGCATGCTCCTATTTATGATGATTTATATGCACATCATCCTTGTGCAGGTGCCAACACACATGTGAGACACCCACATGTTCGTATTCACACTCATGCACATGCTTATGCACAACCACTGCATACTCATGCATATTCTCACCCTCATGCTTCATATGTTCCACATTCGTATGCACCTCATGCATACGCACATGAAGTGATACCACATGTTTATGCATACCATGCACGCACACACCTTACAACACCACATGCCAACTATCATGTTCACCCACACTCTTATTACCCACATGCTCCTCACAATGGATATGCACAAACACATTCACCATTCATACATCGACATGCTTATGTGCACCCCCACGCCTACACACCACATGCATCACGTAGACGCCAACCACCCATGCATGCAACTTCCAGGCATAGGACACCCAAAACTTACACCATTTGGGGTCCGAAGGACACAAGCATACATGATAGGAATGCATATGTACAATCCTACTTTCATGATGTGGTGAATAATGATAACTATGTTGAGAAATCTAAATCAACTTGGACTTGGTTTCCAAAGGTCCAATCCCCTTGGATCCAACATGTTAGGGTACCATGTGCTTATGGTTTATTCTATAAGTACCTAAAATGAAGAGAAATAGCAATAAAAGCAAATATTGCAAGTGCAAAAGGGTTGGATACTCGACAGCGGTTGCTCCAAACATATGACGGATGACCCAAGTTTGTATTGGATATTGGTCATTAAGCCCAATACGGTTTTGATGATGATCACCACATTATGTGTTGACTAATGTCTCAAAGTGTTTTAGTCTCAGATTATTAATAATGTATATATCTTAGGGGAGACAAAATATTTGGTGATCGGATGTTGGACTCAAGGCATGGAGCATTTGGATGCATTTAAGCAATGAAGAATCTTGAAGCTTATGTAATATCTTTTATGATTCTTTATGTATTTTTGCTCTTTCTTTATAGAAATATTTGTATGCCTTGATCAGATGCACTTACACATTCATATGCATCATTTCCATCATATGAATCCATAGGAATGTCCTAGAAACCATCCCAAAAGGTTCATTGGTCAAAACGCACTTTAATGTGCATTTTGGACCAGGACAGACGTCTGGCAGTCTGTCACCAGACGTCTGGCATATCCATTTTGAGATGGACATAACCTAGGATGTCCAGGCATCTGAAGTTCAGACACTAGGGGTCTGCATAGTGGTACAAACGTCTGGTCGATAAACTTCAGTCGTCTGATCAGTGGGTTTGAGTTTTCTATGCTGTCTTTTTAACACACTTTTGTTCAGACGTCTAAAGAAGACTTGCCAGACGCCTAAACAATGCATCAGGCATCTAGTATGTGAACTTCAGACGTCTGGTACTTGAGATTGGTCTTCTGCATTTTTCATGACCAACACGTAACAGCCATTTGGTGAAGGACCAGACGACTGCATAGTTTATCAGGCGGCTGGTCACCCTTCATCAGACGTCTGGTCGCTAAGAATTCTACCCGTTTATAACCGTTGGACAACTTTTTCAAGGAGTCATGTTCTTGGTTTTGTACCCGATTGAGTGTATTTATACCCCTTTAGTAGGCAGTTTTTGGCACCAAGACACACTGATTAGAGAATCATTTGTGAGCCAAATCATAGCTTAAAATCTTCATCTCTTCAACTATCTCTTCCTCTCTTAGTGCTTCATTGATGTTGAATTGAACTCCAAGCTCAAGGAAAGTCCACTAGTGCATCAAGCTTCATCCTAGCACTTGGACAACTACACTTTATTGCATTTGCACTTAAGTTTGTAAGTTCATTTAATCAAGTCAATAGGAAGTGTGTATTTCTATTTTGTTTTATTTGTTGACACCTAGCTTCCGGGTTGCGGAAGTTATCTTTCTGGAAAAAGAGGTGATACTCTTAGAATAGGGTTTGCAATCTTGGAAAAAATTGTGTTATATCTTGGAAAAAGATAGACTCTTGGAAAGAATTGGTACTTAGAATAGAGTGGCTCTTGGAATAGTGTGAGTTGTATTGGGTGGCTTGGAAAATCCTTATAGTGCAAAACCACGATACTCTGGAAAGAGTGTTGGACTGGAGTAGGCATTTGCCGAATCAGGATACGCCGTTGTGTTTGCTTTGTTATTGTCTCTTGTGGTTTGTTGCTAATTATCTTGCTTTTTTATTCTCCATTTGCAAGTATTTTTAATTAGCTTATTATTGTGCCATTACACTATTCATCCTCCTCTAATGTGTGTTGCCTAGTAGTGCACGGTATATCCCAATTGGATCCTACAATTGGTATCAGAGCTTGATTGAAGCACATTAGCAACAAATGGGAAATAATGATGATATTTCTTCTAGCACCACCAATGGGGAAGTTGAAGAGTGGTTCAACACCATAGCAATCAAAGGGCATATGTGCTTCATGGCATTCAAGGATGATGCATCTTCTAGCTCAAGCTCAAGCTCAAGCGATGATGATAGTGATAAAGATAGCAATGATGAAGAAGAGGACGAGCCCAAGTTATCATATAAAGAACTTGATTTTCGTAATGATGAGTTAGCCAAAGGTATAAATAAACTGCAGCTTGCTTACTTTTCGTTGCAATCTAAATATGATGATACTATGATTAGATTGCATAATTTTGAGGCATCTAGTATACATGCTACTACTTCTACTAGTGTAAATGATAATGCCTTGCAGGTATGCAACACTAGTAAGAGAGACACCATACTCTCTCAAGTTAAGGAAAACTAAATGATGATTTGAAAGTTCAAAACCGTATCTTAGAAGCACGTAATCAACAACTTTTGTAGAATTGCGAAAAAATCCCGTAAGCTCAAAAGCTTCGTTAGTGCTAGGGATTCACTCCACGATTTGCTTGGAAAACATCTGGCAAATCATAGAGGGTGCTTGGGTTTTGAACCAAATGTGGTATCTAAACCAAGTTCGGCATCTTCTTTTGGTGTAAAATTAAGACTTATTGCTAATACACCAAAGAAGAACCACCATGATTTCTTATACAACAATAACACTAATAAGAAGCATATAACAAACAAGATGGTGAGGAAAAATTATTATGTATCATTTTATGTTAAAAGGCAAGCCCCTCACATTTTGCTTGACAAGAAAATTTTTTCGACACCCATGTATGCCACATCCACACATCTTGCTAAGGCAAAATCTTTGCCTAGGAAATTTGGATTCCCACTAGTGTTAGTGTGTAGAATGTAGGATCTGTGGGATACCTAAATACCATGCACTACTAAGCAACAGACAATAAAGAGTGGGTGAATAGTGTAATGGCACAATAATAGGCTAATTAAAAATACTTGCAAATGCAAAATTAAAATGCAAATCAATTAGCAAGAATCCACAAGAGAAAAACAAACGAATTAAAATGCAAATCAATTAGCAAGAATCCACAAGAGAAAAACAAACGTAAACACAAAAACATATCCGGGTTCGGCAAATGCCTACTCCAGTCACACACTCTTTCCAGAGTTTTGTGGATTTCCACTATTAGGTTTTTCCAAGCCAACCCAATACAACTCAACTTTTCACAAGAGCCGCTCTTTTCACAAGAGCCTTTTCACAAGATAGCAACGCAATCTTTTCCAAGATTGCAAACCCTATTCCAAGGGTAATCACTATTCAAAGGGAATCATCACTCTTTCCAGAGAAAACACTTCCACAACCCAGAAGCTAGGTTTCAACAAATGAAACGAAATAAAATACAATCTCATATTGCCTTGATTAGATGTACTTACTAGACATGAAGTGTAAAGACAATGGAGATTGGTGTCCAAGTGCTAGGATGAAGCTTGGTGCACTATTGGACTTCCTTTAGAGCTTTGGACATCAATGCAACATGAAAGAAGCTCTAAGAAAAATGAGAGAGAAGTAGAGAATGAAAACTTTTCTCTTGTGTTTTTGGCTCACAAAATGATCTTCAATTGTGTGTATTGGTGCCAAAAACAGCCTCACAAAGGGGTATTAATCCTCTCTCAGTCGGGCTCAAAAATCAAGAAAACAGCCATATGAAAAAAGATGTCAATGGCTTTAAACGAGCAGTTTTCAAAGTGACCAGTCGACTAGAGAAGGGTGACCAGGCGTCTGGTGCACTATGCAATCGACTGGACCAACGTTAGCAGCATCTGGCATTTGGCAGAATCTGTCCAAAAAAAACTCGATCACCAAACCAGTCATAAATTTCACAATTGGACTCCGATTGAGGTGATTCAAGATGTGCTGGAAAGCTAACAAAGTTTTCAATCTAATGGGTACGAAATGGATGAAAAATTCTAAACACAAAAAAACTGATGACAGTTTGAAGACAGACAGACTGTAGAAAACAAATTGCAGAAAACAGATATTTTTGGTTCAACTGATCAGACGACTGGAATTCATCAACTAGACGTCTGGACCACTGTGCAGATGCCTGATGACTGAACTTCAGAAAACTCGACTTCCTAAGGAATTTGGTCCATCATAAAACGTATGTGACAGGTGTCTGGTGAATGTATTCAAGAGTGAATTGGCCATTCAGCCTATGTGACAGGTGTCTGGTGATTGTAGGAAGTTCCTATGGATCTCTAAGATGGAAAATGACATGGAAATGTGTGTGTGTCCATCTAAACAAGGCATACAAATATTCTTCTAAAGAAAGAGCAAAAACATAAAAAAAACATAAACTGATTTACAATATTCTTCTTGATTCTTCATGGCTTTAATGTCTATTGCTCCAAACCTTGAGTCCATCACTCATCACCACTTGTTCTGTCTCTCATTAGATGTAATCTTGTTATATAATTGAGACTAAAACAAATAGAAACATTAGTAATCACATAATGTAGTGATCATCATCAAAACAATATTGGGCTTAATAGCCAATATCTAACAATGTCCCCATTTTTATGTACATTATGTAAACTAGGCATTAAAACATACTAATGCTCCTCATACTTATCTGCACACCAAATTTAAGGCAAAATTCATACCACAATGCATATAAAGGGCATTATGTAAAAAGAAGCTCAACATACCATTGTAGCTCAAAAAAATCATGCAAGCATTATTTTTACATAATCACATCTCTTTCCCCTTGACATTATCAAAAAGGTGGACATGAGAGTCTCTCCCCTTTGAAGAATCTCTCCTCCAAGGATATAAAGGTCAAAAGTTGGTCACGTCATTCTCTCCAAAAACATTTGACAATATACATGAGAGTTGGAGATGTTTGATACCAAATAGAGAATATATAGTATGTATCAATTATTATGCTATGCTCCCCCCTAGATCATAGAATAAGTCAAAATTTGACTCTATGAATCAATTACAAATAAAGAGTCATGGCCCTAATTGTATCAATGCAATGATATGAAAAATCAAGCATAGACATTGATACATGACATTGTCGCATAAAGAAAATTTTACCAAAAATCCAACAATGTCAATAAAGATGAAATTGAAACAATATCCAACAATGTTTGGAAATATCTCAAAATCATCAAGGAGATGAAAATATGCTTCAAATTAATTTTGAAAACTACATATAGCATAAATCTCCGCCTCTGTCATATACATAACAACAAATGAATATTTGACATATATTTCCTCTTAGGTACCATTTTCATGAAAAAGTTTGAAAGAATTTTCAAAAGCATGAAAATCACACACAAATGATGGGTATGCAATAAATATAAACATATAAGCATATACACATGCAATCAAGCACATGGCGGGAACCGAAGCATTAGGGAACCAAACCCAAGAGGAGTTTGATTTTCTAATATACGCATGAGGTGATCACATCCCTAACTAAGGAGTTGATGTAACTATCCCTCTATTGCACACTAATCTTAGTGGGAATCTAAAGACTCATGGAATTATTAGGCAAGGGTTTTGCCTTAGCAAGATGTGTGGATGTGGCATGCATAGGTGTAGAAAAAGTTTTCTTGGCATGCAAAATTTGATGTGCTTGCCTCTTGGCATAAAAATGATGAATATTCATTTTCCATCACCAGCTTGTGTGTTACATGCTTCTTATTAGTGTTACTGTTGTATAAGAAGGCATCGTGGTTCTTCTTTGGTGCATTAGCAATAGGTCTTGGTTTGACACCAAAAGAAGATGAAGAGCTTGGTTTAGAAGTCACATTTGGCTCATAACCCAAACATCCCATATAATTTGCCGGATGTTGTTTTCTAAGCAAATCGTGGAGTGAATCCTTAGTACTAACAAAGCTTTTGAGCTTGCGGGATTCCTCTTCGCATTTCAACGAAAGTTGATTGTGAGCTTCTAAGCTAAGGTTTTGAACTTTCAAATCTTCATTTATTTTGCTCAAATCCTTAACTTGAGAGAGTAGTGTGTGTCTCTCATTAGTGTCACATATATGCACGACATTATCAATTACACTAATAGAAGTAGTAACATTAACACTAGATGCCTCTAAATCACGCAATCTAATCATGGCATTATCATTTATTGATTGCAATGAGGAGTAAGCACACATGAGTTTATTAATATCTTTAGCAAGCTCATCATTGCGATGGTAAAGTTCTTCATATGACACTTTATGCTCGGGCTCCTCCTCTTCTTCGTCCTCACTTGAGCTTGATCTTGAGCTAGAAGAAGCTTCATCGTCCATCGCCATGAAGCACACGTGGACCTCCTCATCCTTGCGTACACGCTCATCCTCTTCATCACTAAAGGAATCCTATGAAGATGAGTCATCCTAGGTACCAAATAAGGCCGGATTCTTCTTTGGTTTGTACTTGGCATTGTAGTACTTATTCCCCTTATGTTTGGTATCTCTTTTGTTGGGGCAAATCATTAGCAAAATGTCTTCTTCCCTGGCACTTATAGCAAGTAGTGGGTTTGTTAGAATTTTTCGTAAACTTTGACAAATCCATACCTTGAGTTTTCTTCATGAATTTCATGAGTTGATGTGAAGCACCGGTATATCTCCAGTGACTTCACTCTTCTCATCATCGCCTTCATCCTCACTAGTGAGGCACTTGAACTTCTTCCTCCACTCAATTTCTCCTATGCGGCTTTGAAAGTGATCCCTTTTGGCGTAGGCTTCTCGATGAACAAGGGGATTTGAGGTTAGGTGCAATCCTTCCTATGTTGAAGCCGAACTTCGTAAGCAATAAGGTTCCCGATGCAATCCTCAACGGTGTACTTGCTCAAATCATTTGATTCCTCTATGCCGTTGGCCTTGGGCTCCCACTCCGGGGTAAGAGATGACAAAATCTTTGTCACGCGGTCCTCCATTGAAATCACCTTTCCAAGGGCTTCAAGCGCGTTCATAATCTTCGTGAAATGTGTGAACATCCCTTTAATGTCTTCTCCTTCCTGCATCTTAAAAAGCTCATATTTAGAACGAAAGACACTAATTTTGGATTGTTTTACCTTCGACGTTCCTTCATAAGTGACTCAAGCATATGCTATATCTCATTGGCCTATTTGTAAGTGGATATACAATTGAACTCATATGGATCCACGACGTAATAGAAAGCTGTCATTGCTTTGGCATTGAGCTTCTTGGCTTCCTTCTCCGCCTTCGTTCTCTCCTTTGGGGGCTTTGTGCTCTCCACGTATTCTTCCTCGATGACATCACAAAGGTCTTGTCCTCTCAACCTTATCATCATCTTTTGCTTCCAATATGGATAGTTCGTTCCATTGAAGAATGTGGGTTTCGAAATGTGTTGTCCTTCCTGAAAGCTAGATGATGACATTGATGCTAGAGTGCACTAAACTAGGCTCTGATACCAATTGTAGGATCCGTGGGATACCTACATACCATGCACTATTATGCAACACACACTAGAGGGGGTGAATAGTGCAATGGCACAATAATAAGCTAATTAAAAAATACTTGCAAATGCGGAATTAAAATGTAAGTTAATTATCAAGAATCCACAAGAGAGAAACAACAAACGCAAACACAAACACGTATCCTGGTTCGGCAAATGACTACTCCAGTCTCACACGCTTTCCAGAGTCTTGTGGATTTCCACTATTAAGCTTTTCCGAGCCAATTCAATACAACTTACACTTTTCACAAGTGTCACTCTTTTCATAAAAGCATTTTTTTTTCACAAAAGCCTATCTTTTCACAAGATAGCAACACAATCTTTTCCAAGATTGCAAATCATATTCCAAGTGAAATCCATATTCAAATGGAATCACCTCTCTTTCCAAAGAGAACACTTCCACAACCCAGAAGCTAAGTGAAACGAAACAAAATATAATGTCATATTGCCTTGATTAAATGTACTTGCTAGACATGAAGTGTAGAGGCAATTGAGATTGGTGTCCAAATGCTAGGATGAAGCTTAGTGCACTATTGGACTTCCTTTATATCTTTGGAGATCAGTGCAACATTAAAGAAGCTTTAAGGAAAATGAAAGAGAAGTATAGAATGAAAACTTTTCTCTTATGTTTTTTTCCTCACAAAATGATCTTCAATTGTGTGTATTGGTGCCAAAACAACCTCACAAAGAAGGTATTAATTCTCTCTCGGTCGGACTTAAAAACCAAGAAAACGTCCATATGAAAAAAGTTGTCAACGGCTATAAACAGGTAGTTTTCAAAGTAACCAGTCGACTGGAGAAGGGTGACCAGGCGTCTGGTGCACTGTGCATTCAATTGGACCAACGTTAGCAACGTCTGGCAGAATCTGTCTAGAAAAACACTCAATTACCAAAACAGTCATAACTTTCACAGTTGGACTCCGATTGAGGTGATTCAAGATGTGTTGGAAAGCTAACAAAATTTTCAATCTAATGGGCTTTGAATGGATGAAAAAATTCTAACAAAACTGACAGTCGTTTGAAGACAGACTGTAGAAAACAGATTGCAGAAAACAGAGAGCACTGATATTTTTGGCTCAACTGATCAGACGTCTGGAGTTCATCGACCAGATGTAGAGACCACTGTGCATACGCCTGGTTACTGAACTTCAGACTACTGGACTTCCTAGGGAATTTGGGCCATCATAGAACGGATGCGCCAGGCGTCTGGTGAATGTATTCAAGACACCTGGTGAATGGCTGAAAACATATTCTAGAGTGAATTGGCCATTCAACATATTGGGATAGATTCTAGGAAGTTCATATGGATCTCTAAATATGGAAAATGACATGGAACTGTGTGTGTGTCTATCTAAACAAGGCATACAAATATTCTACTAAAGAAAGAACAAAATACATAAAAATCATAAAATGATTTATAATATTCTTCTTGATTCTTCATGGCTTCAATGTCCATTGCTCCCAGCCTTGAGTCCATCATCCCGTCACCACTTGTTCTGTCTCTCATTAGATGTAATCATTGTTATATAACTAAGACTAAAAAATAGAATATTAGTAATCACATAATGTGGTGATAATCATCAAAACAATATTGGGTTTAAAGGCCAATATCCAACACAAAAGAGGATAGTTACATCAACTCATTTGTTAGGGATATTATCATCTCATGTGATTATATTAGAAAATCAAACTCTTCTTGGGTTTGGTTTCCTAATGCTTAAGTTTTCCACAAATGTGCTTGATTGCATGGGTATTATACTTATATATTTATATTTATTGCATACCCATCATTTGTTTGTGATTTTCATATGTTTTGAAAATTCTTTCAAACTTTTTCATGAAAATGGGACCTCGGGGTATTTCTATGTCACATATACATTTTTCTATCAGTGTATATGACATAGGGGAAGATTTTATGCTATATATAGATTTCAAATTAATTTGAAGCATATTTTTATCTCCTTGATGATTTTGAAATATTTCCAAACATTATTGGATATTGTTTTAATTTCATATTGACATTGTTGATTGGTTTGATTACTTTTATACAACAATATCATATATCAATGTATATGCTTGATGGTTTATATCAATGCATGACTCCATATTTGAATTTAGCTCATAGAGTCAAAGTTTGACATATTCTATGATCTAGGGGGCATGGCATAATAAATTGATACCTACTTTATATTCTTTATTTGGTATCAAACATCTACATCTCTCATGTTTATTGTCATATAATTTCGGGGGGAAAGAAGTTTCCACCTTTGTGTCCTTCATATCTGTGGGGGAGAGATTTTTTCAAGGGGCAGTGAGACCTTTTCTATGTCCACCTTTTTGATAATGACACGGGAGAGAGTGTGATTATGTAAAAATATGCTTGGTTTTAATTCTTACAATTTGTTTCTTGAGCACTGTTTTTACATATGCCTATTATATGTATCATGAATTTTGATTTACAATTGAGATTTCAATTGTTTACAATTGGTATACATATAAGTATGGGGAGCATTAGTATGATTTTAATTTCTATTTTTCATAATGGGTGTCATCATTAAATGGGGGATATTGTTGGATATTGGCCATTAAGCCAAATATGATTTTGTTGATGATCAACACATTATGTGATAACTAATGTCTCAAAGTGTTTTAGTCTCAGATTATTAATAATGTCTACATCTTGGTGGAGACAAAATATTTGTTGATAGGATGATGGACTCAAGGCATGGAGCATTTGGATGCATTGAAGCCATGAAGAATCTTGAAGCTTATGTAATATCTTTTATGATTCTTTATGTATTTTTGCTCTTTATTTAGTAGAATATTTGTATGCCTTCTTTATATGCATTAACACGTTCATATGCATCATTTCCAACAAAGGAATCCATAGGAATCTCCTAGAAACCATCGCAATACATTCATTGGCCAAAACACACTTTAATGGACCAGGACAAACGTCTGGTAGTCTGTCACCAGACGTTTAGCGTATCCATTTTGAGATGGCCATAACCTAGGATGTCCAGCCATCTGACGTTCAGACACCAGGCGTCTGCACATTGGTACAGATATCTGGTCGAGAACTTCAGTCGCCTGATCAGTGGGTTTGAGTTTTCCGTTCTCTCTCTCTTTAACCCACTTCTGTTCAGACATCTAAAGAAGACTTGTCAGACGCCTAAATAATGCATCAGGCGTCTGGTATGTGAACTTCAGACGTCTGGTGCTTGAGATTGGTCTTCTACGCTTTTCAAAACCAACTCGTGACAGCCGTCTAATGAAGGAGGACCAGACGACTGCACAGTTTATCAGGCATTTGGTCGCCCTTCATCAAACGTCTCGTCACTGAGAAATCTGCCAGTTTATAGCTGTTGGACAGCTTTTACAAGGAGCCGTTTTCTTGGTTTTTGTACCGGATTGAGCGTGTATTTATACCACTTTGTGAGGCAATTTTTGGCACCAAGACACACTGATTAGAGAATCATTTGTGAGCCAAATCATAGCTTAAAAGCTTCATCTCTTCAACTCTCTTCCTCCATTAGAGCTTCATTGATGTTGAATTGAACTCCAAGCTCAAGGGAAGTCCACTAGTCCATCAAGCTTCATCCTAGCACTTTAACAACCACCTTCATTGCATTTGCACTTAAGTTTGTAAGTTCATTTAATAAAGACAATAAGAAGTGTGTTTCTATTTTGTTTCATTTGTTGACGCCTAGCTTCCAGGTTGTGGAAGTGTTCACTCTAGAAAGAAATGTGATACCCTTGGAATAAGGTTTGCAATCTTGGAAAAGATTGTGTGCTATGGAAAAGATAGACACTTGAAAAAGAGTGACTCTTGGAAAAGAGTGGCACTTGGAATAGTGAGATATATTTGGTGGCTTTAAAAGTCTTATAGTGCAAAACCACGATACTCTGGAAAGAGTGTGTAACTGGAGTAGGCATTTTTTGAACCAGGATACGTCGTTGTGTTTGCTTTGTTATTGTCTTTTGTGGTTTGTTGTTAATTATCTTGCTTTTTAATTCCGCATTTGCAAGTATTTTTAATTAGCTTATTATTATGCCATTACACTATTCACACACCCTATAGTGTGTGTTGCCTAGTAGTGAAGGGTATGTCCCACGGGGATCCTACATTTTGCTCTCCGAGATCATCCGCGTCAAGGATGGCGGAACGATCACTTTCGGAGGCAATGAAAAGGGTTCCATCATAGGTATTGGTGAAGTCGGTAATCCTTCTAAACCCCTCAATGATAATGTATATTTAATTGATGGGTTAAACCACAATTTGATCTTCATTAGTAAACTTTGTGACAATCATCACAAAGTTAACTTTGGTGATGGGTTGTGTAGTATATTAGATAGTTCTAGTATGTCGACACTTGTTTGTCTGCAAATTAATATGATATAACATCCTTCTTTCTGCATAAAATGATTATCGCCAGATGGTGAGAATGTGATGCGGACCATGACGCATCTTCGGCCGACACACGCTCTGAGGGGGCCGCACCACGTGCGGTGGACGTGGAGGGACCGCCCATGATTACTTACGTGCGCAGGAGGAGACGTGGAGGTGTTAGTTAGTATTATTAGCCTTAGGGGTATTTTGGTCGTTCTAGGCCAAATTAGTAAATCCCCGCATTCTCTTTATTAGGGCTAGCCGCCATTGTATTTGCTTATGCTTAGATTGTTGAGAAACTCTTGTGCATCCTTAGTGAAGAATCTTTAGGCTTTTGTTCCGTTCAATCAAAAGCTCGAAGAGCAAGTCTCCTCTCGAAAGAGGCTTTTATCCATTGTTTTCCCTTGTTCTCTCAATCTAAAACCCTAAAAATATTCCTCTCTTTTTAATTTTTCCACTTTTAAATTGATTTGCTTGATCGATCCAAGCGGATCGTATCAATTGGTATCAGAGCACATAAGATCTAATGGCGCAAGGCACGAGAGCCACCGTTGAGGAGAAGCTTCAAGCCCTACATGAAGAAATCACCAAGGAGATCGAAACCACGATGGAGACGATGAGCGATCGACTTGAGAAGAGGATGGAGGAAAACAACCGCGCCCAAGAAGAGAAGCATGCAAAAGTGAAGCAAATCAACAAAAAATCATGGAGATTTTGCAAACCCTAGTTAAGGGAAAGCGGAAGAAATCATGGACGGAGGAGGAAGATGACTCGGATTCCAAAGTTCAGGAGTTAAGGGCGTGAGATGAAAGGGTGGCGGCGCAGTTTACAACAGTCGGGACCTCGGAAGGCGTCGTATCGACGAAACCGGGCGACGGCGACGAAAGGGGAAGCGTCAAAAGCGCGCGCGGGGGGCGGCGGGGCCTGGGAACCCTCCCGGAGGGTCGCCCAGACCTGGCGAACCCCCGAGAAGGGCCACGAGCCCAGCACGGGGGCGGCGGGGCCTGCAATGGCAGAGACCCCGCGCGGCCCCCGAATGGGCGCTGGGGGGCCGTGCCCAGGCGGGCGGGGGCGGGTGGGACCCCAGGGCTCCCGCTTGGCCTCTTGGGGTCCCGGCGATGGTGGATGAAGCCCTAGGGGCTGTCGACAGGGGGCGGCCAGCAGGAGGAGGTCTTCGGGAGGGCGCTGGGATATTTCCGAGGCGAGGTCGAGGACCGGGGGGGTCAATTCGGGGACCCCATAGGCTGGCACCAGACGGTAGGCCTTCTTGGCCTGAGGACGAATATTCGGATGAGGACTACGATCCCTTACGGAACCACGGCGATAGGCGTTGGGACCAGGAGAGGCGGGGAGAAGCAGAGTTTCATGCTGATAGGCGATTGAAGAAGCTGAAGATGCCCGTGTTTGAGGGAAGCGATCCAGATGTGTGGATCTACAGAGCAGAGAGGTACTTCCAGACGATGGGTTTTACCGAGGAGGAGGTCCTGAAGGCGGTGGGCATCTATTTTGAGGGCGAGGCCTTGGCGTGGTACCGATGGAAGATCGCACGCAGTCCCTTTTCCTCGGGGGCGGATCTGACAGCCTACTTAATAGATCGATTCCAGGAGACACCAGGGGGGATTTTTACGAGCAGCTCAGGGTACTCAGACAGGAGGGGACGGTGCGGGACTTTGTTAGGAGGTTCGAGCTACTGTCGGGTCGAGTGCCTGGGGTCACGGAGGAGGCGCTCATGGGGAACATCATGGGGGGGCTCAAGCCCTCCATTCGAGCTGAGCTGAGGATGCAGAGCCCGGGGGGCTTGGAGGACCTGATTCGCCTCCGACAAAGGCGGAGGAGAAACATACGGAGGAGAGAAGAATAGGTGGGGCTTGGTGGACCCAAAACTCCCGGCCCACGCCAGCAGCAGCAGTGCCGAGGGCACCTGCCGGTGCATCAGAGGCTAGGGGAGAGACTCGTCCCACTACTCTTGGACGACGGATGACAAAGGCGGAGGTGAGGGAAAGGCGTGCCACGGGATTGTGTTTTCGTTGCGATGAGAATTTCACCCCTGGCCACAGATGTGCGAGCCGCCTACTACAGATTACCATGGTGCCGGATGAGGAAGAGTGTTGGGATGACGAGGAGGAACCCAGGATGGAGCCACTAGAGGAGGAGGAGAAGTCTCACCTAGACTTCGTGGAGGTCTCCCTGAACTCCGTGGTAGGGTTCACACCGAACCACACCATGAAGTTGTCAGGGCGGTTGGGCGATATGACGGTGACAGTTCTGATAGACAGTGGGGCCACCCACAATTTCATCTCTAGCCGAGTGGTGGAGCGTCATGGGCTGCAGTTGAGCACCATGGAGAAGTTCATTGTTTTGTTGGAAACTGGAAAGATGGAGGAGAGCAAGGGGCTCTGAAAGGGGTTGTGTCTGACCTTGCAGGGAGTGCAGATTATGGAGGATTTCTTGCCCCTGGAGTTGGAGAATGTCGATATCATTCTGGGCATACAGTGGCTGAAGAAGTTGGGGGACGTACGGGTGACCTGGAAACGTCTCAAGATGGAGTTTGAGGAGGGTGACCGCACGGTGGTACTCACAGGGGGCCACACCCTATGCTTTTCGTTGGTGGCCTTCAAGGCCTTTACTCGGGCTTTACAGAGGGAGGGAGAGGGATACTTAGTGGAGTGACGTGCAGTTGGAGTCGAGCAGGAGCAGCTGGCAGGGGTTCCCGAGGTGGTTGAGCATGTGCTGGAGCGGTTTCAGGAGGTCTTTCAGGACCCGCAGGGGCTACCACCAGAGATGGGACATGAGCATGCGAGAGTCTTGAGAGAGGGAGCAGCACCAGTGAGCGTGCGGCCGTACCGATATCCTCATGTGCAGAAGAACGAGATTGAGAGGATGGTCGGAAAGATGCTGCAGGCGGGAGTGATCCAGCCTAGTGTGAGTCCTTTCTCTTCACCAGTGCTGTTGGTGAAGAAGAAAGACGGGAGCTGGAGGTTCTGCGTCGACTACAGTGCGCTGAACAAGGAGACTGTGGCTGACAGATTCCCCATTCCTGTGGTCGACGAGCTGCTAGATGAGCTGCATGGCGCAGTTGTGTTCTCGAAGATCGACTTGAAGGCGAGATATCACCAGAACCTGATGAGGCCCGAGGACGTGCCGAAGACGACATTCCGCACACATGAGGGGTACTATGAGTTTCTTGTCATGCCTTTTGGCTTGACGAATGCTCCCTCCACATTCCAGGCCTTGATGAACGAGGTATTTCGGCCGTACTTGAGGAAGTTCGTCTTGGTTTTCTTCGACAACATCTTGGTTTACAGCAGGACCATGGAGGATCATGTAGGGCATTTGGAGACAGTCTTCCGGGAGTTGGGGGCGCAACAGTTGTTTACGAACCGGAAGAAGTGTAGCTTCGACCAGCTGCAAATAGAGTACCTTGGGCACGTGGTGTCGGTGGAAGGAGTAGCGGCCGACAGGGCGAAGATAGAGGCCATGTTGGACTGGCCAGTGCCTACTTCTTTGAGGGCATTGCGAGGTTTCCTTAGGCTGACGGGCTACTACGGGAAGTTCGTGAGGGGGTACAGTACGATTACACGACCGCTTACTGACCTTTTGAAGAAGGATGGGTTCGTTTGGGGGAGGAAGCGATCAAGGCCTTTGAGGCCTTGAAGGTGGCCATGACTACGGCCCCGGTGCTGGCGCTGCCTGACTTCAGCATCGCGTTTGTAGTGGAGACGGATGCGTCAGGAGTAGGTTTGGGGGTGGTGTTGATGCAGTTGGGGCGGCCCGTAGCCTACTACATCCACGTGCTTTCTGCCAGAGCCTGGCTGAAGTCGGCGTACGAGAGAGAGTTGATGGCGATAGTGTTGGCGGTGCAGAAGTGGCGGCCGTACCTACTTGGGAGAGAGTTCGTGGTCAGGACAGATCAGAGGAGCCTCAAGTACCTACTTGAGCAGAGGCTGGTGACTGAGGAGCACCAGCGTTGGCTTTCGAAGCTGGTAGGATACCAGTTTGTCATTGAGTACAGGCCCGGGTTGGAGAATAAGGCGGCTGACGCCTTGTCTCGACGAGAGGAGGGAGTGCACCTGAGGGCGCTCTCGTTACCGATGTGGCTAGACCGGGAGCCCATGTTACAGGAGGCAGAGACCGACCGAGAGCTGAGACAGATCAGGGAGCGACTACAGGGCAGCGGGGAGGCGTCGAAGGGGTACTCTTTGGAGGGGCGCAGGCTGTTGTACCAGGGACGGTTGGTCTTACCACGGAGGTCGAACTTTATACCAGTGCTGTTTCAGGAGTTCCACAGTTCAGGGATTGGGGGACATTTCGAGGTGCAGCAAACTTACATGCGGATGGCTCGAGAGGTTTACTGGCCAGGGATGAAGAAGGCGATCGCCCTCTTAGTGGCGGCTTGTGATGTCTGCCAACGTCACAAGTACATGGCCATGGCACCTGCAGGGTTACTGCAGCCTTTGGCTCTGCCTGAGCGGGTATGGGAGGAGGTGACGATGGACTTCATCGATGGATTACCCAGGTCGGAGGGGTACTCGGTGATTTTCTTAGTGGTGGACAGGCTGAGTAAGTACGCACATTTCATACCGTTGATACACCCGTACACGGCAGTTTCAGTGGCCACAGCGTTTACTCGGGAGGTGATACGGTTACATGGGATCCTTGGCTCTATAGTGTCTGACCGGGACCAGGTGTTCTTGAGCGGGTTTTGGCGGGAGTTGTTCCGGGTACAGGGAACGGTGTTGAAGAGGAGTACCGCCTATCACCCCCAGACAGACGGGCAGACAGAGGTGGTTAATCGCAGTATAGAGACGTATCTGCAATGTTTTGCATTGGAGACACAGTGACAGTGGTACCGCTGGTTGTCCTGGGCGGAGTATTGGTACAATACTTCGTACCATTCAGCAGCAGGGACGACCCCTTTCCGGGTGCTGTATGGAAGAGACCCGCCAGAGCTGATTCGATTCGGGAGCAGACAGACACCAGTCTCGTTGGTGGATGGTTACATGGAGGAGAGGGATGGGATGCTAGAGGAGTTGAAAAAGCACCTGCTACGGGCTCCAGCAGGTGATGAAGGCGAAGGCAGATGGACATCGACGAGATGTGAGCTTTCAGGATGGAGATATGGTATATCTCAAGCTGCGGCCATACAAACAGAGATCAGTGGCGAGGAGGAATGAGAAGCTATCTGCCAGATTCTTTGGTCCCTTTGAGATTGACCCCAAGATTGGCCAAGTGGCCTACAGGCTGAGGTTACCCACGACAGCTACGATCCATCCAGTTTTTCATGTTTCGCACCTTTGTCGCGCTATTGGAGAGCAGACGGTGTCATCCACACTTCCACCGACACTGACAGAGGACATGGAGGTGATGATGGAGCCGTTGGACGTCAGGACGGTGCGTCAGGGTCCGGGGCGTCGGCAGGAGGTATTGATACATTGGGCGGGATTACCGGACTGTAATGCCACGTGGAAGGCGTTCGACATTGTTCGGGAGCAGTTTTCGGACTTCCACCTTGAGGACAAGGTGGCTCTTCTACGATAGGTATTGATGCGGACCATGCCGCATCTTCGGCCGGCACACGCTCCGAGAGGGCCGCGCCACGTGCGGTGGACGTGGAGAGACCGCCCATGATTACTTATGTGCACAGGAGGAGACGTGGAGGCGTTAGTTAGTATTATTAGCCTTCGGGGTATTTTGGTCGTTCTAGGCCAAATTAGTAAATCCCATCATTCTCTTTATTTGGGCTAGCCGCCATTGTATTTGCTTATGCTTAGATTGTTGAGAAACTCTTGTGCATCCTTAGTAAAGGATATTTAGGCTTTTGTTCCGTTCAATCAAAAGCTCGGAGAGCAAGTCTCCTCTCGAAAGAGGCTTTTATCCATTGTTTTCATTTGTTCTCTCAATCTAAAACCCTAAAAATATTCCTCTCTTTTTAATTTTTCCACTTTTAAATTGATTTGCTTGATCGATCCAAACGGATCGTATCAGAATGTCACCCATTTCATCAGTCAACCTAAACAATTTGAGTATGACATTCACAGAGACATGTTCGAAACTCATTATATGGGTTCTAATGTTCCCTCCTGTGACAATGCGCATGGAAACATGACGCTGTAGTGACACATGATTGGATAGATAGGAGTACGGTTACTTTACTGTGGTGGATAGGATGACACATGCTTTCTACCAAGGTTTGAGGTGTCGCCCGATACTAGGGATGAGAATGGGCATGCCCAAAGCCCGATTGGGCTTCCAATTGGGCAAGCCACACCCTCATCCCTACTCATCCCTTCACTAATTCTAGAAAAATTAGTTAAGGGATGAGTAGGGATGAGGATGTGGCATGCCCAATTGGAAGCCCAATCGAGCTTTGGGCATGCCCATTCTCATCCCCCGATACCTCTTGGTATCGGACATATCGGACCGGTACCGCCCAATACCGGTCCAATACTGTTGCAAAAAATCGGTATTGGCCGGGTTTCGGCCAGTTTCGCCCAGTATCGGACGAAACTAGCTGAAACCCTAGGGTTTCAGTCAGTAAATGTGAAATAAAGAAAGATTTTTTTGAGAAAAAACTGTCCAAAATTGAAAAATAAGACGAAGAAGAGGAACAAACAAGAAAAGACTGCGAAAAAAAGAAGACAATGGAAAAAGGAAGAAGATGACTGAAACTTACCTCCCCCCGACTGCTGCCTCGCCACGCCGCCTCGCTTGCTGCCTCACCTTGCCGCCTGCTGCCTCGCTGCCCCCCGCCTCTCCTGTGAGAGAGAGGATCGTGAGAGAAGAGGACCGTGAGAGAGAGAATGTCAGACTTGTGTTTGAAATTTTGAATGGTAAACTTGTAAATAAGTGATATGTGCGTAGAGTAAGATATTTTATGGCAAACTAATAAATAAGTGGTATGTGCACAAAGAAAAATGGTGGGTGCGCAAAGCAACTCCAAGCAATTTTTGGCAAAATTGCAAATAAGTGGTACGTGCGCAAAGTAAAACGGTGGGTGCGCATGGAAAACTTCTAACTACATTAGTTTTTTACGTATCTGATAGATTTTATTTTATGTATTTAAAACTACCAATACGGACCAACCGAAACTCACGTCCAAACCCGTCGAAACGGGCGATACCGATACCCAAACTTAAATTTTCGAGAGAGCGATACCGAGACCGAAACTGAGACCTCAAACCTTGCTTTCTACAATTTCTCTTACAAAAGAGAGGACTTCCTGAATATTTGTCGGAAAAAATCAAGGACCTGACTAGTTATTGCTTAAAAAGGATTTAAAAAGACTACAATATTAACATTCTTTCCTATCTTTTGTGTTTTGTGTAAATCCTTTTTAAATCCTTCTTAAGCAATAACCAGTCAGATCCTCAATCCTCAAGTCTGTAAAATTTTTAGCAATAGCTCTCCTTCCCGCAGCTCCTCGTGGTCCTTTCCTTCGCATAAAGTGCTCTCAATGCTTGCGAGTAGCGTTTCCTAGCCAAAAAGAAGAGAAAAAGTAAGTTTGACTAAGCAAATATAGTGCATTACAATAGTTGTTTCTAAAAATTCTAATATTTCGTTCTCTCCATATTAGTCAGATAGCTGTAGCACGGTAGATATCTCATTCCAACACCTCTGAGATGTTTTTTTTGTTATTATTTATATGATGCTTACTGCATGTGCCATTATTGTTATTTTATTTTATTGTCAATGGTATGCAACTAAAAAGGGGATGTGGTCTACAAGGAGAGACGTGGCAGAAGTCATGGGTTCTCATGGAAACACAAAAATGGTTGATGGCATCTTTGACCGCATTTTTGTTTTTGTGTGCGTGTCCCCCACCCTCCCCCGGGGTGGGGGGTCATCTACTTTATTCAGCTGAACAAATCAAATGCTGCAGAAGGAAAGGAAGGAGTCTTGTGTGGTGATGATGGAACCCGTCACCATTAAATAAAATCTCACAGTGGATTTTGATAGGACAGAAATCACATTTTTTGGTATGTCCTAATAAGGAGAAAAGAGTGCCAGCAGAACTATTATTTGAATTAGACAATAGCGCACAAAGAACCTCGCCCACTCTTCCAAGTCCTGGTTAGTTGATTTGTCCTAATAAGTGGGCTTATTATTCTGGCAGTAGCTTACCATCTTTCAACATCATTGCTTATATGCATGTTAAGGTGGGTTGGGTGCTTCCTCATAAGCAGACTTAAATCTGTGAAGGGCAAGAGTCGATTGCTACAGCCTTTATCTCTATGATTTAATGTTTCTTTGCCAATGGTTTTTTTACGTCATCTTACCATCTTTCAATGGCATGGCTGGTGTTTAGTTAGCAAGTACATCCACCTACATGACCCACTAATTAATATAGCATTAAACATGTAGATGAAAGGAAGATGGTGGATATATCCAAGAGTGTTGTTATTCGCACCACAGAAATTTATGAATACACCACACAACTTGATTCACCACACCTATATTTTTATCATCAGATGTTCGGATTTGGAGATCTGAACGATTCTAATACTTTTATTCTTCTGTTCGGAATTGCAAAGCCGAACAGTATAATAAAATATGTATTGTGTTCGGATTTACACATGTATTGTATTAGAGCCGTCTGGATATCCAAATCCGAACAAATCCGAACATCTGGTGTTAAAAATATAGCTGTGGTGAATCAAGTAGTGTGGTGTATTCATAAATTTCTATGGTTCGAATAACAACACTCTATATCCAACTTCCAAGTATAGAAAATAAGAATGTGACAATAAGACTTTTGTTCTGGAGCTGGAACTGTTAAAAGTGTAGCTCAGTTACCTATGATTCTATGATTGTTGATAGAACTTACTAATTGAACTAACATTCTTTCAAGAATCTTAAAGACTTGCTATACGCTTCCCAAATTTTAACACCCCCCCCCCCAAAAAAAACACAAACACACACAAACACAAAACCCAACACACAGAGTTGTGCCCTTGTACTAGAGGAATAATTGATACATGTTTTGAAGATGGCCCATAATAAAAATAGAAAACATGAATATTATTCAGGTAGACACATAATATGCTGAAGTAGTCATCAAACATGAGGAGAACAACAATTAAGTGTTTGCCTTCCTCTGTTCAACTCTCAAACCATTCTATCCTGAAATTGAAACTTCAAATTTTTATGAATACTTTGAACGTCCCTCGCATGACTCATTGATTTCTTCTCAATCTATTCGACGAGATAAGTTCATCAAGGAAGGAATGTACCCCCCACGATACCGTTAAAGTTCAACCATCGAAGGGGTTAAGAGTGAGTCTCAAAGAAGGGGAGTTTGTAACGCTAAGTTCGAATGATATAGGTGGAAGAGCATTCTTTGAAGGTGAAGAGCCCATTTGAAAGATACAACCACGGTGTGTCGCTTTCATGATGCAAGTACCACGGAGCTTGTTAACCCACCCTCGGGCAGCACCTAGACTGGTGTATTCTTTCCTATCTTTAACTTTTAGTAGTATTGTTAGTAGTATATATGCTTATAGTTTTTGCTAGTTCTATTTGCATTCAATAACTCTATTACTCTCCTTTACATTGAGGACAATATAGATTTTAAGTTGTTAGGATGGTATAGAAATTTTGCATTTTTATTGCATTTGATTCCATTTTCATTTGGAAATGTTTAAAAAAAATTTCATAACTATGCATTTTTATATAATGAATAAATGTGGAGAGTTAGGTTTTCACTAATTTCATTGGTTTAGCCTCGTGATGTGAACACTTCTCACAAAGCTTGAATGAAACATTTATATTTTTTGAACAATGTTATAGCTTGGTTAAGGATGCACTCCCTACATTTTAGAATGCACTTGACATGATTCCTAAGATTTTTGCTCATGTACATATGTTAGCTTACCTCATGTAGCCCATATTTAGTCTTATACAATTACATGGCATGCATGAGTCAACTTTGAGTTAATTAATTTGATTAGGTGCTATACCAAAAAGAAGCTGGCTTAAACATGTATGCAATTTTATCAAGGTGCATAGTTGGGAGTCTTGCTTACACATGCCCCCCCCATACAAAACTGTATACAATAAAGGGCACAGTTCTTCCAACTCCCTTTTAGTAGTCGGATTCATGTGCCTCAAGAAGCATTGGGAATTCGCGTCGAAAAAAATAGGGTATGGAGGTGTGCTCGATGAAAATAATAATTGGACTTACATGATTCGAGCTGTTAAGTCAAAGAAGTCCTTCTTGGCCTAATACCCTAAAACCGTTCGGTCTAGGAGCTATTGACCTAAAGCTTGTTATATGAATCAGTTTAAGTTCCAAAACCCAAAAAGAAAAGAAAATTGTGAAGAAAAGGAATAAAGCATGGCATGTGTTAAGTAAGCTCAAAACGATGAACTTTTGGTGAAAATGTGAACATGTTAACCAACCCTTGTAGGATTTAGCATCCTAAGAGAGTTAATCACTTAAAGTTTGCACAAATGCATGACATATGGGTGTATAAGGGTAGACCTGCGTGAAGTGAGAAGATGTCATGGTAGGTGAGCTAACTCAAAGGAATTCATGGAAATTGTGAAAATTTGCTAGGACGAGACATATTTGACATATACTATGATATTTGGATGGGATATGATGTGTTTACTACATTTATGAGTGTGTTCGCTCACTTTGCTAGAGATTAGCAAATCACTAGTTGGGGGTATGATTAGCACATAATATAGCATATTCTTCCCCCTCTATTTCATATAATTTCCCACATGTTTCTATGCTAATCGAGCTCTAAATAATGCAAATTACATCAACTATATTCAGAAGTTCACCATTTTATGGGAAATTATATGAAATTGATAGAGTTTTATAGCATGCTCAAAACCCCAAGCAAAATAAATATACCATGATGCCAAAACAGGACAGGCGTCGGAGGCACTCCTCCAGATCTGAAATTAGATAGCAAAAGTCATCTGATGCGCCAGGCGTCTAATGAATACTTCCCAGGCGCCTGGCCCACTGTGCAAGCACATGTGAAGTGAGCTACAGTCGACTTAAGAGTCATCCTCCAAAAGTCATAACTTACTGTTTTCAGCCGGGCATTTTTTAAGGCACCTGAAGAAGGATCACCAGACGCCTGAAACACATCCCAAACGCCCGGCACCCCAACATCAGCGTCTGCCAGTTGCTTAAGGACCAAGTCACATAGCACCAGACTATGTCAGACGTCTGGTCGATGCATTTTTGCAAGCCGAATTCTCAAAGCAGCCAGACGCATGGTCGTGCAACACCAGGCGTCTGTCGCGATTAAGCTGCAAATTCCTGGAGCGAATCTCACCCAATTTGCAGAAGATTTCGACCAAAACCCAAATTAAAGAGTGTATTTTTGACCATAGATCTTAAATCTAATGGAGGGGAATCAAATGGATCGGAGGCTTATATAAACCCCTCCTAATGTTAATCTAGGTTAAGCTTTTCTTTATTTTTAATCTCTTTGGGAGCGTTCATCTCTGCCTGAGGAAGGAGTGGATTTCAGATCTGAGGCTTGTAATTAGGAGAATTGGTGATACAAACCCAAACCCTCTCCTTATTATTGTTGTTCTAGTTGATTTTGATGAATGAGTTGATATTTTCTTTCATGAATTTGGATGTCACTTCAATCATGCTTGGCTAGAAAATTGATGTGTATGATTTGGTGAAATTGGGGCTACCCCTAGCTGAGATGCATATATTGTGATTGTACATTTGGATGATTGTTTTCTATTCCACCTCTCTCTTATTAATCCACAAGGCTAATGATATGGGGATGGATCACCTCACACGGGTTAATCATCATTATTAGCATGAAAACCATCATCTTAGCTACAATTCCAGTAGAAGATTGTGCTTAATCCTAAATGGATCATTCGGTGGTGTTTATCTAAAAGATGCAACATTGAGGTATAGCAATAGAAACAATGTTATGCTAGGTATACAACACAATGGATCCACATCACACACATGCCTCTAATCTTGATTTCACACCCTTCTATTTCCAAGCAATTAGTTTTAGGCATCACTTTAGCTTAATTCACATTCTCAAACAATTCAATCACATATAGAAAGTGGAAATACTCTCATTAACTATTAGCTTTTTACTGATTTTTAGTTGTGATTTGTGACAGTCTCCTCGTAGAATACGACTCCGGACTCATCAGATTTACTACTTGTTATACCTCATGCGCTTGGAAGTACAACATTTTGTGGCAAGCACCGGGCTAAGGCCGAGCTACTGCCCTAGCGATCTTCAACACAGAAAGTTCGTCAGGGGGTTAGATCTGGGTTCCAACCAAATCCCCTCCGATGCTTAAGTCAGTATGTGACTAACGAATGCTCGGGGGAACTATATCCGACCTATTGAGAGGTCGCC
Source organism: Scilla litardierei (assembly GCA_030789695.1). Taxonomy (NCBI): domain Eukaryota; kingdom Viridiplantae; phylum Streptophyta; class Magnoliopsida; order Asparagales; family Asparagaceae; genus Scilla; species Scilla litardierei. Next base: position 337,012,467 of record CM061133.1, read on the forward strand.
CGCTAATCCTCAGGTCGAGCTATGTAGAGAAAGATAGCATTTGGTGGAGCAGATTGAGAGTATAGGAATACCTTAGTCTCATACCTCAGATATTCGTCATGTCCCTGCTCGTCCGAGGGTCTATTTATAGGCGGTGGTTTCCATGGTGTCTTTTTGGGTGACGCCCAAGCATTGAAGGTGCTGTATTACGTTTGACCTGAGCGATCGTTTTTGATGGAGAGCCAAAATGGCTAGTCTTGAATTCCCCATTGATGAAGGACATTATACGAATCTGATTAAGGATCTCAATCGGTCAACTCCGTTGGCGCTTAACTGGAGCAAGCCCTCGCCTCTCGTTCGAGTTGCAGGGCTGTTTGGCTGAAGCAGTTAGGTCCCCTCTCAGCACTTGGGCCTTAGCCGACTCAGATAAACAATTAAGTCCGGGTCGGCACAATGTTGTCACAAAAATAACATATATGACCGTATATAGTAGCAGATTAAAGATGTAGCCATGAGCTCAAAGAAATACAAAAAACTGAGGAAGACAATTAATGAAAATAAAACTAAAAATGGAACAAAAATTTTGAGATTAGAAAAGGTAATCCGGTATAGTGCTTACAAGCCAAAAATTTTGAGATTAGAAAACTTAATCAAGATGGTCAAACCAAAGATTTGAACGTCCGGCGGGCCAATTAGCCGACACCCAAGGCCCAACATTGGGCTGGCAATGTTCACCCATTCAATTAAGCAAAGCTAGCAGAGTAGAAGTTACAATTTCGGTAATGTCAAACTTACAAGCGATTGTTATTGTCATTAATCCGGTATAGTGCTTAACCACCTGGAGGAATATTTCCATTGAATCTATTATTCCCAAGGTACATAGCAGCAAGTTTCTTGCAGTTTCTTAGGAATGAATGAATTGTCCTCGGAAATAGTTGCCTTTCAAGAGAAATGATTGAAGACAAGCACAAGTTTTGTAATTTACTCATGTTAACAAATATTATTTTTGTAAGCTACAACTTTTTCAGATTTCATGTTTCTATTGTCTATATAATAAAGATGCTTGCTAATTGTAAAGCAAGAATAATAGCGAATTTCTTTATCAATCCTTAACATTGATCAATGCACCAAATTAGCCAGGACAATTCCATACGGACTCAGCAATCTCTCAAAGGTAGAACACTTTGATCTACATTCCAATTTCCTTAAAAATTTAGACAATTCCAATCTTCTCTCTCTGCCTTCAGTGACACATCAAAGTCGGGAAGAAAGAATCATTTCCTTTTACAACATCTAATGACCATTTCAACATAAAAACCACTAATGATAGCAATGACTTGACACAGTCTATGTCTGCCACTAATAAATTTCAAAAGGCAGCTTTCCTTTTCCGAGCTCCGCTCGGGGTCCGATTTCAGAATTTTCCATATCAATGTTTAGCTACTTGAGTATTAAACTGTGCATGTCATTGCTATTATTAGTGGTTTTTATGTTGAAATGGTCCTAGACCTTGGAAAGGAAAATGATTCTTTCTTCCAGACTTCAATATGTCACTGAAGGCAGAGAGACAAGTTTGGAATTGTCTGATTTTTTTAAGGGATTTGGAACGTAGATCAAAGAGTTGTAACTATTAGATATTGATGAGCTGTTATATATGGAACTGTCACAGCTAATTTTAGATATTGCTGAGTTGTACCTTGGAAATTATATATGGAACTATCACAGCTAATTTTTTGCATTGATGGCATGCACGCATCTTTATAATATAGACAGGTCAGCATGTGGAACTGTGGACATAACAAAAATGTGATTTCTTTCCTCCTTTCGAATTCCACGGTGAGATTTTATTTAATGGGGATTGGGTCCATCATCACCACGCAAGACTCATTCCTTTCCTTCTGCATCATTTGATTTGTTAAGCTTTTGATTTGTTGAGCTGAATAAAGTAGATGCCCCCGGGGGGTGGGGGTGGGACATGCACACAAAAATAAAAATGGGGTCAAAGATGCCATCAACCATTTTTGTGTTCCCCTGAGAACCCATGGCTTCTGCCATGTCTCTACCCGTATACATTCCATTTTAAGCTGCATACCATTGGCAACAAAATAAAATAACAATAGTAGCACATCCAGTAAGCATCATATAAATAATAACAAAACAATCTCAAATGTGTTGTTGGAATGGGATATTTGATGTGCTACAACTATCTGGCTAATATGGAGAGAACGAAATATGAGAATTTTTAGAAACAAACATTGTCATGCACTATATTTGCTTAGCCAAACTTACTTTCTCTCTTCTTTTTGACTAGGAAACGCTGCTCGCAAGCATTGGGAGCACTGAGAGGACCACGGGGAGTTGCGGGGAGGAGAGCTATTGCTTAAAATTTTCACAGACTTGAGGACCTAACTAGTTATTGTTAAAAAAGGATTTAAAAAGACTACAGTATTAACATAAATAATAGATGATACCAACGTTACATATCTAATAATTAAAGGTTCCAAGCTTAACATAATTGATACCAAGGTAATAATTAAAATTTCCAAAGCTTACAAAAATCTGACAGAAACCCAGTTCCCAAAGGAGTTCAATCTTTTCCTAACTAGACAGGAAAAAAACCCCCTACTAAACTACCCATAATGGGAAAGGAGTTCAATCCTTTCCTAAATTATAGGTATGTTTATGAGGCCTTGTTGACTATAATGGTAACTCCTCGACTGAAAATCAGAAAACCATATAAATTCAAGTTCTAATTTAGATCTAATCCTCTGTCAAAACTGTCACCGCAATCCACCAGCCAGCATGTGCAGCATAACCTATGGGGATTATATCAATAACCCCCACTAGCAATTCAGTCCGTAACCAGCTTTCAACATTGACAACATTGCACACATTTTGGCACATTGTTAACTGATTCAATGCTTTCCCAAAAATGGACTAACATGTATTAAAGTTAGTCACTTCGACTAATACTCAGTGACCAAACAGGGTCCTCCCTCTGTCATTACTAATAATTCAGTCAACTTACCGCCTTTAAAAATTGCTTGCATCCATGGTCAGCTGATTTGGTGCTGCTTCGTAATCAAACTAATTAAGTCATCTTACCATCTTCAACAGCATTGCTTACATTTGGCATGTGGTCAGAAGATCTGGTACCTCCTCATAAGCAGAAAAGAGTGCCAGCAGAACTTTCATTTGAATTAGACATTAGCGCACAAAAAACCTCGCCCACTCTTCCGAGTCCTGGTTAGTTGATTTGTCCTAATAAGTGGGCTTATTATTATGACAGTAGCTTACCATCTTCCAACAGCATTGCTTATATGCATGGTAAGGTGGGTTGGTTGCTTCCTCCTAAGCAGACTTAAATCTATGAAGGGCAAGAGTCGATTGCATACAGCCTTTATCTCTATGATTTAATGTTTCTTTGTCAATGGTTTTTATACATCGTCTTACCATCTTTCAATGGTATGGCTGGTGTTTAGTTAGCAAGTACATCCACCTACATGACCCACTAATTAATATAGCATTAAACATATAGATGAAAGGAAGATGGTGGATATGACAATAAGACTTTTGTTCTGGAACTTGAACTGGTAAAAGTGCAGCTCAGTTACATGACTGTTGATAGAACTTACTAATTGAACTAACATTCTTTCAAGAATCTTAAAGCCTTCCTATACGCTTCCCCAATCCTACACACACACACACAAACCCCCCCCCCCCCCCCCCCCCCCCCCACACACACACACACACACACACACAAACCACACAAAGCGCCCCCCCCCCACCCCCCCCCCCCCCAAAAAAAAAAATGCACAAACACACTCAAAACCCAACTCAAGGAGTCGTGCCCTTGTACTAGAGGAATAATTGAATCATGTATTGAAGATGGCCCAGAATAACAACAGAAAACATGAAGAATATTATTCAGGTAGACACATAATAAGCTGAAATAGTCATAAAACATGAGGAGAACAACAATTAAGTGTTTGCCTTCCTCTGTTTAACTCTCAAACCATTTTGTCCCTGAGAATTGAGCACAGTTTGGGTGGGTGAATACCAAGTAGTTGATCCAGACTCGATGACGACAAACCAGTTAGACTCCTGTTATACCACACTGCTTAGGAGTCAAATTCTTGATGAACCAGTGTCTGAAGTGATAACAATCCACTTAGCATTGAATTTTGTAAACATGAACACCCAATCAAAATTTTGGAAAATAATCTTGTATGTTCTTTAAATGGGAAGAGGTAGTAATGTTTGACATTTGTTGAAACTGTAGGAGTTTGAATGCCAACGAGAAAGTCAACATATAAAGAAATTAAGTTTGTGAAAAGAAGTGGATGTATCAAAATTCATGATGAAAACACAACAAGATTTAAGCATCAGACGATATCATGTATAACTTATATCGTATAAGATTTATAAGATTATGAGCATACCAATCCATTTCAAATTGAGATTATCAATACTATGGCTCAATTCATGATAGAATAACTTTTACTTATTCCACATATGGAAAAATCGTTAATAACACCAGAATCAAAAAAGCATACCAGTCACAAAGGAAGTTGATTATCTCAAAAGATTTAACTTCTCTAATTATTCATGTAAGTTAGATTACTTTAAATTATCGTATCTATTTAAGAATTATTATATCAACTATTGGATTATATATGTTTTGATTGACACTTAATCCATTCTTCATTGATTATTCAAAAATATGCCAAACAATCCCAGTTGTCTTTCTTCCTATTTTTCATTTTTTTTTAGGGAGTTGCTACACGCACGTACCAAATTGCTCTGCGCATGTCGAGAGTTCGACTGATTTATAAAATTATCATTCAAAATTTCTCACCTGCGCACAACAAATAATAATCCCCAAACTGCCTCCGTTGCGCGGTGAGCAAAACGCGACAACATCGTTCATCTTCATCTTGGCATCCACTTGATTCAAATCTCAATTCGTTCGTCTTCGTCTTCTCACTCAGATGACTCATAAGCTTTTGGAAATTGAGATTCAAATCCAACACAAAATGAGCAGAATGTTCTATCCAATCCTTTGTTGCTGACTCCTCCGAGTGAGCGGATTGATCTCAATCTCAATTCATTCATCTTCGTCATCTGCTCATTCTGTGTTGGATTTGAATCTCAATTTCGTCTTGGCATCAATCTGCTCACTCGGATGAGGAGAAGTCAGCAGCAACAGAACCAGTATGGGGTGGATCGGTGCTTTGAGAGGATGAGGATGGGGAAATGAAAGAATGGGCTGATGCCGAGCTCGTTGAGGATAATCACGTCTTGCCTGAAGACGGTCTCGTCCAACGCCGGCTCCGTCGCCAGCACCGTTCGATTAACAAAAGATGGGATTTGGTTGGTGATGTCTGGCCTTTCACCGTGATTTACACCGGTGGTATTAATCCTCGGCTTTGGAGGCAACGCGCACAAGAGGTTTGCATGTTGTGCGCGTTGAGCAATTGTGATATGTGATATCAAAATTACTCAACGCGCACAACAGGCAAAAGTTTTGCATGTTGTGCACGCTGAGTAATATTGCCCAAAGCCAACATTTTTACTCAGCACGCATAACAGACAAAACACGCACAACAGGCAAAAGTTTTGCATGTTATGCGCACTGAGTAAAAATGTTGGCTTTGGGTAAAATAACTCAGCGTGCACAACATGCAAAACTTTTGCCCGTTGTGCGCGCGAGTAATTTTGCCCACGTTGGAACTGAAACCACAACCTGCATGGCCATCATCTCCTCCTCCTACAACGTTCTTCCAAAAATACTTTCGGATCTGAGCGCTGAAAGGAGGTAGTGTATCAGAGCTGGGAGATGGTGACAACATCCTTTTTACTCATCAACATCGGAGCTGAGTAATTTTGGTCTAGGGTTGGTTCCTTGTGACAACATCGTAGCTTGGAATCGGAGAAGACTCACCCTTGTTGTTTTCATGTGACAACATCAGAGCTGGGAAGAAGCACTGGTTCGGCTCCGGACTCTTCGCCGAAGGAAGCGAGGACATCACCGTCGACGTTTTGGCGGTTGTGCGCGTAGCTGAAGAGGGATAACAGTTGTGCACGCTGAACAAAACCACGATGATGGTGGGTTTTTACTCAGCGTGCACAACCGCTATATTCGACGGGGGTAATGGCGGAGAAATTTTTAATGGCAAACTTGAGAATAAGTGGTTGTGCGCGCGGGTAATTCAGTACGTGCACGTGGCAACTCCCTTCTTTTATTCTTAAGATTTTAAAAACCATGGATACTGACAATTGACAATTCTAATCCAAAACTACCGCAAAAGCCCTAACTTCCATTACTGATACCGAAAAGGATGAACCATTGTCACGAATAATACAGAGATTTCAAACATTTCTTGACATTATACATCTAGGGTGGAAATGAAAAAAACATACAACAGACTTACTCTCACCAACCGATCAATGTGAGAAAGACCATATCTTCTTCCAAACTACAATCAGCCGAATCCATCTAGTTCTAATAAGATTACAAACTGAATAAACAATTTTGGACTATAGCCAAACAAAATGAATGACAAGCTGAAGATTCAAAGTACACAAATGCATATACAACCTGTATTCCAATTTAGGTCTACGATCGTAGATACCATTAGGACACTTGGCAGTTAAGAAAAGTATGAAACAATTTCTACTTATGTGAAAAAATGAGTGACAAATTGATAAAAATTTGAACTGTTAAGAAAGTATTGCACAGGTAACTGCATGAAAGATCTACATTCCGGTTTATGTATGAAAGCATGGAGTCCGTTAGAAATAACTTTCAACTGAAAAATAGCAGAATTAATGAAGAAATGATACCCCCAATGTAACTTTCGTCTCTTCATTGATGCAAAAGCAGGTGAGGAAGCTTCATCCTGATGAAATTGAAGACATTATTAGGTGAAACACAAAGCAAGTAATTATCTCCCATAAGTAAAACTCGCAGTAAAGGACACTTGAGCTAGTAAGATGCATTATAATTTTGGATCTAGAATCACAAGACTCAAGCCATTGATAAGATCAGTAAAGCGGCATAATGATCTAGCATGCATATCATTGTCCAATTAACAAAATAAGTCCTGGGCTGGTTGCAACAGAATGTTAGCATATCATTGTCCATTTAACAGATTGTAACACACATGAATGGATGAAGACCCCTTGGCTCTAGTTAAAGGTTTAAGCATAAGAATTCAGTGTTCTAAAATTCAAATTGTGCGGCCACATATGCATATGTGGGTTGAAACTGCATCCAACTTGGGTTATGCTCTTGAAATATGAGGTCAACCGCATATGCAGTCGCATAATCATATCTGCGCCAGCATCTGCGCCAGCTTACCCACATTTGAAGGCGCATAAAATGATCTTTTTAAATAAAGAAAGTATAATGTCCAACCTGGTTCTGAATTCAAATTATTATGCATCAACGAGTTTTTAGATTGAATGGCTATTTGAAATTGACATACACAAGTCCCAACACATTTATATTTACAATGATGTGTGAATGACTTGGCTTTGACCAGTCTGCAAACTTGGATATGCCATCCAACAATTTATTGATACAATTGGTGTACATAACACTGTGATATTCATCCAACATATAATTGTTTTAACCTCTCACGTCTGTTCATATATAACAAATAGTTGTTGATGCAATTGATAGTTGAAAATCATGAACTGTGATGTCGGATGATATTGGCCCCATCTGATACTAAAAAAGTGTCAGCGTCATCATATGGGACAGTATCGTTTTGGGTACTTTGAATATTGCCGCTATGATCGGAATCAGACGATATTTAAATCATTGGTTGTAGTCTTTCATTTTATAGTATATTAACAATACTTGTTTGCATGCATTCTTTGCTTCACCATTGAGAGGGTCTACAACCACATGAATGCACCACAATAACTTGAATAGCATTCCTTGCAATGGGAAATGGATGGTTAGGAACTTGAGAAGATACCAATACATAGAAATGTCAATCTTACAGCGTCATAGATAACCAACATGTGGCTTAAAAAGTAATGGTCTGAACTTTATTGCAGTACACATCTCATGATTTTTGAATCTTTATATAAATTGAGGATACCAGACTGTTTTAAGTATTTCACCTGCTCCTATTCCTCAATTATATTAGCAAATTATATTAGCAAGCTTGTGCTAAATTATCTGTGTGAAGTATGGGAATTATAGTACTTCCAGAAATTTGCAAGATACATTTGCAAGATACATTTCTCTTCATAAATGTTTTCCTCTAATCTTTTATATCTTCCATGAGTGAAATAGTGAATTCCCTAGTTTTTCTACATCCTTATTCCTTTTGACAAACATAAACAAAATAGCACATAAACAAGTGGAAACATATTTATTGCAACATCTGATTATTTCATTTTGATTAATATTGTCAATATTTGAATTATAACATAAATAATCTTGAGGATCAGATTGGACTCAATTGGCAACAAAGTGTTGACACAGCCCATACTAGGTCCCTAACCTAGTCCATTTGTTAGAGACCATGCCCATACTAGGCCCATAACACTAGCCTTGCTAAGGACTCATCCCATACTAGGCCCCTAACGTTAGGCTTACACCCCAATTGTTAAGTATTAGCTAGCATCTAACCCAAAACTAATTGGTATTAGATCGACAGGCCCTCTAATACTTAAACATTTCATTTCTTTAGTTCTTTTCCTATGTGGGACTAAGTGGGATCGTAACACACCACCACGCTTCCAACAACCGCCGTCCACGACGGCCTACTCTAGGTACTCTAAATGGCCAACTTTGGCCTCTAAGAGGTCGTCCCCTCTTAGGTCGCTCCTTCCCCAGGTCGTCCCTTCCACTTTCGAGAACAGCCGTCCACAGCGGCCCCACTCTGGGGTGCCTACTCTAAGTGACTCACTCTTCTGGCCTTTACCAGGTCATCCCCTCTTAGGTCGCTCCTTCTCCAGGTCGCCACTTCTGCAACGTGGGTCGTAACATACTTAAACATTTCACTTCTTTTGTTCTTTTCCGATGTGAGACTAAGTTGGATAGTAACATATCACCACGTTTTGACACCGGCCGTCCACGACGGCCCACTCTCGGCTGCCCACTAAGTTGCCCACTCTGGTCTTTACTAGGTCTCCCCCTCTTAGGTCGCTCCTTCCTCAGGTCGTCCCTTCCGCTTCCGACAATAGCCGTCCACAGCTGCCCACTCTGGGGTGCATACTCCAATTGGCCTACTCTGGCCTTTACCAGTTTGCCCCCTCTTAGGTCTCTCCTTCCCCAGGTCGTCCCTTCCGCACCGTGGGTCGTAACATGGGGCTTGCTCTGATACCATTTGTTAGAAGTCCAGCTCATTCTAGGCCTATGACATAGTCCAATTGTTAGGGACACATCTCATTCTAGGTCCCTAACACTAGCCTTACTAAGGACCCATCACATACTATACCATTAACACTGGCTCACACCCTAATTGTTAAGTATTAGCCAGCATCCAACCCAAAACCAATTGGTATTAGATAGATAGGCCCTCTAATACTTAAACATTTCATTTCTTTTGTTCTTGTCCAATGTGATGACTAAGTGGTACCGTATCACAAAGTCATAGAGCATAAGGGACTTCTTGATTTCTCTTAGAACTATGACAAATAATTTGATAGAAACTAGATAATGGAGATTTGCACCACTAGTTCTCGGAATAGAATGACACATAAGGATTGTCCACCCAAGTTTCAACTGTAGCTCATCTGCTCTCCTCTGTAAATAAATCAGACAACAATGTTGCAATACCGATGGGCTCGCAGATTATCAAAATTTGCAGTTTTAGGCCGTTAGGTACATTTTCGTAATTTTCGAATTTTTGGGGCCTTTTCGTACATTTTTAGTCTATTTGGGTTTTTCTGCATTTTTGTCTTTTTCTGAACTCTATTTATATGTGTGTAGGGATTCTTGTACTTATTTTGAAAGAGAAATCACAATAGATGTTGAGAATTCCATCTACTTTCGAGACAGTGCGGTCGTCCTATTGAATGAGCGACTTGGGTGAACGGTCCTCCTCCCGAACGTTACCATTATCTTCATTATTTTCAGTTTTATATAATAAAAATCAGATCTTTCCTTTAGATCCTATTAATTTGATATCAGAGAGATGAGAACCATAACTGCGACAAGATCAAAGACAAATTTGGCGCCTTCGAGGAGAAGTACAACGGCGAGCTTGACGTTGTGAAGCAAACCATAGCGAAGCAAATGAAAGCCCCAGAGAAACAAGGAGAAGCCATAGTGCAAATCATGCCACTTGCGGGCATCTCGCAAGTGGCATTGGGCAAAAGACGTCGACTTTGGAGAAGAGCAAGGGCAAAGTAATAGAATATGAAGGGGTGCTCTCGGACGCCGACGAGTATTACACGGAAGATGAGGACAAGCCCCGAGGGGCGGCATCCCTAGTCGACCCCCGAGGGGCCCCAAAAGGGCCGCCCGGCCTCTGTAGCATAACTGCAGGACCAAACGGCCCTCAGGGAAGGCCGACAGGGCCGGCCGGCCTCTGACGGCTCCCAGAAGGGGCAGACAGCCCGTCGCACGACCCTTGTAGGGCTGTGGAAGGGGCACCATGCCTCTACCGTGTCCCTGCAGGGCAGCTGCACCTCTGCAATGCCCAAATAGGGGCAGATAGCCCCTGCCGTGGCCTGGCAGGGGTCCAGTCAGTTTCCGACAGCCCGTCGGGGCCAGACAGCCTACGGGCGACGGTCCAGGACAACGACGACTCTCTGGTAGACTTTTTGGAGTATAACGATGACGAACATAAGTTTCTAGGGCCCCATGGCCCCCGATATGCTGCGGAGAGACGATAAAGCCCGCTTCCGACCTACGAGGAGTACCCAGAGGATATCGGCATGGACTTGGACCCTGAGGATACCGAGGCTCCATTTTGGACGGTAATGATGGAGGAGACTATGGAGACAACAATGGAGGCCAACAGAGGGGTTTGGAGTGACACAGAGACATGGATATACACCTACCAACCCCTTCATCCTACGCACTTCAAGGGGCGACCTGACCAAGGAAATTTTAGTGTGGATAATCGTGTGAGAAAGCTAAAGATACCGATATTTGAGGAGATGACCAAGGATTTACTTGGCGAAGAGATTCTTTTCAGTGACGCGCCTGATGGAGGCACAAAAATAGTCCAATTAACAATAAGTGAAAATGATAGAAAGTAAAATATTCCAAAACATAGAGATTAGAATGATGTTTTCGTCCATTATTGTTAAGTATCGATCCAAGATTAAATATATACATGAGATCATGAGACATCTTGATATCGAACTCATGGTATTTTCAGTTGGGATCTGTAACGCCCCATATCCGGGTGTCATTACTTTTGTACCATTTTATGCAGTTCCTGCAGTTACCAGTGAAAACAACGTGGAGCAAGTAGAAATTAACTGAATTTAAAGCACACATTTCATTACCATCATGACAGAGTTACAACGTTATATACAATGAAATGAAAGTACATCTTCACTCTAATGCTGAAACATAAATATATGGAAATGAAGATACAATGTCACTCACACCCAACCGGTCCTCAAAGCTCGTCGTCCTGAGCCGAAAACTATGTCTCCTCGTACACCGGTGCCTCTGCGTAGTCTTTTTGTCACCTGGTGGCAACAACAGAAGTGGTACCACCGCTCAATAGAGTAGATTTATCAAACCAAGCAACAACAATGATAACGATTCATGAATAGAGAAATATATTAACGAACCTGTATAAATGGTGATGAGCCAAGACCTAACATGTTACGGTTGTTTCGATGTCGTTCATTTACAATGAGACTATGCTATTAAGTTTGTTCAATTTTAATCTTAAACTTATAACGGAGAGCACGATGTGCAACCCGGAGACTATCTTGGACCGCAGGGTGCTACCCTGGACCAAATCTAGAAGTCAACCCGGAGACTATCTTTGTATCATGTCAGGGTGCATTCTATGCTTTAAACCGAACATATGTATCAAGTATTGGTTCCAGTCAAATTTACTATAATTTCTTGTGTAACCCCTTTAAATTGCATATTTAAAGACATTAGATCAATTCTACAATTAGGATTTCCATGGAACTCAGTAAATTTTTGTACACGTGTGAAGGCTTGCATTCAAGATAAAATTACTGATAATTATTCCACTCCTTCGCACTAGTGTATACTAAAGAAATCTGAACTTAAACTTGCTTTACATTGATAAACTGACATTTCGGTAAAACATACTTAATAGACTTGCATTCAAATTTACATACATAAGGAAAATGGAATTTAAAATCAAGATTCAACTTTTACGCTAACCGAACTGAGAATGAATAATGAACTGAAACGTTTTAGATATCAATTTGTTTTCAGTTTTGGCTGAAATTTAATTACTGAAAATATGGACTGAAAAGTTTAATAACTAGGGGGATCAGATTGTGGGAAATTCATCGCGTTGTGAGAGTACCCGAACCTACGGCAAGGTTTACGGGAACTACAACTCTATCAGCAAGGAACCAGGCCAAAAGATTATCAACTGCGAGGGATAAGAGGGTTTTCGAGGTCCTGATATTAATTCAGAAGATGATGCACCAAAAACAGCGAACACTGAAACCCCAGATGGTCAACTCACGACGACCGAGAGATTTCAGAACCAAACAGAAGCCGAAACCCCCACAAGGTAAAGGGGAAGACTGAAACTACAAGGCAGAACCACCCTCGATTGAAACCCCACGGCCAGACAAGTTAAGAGAGGGACTGAAAATGATTTCATTAGCCATTCATAACCCCCGAGACCCCAGGCCAAGTAAGAAGGGAGCCAACCCCACAACAATCAGACCGATAGGGATAAAAAACTCTAAAAATTTTCCCGTCATCATCCTATCCCAAATCCAACTTTCGTATGAACTTAACTATGATTTTCATTTCAGAAATTAAACATAGTGGAATCGAAATTATCTGAAGTGTAGAAGGATAATAATCTACCTTTTTGAAGCCGATGATCAAGAAACCAAAGAATAAAAGCCCCCAGCCAAAAATCCAGATAACACCCGCAAGGAACAGATTCCAGTGAAGAAGACCAAGCCGAAAAAACCCACAAAGTAAAAGAACTTACAGTTTTCATAGAAAATTAAGAGAAGATGGAGATCTGAAGATATATGGCTCGAAGGAGCCGTTGAAGATGAGATCGTGGAGGCGTGGGGTCGTGGTGAGATCATCTCGCGTTACCGAAGATGAAGAGAGGCGGCGGTTGCGATCCTGCGGAAGAGAGAGAGAGAGAGAGAGAGAGAGAGAGAGAGAGAGAGGCGATCGTGGGTCGTTCGTGGCATCGATCGTTCAGACTGAACGAAACGCACGCTCGAGAGAGAGCCGCTGCTTCGCAAACCCTAGAGTTAGGGCTCGGGAGTGAGAAATGGGGGAAGAGATAGAGGGCAGTGAAAATAAAAGAAGCCCACTTGGGCTTGGGCTGATGGCGGCCCAAAAGAAAGAAAGGAAAAAGGCAAAAAATGTGTTTTAAAAAAAGGCCCATTACATTCTATCCACCTTACCGAAAATTCCGTCCTCGGAATTTAAAAGAAAACTAAGATACATCAAAAAAGTATGGATATCGCTCTCTCATCTCATCCTCTCTCTCCTAGGTAGACTCTCCAGACGAGTCTCGGTGCCACATCACCTTCACCAGACTGACAGTCTTGTTCCTGAGAACCTTCTGTTGTCGGTCGATGATCCTCACTGGTTGTTGCTCATATGTCAAATCTGATCGCACCGTAATCTCCGAATGGTCGACCACATAAGTCGAATCTCCCACGTACTTCTGCAACTGAGATACATGGAATACATTGTGCACCCCTTCAAGAGATGGAGGCAGTGCAAGTCTGTATGCCACTTCTTCCACTCGCTCCAACACGTCAAAGGGTCCAATGTACCGTGGGCTGAGTTTTCCCCTCCGACCAAACCAAATCATTCCTCTATTAGGCGAGATCTTCAAGAAAACATAATCCACTGGTTGGAACTCTAGATGTCGTCGCTTCAAATCTGCCCAATGCTCATATCTATCCTGCGCAAGTTGTAGCTTCTCCCTGATAGTTCGAACCACATCAACTGCCTATATGATCATCTCAGGCCTAATCAGCTCTCGATCACCAACATCGTCCCAGCACAACGATGATCGGCATTTTCTCCCGTACAGACCTGCAAACGAAGCCATCCCGATGCTGGCCTGGTAGTTGTATGCAAACTCAACGAGGTGTAGGTGGTCTTTCCACGACCCCTTAAAGTCTAAAATACATCACACGGCATATCCTCCAAGATCTGTATCGTACGCTCCAATTGTCCGTCCGTCTGCAGATGATACAGCCGGCTAAAGCTCAACTGTGTGCCCAAATGCCCCTGCAAACTCTTCCAAAAATGAGATGTAAACCGAGTATCCCTGTCTGACACGATGCTGGCAGGAACCCCATGCAATCTCACAACTTCCTCCATATACTTCTTGGCAAGTTTCTCCGATGACTGACCCACTCTGGTATGAAATGCGCCGACTTGGTTAATCGATCAACGATCACCCAAATGGCATCATTATGCTTCGTACTCCGCGGTAAGCCTGTCAGAAAGTCCATCGTGATATATTGTCGCTTCCACTCTGGAATAGGCAGAGGCTGTAATAATCCAGCAATGGGGTGATGTTCAGCCTTCACCTCTTGGCACACAATACATTTGACGACACTCCGAGTAACACTCCTCTTCATCCCATGCCACCAATAATGTTGTCTCATATCCTTGTACATCTTCGTCCCGCCTGTGAATGAAATACGGAGAACTGTGAGCTTCCTTCAACAGTTCCTGCCTGATGTCTCCAGACGGCACACATATCCTACTGCAGTACCTCTCAAGGACACATCCTCATGAATCTGAAACGCTGGTCTCTGCCCAGTCAATACCAACTCCCTGATCTTCTGCAGCTTTGCATCCCCTGCCTGTGCAGCCTTAATCTTGTCCACCAAAGTAGACTGTATCTGTAGGTTCATCAGAGAAGCAGTCATCCCTGGTGATACTACTTCTATCCACATCTCTCTGATCTCCTGTTGAAGCCTCTACAATCGTAAGAATCATTACTGTTGGAAGACGACTCAATGCATCAAGCACAACATTGACTTTCCCAGGATGGTACTGAAGGTCAACGTTGCCGCATGTTCAACTCCTTCTATGTGAAAAGATATTTCAGACTCTTATGGTCTGTGAAATCCTTTACTTGTTCTCCCAACAAGAAGTGCCTCCAGAGCTTTAGAACAAAAATGACTGCCGCCAACTCAAGTTCATAAGTGGGTGTAGTTCTTCTCATGAATCTTTAGCTGCCTGGACGCATACACCACAACTCGGCCAACTCAAGGTCCAACGAGCCTTTGCTCGGTTGGCAATCTCTCTCCACTCCCACTAATATGATTTACCTCATACCCAGTGAGTCTTAGGTGCTCAGTGTAAAACATGTGTACATCACTCGACCTCTCAGTGATATGTCACAGGTGTTACTCTAGTATGATACCATTTCTTTTATTGTCACATGAAGCAATCATTCAATTTCTTGATTCAAGTTTAGTTACATTGAACTTAGGTAATATGTGGGTGTGCTATGTGGTATCAAATATTCTCATGTCCATGAATTTAACATGATATTCTTTCAGGATACTACATGGGATAATTCACAACAAGATTCAACAAGACATTCAAGTGTTCGTATTTATCATTGCATACCCACCATAAAGCTAATTTCAATGTCATAAATTTAACATGTGGTAAACATCAACATGATTTAATAGCAAGACAACAACTAGCATGGTGGTATTCATATCATTAACTAAACAAGCATTCGACAAGAGATGAATATTATGAACAATGTAACATTTGAGCATTAACTGAAAATAAAACATTAATAGTATGATGAATCATGCTATGGTTGCATGAAATTTCAAGTGAAAGGGGGTCATTGATGATGATCTCAGTTAAGTATCATCATCGATCATCTTTAACGGGACTTAACCATAACCATGACTTTAATTTCATTATTTAGGCAACATAGCGACTTAAGTTTCAAAATCGTATGTTTATGGTTTTAATCTTATGATCTGCCAAACATTCTTTTAGGGACTTAAGGGACTAAACCCTCAGTTTTCATCATTGGGCAATCTAAAAGTTTAATGGACAAAAGCATACAACGTAGCTCAAGTCAATCAATCATTCAATGAGCAATGATTTATAAGTCTATGGCCTACATGGCACCAAATAGTATTAAGTCATGCAGAAAAGAGATCTGCAGATTCATTTTAATACCAAAAATCTGCTTAATAAGAAAAACAGAGCCAAGATTAAACTTGGCTGAAATTTTAGTGCCAATTATGGCTCAAAATATCATGTTAGAGGTGCAGCAGAGCGTAGGGCAGCGGCATGAGTTGCCACCAAGCCCAAAATTCACTAATCTATGCTCAGATTTCATCATACCTAGGATACATAAAGGTTTAACACCGAAATTCCTAAAGTTAAGAGTGATTTACCGTGATTTCGAACTCATAAGACGAATAATAATAGAGATCTAATCTTCAGCTCAGATCAGTCCTCAAACAGAGAAAGAAAAACCCCCAATTTGCTTTAAAAGGTAACCTTTTTGTGAAAAACGAAATTTTGAGCAGGAAAACTGAAATTTTGAACTCACCCAGGTTTAAATAGAGGATGGGAGGAGCTTAGAAAGCCAGAAGAAGAGAGGAGAAAGTGCCACGTTGCCCTTACCTTCAGATCTGAGGGGACCCCGTGGCAAACCCCAAAAATTAGGGTTTTGGAAGGAGCCACGTGTAGCATGAGGTGGAGGGAGAAGAAGCCTCAACCTACTTCAAGCAGGAGCTGGCAAGGTAAGATCTGATCTCTTCTTCCCTTCTCTTTTTTTTCTGCGCTTCGTTTCCGCTGGCTGCACGCGCCTGCTATTTTGTGAGGGAGAGATCGGGAGGAGAGAGAGGAGAGGGGAAAGGGTTTTCAGTGGGCTGGGCCTGGAGTAAAAAGAAAATTAAAAGAAAGAAAGAAAGACAAAAGGAAAGAAAGAAACAAAGAAAAAAAGCATGGGCCCTTTTTAAAAGAAACTAGGCTTCACAAGAGATGATCCATACGGCCTGATTTACTAGGCGAATAGATTCTTTTCAGCACGTACCTGATGGAGGCACAAAAATTAGAGGCAGCGGATGTGTATTTTGAAGGGATTACATGGTTGCAGTGAAGAGAGTAGCGACGGCATTTCCGTTCATGGGAGGAGATCAATAAGTGCATGGTGGAGAGGTTTCGCGAGACTCATTGAGGAATTTTGTAGGAGCAGTTGTTGGCACTCAAGCAGGACGGTTCAGTCAAGTAGTTCATGGAGAGATTCGAGACACTTTCAGGTCAAGTTCGGGGGATCCCAGATGAGACCCAGGAGGGGAGCCTCTTGAAGGGGTTGAAGCCTACTATCCGCGTAAAACTACGCAGAAAGAAACCCCAGAATCTGATGGACGCTATGGAGTTAGCCCAGATGGTAGAGGATCAAGAGAGACTGGGGACGGCTCCTCCTTTCACAGCCAATCGACGATAGGAGAACATGAGAAGACGACGATATGAACAGTCCAGGCCAGTCCAGTCATGAGAAGAGCAGAGTGCCACAGTCAAGAAAGCATTTACAGAAGATGCCTAATGCAGATATACGAGAGAAGAGGCTAAAGGTGTTATATTTCTGGTGTGATGAGAAGTTTATCCCGGGGCACCTTTGTGAAGTGTGCAAGCTTCATTTGATAATAGATAAGGACGAGGATGTAGTGGATGAAGAAGATCGCAGTGATATGTGTTAAGACAGTTATACGAGGAAAAAATAAAGGATTTTATAAAATTTTCAAATGTCATGCTCCCCAGAATTACCACTACCTTCACCTTAAAAATTAAAACACAAGGCAGAAGGTTGGACAGCAAATAGAGCAGACAATTCATTTAGTGTCCAACATAAAGTGGGAAGAAAATAAATAGAAACATAGGACTCAGTAGTACCAGCATTTCGTTTTTAAACCCCAAGAATCTTTTTTCCCTTCTTAAAACTTATGAATCTTAAAGGGATAGTATGATCTTCAGAAGAAAAAAACAAAAATTAAATAAACACAGGGTGTACGACATGATTTCCAGCTGGTTTTGCATTAATAACTGAACTTTTAGGATAACTTAATCAACCATTCAAATCATAAAGTCCGAAGCTCAGTCATCAGATGCAAAGAGAAAACTAGGAGTTATTGGGTGTTTCTCAATTGCTATATATAGAAGATAATCTAACAAAAAAATCTTTTCTTTGTATAGTCATCCAACGCTAATTAATGACGGTCATATTAATGTAAAATCTTTTGATTTGAAGTTCTTGAAAGGTTCAATGTTCATAATGGCCACAGTCCTGTCTTTTTAAAAAACAGAAGTCACGTCAATGGAAAGAAAGGCATTTGTTTAGAAGCCTTTCTTCCTTTTACGACTATCCTTGTTACAATTGAGGGAGGTTTTTGAATTTTTCCCACGTGGCAATGTCACATCGCCACAAAGGATAGCCTCTTTAAACTCAAAACTCAAAACTCAAAAAACGACACCCAACCTACCAAAACACACCCAAACCCAAAACACCCAAAATCACGCCCCC
Organism: Scilla litardierei; assembly: GCA_030789695.1. NCBI lineage: Eukaryota > Viridiplantae > Streptophyta > Magnoliopsida > Asparagales > Asparagaceae > Scilla > Scilla litardierei. Next base: position 337,031,156 of record CM061133.1, read on the forward strand.
AATCAAAAAAACCAAAAACCCCAAGACAATAATACACACACTCAAACCCACCCTTCTCATTTTCACCTGTTTTTGCACTCATCGAAACATCCGTGTAGGTACCGCGTTCTGATTGTGTGGGTTGGTTATTGGGTGTGTCCGTGCACCCTTTGTACACGGGTTATTTCTAATTATATTACAAATGGAATGTCTGAATTATAAAATTACTAGTCATTACTCATGCCCATAGGGCACGGTTTACTTAATAACTGAGTCTCCCCCCCCCCCGCGACAAATTTCAAATTCCCACAAATTTCAAGTTTACCCACAAATTTCAAGTTTACTCCTCAAATTTAAGTTTTTCCCCAAAATTTAAGTCCCCCCAAAATTGTCATTGCCACCTAAGAAAAACTTACGACGTAGGACAAAGCTTTGTCCTAGTAGGATAAGATTCAAAATCTTCAAAGGACTGGAAAGAAAGGGTCGGAAGGGGGGAGGATAAAAAGTGTGGGTGTGTGCGTAGGGAGGGTCCAGGGGCAAAAATGCAAAAACTAGGGTTGTATGTGCAAAATTCTCCACCTCCTCTCTTATCCCTCAAAATCTCATCTCTTATTTTTCTTTTATCCAATTTCTCATGTCCAAATTCTATTATCCAATTTCGCTTGATAATATCCCTCTTTTATATAATAGATATCCAAATTCTCTTATCCAATTCCTCTTGTCCAAATTCTCTTATCCAATTTCTCTTGATAACATCCCACTTTTATATAATAGATATCAAAACTCTCTTATCCAATTTCTCTTGATAACATCCCTCATTTAAATAATAGATATCCAAATTGTCTTATCCAATTTCTCATTTCCAAATTCCCTTATCCAATTTCTCGTGATAACATCCCTCATTTATATAATAAATCCAAATTCTCTAATCCAATTTCTCACGTCCAAATTCTCTTATCCAAATTCTCTTAATAACATCCCTCTTTTATATAATAGATATCCAAATTCACTTATCCAATTTCTCATGTCCAAATTCTCTTTTCCAATTTCTCTTGATAACATCCCTCTTTTACATAATAGACTAGTCATTCCCCGTGCCCATAGGGCACGTTTTATTTAATTGCTGAGTCCTCCCTCACAAATTTCAAGCTCCCCCAAATTTCAAGTTTTCCCACAAAATTCCAAGTTTCGCCCAAATTTAAGTTTTTTCCCAAAATTTAGGGCCCCCCAAAATTGTCATTGCCACATAAAACAAACTTGCCATATAGAACAAAGCTTTGTCCTAGTAGGATAAGATTCAAAATCTTCAAAGGACTGGAAAAAAGGTCGAAAGGGGGAAGAATAAAAGGTGTGGGTGTGTGCGTAGGGAGGGTCCAGGTGCAAAAATGCAAAAACTGGGGTTGTATGTGCAAAATTCTTCACCTCCTCTCTTATCCCTAAAAATCACATCTCTTATATTCTCTTATCCAATTACTCATGTCCAAATTCTCTAATACAATTTCTCTTGATAACATCCCTCTTTTATAAAATAGATATCTAAATTCTCATATCCAATTTCTCTTGATAACATCCCTCTTTTATATAATAGATATCCAAATTCTCGTATCCAATTTCTCAAGTCCAAATTCTCTTATCCAATTTCTCTTGATAACATCCCTCTTTTATATAATAAACTAGTCATTACCCGTGCCCATAGGGCACGGTTTATTTAATGGCTGAGTCCCCCCACAAATTTCAAGTTCACCCAAATTTCAAGTTTTTCCACAAAATTTCAAGTTTCCCCCAAAATTAAGTTTTTTCCCCAAAATTAAAGTCCCCCAAAATTGTCATTGCCACCTATTACAAACTTGCCACGTAGGACAAAGCTTTATCCTAATAGGATAAGATTCAAAATCTTCAAAGGACAGGAAAAAATGGTCGTAAGATGGAAGAATAAAAAGTGTGGGTATGTGCGTAGGGAGGGTCCAGTGGAAAAATGCAAAAAATCGGGATTGTATGTGCAAAATTCTCCACCTCCTCTCTTATCCATCAAAATCTCGTCTCTTTTATTTTCTCTTATCCAATTTCTCATGTCCAAATTCTCTTATCCAATTTCTCTTGATAACATCCCTCTTTTATATAATAGACTAGTCATTACCCGTGCCCTACGGGCACGGTTTATTTAATTAATGGCCGAGTCCCCCCCCCAATTTCAAAGTCCCCTAAATTTATGTTTTTTCCCAAAATTTAAGTCACCTAAAATTGTCATTGCCACCTATGACAAACTTGCCACGTAGGACAAAGCTTTGTCCTTGTAGGATAAGATTCAAAATCTTCAAAGAACTATAAAAAATGTTCGGAAGAGGAGAGAAAAAAAAGTGTAGGTATGTGCGAAGGGAGGGTCCATGGGGAAAAATGCAAAAATCGAAGATGTATGTGCAAAATTCTACACCTCTCTTATCCCTCAAAATCTCATCTCTTTTATTTTCTTTTATACAATTCCTCATATCCAAATTCGCTTATCCAATTTCTTATGATAACATCCCTCTTTTATATAATAGATATCCAAATTCTCTTATCCAATTTCTCATGTCCAAATTCTCTTATCCAATTTCTCTTGATAACATCCCTCTTTTATAAAATAGATATCCAAATTCTCTAATCCAATTTCTCATGTCCAAATTCGCTTATCCAATTTCTCTTGATAACATCCCTCTTTTATATAATAGAAATTCTCTTATCCAATTTCTCATATCCAAATTCTTTTATCCAAATTCTCTTGATAACATTCCTCTTTAATATAATAGATACCAAAATTCTTTTATCAGATTTCTCTTGATAACATCCACTTTTATATAATAGATATCCAAATTCTCTTATCCAATTTTCCATGTCCAAATTCTCTTATCCAATTTCTCTTGAAACATCCCTCTTTTATATAATTGATATCCAAATTCTCTTATCCAGTTTCTCACGTCCAAATTCTCTTATCCAATTTCTCTTGATAACATCCCACTTTTATATAATAGATATCCAAATTCTCTTATCCAGTTTCTCACGTCCAAATTCTCTTGATAACATCCCTCTTTTATATAATAGATATCCAAATTCTCTTACCCAGTTTCTCCTGTCCAAATTCTCTTATCCAATTTCTCTTGATAACATCCCTCTTTTATATAATAGGTATCCAAATTGCCTTATCCAGTTTCTCCTGTCCAAATTCTCTTATCCAATTTCTCTTGAAAACATCCCTCTTTTATATAATAGTATCCAAATTCTCTTATCCAGTTTCACATGTCCAAATTCTCTTATTCAAATTCTCTTATTCAAATTCTCTTGATAACATCCCTATTTTATATAATAGATATCCAAATTCTTTTATTGGATTTCTCTTGATAACATCCCTATTTAATAGAATAGAAGTCCAAATTCTCTTATCCAATTTCACTCGATAACATCCCTCTTTCATATAATGGATATCCAAATTCTCTTATCCAGTTTCTCATGTCCAAATTCTCTAATCCAATTTCTCATGATAACATCCCTCTTTCATATAATGGATATCCAAATTCTCTTATCCAGTTTCTCATGTCCAAATTCTCTTATCCAATTTCTCTTGATAACATCCCTCTTTTATATAATGGATATCCAAATTCTCTTATCCAGTTTCTCCTGTCCAAATTCTCTTATTTAATTTCTCATGAAAACATCCCACTTTTATATAATAGTATCCAAATTCTCTTATCCAGTTTCACATGTCCAAATTCTCTTATTCAAATTCTCTTGCCCTCTTTTATATAATAGATATCCAAATTCTTTTATTGGATTTCTCTTGATAACATCCCTATTTAATAGAATAGATATCCAAATTCTATTATCCAATTTCTCTTGATAACATCTCTCTTTTATATAATAGATATCCAAATTCATTTATCCAATTTCTCATGTCCAAATTCACTTATCCAATTTCTCATGTCCAAATTCTCTTAACCAATTTCTCTTGAAAACATCCCTCTTTTATATAATAGATATCAAAATTCTCTTATCCAATTTCTCCTGTCCAAATTCTATTATCCAATTTCTCTTGATAACATCCCTCTTTTATATAATAGACTAGTCATTAGCCGTGCCCATATGGCACAGTTTATTTAATGGCTGAGTTCCCACCCCCCCCCCCTCACAAATTTCAAGTTCCCCCAAATTTCCAGTTTTCCCACAAAATTTCAAGTTTCCCCCAAATTTAAGTTTTTCCCAAAAATTTAAGTCCCCCAAAATTGTCATTGACATCTATGATAAACTTGCCACGTAGTACAAAGCTTTGTCCTAGTAGGATAAGATTCAAAATCTTCAAAAGACTTGAAAAAATTGATCGAAAGAGGGGAGAATAAAAGGTGAGGGTGTGTGCGTAGGGAGGGTCCCGGGGCGAAATGCAAAAACCTGGGTTGTATGTGCGAAATTCTAAACCTCATCTCTTATCCCTCAAAATCTCATCTCTTATATTTTCTCTTATCCAATTTCTCATGTCCAAATTCTCTTATCCAATTTTCATTTGATAACATTCATCTTTTATATAATAGATATCCAAATTCTTTTAACGGATTTCTCTTGATAACATCTCTCTTTTATATAATGGATATCCAAATTCTCTTATCCAATTTCTCATGTCCAAATTCTCTTATCCAATTTCTCTTGATAACATCCCTCTTTTATATAATGGATATCCAAATTTCCTTATCCAGTTTCTCATGTCCAAAATCTCTTATCCAATTTTTATTGATAACATCCCTCTTTTATATAATAGATATCCAAATTCGCTTATCCAATTTCTCTTGATAACATCCCTCTTTTATATAATGAATATCCAAATTCTCTTATCCAGTTTCTCATGTCCAAATTCTCTTATCCAATTTCTCTTGATAACATCCATCTTTTATATAATAGATATCCAAATTCCCTTATCCAATTTCTCATTTCCTAATTCTCTTCTCCAATTTCTCTTGATAACATCCCTATTTTATATAATAGATATCCAAATTCTCTTATCCAATTCTCATGTCCAAATTCCTTTATCCAAATTCTCTTGATAGCATCCCCCTTTATATAATACATATCCAAATTCTCTTATCCAGTTTCTCATGTCCAAATTCTCTTATCCAATTTCTCTTGATAACATCCCACTTTTATATAATTGATATCCAAATTCGCTTATCCAGTTTCTCATGTCCAAATTCTCTCATCCAATTTCTCTTGATAACATCCCTCTTTTATAAAATAGACTAGTCATTACCCGTGCCCGAAGGGCACGGTTTATTTAATGGCCGAGTCCCCCCAAATTTCAAATGTCCACTAAATTTATGTTTTTTCCCAAAATTTAAGTCACCCAAAATTGTCATTGCCACCTATGACAAACTAAGCTTTGTTCTTGTAGGATAATATTCAAAATCTTCAAAGAACTAGAAAAAAATGTTCGGAAGAGGGGAGAAAAAAAAGTGTGGGTATGTGCATAGGGAGGGTCCAGGGGGAAAAATGCAAAAATCGGAGATGTATGTGCAAAATTCTACACCTCCTCTCTTATCCCTCAAAATCTCATCTCTTTTATTTTCTTTTAAACAATTCCTCATATCCAAATTCTCTTATCCAATTTCTTTTGATAACATCCCTCTTTTATATAATAGATATCCAAATTCTCTTATCCAATTTCTCATGTCAAAATTCATTTCTCCAATTTCTCATGTCCAAATTCTCTTATCCAATTTCTTTTGATAACATCCCTCTTTTATATAATAGATATCCAAATTCTCTTATCCAATTTCTCATGTCCATATTCGCTTATCCAATTTCTCTTGATAACATCCCTTTTTAATATAATAGAAATTCTCTTATCCAATTTCTCATGTCCAAATTTTCTTATCCAATTTCTCTTGATAACATTCCTCTTAAATATAATGGATACCAAAATTCTTTTATCAGATTTCTCTTGATAACATCCACTTTTATATAATAGATATCCAAATTCTCTTATCCAATTTTCCATGTCCAAATTCTCTTATCCAATTTCTCTTGATAACATCCCTCTTTTATATAATCGATATCCAAATTCTCTTATCCAGTTTCTCACGTCCAAATTCTCTTATCCAATTTCTCTTGATAACATCCCTCTTTTATATAATAGATATCCAAATTCTCTTATCCAGTTTCTCACGTCCAAATTTTCTTGATAACATCTCTCTTTTATATAATAGATATCCAAATTCTCTTATCCAGTTTCTCACGTCCAAATTCTCTTGATAACATCCCTCTTTTATATAATAGATATCCAAATTCTCTTATCCAGTTTCTCACGTCCAAATTCTCTTGATAACATCCCTCTTTTATATAATAGATTTCCAAATTTCCTTTCCCAGTTTCTCACGTCCAAATTCTCTTATCCAATTTCTCTTGATAACATCCCTCTTTTATATAATAAATATCCAAATTCTCTTATCCAGTTTCTCCTGTCCAAATTCTCTTATCCAATTTCTCTTGAAAACATCTCACTTTTATATAATAGTATCCAAATTCTCTTATCCAGTTTCACATGTCCAAATTCTCTTATTCAAATTCTCTTGATAACATCCCTCTTTTATATAATAGATCTCCAAATTCTTTTATTGGATTTCTCTTGATAACATCCCTATTTAATAGAATAGATATCCAAATTCTCTTATCCAATTTCTCATGATAACATCCCTCTTTTATATAATAGATATCCAAATTTTCTTATTCAGTTTCTCATGTCCAAATTCTCTTATCCAATTTCTCTTAATAATATCCCTCTTTTATATAATAAACTAGTCATTACACGTGCCTGTAGGGCACGGTTTATTTAATGGCCGAGTCCTCCCCAAATTTCAAAGTCCCCTAAATTTATGTTTTTTCCCAAAATCTAAGTCACCCAAAATTGTCATTGCCACCTATGACAAACTTGCCACGTAGGACAAAGCTTTGTCCTTGTAGGATAAGATTCAAAATCTTCAAAGAAATAGAAAAAAATGTTCGGAAGAGGGGAGTAAAAAAGTGTGGGTATGTGCGGGTCCAGGGGAAAAATGCAAAAATCGGAGATGTATGTGTAAAATTCTACACCTCCTCTCTTATCCCTCAAAATCTCATCTCTTTTATTTTCTTTTATACAATTCCTCAAATCCAAATTCTCTTATCCAATTTCTCTTGATAACATCCCTCTTTTATATAATAGATATCCAAATTCTCTTATCCAATTTCTCATTTCAAAATTCATTTATCCAATTTCTCATGTCCAAATTCTCTTATCCAATCCCTCTTTTATAGAAAAGATATCCAAATTTTTTATCCAATTTCTCATGTCCATATTCACTTATCCAATTTCTTTTAATAACTTCCCTCTTTAATATAATAGAAATTCTCTTATCCAATTTCTCATGTCCAAATTCTCTTATCCAATTTCTCTTGATAACATTCCTCTTTTATATAATAGATATCCAAATTCTTTTATCATATTTCTCTTGATAACATCCCTATTTCATAGAATAGATATCCAAATTCCCTTATCCAATTTCTCATGTCCAAATTCTCTTATCCAATTTGTTTTGATAACATCCCTCTTTTATATAATAGATATCCAAATTCTCTTATCCAATTTCTCTTGTCCAAATTCTCTAATCCAATTTCTCTTGATAACATCCAATTTCTCTTGATAACATCCCTCTTTTATAAAATAGATATCCAAATTCTCTAATCCAATTTCTCATGTCCAAATTCGCTTATCCAATTTCTCTTGATAACATCCCTCTTTTATATAATAGAAATTCTCTTATCCAATTTCTCATATCCAAATTCTTTTATCCAATTTCTCTTGATAACATTCCTCTTTAATATAATAGATACCAAAATTCTTTTATCAGATTTCTCTTGATAACATCCACTTTTAAATAATAGATATGCAAATTCTCTTATCCAATTTTCCATGTCCAAATTCTCTTATCCAATTTCTCTTGATAACATCCCTCTTTTATATAATTGATATCCAAATTCTCTTATCCAGTTTCTCACGTCCAAATTCTCTTATCCAATTTCTCCTGATAACATTCCTCTTTTATATAATAGATATCCAAATTCTCTTATCCGGTTTCTCACGTCCAATTTTTCTTGATAACATCCCTCTTTTATATAATGGATATCCAAATTCTCTTAATCCAATTTCTCATGTCCGAATTCTCTTATCCAATTTCTCTTGATAACTTCCCTCTTTTATATAATAGATATTCAAATTCTCTTATCCAATTTCTTATGTCCGAATTCTCTTATCCAATTTCTCTTGATAACATCCCACTTTTATATAATAGATATCCAAATTCTATTATCCAATTTCTCATGTCCAAATTCTCTTATCCAATTTCTCTTGATAACATCCCTCTTTTATATAATAAACTAGTCATTACCCGTGCCCGTAGGGCACGGTTTATTTAATGGCCGAGTCCCCCTCCCCAAATTTCAAAGTCCCCTAAATTTATGTTTTTTCCCAAAATTTAAGTCACCCAAAATTGTCATTGCCACCTATGACTAACATGCCACGTAGGACAAAGCTTTGTCCTTGTAGAATAAGATTCAAAATCTTCAAAGAAATAGAAAAAAATGTTCGGAAGAAGGGAGAAAAAAGTGTGGGTATGTGCGGGTCGAGGGGGAAAAATGCAAAAATCGGAGATGTATGTGCAAAATTCTACACTTCCTCTCTTATCCCTCAAAATCTCATCTCTTTTATTTTCTTTTATACAATTCCTCAAATCCAAATTCTCTTATCCAATTTCTCTTGATAACATCCCTCTTTTATATAATAGATATCCAAATTCTCTTATCCAATTTCTCATTTCAAAATTCATTTATCCAATTTCTTATGTCCAAATTCTCTTATCCAATTTCTCTTGATAACATCCCTCTTTTATAGAAAAGATATCCAAATTTTTTATCCAATTTCTCATGTCCATATTCGCTTATCCAATTTCTCTTAATAACTTCCCTCTTTAATATAATAGAAATTCTCTTATCCAATTTCTCATGTCCAAATTCTCTTATCCAATTTCTCTTGATAACATTCCTCTTTTATATAATAGATATCAAAATTCTTTTATCATATTTCTCTTGATAACATCCCTATTTCATAGAATAGATATTCAAATTCCATTATCCAATTTCTCATGTCCAAATTCTCTTATCCAATTTGTTTTGATAACATCCCTCTTTTATATAATAGATATCCAAATTCTCTAATCCAATTTCTCTTGTCCAAATTCTCTAATCCAATTTCTCTTGATAACATCCCTCTTTTATAAAATAGATATCCAAATTCTCTAATCCAATTTCTAATGTCCAAATTCACTTATCCAATTTCTCTTGATAACATCCCTCTTTTATATAATAGAAATTCTCTTATCCAATTTCTCATATCCAAATTCTTTTATCCAATTTCTCTTGATAACATTCCTCTTTAATATAATAGATACCAAAATTCTTTTATCAGATGTCTCTTGATAACATCTACTTTTAAATAATAGATATCCAAATTCTCTTATCCAATTTTCCATGTCCAAATTCTCTTATCCAATTTCTCTTGATAACATCCCTCTTTTATATAATTGATATCCAAATTCTCTTATCCAGTTTCTCACGTCCAAATTCTCTTATCCAATTTCTCCTGATAACATCCCTCTTTTATATAATAGATATCCAAATTCTCTTCTCCAGTTTCTCACGTCCAATTTCTCTTGATAACATCCCTCTTTTATATAATGGATATCAAAATTCTCTTAATCCAATTTCTCATGTCCGAATTTTCTTATCCAATTTCTCTTGATAACATTCCTCTTTTATATAATAGATATCCAAATTCTCTTATCCAATTTCTCATGTCCAAATTCTCTTATCCAATTACTCATGTCCAAATTCTCTTATCCAATTTCTCTTGATAACATCCCTCTTTTATATAATAGATATCCAACTCATTTTATCAGATTTCTCTTGAAAACATCAATCTTTTATATAATAGATAGCCAAATTCTTTTATCCAATTTCTCATGTCCAAATTCTCTTATCCAATTTTCATTTGATAACATTCATCTTTTATAAAATAGATATCCAAATTCTTTTATCGGATTTCTCTTGATAACATCTCTCTTTTATATAATGGAATAGTCATTACCCGTGCCCGTAGAGCACGGTTTATTTAATGGCCGAGCCCCCCCCCCCCCATTTCAAAGTCCCCTAAATTTAGGTTTTTTCCCAAAATTTAAGTCACCCAAAATTGTCATTGCCACATATGACAAACTTGCCACGTAGGACAAAGCTTTGTCCTTGTAGGATAAGATTCAAAATTGTTCGGAAGAGGGGAGAAAAAAAGTGTGGGTATGTGCGTAGGGAGGGTCCAGGGGGAAAAATGCAAAAATCGGAGATGTATGTGCAAAATACTACACCTCCTCTCTTATCCCTCAAAATCTCATCTCTTTTATTTTCTTTTATACAATTCCTCATATCCAAATTCTCTTATCCAATTTCTCTTGATAACATCCCTCTTTTATATAATAGATATCCAAATTCTCTTATCCAGTTTCTCATTTCAAAATTCATTTATCCAAGTTCTCATTTCCAAATTCTCTTATCCAATTTCTCTTGATAACAACCCTCTTTCAAAGAAAAGATATCCAAATTTTTTATCCAATTTCTCATGTCCATATTCGCTTATCCAATTTCTCTTAATAACTTCCCTCTTTAATATAATAGAAATTCTCTTATCCAATTTCTCATGTCCAAATTCTCTTATCCAATTTCTCTTGATAACATTCCTCTTTTATATAATAGATATCCAAATTCTTTTATCATATTTCTCTTGATAACATCCCTATTTTATAGAATAGATATCCAAACTCCCTTATCCAATTTCTCATGTCCAGATTCTCTTATCCAATTTGTTTTGATAACATCCCTCTTTTATATAATAGATATCCAAATTCTCTTATCCAATTTCTCTTGTCCAAATTCTCTAATCCAATTTCTCTTTGATAACATCCCTCTTTTATAAAATAGATATCCAAATTCTCTAATCCAATTTCTCATGTCCAAATTCGCTTATCCAATTTCTCTTGATAACATCCCTCTTTTATATAATAGAATTTCTCTTATCCAATTTCTCTTATCCAAATTCTTTTATCCAATTTCTCTGTATAACATTCCTCTTTAATATAATAGATATCCAAATTCTCTTGATAACATCCACTTTTATATAATAGATATCCAAATTCTCTTATCCAATTTTCCATGTCCAAATTATTTTATCCATTTTCTCTTGATAACATCCCTCTTTTATATAATTGATATCCAAATTCTCTTATCCAGTTTCTCACGTCCAAATTCTCTTATCCAATTTCTCTTGATAACATCCCTCTTTTATATAAATGATATCCAAATTCTCTTATCCAGTTTCTCACGTAAAAAGTCTCTTGATAACATCCCTCTTTTATATAATAGATATCCAAATTCTCTTACCCAGTTTCTCATGTCCAAATTCTCTTATCCAATTTCTTTTGATAACATCTCTCTTTTATATAATAGATATCCAAATTCCCTTATCCAGTTTCTCATGTCCAAATTCTCTTATCCAATTTTTCTTATTCAGTTTCTCATGTCCAAATTCTCTTACCAATTTCTCTTGATAACATCCCTCTTTTATATAATAGATACCCAAATTTTCTTATTCAGTTTCTCTTGTCCAAATTCTCTTATCCAATTTCTCTTGATAACATCCATCTTTTATATAATAGATATCCAAATTCTCTTATCCATTTCTCATGTCCAATTTCTCTTATCCAATTTCTCTTCATAACATCCCTCTTTTATATAATAGATATCCAAATTCTCTTATCCAGTTTCTCCTGTCCAAATTCTCTTATCCAATTTCTCTTGAAAACATCCAACTTTTATATAATAGTATCCAAATTCTATTATCCAGTTTCACATGTCCAAATTCTCTTATTCAAATTCTCTTGATAACATCCCTCTTTTATATAATAGATATCCAAATTCTTTTATTGGATTTCTCTTGATAACATCCCTATTTAATAGAATAAATATCCAAATTCTCTTATCCAATTTCTCATGATAACATCCCTCTTTTATAAAATAGATATCCAAATTTTCTTATTCAGTTTCTCATTCCAAATTCTCTTATCCAATTTCTCTTGATAACATCCCACTTTTATATAATTGATATCCAAATTCTCTTATCCAGTTTCTCATGTCCAAATTCTCTTATCCAATTTCTCTTGATAACATCCCTCTTTTATATAATTGATATCCAAATTCTCTTATCCAATTTCTCGTGTCCAAATTCTCTTATCCAATTTCTCATGTCCACATTCTCTTATCCAATTTCTCATGATAACATCCCTCTTTTATATAATAGATATCCAAATTCTCTTATTCAGTTTCTCATGTCCAAATTCTCTTATCCAATTTCTATTGATAACATCCCTATTTTATATAATAGATAGCCAAATTCTCTTTATCCAGTTTCTAATGTCCAAATTCTCTTTATCCAATTTCTCTTGTTAACATCCATTTTTATATAATAGACTAGTCATTACACATGCCCATAGGGAACGGTTTATTTAATGGCCACCCTCAAATTTCAAGTTCTCCAAAATTTCAAGTTATCCCACAAAATTTCAAGTTTCCCCTCAAATTAAAGTTTTTCCCAAAAATTTAGGTCCCCCAAAATTGTCATTGCCATCTATGATAAACTTGCCATGTAGGACAAAGCTTTGTTCTAGTAGGATAAGATTCAAAATCTTCAAAGGACTGGAAAAAATGGTCGGAAGGGGGGAGAATAAAAGGTGTGGGTGTGTGCGTAGGAAGGGTCCCGGGGCAAAAATGCAAAAACCGGGGTTGTATGTGCAAAATTCTTCACCTCCTCTCTTATCCCTCAAACTCGCATCACTTATATTTTCTCTTATCCAATTTCTCATGTTCAAATTCTCTTATCCAATTTCTCTTGATAACATCCCTCTTTTATATAATGGATATCCAAATTCTCTTAATCCAATTTCTCATGTCCGAATTCTCTTATCCAATTTCTCTTGATAACATCTCTCTTTTATATAATAGATATCCAAATTCTCTTATCCAATTTCTCATGTCCGAATTCTCTTTATCCAATTTCTCTTGTTAACATCCCTTTTTATATAATAGACTAGTCATTACCTGTGTCCATAGGGAACGGTAAATTTAATGGCTGAGTTCCACCCCACAAATTTCAAGTTCCAGCAAATTTCAAGTTTTCCCACAAAATTTCAAGTTTCCCCCCAAATTTAAGTTTTTACCAAAAATTTAAGCCCCCCAAAATTGTCATTGCCATCAATGATAAACTTGTCACGTAGTACAAAGCTTTGTCCTAGTAGGATAAGATTCAAAATCTTCAAAGGACTGGAAAAAATGGTCGGAAGGGGGAGAATAAAATGTGTGGGTGTGTGCGTAGGGAGGGTCCCGGGGCAAAAATGTAAAAACAGGGGTTGTATATGCAAAATTCTCCACCTCCTCTCTTATCCCTCAAAATCTCATCTCTTATATTTTCTCTTATCCAATTTCTCATGTCCAAATTCTCTTATCCAATTTCTCTTGATAACATCCCTCTTTTATATAATGGATATCCAAATTCTCTTAAACCAATTTCTCATGTCCGAATTCTCTTATCCAATTTCTCTTGATAACATCCCTCTTTTATATAATAGATATCCAAATTCTCTTAATCCAATTTCTCATGTCCGAATTCTCTTATCCAATTTCTCTTGATAACATCTCTCTTTTATATAATAGATATCCAAATTCTCTTATCCAATTTCTCATGTCCGAATTCTCTTTATCCAATTTCTCTTGTTAACATCCCTTTTATATAAGGGACTAGTCATAAACTGTGCCCATAGGGAACGGTTTATTTAATGGCTGAGTTCCACCCCACAAATTTCAAGTTCCAGCAAATTTCAAGTTTTCCCACAAAATTTCAAGTTTCCCCCCAAATTTAAGTTTTTACCAAAAATTTAAGTCCCCCAAAATTGTAATTGACATCTATGATAAACTTGCCACGTAGTACAAAGCTTTGTCCAAGTAGGATAAGATTCAAAATCCTCAAAGGACTGGAAAAAATGGTCGGAAGGGGGGAGAATAAAAGGTGTGGGTGTGTGCGTAGGGAGGTCCCGGGGCAAAAATGTAAAAACCGAGGTTATATATGCAAAATTCTCCACCTCCTCTCTTATCCCTCAAAATCTCATCTCTTATATTTTCTCTTATCCAATTTCTCATGTCCAAATTCTCTTATCCAATTTCTATTGATAACATCCCTCTTTTATATAATGGATATCCAAATTCTCTTAATCCAATTTCTCATGTCCGAATTCTCTTATCCAATTTCTTTTGATAACATCCCTCTTTTATATAATAGATATCCAAATTCTCTCATCCAACTTCTCATGTCCGAATTCTCTTATCCAATTTCTCATGATAACATCCCTCTTTTATATAATAGATATCCAAATTCTCTCATCCAATTTCTCATGTCCGAATTCTCTTATCCAATTTCTCTTTTATCCAGTTTCTCTTGATAACATCCCTCTTTTATATAATAGATATCCAACTACTTTTATCAGATTCCTCTTGAAAACATCCCTCTTTTATATAATAGATATCCAAATTCTCTTATCCAATTTCTCATGTCCAAATTCTCTTATCCAATTTTCTCTTGATAACAATCCTCTTTTATATAAAAGATATCCAAATTCTTTTATCGGATTTCTCTTGATAACATCTCTCTTTTATATAATGGATATCCAAATTCTCTTATTCAATTCTCATGTCCAAATTCTCTTATCCAATTTCTCTTGATAACATCTCTCTTTTATATAATAGATATCCAAATTCTTTTATCGGATTTCTCTTGATAACATCCCTCTTTTATATTATGGATATCCAAATTCTCTATTCAATTCTCATGTCCAAATTCCCTTACCCAACTTCTCTTTATAACATCCCTCTTTTATATAATAGATATCCAAATTCTCTTATCCAGTTTCTCATGTCCAAATTCTCTTCTCCAATTCCTCTTGATAATATCCCTTTTTTATATAATAGATATCCAAATTCTCTTATCCAGTTTCTCATGTTCAAATTCTCTTATCCAATTTCTCTTGATAACATCCCTCTTTTATATAATAGACATCCAAATTCTGTTATCCAGTTTCTCATGTCCAAATTCTCTTATCCAATTTCTCTTGATAACATCGCACTTTTATATAATTGATATCCAAATTCTCTTATCCAGTTTCTCATGTACAAATTCTCTTATCCAATTTCACTTGATAACATCCCTCTTTTATAAAATAGACTAGTCATTACCCGTGCCCGTTGGGCACAGTTTATTTAATGGCTGAATCCCTCCCCACAAAAATTTCAAATTCCCCCAAATTTACGTTTTTCCACAAAATTTAAGTCACCCAAACTTGTCATTGCCACCTATGAAAAACTTGCCACGTAGAACAAAGCTTTGTCCAAGTAGGATAAGATTCAAAATCTTCACATGACTGGAAAAAATGGTCGGAAGATGGAAGAATAAAAAGTGTGGGTATGTGCGTAGGGAGGGTCCAGGGGGAAAATACAAAAATCAGGGTTGTCTGTGCAAAATTCTCCACCTCCTCCTTATCCCTCAAAAACTCATCTCTTTTATTTCTTTTTATCCAATTCCTCATATCCAAATTCTCTTATCCCATTTCTCTTGATAACATCCCTCTTTTATATAATAAATATCCAAATTCTCTTATCCAATTCCTCATGTCCAAATTCTCTTATCCAATTTCTCTTGATAACATCCCTCTTTTATATAATAGATATTCAAATTCTCTTATCCAATTTCTCATGTCCAAATTCTCTTTATCAAATTTCTCATGTCCAAATTCTCTTATCCAATTTTTCTTGATAACATCCCTCTTTTATATAATAGATATCCAAATTCACTTATCCAATTTCTCATGTCCAAATTCACTTATCCAATTTCTCATGTCCAAATTCTCTTAACCAATTTCTCTTGATAACATCTCTCTTTTATATAATAGATATCAAAATTCTCTTATCCAATTCTCATGTCCAAATTCTATTATCCAATTTCTCTTGATAACATCCCTCTTTTATATAATAGACTAGTCATTAGCCGTGCCCATATGGCACGGTTTATTTAATGGCTGAGTCCCCCCCCCACAAATTTCAAGTTCTCCCTAATTTCAAGTTTTCCCACAAAATTTCAAGTTTCCCCCCAAATTTAAGTTTTTCCCAAAAATTTAAGTCTTCCAAAATTGTCATTGCCATCTATGATAAACTTGCCACGTAGTACAAAGCTTTGTCCTAGTAGGATAAGATTCAAAATCTTCAAAGGACTGAAAAAAATGGTCGGAAGCGGGGAGAATAAAAGGTGAGGGTGTGTGCGTAGGGAGGGTGCCGGGGCAAAATGCAAAAACTGGGATTGTATGTGCAAAATTCTCCACCTCCTCCCTTATCCCTCAAAATCTCATCTCTTATATTTTCTCTTATCCAATTTCTCATGTCCGATTTCTCTTATCCAATTTCTCTTGATAACATCCCTCTTTTATATAATGGATATCCAAATTCTCTTAATCCAATTTCTCATTTCCGAATTCTATTATCCAATTTCTCTTGATAACATCCCTCTTTTATATAATAGATATTCAAATTCTCTTATCCAATTTCTCATGTCCGAATTCTCTTATCCAATTTCTCTTGATAACATCCCTCTTTTATATAATAGATATCCAAATTCTCTTATCCAATTTCTCATGTCCAAATTCTCTTATCCAATTACTTATGTCCAAATTCTCTTATCCAATTTCTCTTGATAACATCCCTCTTTTATATAATAGATATCCAACTCTTTTTATCAGATTTCTCTTGAAAACATCAATCTTTTATATAATAGATATCCAAATTCTTTTATCCAATTTCTCATGTCCAAATTCTCTTATCCAATTTTCATTTGATAACATTCATCTTTTATATAATAGATATCCAAACTCTTTTATCGGATTTCTCTTGATAACATCTCTCTTTTATATAATGGATATCCAAATTCTCTTATCCAATTTCTCATGTCCAAATTCTCTTATCCAATTTCTCTTGATAACATCCCTCTTTTATATAATAGATATCCAAATTCCTTTAACCAATTTCTCATTTCCAAATTCTCTTATCCAATTTCTCTTGATAACATCCCTCTTATATATAATAGAATTTCTCTTGATAACATTCCTCTTTTATATAATAGATATCCAAATTCTCTTATCTAATTCTCATGTCCAAATTCCCTTATCCAAATTCTCTTAATAACATCCCTCTTTTATATAATAGATATCCAAATTCTCTTATCCAGTTTCTCATGTCCAAATTCTCTTCTCCAATTTCTAGTCATTACTCGTGCCCGTAGGGCACGGTTTATTTAATGGCGGAGTCCCCCCCCACACAAATTTCAAAGTCCCCCAAATTTATGTTTTTCCCCAAAATTTAAGTCACCCAAAATTGTCATTGCCACCTATGACAAACTTGCCACGTAGGACAAAGTTTTGTCCAAGTAGGATAAGATTCAAAATCTTCAAAGGACTGGAAAAAATGGTCGGAAGATGGAAGAATAAAAAGTGTGGGTATATGCGTAGGGATGGTACAGTGGGAAAAATGCAAAAATCGGGGTTGTATGTGCAAAATTCTCCACCTCCTCTCTTATCCCTCAAAATCTCATCTCTTATCTTTTCTCTTATCCAATTTCTCATGTCCAAATTCTCTTATCCAATTTTTCTTGATAACATCCCTCTTTTATATAATAGATATCCAAATTCTCTTATCAAATTCCCCATGTCCAAATTCTCTTATCCAATTTCTCTTGATAACATCCCTCTTTTATATAATAGATATCCAAATTCTCTTATCCACTTTCTCATGTCCAAATTCTCTTATCCAAGTTCTCACGTCCAAATTCTTTTATCCAATTTTTCTTAATAACATCCCTCTTTTATATAATAGATATCCAAATTCACTTATCCAATTTCTCATGTCCAAATTCACTTATCCAATTTCTCATATCCAAATTCTCTTATCCAATTTCGCTAGATAACATTCCTCTTTTATATAATAGATATCCAAATTCTTTTATCCAATTTCTCATGTCCAAATTCGCTTATCCAATTTCTCTTGATAACATCCCTCTTTTATATAATAGAAAGTATCTTATCCAATTTCTCATGTCCAAATTCTATTATCCAATTTCTCTTGATAACATTCCTTTTTATATAATAAATATCCAAATTCTTTTATCAGATTTCTCTTGATAACATCCCTATTTTATAGAATAGATATCCAAATTCACTTTCCAATTTCTTATGTCCAAATTCTCTTATCCTATTTCACTTGATAACATCCCTCTTTTATACGGCTGTTCCTCTTTTTACATCCAAATATCATGACATTTACTTATAGATGACATTGATTGGTATATGAATGAGGTAACCCACTACATGAGGGGTAGTAAAGAAACTTTGAATCCTATAAATTTATCCTTCATAAAATTTAACTTTAAACAAAAGCCGTAGTAACCCATCATCCATATATCCAAAAACTAGGCATTGGACCTCTCAACAAAAGGACGTATTCTTAAATAGAGGTGGCTAACATTATTCAGGCGACAGGATGTGCATGATTATTAGCTTTTTCCCCTTGTAGGGCCAGTACTAATGCACGGAACATATACTTCACAACACAAACAATATTATAGCATGCGTCACAGGTACATTACTATATATGACACCAGCTAGACGATAAGCAGCCAAAGAGAAAAAGGTGAAAAGAACCTTAGTTGCTCCCATGCAGAGGATCAATCCGGGAATACATGACATCAGAAACAGGAAACAGAATTCATTCAGAGGAACAACGTAATCTCTTCAGTTTGGGAAGTAACAGTACTGTTTGTATACATTAAGACCATCTTCCAAACTACAGTCAACTAACCCAAACAAATTCTTGTTAACAAAGATTAGGTCATACTTCCCTGCTGGCCAGATTAAACAGTTCACCTAGGCACCTAGCTAGAATAAATATTAATAAAATTTTGAACAGATTTATTCTAATTTAATTCGTGTAGAAAAAAGCCCAAACACCAGGTCTTATTGATATGTAAGCGTTGAATTTAAGAGTCAAGCTTAACATTGATAACTGTTGGTCAACTTTCCGACTCTTAAAAGGGAGAAAACCCTTATTTTCCGAAGCACCCAAAAAATAAATAAATAAATAAATAAAAAGGGAGAAAAGCCTCGTAAGCATCTCAATCATTGAATAAACTATTTGTAAGATACACAACTCATAAGAGTGGTAAGATGTTGATGCTTCCAAGGGGTAAAGGAGAGCACTGCTAGACGACACAAAATGACAAGACTCTTGTGGTATGTTCCCAGGCTTTATGTAAGATTATTCTAGTGTAGCATCCTAATTTGAACTTACTAGTATCAAACCACCTTCCTAACCAACTTCTAAGCACCTCAATTCAATTAACCTTCATAATCAAAAATACATTGAAGTCATTTTTCAAGTATGGAAGGATGCATTTTTCATTGATAAATCATTCAAATCATTTTTCATGCAGATCCACTAGCTTATGAGTACATAACAAATCACACCTTGGAATTTTTTTAAACGTATTGAAAAGGTCACAAGTTCAAAGGAATGTACAGATTCTCCATTCTAACCCAATAAAATATATGAAAAGGCGGTCAAGCAGAATCCTTAGAGCTATGTAAGTAACTAATTTGATTTATGGATTTAAATTCTCTCAATAAAACTTTCCTTTCTTAGTATCAATTTAAGATCCCAGATGTAGCTTGGACATCACTCACCCATTTGCAATGATGTCTTGTTCGTTTAATGAACTGTGCACAAATTCTAAGGTCATTCCAATTCAAGTAACCAGAAAAACGAATCTACTTAGCATATCAACTTGAGATTCTTAAAAGATCTCCTCCTAGCTGAACTTCAATTTGATAGAAATAACAACAATTTAGAATTTAAAACCGTTAATACTTGGGAAAAAGCATCAATACCTAGAAAAATTAAATAAAGCTTGTACCATTGTGTAAGCACATCCTCAAATGTATCCTTTAACCCATTTTGTTATGCCCTAAGCCATATGAAACAGAAATTGGGACATGAAAGGTTACTATACACTTTAGTCGCATTGATGGAACTAGGATTACATAAAAGTCATGACTTGACAATAGTTGTGCCATAATTGCTTGACTGTGTGAAACCCAGTCTTTTAGCAGTTAAAGCATGCCAAAAGTCCAGCTGATAGTATTTCCTTTAAATTTGTTAGAATATAATATTGTATGTAGTGTTTTCTACTAAATTACGATACCACTATAAATAATAAAGTAATTGAGTAAGAGAGGTTGTCTAACTCTCTAAAACAACTCTCTTAAAATACCTACTGTCTGATTTCATCAGGCATCATAGCCGAACCCCAAACTTAATCATAAATTAGATTAGCCTGATCCTAACCCTAATGCTTGTTGAATGTTCACGAATACTGGAAATAAACAGCTTGATGATGTCTAGTTCTTGCAACAACTTGACCCCATTATTTGTTTTTCAGCATGAACAGTGATCGCAAAACTCAAAAGGAAATCACGACACCATTACATTATGTACAATATTCTTGCTAACGCAGACAAACAGCCATGGTTTCTCATCTATCCAACTCCACCCATGGTTTCTCATGATGCATTTTGAAATTTCAAGTAAAATTATTATATGATGATCATTGATATCAACACATTGTAAAATAAACACAAAATTCATTTTAGTCTAACGTTTTGGCAAATCAACACAAAATTCGTTTTTAGTCTAATAGTTTGGTTATAATTTTGATATTTCACTTGTTGCCTTTTATGTATATAATTTTGATATTTCACTTGTTGCCTTTTATGTATATTAAGAACTCTTTATTGCAAGCAAGTAGAGCTTCCTTATGATTCTAAGTAGTTAGGTATGCATATACGACATCTTTACATGTACTTTTAACAAAAAGTGTTCTGTATTTGATGAAATTAACAAATTTCCATATTTGAATGCTATCTTTTTATTCCCCAAAATCTCCTACATAATTATGTTAATATATATATAGTGATAAGCATACGTCTAGGTTACATATTAGTGCCAGAAGTCACCATCCCCCGCCCCCAAAAAAACCATGTAATTTCTGGCTATGCTGCTGATAATAAGTGACCGCAGCTTTAAAACTGCAATCATGTCACGTATCAGGTAGCAGAACCTTCTTCAATCGGAGTTGCATGCAAGAGTTAATACTGGGAATATACCCGAAACCCCCTAAGATGTGCCCCAAAATTATATAATCTTAGATTCCCAGTTTTTTTTCTTTTGTTTTTGTTTTGTTTTTGTTTTTTTTTTTGTTTTTTTTGTTTTTTTCGTTTGGGGGTGTGAAGAAGAAGTGATCCTCCATGAAATCCCCATAAATCTACGTTGCACCCTAAATTTGCACCAAAGAACACCAAAATTTGATTTCTAAAGAGCCAAATTCAGGTTCAAGTAAAACAAAATCGATTCCACAAAATAATATCACGATAATTACGATTGCACGCGATTAAAGTGTTGAACATATTGCTCTCAATCGATGAATATGAAAAAATTTACGAAATTTAACAAAAAGAGGAAGTGAGATAGAACCACTGACCTGATCTTTCCAGGGCGAAACGCGAACCAATTGTAGCGGCCGGAAAATCTGCCGTCGATCTGCTCCATTAGGGCCGCCTGCGAGATCGAAGGCGGCAAGTGCCGAATAACGACTTTCGTCCTGTTCAGCGGATCCTTCATCTTTACAGGAAAACGAAATAATGCTGCAAAAGAGAAACGAAAGCCCAAAAAAAACAAACCAACCAACCTGCTTGGCTCCGATTGGAGGACATGTGACATTGGGCCCCACATATTACTTGGAATCCGCTGTATTCCTAGCCTTTTGCAGTGAAAACGAAATGGGTATGAGAATCCCACTGTCACATGACACCTCAGCTTTTAATCCCACGGCAACATTTTGTTAAAAGAACAGACAAACAAATTCCTCCGTAGGAATCCTATAAACAGTATATGAACAGTGCCGAAATCAGAATTCTCATCCAACTATCGGAGAAAAGAACAGGCCCTTAGCATATCAACTTGAGATTCTTAAAAAATCTCCTCCTAGCTGGACTTCAATTTGATAGAAACAACAACAATTTAGAATTTAAAGCCGTTAATACTTGGGAAAAAGCATCAATGCCTAGAAAAATTAAATAAAGCTTGTACCATTGTGTAAGCACATCCTCAAATGTATCCTTTAACCCATTTTGTTATGCCCTAAGCAATATGAAACAGAAATTGGGACATGAAAGGTTACTATGCACTTTAGTCGCATTGATGGAACTAGGATTACATAAAAGTCATGACTTGACAATAGTTGTGCCATAATTGCTTGACTGTGAAACCCAGTCTTTTAGCAGTTAAAGCATGCCAAAAGTCCAGCTGATAGTATTTCCTTTAAATTTGTTAGAATATAATAGGGTAATTTTTAGATTTAGGGTATTTTTTAGAAATAATATCAATTTTCGACCCAAAAAAATTTATTCTCAAAAATCGACCAAGTTTCGACACGTCAGAGGCAAGTGTGGATAATACCGCACTTGGCAAGTGCGGTATTTTTGGCCGCACTTGGCAAGTGCGGCCAAAATGCTGAGGCATATACTTGTCAAAATATGCCAACTAAAGCACTAAGGCAGTGGAAGCGCTTTTTTTGGCCGCACTTGACAAGTGCGGCCAGGTTTTGGCCGCACTTGCCAAGTGCGGCCAAAAATGCCGCACTTGCCAAGTGCGGTATTGTCCAATCTGCGTCTCCTCGCCGCTGACGTGGCGAAACTTGGTCGATTTTTGAGAATAAATTTTTTTTGGGTCGAAAATTGATAGTATTTCTAAAAATTATCCTAAATCTAAAAATTACCCAATATAATATTGTATGTGGTGTTTTCTACTAAATTACGCTACCACTATAAATAATAAAGTATTTGAGCAAGAGAGGTTGATTAACTCTCTAAAACAACTCTCATAAAATACCTAATGTCTGATTTCATCACGAAATCATAGCCTAACCCCAAACTTAATCATAAATTAGATTAGCCTGATCCTAACCCTACTACCATTATTACTCATTTTTTCATTCAATCACATCAGGTCAAGTGTATCTCATTGATTGTTTATGTGGATGACATAGTGACAGTGATTACTCGACATGATAATGAGTGGATCATATCATTGAAGGCATAATCGCAAAGACACTTCCAGACAAAAGATCTTGGTCTATTGTATTACATTCTTGGTTTAAAGATAGCTAGATCATGAGAATGGATTGTGTTATCACAAAAAAAATTTATTGGATATGCTTGCACAGACTGCTATCTAGATGTTATTTAGTCTGCTTTCGTATGATCCGAGGCTCAAAGTTGCTGTCGGATCAGGAAAAGCCACTAGATGTCCCTGGGTGGTACATGATGCCTGAAAATTGAACATTTCACTGTGATTTGACCAGATATCACATATCCAGTGAGTGTAGTTAACCTATTCATGTCGGCTCGGATACCATAAAGAAAATAATGATGGGATGTTTTAGAAGAAAGCTTCGAGGGAGATAATAAACTTTGTCAACTGGATACTTTATTATACATAATGGTACCATAATTCGGTTTTACAAAAAAAAATATCCTATATAATATTATATTCTAACAAATTTAATTCGATTGTAACTGATGGTTAAGAGAAAAAGATAACAGATGCATGCTTGGATTAGACTTGCTGACTTGAATTTGGCTTGCTAGCTAACTATTGTAAATAGATAATATAGACTTCTTACGCATTGAAAGTCTCAAACAGCATAGTACATGAAGTCACATCAATAACACACTAACAGTAACAGAAATCTTTATAGCAAAACGTTCAAAGTAGCTCTGCTAACTTTATTTCATCATGCAACTCTGGTAAGAATCATATCCTCAGCTAAATTACTGACTATGGTATCCATCCTAACAGCCCCAGTCCAGTGTTCATTCACATTCACCGGTATGCTGCTAGCCTTCATTGCACCATTAACAATGATAAGGCCACTGCTGGTTGGTGCCCTTATTGGTCTCCTAACAAACCCTTCCCTCGTTTTGTCCTTAATTGAAGCTAACCTTTTTCTATTATCAATGCACCCATTTTGTATCCTGGCACGCAACATTTCCCACATTTCCATCTCAAAATTCATGCTAGACTCAGGCAGTCATGTTCTTGCCATATTGTTCTTAATTTTCCAGTATTCTGAGCATGAAACATGGCTGGTCAAACATCCATCCTATAAAAATTTTCCAAGAATCTTGATAATCGCATATTGCTCCAGAAGCACTTCTCTATTTTGGCAGAATCGCTTTGATTGACTGATACTAAATAGAAAAAAGGTTTCTTTTAGGACATTCTTGGCCATCAGCGAAAAATGACAGGAAAAGAAGAACTTCATGTCCATCAACAAAAAATGAATGGAAAAGATCAATACGATCTTCCTGGAGATTAGCCATCACTTTGATTCCACTATGTTTAGCAGTGGAAAGGAGGGGGGAAATACAATACTGAACAAAGTGAATAAAAAGATGCCAGACATAATTTCTGTACCCTCATCAACTTTATTAATTCAGTACGAACTCCAATCAACCGATCGTATATCAGCATATATGCTTGCTATAGATATTCTTTTCGTCACCATTTTAGATAAATCTTCATAAGACGGCCAGAAAAAGAAAAGAGGAAGATTCTTACCTGAAAAGAAACCGGATCATAAAACCCTAATTCTGCGTTAACCTCAACCCCAGAAGCTCCCGATCTCAAATCCGACATTCACCCCTAATCAATTGCCGATACAAACTTTAATAACAAGATGGAATTGAAAAGAAAACCCTAAATACAGGGCAAAATCTTGATCCGCTCTCAAATCGGATCTTCGCTCTAATTGAAATGAAAGAAGAACCGAAAGGAAAACCCTAAATCAATTCGCGATACAAATTTGATAATTAGAAAAAAGAAAGAAACCCCTAAATCTGAAACTGAAATCAAATAGCTAATCGGTGTTTGCTTCCAAATCTCGAAGCCCTATTCGAAGAAGAAGCCCTAGACGAAAAAATTAGAGAGAGAGAGAGAGAGAGAGCAAGGGATGTTGAATTTTGAAGCGAGAGCAAGAGGGAATGCGTCGAATTTATACTAAAAAGAAAGTATCAGTCATCATGACAAGTGACTGATACTAAATAGAAAAAAGGTTTCTCTTAGGAACTTCTTGGCCACCAGCGAAAAATGACAGGAAAAGAAGAACTTCATGTCCATCAACAAAATATGTATGGAAAAGAGCAATACGATTAGCAGTGAAAAGGAGGGGGAAAAATACAATACTAAACAAAGTGAATAAAAAGATGCCAGACATAATTTCTGTGCCCTCATCAACAGATCGTATATCAGCAGATATGCTTGCTATAGATATTCTTTTCGTCACCATTTTAGATAGAATCTTCAGAAGACGGCCAGAAAAAGAAAAGGGGAAGATTCTTACCTGAAAAGAAACGGGATCATAAATTTATTTGCCCTCATCAACTTTATTAATTCAGTACGAACTCCAATCAACAGATCGTATATCAGCAGATATGCTTGCTATAGATATTCTTTTCGTCACCATTTTAGATAGAATCTTCAGAAGACGGCCAGAAAAAGAAAAGGGGAAGATTCTTACCTGATAAGAAACGGGATCATAAAACCCTAATTCTGCGTTATCCTCAACCCCAGAAGCTCCCGATCTCAAATCCGACCTTCACCGCAAATCAACTGCAGATACAAACTTTAATACCAAGACGGAATTGAAAAGAAAACCCTAAATACAGGTCAAAATCTTGATCCGCTCTCAAATCGGACCTTCGCTCTAATTGAAATGAAAGAAGAACCGAAAGGAAAACCCTAAATCAATTCGCGATACAAATTTGGTAATGAGAAAAAAGAATTGGAAAGAAAACCCTAAATCTGAAACTGAAATCAAATAGCTAATCGTTGTTTCCTTCCAAATCTCGAAGCCCTATTCGAAGAAGAATCCCTAGACGAAAAAATTAGAGAGAGAGAATGAGAGCGAGGGATGTTGAATTTTGAAGCGAGAGTAAGAGGGAATGCGTCGAATTTATAAAAGATGATGCTTGCGTTCGGACAACGCGACGCGGGAGAAACGCGTGTTTGGGTGCCTGTTAGCCTACGCTGCATCCGTTAACCCGAACCATGCGGGTCCCGATTCAATGAACCCGATCCTGCGCTTAAAAATAGGGGTGGCAATTCCACCGGCCCGGACTTATAGAGACGAACCGACCCGGCCCGGTCCGGTATTGTTCGATAAGAGTTCGGGTTATTGTGGGACGGTACGGACACGGCTCGATATTAAAATCGAGCAGACTGGCCCGATCCGATAAGACCATTGAAATTCCAAGCTTCCGTTGAAAAATTCAAGAGACAATCCGGTTGTGTTTGGATTGTATGACCAATATGAGAATATTCCAAGCTTCAAGCTAAAAGCTTATGAATTCAAATGAGGCAACTGCAAGCATACATAAGACATTGCATAAAGAAAGAAAAATAAAAAGATCCAATGCTCACTTGTCTTGAGAACAACCTTAGAATCTTGTTCGCATGGGCAACTAGAAAAATAAATGAGCGGGAAAAAACCCAAATCAGAAAATCATAGGAATAATGTGGGGATAGAGAAGATTTTAGGTCTTCATGGAGAGAAATAAAGGAAACCAAATGAGAAAATCATATGGGCAACTATCGTCATGAAAATTGTATGAAAATTTAATGCTTGAAATCTGCAATTAAAAGTGATGGCTATTGTGTAGTTCTTGAGGCTAAGCAGTTAGAAAGTGAGATAACACGTAAAAATCAAATGAAGCTATTAGGAGCATAAAAATAAAAAAACATAGAAAACACCCCTTAAATTTCATAAAAATATTAGCGAAAATAAGTCTCTGAGGATTATATGGCTTTGAAGGAGGTAGAGCACCTCAAAAGACAATGCTCTAAGAGATAAATGAAAGAAAAAAGAAAAAATTAATTATTATTAACGCATATTGCATGGGGCATTGATGAGTCAAAGAATCTTTTTATAGCCATGGAATTCAAGCAAAGAAGTGTATTCTTCTTGGAAAATAAGCAGCAAATGTTTACTTATCAATTTTGTACTTTAAAGGGCCAGGCCGCCCGATGGGCTGGATAGCTCGGTCCGAGCCCAGCACGATAAAGAATCGGGCCGGGTCGGGCCCGTCCAATATAGATTTTGGGCCAAAATTGACAACCCAGGTACGGTCTTATCTTACTGGGCCCGTGCTAGGCTATCGTGTCGGGCCAAAAGTTGTCACCCATACTTAATGAGTGGGCATGCCATAGGATTGTAAATGATACTTAAGACTCTGAAAACCATATCCAATGGTCTTAACACTTTTTCAGTTTGGACCTTGAATTTTGAACCCTGAGTTTTGAACCCAATCCTTAGATGATGACATGATTTTTCCAAACTTGAAAATCCAATAACAAAAACCTAATATCTAACAAATAATAAATTGACACTTATGAACATGAAGCTAAATGATGTGGTGTGCAAGTGGATCTGAACGACTCCTTTCCACATTTACATGCGTTACTAGATCTTAAACGACTCCTTCCAACTTCACATGCGTAAGTGGTGTTGGGATCATGTAGATGGCAGATAAACACTAGAAGGGGATGATTAGTGTTTTCAAAAATAATGCCATTAAAAAATTAAATTCCTTTAACTATGCATAAGTCCCCTAAGAGAGTTACCTCCTTATGTACTTAATCATCAAACTAACTACTTGCAATGGAGAGATGTGCATATCGGAAATTAAATACAAGTGCAAGTAATATAAAATGAGAAATGAGAGATAATAATCACAATACAAACACAATGAATTTGTCCTGGTTCACCCTCGAGTGGGCTAAGTCCAGTCCTCAACCTCGTTGAGATTTTCTGTTGAGTATTGGATTCCCCAATTTGGTTTTGATGATGAGCAAACATAATTAATTGTGACTAATTCCTTGTTTTGTAGTAAATGAAATCATCATCAATACAATTCAAGGAATATCAAATGCGACGATAGCTTGAGTCAATGATGCAAGGTAATCAGATGAAGAACTCAAGGAAATCAAGTGGAAGTCTTCAAAGCATTCAATAGGAAGTGAAGGAGATTAATATGTAATTGTTTTATTTCTTCATTTCCTTAATGAATTAGAATATTATGCCTTGAATAGACTTAATAGAATATTCACTTTCATGACACACACACACACACACACACACACACACACACACACACACCATCATAGTTCATTCATCATTTGAATCTCATAGAGTTAGAACTTATAAAAGCTCGAAATAGAGTTTTTCAGCCTACCCTGAGGACTGGTGCTTGAATCCTAGACGTCTGGTGTACATGCATTTTATAATGGCTGAAACCTAAGCCAGACTAAACGTCTGTACCAGACATCTGCATCGTAAGTCAGACGATTGGTTGAAGAACTCTAGACGTCAGGCCATTCATGAGCTAAAACTTCAGTAGCTATGTCTCCACAATCAGACTGATCTGACATTTGATGTTCTCATCCCAGACGTATGCACATTGAGACAGACGTCTCGGCGATGAACTCAAGACGTCTGGCTCTTGAAGTCAAAATAATTACAGTAACTCAGTTTCTACAGTCTGATTGATCAGACGTCTGAAGTTATCATCCCAAATGTCTTCATAGTGAGTCAGACTCCTTGATGTTGAACTCCACACGTCTTGTGCTTGATGACCAAGATTCCATGATTATTTCCCAAGCTAAATGATCAGGCGTCTAAAGCTTTACATCCAGACGTCTGCACAATGGCATAGATGACTGGGTGTTGACCTCCAGACATTTGTCCATTATCGACTGTCATTTCCAGTAACTCAGATCCTAAACCCAGTTTGATCAGGCATCTGAAGCTATAGACCCAGACGTCTGCATAGAATCCCAGACGTCTGGGAAGCCTTTTTCGGTACTATAGAACTAGCCATTTGACAACATTAATTACCGTGTCAGTCGGGACTCCAGGCGACTGGTTAGTCTAGTCCAGTTGACTGATGACTATGATTTATGCATGTTAATAGATGTTTACAGTGTTAAATGTTGGAGATCTTTGCTGGATTTTGGTGCAACTCTTAAGCTTTATAAATAGGGTTTGTTGGCATTTATTTCAGAACTCTTGGAACATTTAGAAAATAAATTCTTCACATTGAATAGCATTCAAAACACCAACCATCTCCCAAGCTTACAACTTTTACACTTGTCTCCCAAAGCATTCAAGGCACACAAAGTTGATCTTCATCCTAACTTTGTTCCTCATTTTGAGACAAGTAGTAAGTGCTCATACTCTCATCATTTAGAGCACATCACACACACCTCTTTGCCTCATCCTATTAAGTCATTATTCAAGGCATAGGTTGTGTAATTGATTTCATATTAAAGTGCTTCAATTCTATTCTCTTTACTTTGTTGAGATTACTCTCGGTTTGTAAGAATGGACCATTCCCAGGTTGTGGGAAGTGGTGATAAAGGTTGTATTGGATTTACACTTGCCGGTATTTGGCAAGTGGAATATTAGTGGATACTAATCACTAGCGAAATTTGCTAGTGGGTTGCTAGAGAAGGATTCCAGGGAGTCAAGAATTGACTCAGGGGAATCCGAACCGGGGTACATAATCTGTTTGCATTTGCAATTTCTGTGTTGTTATCACACTATTTGTTCGGCACATTTAGTTGCATTAGGGGTTTTAATTGGGCGTAAATTCCTTTTTTTAATATCATAAAACACTATTCAACCACCTCTAGTGTTTTTTCCACATAGTTTCAGGTCCTACAATTGGTACCAGAGAGAGGTATTAACTATGGAAACTAACGACGATGACAGCGACCGTGATAGCGCTTCATCCATTGCTGCAGGCCAATCCACCATTCGGCATCCTCTATTCAACGAATCTAATTTTGGCGATGGGAAGGCTCGAATGATGATCTTTCTCAAAAGTATATCACTATGTAGAACAGTGGAGAAAGAGTACATAGAACCCCTAGAAGAAGACTTCAATAAGTAGACCCCCGTTCAAGTGACCACGAAGGCAAACAATGCAAAAGAAATGAACTCACTTATTTATGCATTTATGGCATCAAAGTTCAACAAGGTGTCGAACTACACGTCCGCATACCACATTTGGAACCACCTCCTAGTCACACATGAAGGGACCACTCAAGTGAAATTATCCCAACTCCATGTTTGTGTACAACGTTTTGAGATGTTTCAAATGCAGGAAAAAGAGAAAACCTCAAGCATGTATGCAAGATTCATAGACATTGTGAATGACTTGGAAGCACTTGGGAAGACATACACCAAAGTAGAAAAAGTTTTGAAGCTCGTCATGACCGTCACTTTAGAATAGGAGAAGAAGACCATGGCCATTGAAGAAGGCAATGACATGTCAACATATACCGTGGAAAACTTCATTGGAAACCTCCTGGCTTATGAGGTTAGGAAGGAAGACTGAAGCAACGGGATGCTCAAAAAGGGGTCTAGCCGAACCAAAGAAGAAAGCGATTGATTTCATGGCCACATCAGACTATGAAGAATCCAATGATGAGATGGATTTGGAGTCCATGGCTCTTATGGCTCGAAAGTTCTAACAGGTCTTCTCGAAAGGTAATTTCAAACCTAATAATAAATTCGATTCTACTAACAATTCATCTTTGTGTTATAAACATAATAAGCCAATGCAAATTAACAAGGATTGCCTCATGCTTACAAATAAGGAGAATTGGAAGGCTCCCAAGTACAAGAAGGGAGATAGGTACAAAGAGAACAAGAAGAAGAATGTCTTGGTAGGCACATTCCTACACATGCACAAAACCCGAATGTGAAATCACATATGTATGCTCACAATGCACGCATACATCGTGCAAGATCACATACTATTAATCATGCACACCCACATTATTACTACCAACATGCAACATACGATGGGTATGCACAAATACAATCGCCACATACTCACCCTCATGCATATGTTCACCCAAATGCCTACATGTTGAATGCTCCTCATAAAACCCCTCCTCAAACGCATGCACCCTTTAGGCATGTGACTTCCAAATGTAACTTAATTTGGGGTTCTAAGAACACTAGCACATATGCTAAAATAATGTATATGCAATCTTATTTTAAGGATGTGGTGAATAATGTAAACTATGTTGGAAGCCTAAGTCCACTTGGACTTGGTTTCCAAAGGGCTAATCCCCTTGGACCCAACATGTTTGGGTACCATGTACTTATGGTATATTATATAGGTACCCAAGAAGGGGAAAAAGAGCAATAAAGGGAAAGATTGCTCCAAATGCAATAAGAAAGGATGGATACTCGATAGCGGGTTATTCGGGTTCAATATTACATATTTAACCCCCCATTTAGCCATATTTTGTGCTCATGTGATGCTACATTGTTCTCTAATTCACACGTATTTTCTACACATTTATTTATTAGAGAAAACACACTATTTGAGCACAAAACAGTATTTAACGATGCAATTCTGCACATTTTATATTTTTCCTAGCATCGTCTCGATCTCACGATTCTAACGACTATTTATTTGTATTTTTCTGAGATCTGTGCTAATTACTGTGTATTTTTGAATGCAGAATACCATTTATTGGAAATAAAATAAAATTGGCACGAATCTTGATGAACACGTGGAGGCCATCCGACCGATCCCCGCTCCATCTGACGGCTACGAAATTCCGGCGACGCGGCTTTATAATGGCCGTTGGATCGAGATCCAACGGCCAGAAACGCAGCAAAACGCAGCAGCGGGCGTTTTCCAATCAGGGTGACGTGGCCTCATCTCGACCGTTGAGTTCAGATCTTGCGGCCATAGTCAAGGGGCGACGCGGCTCAACCACCTCCGTTGGATTTTGATCCAACGGCACCCATCGAGCCCGAAGCAACGAAGAAGCGGGCGAATTTTCGTGCTACGTGGCAGTCATCCGACAGTCGCCGCTTCGATCGAACGGCTCTCGTTTACCCCGCTTTAGATCTGCGGCGTGGATTGATTCGGGTGCGTTTTGGTGCGGGTTTTGAACCCGTTAAGCCCAATAAACCCGCAATCTCTTTATTTAAGCGTATTTTAGGGGTTTTGGGCGTATTATTGGCGTATTGGAGCACTTAGAAGCCGTATTTTCTTCTGCAAAAATTCTGTAAAATTCCAGAGCCTATTTTCTTATTTCCAGAGAGTTTTGAAGACTTTTCAAGGAGAATTGGTGATATTTTCTTCAACTCTAGCTTGTATTTGGGTGTTTTAGCTTGTATTTTGCCCTTAAACTTTCGTATTTTGCTAATAAACTTATGAATTCTGATCTGAAATTTGTGTATTTCTGCACCATGAGTAGCTAAATATTTTATGTGCATGATATGGAGTAATTAGGTGATGTGAATCGTATTCATTGGTTGTATTATTGCGCTTAATCGCTATATTTGCTAAAGTTTAATCGTCGCTCTTAAATCTACTTTTTCATATTCCAAAAGAATTGTTCTAGTTGATGATCACCCCATAAGGGTGAGATTTGATCTCTCCAAAAGAGAGCTTCATACTTCATATATACGTTTACAACTTTAG
This sequence comes from Scilla litardierei, assembly GCA_030789695.1. Taxonomy (NCBI): domain Eukaryota; kingdom Viridiplantae; phylum Streptophyta; class Magnoliopsida; order Asparagales; family Asparagaceae; genus Scilla; species Scilla litardierei. Next base: position 337,064,050 of record CM061133.1, read on the forward strand.
CGATATATTATTAGAATTGATGCGTTAACTCCCAAAAGGACATCTTCCGACGATTCGCTCCCAAAAGGAGGTTTCGTTGTGTTATACTTGATCAACCAAAGCTTACGATTCGCTGATCCTAATGAACCCATGCCATGTACATGCCTTTTATATCTATTTTTCACAAACTAGAATTCGTTGTTTGCATTGATCGCACGTAACAATCCCATCACCACACACTTTTCATACCACCTTCACCATCGCTATTAAAGTGCTTAGATTTTATTCGTAGTTACTCTATTTGATTTGGACTTGTGGTTTCAACAGATTCTCCCGAAGATTCGACATCTGGACTCCCAGATTTTACTACTTGAACGGACTCTTGCGCTTGAGAGAAGCACCTTTCGGAGCCCACCAAGTTTTTGGCGCCGTTGCCGGGGAGAACGGTTTGTTACTACGGTTTATCTCATTCAGAGGACCTTCGGTGAGATCTTTCCACTTTATTGTATATAATTTTTGTTTGATTTTATATAAAAAAATATATATTTGTGCTAGTTTATGTGGCATAGGACTCCTAGGACACATAGGTTGACTCGACGTTTTGATATGGCTAGTAATAATATGGATGAAAATTTTAGCAACAACAACGAAAATAATGTGCAACCTGGAGTGCCTAGGACTTTAAAAGATTTACTTCGACCCACTAGGACTAGCATTGCTTCATGCTTTGTTCTACCTGCCGATGCAAATTCTTTCAATTTTAAACCTGGGGTGATCCAACTCTTACCCACCTTTCATGGGTTAGACACGGAAAATCCATATCTTCATATTAAAGGATTTGAGGAGGTTTGCTTGACATGCTTTGATGGGAAAACTAGCGAGGACACGATATATCTTAAACTGTTCCCATTTTCATTAAAAGACAAAGCTAAAAATTGGTTGAATGCATTGCCATCACGCTCTATTACTACATGGATTGATTTGCAGGCTGAATTTCTAAAGAAGTTTTTTCCTATTCACAGGACACAGGGACTGAAGCGGCAGATTATGAACTTTGCCCAGAAAAGCGAAGAAACATTCTACCAGGCATTTGAAAGGTTCAATGAGTTGCTGCTCGCATGTCCGCACAATGGCTTCGACAAAAGCAGAATTATTGGCTTCTTCTACGATGGACTGCAGCCGCAAATGAAGCAATTTGTAGAGATGATGTGCAATGGAGGATTCTTTGATAAAGAGCCAGACGAAGCTTGGACGTACCTGGAGGAGATAGCAGAAAATGCGCAGACATGGGACACCACTTCAGACTACGAGAGAGGAGGCCATTCTGCACCATCCCAGCCTACGCGAGGAGTGGTTTATAATTTGAAGCAAGAGGATGCGTTGGAGGCAAAGATGGAGGCCATGATCTCAAACAAGCTTCATGCAATGAATTTGAAAAAGGCCAAGGCAGTTGAGATAGAGCAGATTTGCGCACTTTGCGACGTCAGTGGCCATGACACCAGTGCATGCCCCACACTTCCAGCCTTGAAGAGCATGCTAGGAAATCCTACTGGGGTGAATCAAGTTTCTTCGAACTACCAGAACTTCAATTCCAACAAGGGGTGGCGCAACAATCCAAACTTGAACTGGGGCCCCAATCAGCAGACTCAGCAGCAGCAGGCTCCCCCTCAGTTCCGACAACTGATCGCTCCGGGATGTGACCCAAAGAACGGTTGTAGTTTTACCGCAAGTGCACGGTGTAGCAGCAAGCGGGTTATCGAACACAGGGAGGACGAATGACCGTGCTTGTTCCAATCAACCTGGCTATTTAAGAAGAGAGAAATTGCCTTTGGCGATCCTGTCACAATCGTCAGACAAAATACGGAAATATCAAATCAAATAAAGAACGTCTAGGGAATGGGGAATTCCCGCTACTCACCGTATTCCGTAAATGTGGTTCATCGGTGTCAAAATTGATAGGATAAGATTTTGGATGAATTAGTTGCAACTGAATGTAGAACCAAGCTCACGCTCTCGCGCTGTTGCCGGTCTATAGCTATCCTAGGTTCGGGTCCAATCTCTTGCAAACCCTAGCCTAGGGAAGCTAGCATTAGGATCAACATCATCGTTCAATCGCGCACCGAGCCCAATCTCTTGCAAACTCGGCCCGCGACCTAGGTTGGGATAGTTCCTACCCGTCCAATCTCTTGCAAACGGGTATCAGCACGGAATTGCAACCGGAAACCCTAGTATCGGTCCAATCTCTTGCAAACCGATACTTCGGAAATTCGATTCCAACCCAATTCGGATTTCTAGGGTTTCCTATCGAATTGGGATCCAATCTCTTGCAAATCCCAATCGGTATGAACTCCTACCTATCCATAGTAAATCGATCCCAATCTAATCCCTAAACAACAATTCTAGCAAAATCTCTACTAATTCATCACAAATATGAAATTGGGCTTGTATGGTTCATCCCCACGCCCCAAGACGTGGAGACTACTCATAATTCATAGCACAAACACAAGAATAATCAATGACATAAGCAATAGAATTCATCACAATATTGAGATATGCAATAAAAATAGAATTTTTAGAGAAGAGAGAGACAAACCAATGGAGTTCTTCAATTAATATAACAAAAATCAACTTTTGTCCTCTCTCAAATCACAAGAATAAAGCTAAAAAGTAAACCTAAAAAGCTGCAAAAATCTAAGAGAAAAGCTCTCTAAAACTAGGGTAAAAACAGGGGTTAAATACCCCCCAAAATCGTCCAAAAACTGTGACCAAAATACCCCTGCGCAGCCTGAAATCCGCAATTTTCACTACAGGCAGCGCGTCGCACTCGGCCGAGTGACAAAAGCCGCTCGGCCGAGTGAGAAACCCTGAGAATTTCCAGTAAGTCGGGGCCTTCAGGGGTCTTCTCCTCGGGAGTCGCTCGGCCGAGTGAGTTGTCGTCACTCGGCCGATGGCTTCTTAGTACTCGAGCGGTCGGGATTATCCACTCGGCCGAGTGGGTCTTCTGAAGCTCAGGCGGCTGAAAGTCAGTAAGTTGGCGATTTTTGAATAGCTTCGTCTGGGCGCCACTCAGGCGGACGGGATCTCGTCACTCGGCCGATGTGGTCTCCGTCGCTCGGCCGAGTGCACGTATGAGTCGTGTCTGATCTGGTCGGCCGAGCGGTGTCTCGCTGGTCGGCCGATTGGCTCCTCCACTCGGCCGAGTGGGACACAAAAAATGCCCAATCAGCTTGTTTTGGCCTCCTCGTCGCTCCTGTAACGTCCGTTCTTCTTCCGCTCCTCTCCAACAGTGAAATACCCCTTGGGGAGGTCGTCGGTGACCCTCTGGAGTAAGCGCATCTCGAGATCACTCCAAATCGCGCCAAATCACCTGAAATGCGACAAAAACAACAAATCGTGAAAAGCATCGCAATATCGTCGATATATCGTGAAAAACATGATTTGGGCGATCTAAATGGCATGCAAACATGCGGGAAAAAAGTGTAAAATAAGGAGTGATCAAAATCCCCCAAGCTTACCTCTTACTCGTCCTCGAGGAAGATAAGCAAAAGGTGAACCCGGTGGATTCGGAAAACGAAAACAGCGAAAAAAGGAAAATGAAAAAACGGAGAAGAATGAAAAACGAAATAAAAATAAAGAAGAAAGAAAGAAGCGAAGAGGTAAGTTGCTAGATCATTTTCTCAGGACGTGGGTTCCGCTTACTCATATAGCATGCACTGAATGAAAAATACATGTCAAAGAGTTTTATTTTGATACCATAGTATAATAGTGCAAATAGAAATAGAAAACCCACGAACAACGATATAATCATGAAAAACGGAATAATTTTAGAATTAACATCGTCTGAACCATTTAAAGCGGTATACAAATCGCAGATCACACACTTTTCAATTGAATGCTTTCTATGAGGAGTATAAGAGTATCACACAATAGAATAGAGAGAATAGAAAAGTATGGATTTCATGATATGAATGCTAGGCTTAGATTCCTGGATTTCGTAAAGCTAAAAATAATCTCACCGAGTATAGAATATTACTTAGCCTAGGTTGTCGTGCAACGTCAAGTAGTCACTCTCTCACACATCAATGGATTCTCTCCCCCAAGCTTATCTATAAGCATGGTGGCATAAAAAAATATTCACATCCCCATTTTTATATAGCTCCAAAAGCAATGAAAATGAAAACGAAAAGAGAGGAGAAAGAAAGAAAGTGAGATGTGATCTTTTATTGAGGATTTTTCCTCCCCTTTTTTTTTTCTTTTTCTCTTTTTTTTTGTTTTTTTTGATATAGCATATATACACAACGATCCCAACTCAAAGAGAGATAATGATATACACGAATATTTTCTCTTTTCTTTTTTTCTTTTTTTTAATTTATTTGGGATACTTGGAGCTAGGAATTAATAGCGGGGGAAATGCCATATAATAGAATCGCTAAGGGGAGATTCACCAATGATTTTTAAAAGTAGAGAAATGATGTTCAAGATTTGTGGAGAAAGAAATAAATATATCTCTCGGTTCACTCTATAAGACATGCACGAAAACTTCAGCAGGGTAATCTAATCTACTCAGTTTCGATCACAAAAAAGCTAACTAATCCAGATTTATCATAGCTAACATCATTCAATCATCCTGAAGTGAAATGTACAATTCATGCATATAGAAGTGATATAGGAAAAGAAATCAGTACTCCAGATATAAGCATTCAATGCGTGAATCTTGGTGTGTTTTCTATGATAGCATACATATGAATATTCAGACTCAGCTAATAATAAAATTTCATCCATTTTCATGTGGCAAAAGTGTGGGTTACTATCTCTAGATGCAAGGCAAGTCATAGCATATGATATCAGAAATAAAGTCTAAGACATGACAAATATAGCATGCATATAGAGTAAGCTAACTCCACGTCATCATCATCATAGAAAAGTCATCTCTAGCATGAGATGAAAAAGAAAGAAATAAAGATAAAAGGGAAAATAGAACTATTTACAATGCGGCACACAGAAAAATAAGAAAAACGTGATGCATGGTGAAATAAAGGGAAAATGATGAAAATAAGTGCAAAAGCGGAAAATGGTGTGAAAAACCAAAAATAAAGGTGGCAAATCGAAAAAAGAACGTGAGAACTCACTCCCCCAAGCTAAATGGCACAGTGTCCTCAATGTGCAAAGTGGGGCACACCGAGAGACAGGTAATGTGAGGGGAAAGTGAGGATGCATGCATGAGGGAAAAAAGAAAATAAAAATAAAAATAAAAATAAAGAAATGAAAAATATGATGCGGAAATGATGCATGCAAATATAGGAGTGATACAGATATATAGATGTGGCACCAAAAACTCTCCCTCTCTCCCAAAAAAGATATATAATGATACAATCAAAATGAGAATCTCAAAAATAAGTGAGGGGAGGGGGGACAAAAATGCATCAGGACCCAGCAGAAACGGGCAGCACAACGGCAAAAATAATCGACGGCATCAAGGGTGCCTAAGAAGGTGGTGCTGCGCCGTCTCCGTCCTGTGGCGGAAGTGGTGGGTGTGGCTGGACAGGCTGCTGAGCGGGTGTGGGTGTGGAAGTGGTAGCAGGCTGAGTGCGTGTGGAAGTGTGGGTGGGAACCTGCTGGGTGGGCGGGGGTACGCGTGGGAGACGCTCCAGGACCTGGGTAAGACAGTAGTGAATCTACGGGAGCAGGTCGAAGCGGTGAGCCATATCGGTGACGATGGCAGACAGGGTCCGAAGGTCGCCTCTGAGGCCACTCACCGCCCCCTCTAGAGCACGAATGCTCTGAAGTACAGTGTCAGAGGGAGGTGGTGCAGAGGGACGCACCGGTCTGGGCTGTGCAGGGCGGGGCTGGCGTACTCTGGTGGCATAGGTGACGGGCTCAGCAGGCAAGGGAACAAAAGGTGCGGCACTCGCAAGTCGGGGCCTGGCCTCAGTGCGAGGCTGGGCAGGACGGTGAGAAGCGGAGGCTGCAGCAACGAAAGAAGAATACAAAAGAGGCAGCGAGGCAGCCGGAGAGGTCAGTGGCACATAAGTGTGGACAGACGCCACGACACTCTCGGAAAATACAGCAGCAGTGGAGACAGAGGCGGATACAGAGGTCTCAATGGCGGTGGCAAAAGAGGGCTCTCCGCACTCAACTATGGTCGGCGGGCGCTCGGGTGGGGCAGAAGAAACATGCTCAGTAGACAGAGGGCCTGGGGTGGTGGTGACAGCCGCGGAAGCAGTGGAAGTGGGCTCAGCTAAGGTACTCCCGACACTGACTTAGGTGTGGACAGAGGTGTCAGGAGCATCAGAAACATCGGGGACAGGCTGAGGGGCCACGGGGTCAACAGGGGCAGCAGGCTCGGCAGGTGCAACAGGGTCTGCGGGGACAGCGTGGGCAGCGTGGGCCTGCTCGGCCTCCTCGGCCTCGAGCACGTAAGCAGCGGGGATGAGAACATCCATCGCAGGGAGCCAGTCCACATGGGCTGGTGCAATCTGAGTCCGAGCGGGGCTCGGAAGAATCATGTAATCGGCACCGAAAGGGCCGTGCAACCAGACCCAGTGTCGCTCACCGTGCGGACGAAGCATCTTCATCCGGGCCATAACATCAATCGACAGAGAAGTGGGGCCCGGTGCTCGTCGCAGGTCGTCAGGGAAGTCCTCGCCAGTCATAAGGGCAAGCAAGGTGATCAGGCCGCCGCAGCATATCGGTGAGCGAGCGCCCACCGATACAATGATGCGGTCCAAAAACCATGCCGCGACATCAATCACGACGGCGGGGACAAGCTCATCGCCATCCTTAGATAGAGCTCTGGGCCGTGTCATCGCGTAGAGCATGTAGAGCTCTGGCGTGGACATCGTGCCCGGCTCATATCTGGCCAAAAAGGTCGTCGCCATAAGGCGCTGAGCTATACGTAGGCAGGGATGGACAATGGCCGAGGCCTTGGCCCTACTAGGGTCAAAGGCAGCGTGGAGACCCGTAATCCGGGCCCAGAAGGCACCGGCGTCGAAGGAAGGTGGGGGGATATGGGTGGGGGCGTAACCTCGGTCGGCCCCGGGGACATCGGGCCACGAGAAAAATGCTCTCATCATACCGAGAGTGACCTGGCACTCCCGGTCCATGAACCGAAACGAGCATCCCTCGTCAATCCGGGCGATCGAACTAAGTGCCTCAAGTGTCGGACGGGTAAACGTATCCGCCGACACCTGAAAGAAATCTCGCCAGCCCACGTTGTCGTACAACGTGAGCATCCCCTCTAGTACCCCCAGGCGTCCTAGGTCGGTAAGGTGTGCAAACCTGGAGGGTACGATCGAGCGCTGGGAGATACGCTCGAAAGCGACGCGGTGTGCGTCGTTTCGGAACGTGATCCCCAGCGGCCCGATAAGTGGAGCCGGAGGTGGTGGCTGTGGAGCGGCAGGGAGCGGCTGTGCGGGGTGTGCGGGCTGTGCGGGCTCTGCAGGCTGTGCGGGGTGGACGGCGTGTGTGGGAGAAGGCGGAGGAGAGTCCTCCAACTCGTGTGAGGGGCCGGCGTCATCCGATCGCTTCCGCTTGGAGGAAGCTCTCTTCGACCGCGGCCGTGTCCGGGGCGGCATATCGGCCCCGAGCGCGCGTCGAAAAACGTGAAAAGTGCGGCGCGTGCAAAATAAAGGAAAGAGTGTACCCCGACACGCCGCGAGTGCTAAGCAACGGAAGCGTGCGAAGACAGCGCCTCCGCGAAGCCCAAATCAGTCCTGAGAAGCTCCCCTGGGCTCCCCTAAGCTCCCAAAAACAACCGGAGGTGGCCGGAGTGGTGGCCGCCGGCGGCGACTCGGGCGAGGCGCGGCGGGGGCTCGGTCGGCGGTGGTTGGCCGAGCGGCGGCGTGGCGACGGCGGTCGGGCGAGTAGGGGGTGCGAGCGGGCGAGGGAGCTGAAGGGTCGGGGAAAAAATCGCGTGCGTCGTTTCGAAAAACGAGCCCGACCCCCCCTTTTTATAGGAAAAGTTACGACTCGGCCGAGTGACGAGGTCACTCGGCCGAGCGAGACCAATGGAAAATTCCTCCCCGCTTACGCTTCGGCCGAGTGACCTTGCCAGCCTCGGCCGAGTGGAGTAAGTCCATTCGGCCGAGTGGCTCAAGCTACTCGGCAAGACTCGCCCTAGGAGCGTATCCGTTTTACTCGGCCGAGTGAATATATATACTCAACCGAGTAGCAGTTATACTGAAATCAGAAAAATAAACAGAGAGTTGGGTACAGCAGACTTCCCTCGTTCGTGAGCGGCTCGGCCGGTCGAACTTGTGTACTCGGCCGAGTGACTAGTATACTCGGCCGAGTGAGCCTTGTCTTCTGCTGTTTTGTCTTCGTTTGGGCTCTAAACTCCGTCTTTCTTCCTCCAGTTGATTCCATCTTCCTCCTGCCTTCCTGGGGCGCTCCTCGTCGTCTCGTTCATCCTCCTCATGATGGATTTACCTATCTCCTCTCCTGTCAAGAAAAATAGGACCCGTTATCACAAAATTTTTGGGCGAACGACTCGAAACACTAAAAATTTCTAAAACAAAAATAAAAGAAAAATGAAAATAAAGCAATAACTGTCGGGTTGCCTCCTGACAAGCGCTCATTTAAGGTCGTGAGCTCGACCCCCTATGATTTTCAATTAATGCGGGATGTTTGGTGCATATGAGATGCACCCATCAAACTTTCCGGGGAGAACGCTTGGATTCGGAAGTGGCGACGGCGTGTTCTCCCTCGGTGGTTTCCCGTCTCGAATAGTGTTGGGGGGAGGCTCTCCCAAGCTAGCATTTGCTCCAGTCAACGGCTTCACCGGTGACGCCGATTTCCGTATCGGCAGAGCTTTCTTCGGAGACTTCGATTTCGAGAGCTTGCAGAGCTCTCGAATCCTTGCGACATCAGCGTCGCCTTCATCATTTTCAGCGGAGAGGTCGGGGGAATAATCTATCTTCTCATCTCGGCCTAAATCTGGGCCTTCCTTGAAATCTTCATCGAATAGAGCGCCAATTGAGTGGAGGATCGCCTCCTCTATTACCTCATCAAGGAGGTATGAAAGATCATCCGGTCGTCCCTTAAGTAGATATACTCTATTGATTTCTCCCGTTGGGACTCCCTTGGAATAATGCTTGAGTCTCTGACCATTTACCTTGAACGAGGCTCCGTCTTTGGTTTCCAACTCGAAGGCCCCTCCCGGTTGTATGTTCTTAATGGTGAAAGGTCCGGACCAACGTGACCTCAACTTACCGGGAAATAGTCGGAGCCGGGAATTATAGAGCAAGACCTTGTCTCCTACTTTGAAGTCTGTGACGGTTATGCGGGCATCGTGGAGGATCTTGGTCCTTTCTTTGTAAATTCTTGAGCTTTCGTAGGCGTCCCTTCTTATCTCATCAAGCTCGTTGATGTCCAAGAGTCGCCTCACCACCGCACTCTTGTAATCGTAATTAAAGGTTTTGATGGCCCAATATGCGCGGTGTTCCAACTCTACCGGCAAGTGGCAAGCTTTCCCATAAACGAGTCGGAACGGTGTGGTGCCTATGGGAGTGCGAAAGGCCGTGCGATATGCCCATAGAGCATCGTTTAGCTTCATTGACCAATCCTTTCTAGATCGATCCACCGTCTTCTCAAGAATTTGCTTGATCTCTCTATTTGAGACTTCCACTTGGCCGCTTGTCTGGGGGTGATATGCCATGCCAACTCTATGGTTTACCACGTACTTCTTTAGCATGGCTTCAAACCTGTTCTCTATGAATTGGCTCCCCCCGTCGCTTATCAAGGTACGAGGCACTCCGAAGCGCGGGAAGATATTTTGCTTGAAGAACTTGGAGATGACCCTTGCATCATTAGTAGGGGTGGCGATTGCTTCCACCCATTTGGAGACATAGTCAACGGCCAATAGGATGTATTTGTTACCATTGCTTGACGGAAATGGCCCCATGAAGTCTACTCCCCAACAATCAAAAAGCTCAATTTCTTGGATGGGTCTCATCGGCATCTCATTGCGCTTAGAGATATTCCCGGTCCGTTGGCATCTATCGCACCCCTTCACAAAAGCGTGGGTGTCCCTAAACATTGTTGGCCAGAAGAATCCGCTCTGCAAGATCTTAGCGGTAGTTTTAGAGGCGGCATGATGTCCTCCGCATGGTAGACCGTGGCAATGCAAAATGATAGACGTTGCCTCCTCTTTAGAAACGCACCTTCGAATGACACTATCTTTGCATATCTTGAAGAGGTATGGATCTTCCCAAAAATAGCTACGGACCTCATGCAGAAATCTCCTCTTTTGCTGCGTGGGCATACCATGCGGCTTAATTCCACAAGCCAAGTAGTTGACGAAGTCCGCGTACCAAGGTACTTCACCGGTCCTTATGGCATATAGCCTCTCATCCACAAATGTGTCGTCGATAGGCAAACTCTCATCCTCCTTGTCGCGAATGAGCCTAGATAAGTGATCCGCCACGACATTGTCCGTACCTTTCTTGTCTCTGATCTCTAAGTCGAATTCTTGCAACAAGAGTATCCACCTAATCAACCGAGGTTTGGCCTCCTTCTTGTTTAAAAGATACTTCAACGCCGCATGGTCGGTGTGGACAATCACCTTGGAACCAAGGAGGTAGGAGCGAAACTTCTCTATGGAATAGACGACCGCTAGAAGCTCCTTTTCGGTAGTTGTGTAGTTTTTCTGCACGTCATCCAATGTCTTGCTCGCGTAGTGTATTGCATGAAGCTTCCTATATTTTCTTTGTCCCAATACCGCCCCAATGGCTTGGTCGCTAGCATCACACATTAGCTCAAAGGGAAGGCTCCAATCCGGTGGTTGAATGATGGGCGCGGAAACTAGTGCTTCCTTCAAGGTGTTGAAGGCTTGCAAGCATTCTCCTGAAAAAATAAAAGGAGTATCTTTAGCGAGCAAGGAAGTAAGTGGTCGGGCAATCGAGTCAAAATCCTTGATGAAGCGACGGTAAAACCCCGCATGACCAAGGAAACCTCTAATGCCCTTGACATTAATAGGAGGAGGAAGTTTTTCGATTACCTCAATCTTTGCTTTATCTACCTCAATTCCTCTCGAGGAAACAAGGTGCCCGAGGACTATACCTTCCGTGACCATGAAGTGACACTTCTCCCAATTTAGAGTGAGATTATTTTGTTGGCACCTTTTAAGGACTTTAGTAAGATTGGCCAAACAAGAGTCAAACTCACTCCCATAAACCGAAAAATCATCCATAAAAACTTTCATAATATTTTCAATGTAATCGGAAAATATGGATGTCATACACCTCTGAAAAGTGGCGGGAGCATTACAAAGACCAAACGGCATCCTACGGTAGGCATAGGTACCGTAGGGACACGTAAAAGTGGTCTTTTCTTGGTCGTCTTCGTGCAAAGGGATTTGGAAGAATCCCGAATACCCATCTAGATAGCAAAAGTATTTATGTTTTGCTAGGCGTTCAAGCATTTGATCAATGAAGGGCAATGGGTAATGGTCCTTTCGGGTGGCTTTATTGAGTTTCCTATAGTCAATGCACATTCGCCATCCCGTGACTGTGCGCGTAGATATGGGCTCACCTTTTTCATTTTTTATGACTGTCATCCCCCTTTCTTGGGGACGACGTGAACGGGGCTAACCCACCTACTGTCGGAGATAGGATAAATAATACCGGCGTCTAGCAATTTTAGGATTTCCTTTTTAACCACCTCCTTCATGTTCGGGTTTAACCGCCTTTGAGGCTCTATGGAGGTGGCGTCGATATCCTCCAAATGGATCCTATGCGTGCAAAGCCTAGGGCTTATCCCTTTTAGATCGGAGATAGTGTATCCCATGACATCTTTGTGGCTCCTAAGAACGTCTAGGAGTTTTTCAAGTTGATCTTGCGTGAGGTGGGAATTGACTATCACCGGGAAAGTTAATTTATTACCCAAAAAAGCATACCTTAGATTCGGAGGTAATTGTTTAAGTTCTACCTCAAGAGGCGCTGCTCCTTCCACTTCATCAGCTCGCATGAGTTTGGCTTCTTCCTTGTCATCCGGGTTTAGCTCATGTTCAGGTGGTGCGCTCTCTTGTGCCGAGTCAGACTCACTACTTAGTGAGGACGATGCATCGAAATAGGCGCTCTCCGATTCTGTGCTAGCATCGTCAAAACCTTCACTCTGTTCTGGTTCGTGCCTGGAATCAAGAAACACATCATACGATTCATAAAAGCAAGAGTGAGCATCATATAGTGTAACTCCCTGAATGCCGGTTTGCTCGAAGGATTCTTCTGGAGTATAGTTTTCTTCGACATTTGTTCTACCGTCTTCGAAATATAATTTGTCGTCGATCACGTCAACTCTGACATTGCCCCCGATAGTCCCCTCCGGGGAGATCTGGTCCATCACAAAACTAGCAAACAGTTGTTCGTCGGGGTCCTTGACGTCGATAGCAAAAGCTCCGGTAGCGTGGACCTCGTCGACAAGCTCCTTAAAGAGGTCTGTGAAGGAGTCATAGTCTTCCTGACTGAGTTCTATTGTTGGCAATGCATCCTCCATTCTCCCTGTCAAGATCTTATGCAAAATACGGGGAGAATATGCAAATAGGGCTGCGAACAAAGTTACAACAAGGTATAGAAGAAAGCAAAGAAAGAGAGAAAGATGAAATAACCGAGTGGTCGATGCCGGACACCGTCAAAATGCCATCCCCGGCAACGGCGCCAAAAACTTGATCGCTCCGGGATGTGACCCAAAGAACGGTTGTAGTTTTACCGCAAGTGCACGGTGTAGCAGCAAGCGGGTTATCGAACACAGGGAGGACGAATGACCGTGCTTGTTCCAATCAACCTGGCTATTTAAGAAGAGAGAAATTGCCTTTGGCGATCCTGTCACAATCGTCAGACAAAATACAGAAATATCAAATCAAATAAAGAACGTCTAGGGAATGGGGAATTCCCGCCACTCACCGTATTCCGTAAATGTGGTTCATCGTTGTCAAAATTGCTAGGATAAGATTTTGGATGAACTAGTTGCAACTGAATGTAGAACCAAGCTCACGCTCTCGCGCTGTTGTCGGTCTATAGCTATCCTAGGTTCGGGTCCAATCTCTTGCAAACCCTAGCCTAGGGAAGCTAGCATTAGGATCAACATCATCGTTCAATCGCGCACCGAGCCCAATCTCTTGCAAACTCGGCCCGCGACCTAGGTTGGGATAGTTCCTACCCGTCCAATCTCTTGCAAACGGGTATCAGCACGGAATTGCAACCGGAAACCCTAGTATCGGTCCAATCTCTTGCAAACCGATACTTCGGAAATTCGATTCCAACCCAATTCGGATTTCTAGGGTTTCCTATCGAATTGGGATCCAATCTCTTGCAAATCCCAATCGGTATGAACTCCTAGCTATCCGTAGTAAATCGATCCCAATCTAATCCCTAAACAACAATTCTAGCAAAATCTCTACTAATTCATCACAAATATGAAATTGGTCTTGTAGGGTTCATCCCCACGCCCCAAGACGTGGAGACTACTCACAATTCATATCACAAACACAAGAATAATCAATGAAATAAGCAATAGAATTCATCACAATATTGAGATATGCAATAAAAATAGAATTTTTAGAGAAGAGAGAGACAAACCAATGGAGTTCTTCAATTAATATAACAAAAATCAACTTTTGTCCTCTCTCAAATCACAAGAATAAAGCTAAAAAGTAAACCTAAAAAGCTGCAAAAATCTAAGAGAAAAGCTCTCTAAAACTAGGGTAAAAACAGGGGTTAAATACCCCCCAAAATCGTCCAAAAACTGTGACCAAAATACCCCTGCGCAGCCTGAAATCCGCAATTTTCGCTACAGGCAGCGCGTCGCACTCGGCCGAGTGACAAAAGTCGCTCGGCCGAGTGAGAAACCCTGAGAATTTCCAGTAAGTCGGGGCCTTCAGGGGTCTTCTCCTCGGGAGTCGCTCGGCTGAGTGAGTTGTCGTCACTCGGCCGATGGCTTCTTGGTACTCGGGCGGTCGGGATTATCCACTCGGCCGAGTGGGTCTTCTGAAGCTCAGGCAGCTGAAAGTCAGTAAGTTGGCGATTTTTGAATAGCTTCGTCTGGGCGCCACTCGGGCGGACGGGATCTCGTCACTCGGCCGATGTGGTCTCCGTCGCTCGGCCGAGTGCACGTATGAGTCGTGTCTGATCTGGTCGGCCGAGCGGTGTCTCGCTGGTCGGCCGAGTGGCTCCTCCACTCGGCCGAGTGGGACACAAAAAATGCCCAATCAGCTTGTTTTGGCCTCCTCGTCGCTCCTGCAACGTCCTTTCTTCTTCCGCTCCTCTCCAACAGCGAAATACCCCTTGGGGAGGTCGTCGGTGACCCTCTGGAGTAAGCGCATCTCGAGATCACTCCAAATCGCGCCAAATCACCTGAAATGTGACAAAAACAACAAATCGTGAAAAGCATCGCAATATCGTCGATATATCGTGAAAAACATGATTTGGGCGATCTAAATGGCATGCAAACATGCGGGAAAAAAGTGTAAAATAAGGAGTGATCAACAACCTCAATACAACAACAACAACTATCAAGGTGGGAACCAGAGGAGGGACCATGAGCCAATGCAACAACAGCAGATGCAACCATTTGGCGATGCGCTTCAGCAACTTATCCAATTGCAACAAGCTCAGATGCAGCAGCAGCAGGCTCAATTTCAGGCTCAGCAGACTCAGAATCAGCAGATGAGCGAGAGCTTGGCGAGGCTTACAGCGACATTAGAAAAAGGTAAGCTTCCATCTCAGTCAATTCCAAATCCTAATATGGGCTCATCTTCTTCTGCAGGAAATAATATGAAGCCTTGCCAAGCGGTGTCCACTTTGAGGAGTGGAAAAGAAATTCAGAAGCCTGATCCACCGAGCAGACAAGCTGAGCAGGAAGAGGAAATTCAGATCCAAGAAGAGGGAATTAAAGAACAAGAGGAGGTGCAGGAAGAGAGCACGAACGTGGGTGTGAGCAAAAGCGTCATTAAAGAGAAGGAACCCGCAACATATGTACCTGCAGCACCCTACCCTCATCGGCTACTTCAGAAAAGCAAAGATAAGTATCAAACTGAGATTCGTGAAATTTTTCAGAAGTGCCAGATCAATATTCCATTGCTTGATGCTATTAATCAAATACCTGCTTATGCTAAATTTCTGAAAGATTTGTGCACGGTTAAAAGAAAGTTAAAAGTGAAAAAGAAAGCATTTTTGACTGAACAGGTTAGCTCTATTGTGCAACAAAATACACCACCTAAATTTAGAGATCCTGAATCACCCACCATCACTTGCACCATTGGCACTAAGAAAATTGGAAATGCTTTATTGGATTTAGGATCTAGTGTCAATATATTGCCATATCCTATTTTTGTGCAGCTTGGGTTAGGACAGCTAAAGCCTACATCTGTTATATTGCAACTATCTGATAGATCTATTAAAGTTCCAAAGGGATGCATTGAGGATGTCCTCGTTCAGGTGGACAAATTTTACTACCCCGCGGACTTTATAGTTCTAGACATCCAGGGACCCCAAACTGCCAATGCTACTCCTATCATCCTAGGTAGACCATTCCTAGCGACATGCAATGCTTTAATAAATTGTAGGGATGGTCAACTGAAAATTACTTTTGGCAACATGACTTTGGACTTGAATATTTTTAATACTTGCAAGTTGCCACATGTGGATGATGAGATTGAGAGGGTGCATATGATTGATTCGTTGGTGGATGATTATATTTGTTCTGAATTTTGTGATGATGCTTCTATTGTTGAGACTTTTATTGGTGATTCTGATGACATATCTTTTGTGCAGGAGAACGTGAAGGAGCTCAATGCGGTATGGGAGCCTAGGTTTGAGGCTTTGCCACCTAATGCATCAATTCAAATTTCATCTGAGGAGGAGGATCCAAAGCCAGAGTTGAAGCCACTTCCTGACTATCTTAAGTATGCTTTTCTTAGAGATGAAAACAGCTTCCATGTGGTAATATCTTCTAAACTTTCTTTAGAGCAGGAAAGCTCTTTACTTGATTTGCTGAGGAAACATAGAGGTGCTATTGGTTGGTCCATTGCTGACATAAAAGGTATAAGCCCTATTGTATGCATGCATCATATTTATTTAGAGGATGACGCCAAACCCACTAGAGAAATGCAACGTAGGTTAAATCCAACATTAAAAGAAGTGGTTAAAGGCGAGGTACTAAAATTATTGGATGCAGGCATTATATATCCTATTTCTGACAGCAAGTGGGTTAGCCCTACACAGGTTGTTCCTAAAAAGTCTGGCCTCACCGTGGTTAAAAATGAGAATAATGAGCTTATCCCAGTTAGAGCCACCACAGGTTGGAGGATGTGCATAGACTATAGGAAGTTGAACTCCCGAACTAGAAAAGATCATTTCCCTCTTCCATTTCTTGACCAAATTTTAGAGAGGGTAGCTGGACATGAATATTATTGCTTTCTAGACGGTTATTCAGGTAATTACCAGATTGAGATTGCACCTGAGGACCAGGAAAAGACCACTTTTACCTGTCCCTTTGGTACTTTTGCATTTAAACGAATGCCATTTGGTTTATGTAATGCTCCAGCTACTTTTCAGCGATGCATGCTCAGTATTTTTGATGATATGGTTGAGAAAATTGTTGAGGTATTTATGGATGATTTTTCAGTATATGGTAGCTCTTTTCATGATTGTTTAGCTAACTTGGCTCTTGTTCTCGACAGGTGCATTGAAAAGAACCTCCTATTGAATTGGGAGAAATGTCATTTTATGACCACAGAGGGACTTGTCCTAGGTCAACTGGTTTCGAAAGATGGTATACAGGTAGACAGAGCCAAGGTAGCAGTAATTGAGAAGCTACCAAGTCCTAAATGCGTGAAGGACATCAGATCATTTTTGGGACATGCAGGATTTTATAGGCGGTTCATCAAAGATTTTAGCGCTATATCTCGCCCTCTTTGCAACTTACTTACTTTAAATGTGGATTTTATTTGGACACCTGAGTGTCAAATTTCTTTTGAAACTTTAAAGAAGTTGCTGATTTCTGCTCCCATTTTGCAGGTGCCAGACTGGTCCCTACCATTTGAAATAATGTGTGACGCAAGCAATTACGCAGTTGGTGCAGTCCTAGGCCAAAGAAAAGACAAGGTTCCAGTGGTGATTTACTATGCTAGCAAGACACTAAATGACGCTCAGAGGAATTATACAACCACAGAGAAGGAGTTGCTTGCTGTAGTATTCGCGTTGGAAAAATTCAGGAGCTATATTTTGGGATCACCAATTTTGATATATACTGATCACTCTGCTTTAAAATATTTATTGTCTAAAAAAGATGCTAAGCCTCGATTGATACGATGGATTTTATTGTTGCGGGAGTTCAATGTCACAATCAAGGACAAGAAAGGCGTGGAGAATCTAGTAGCTGACCATTTATCACGATTGACAGTAGGCCTTGATTCAGCAGATGTGCCTTTGAAGGACTCCTTTCCCGATGAGCATCTTTTTGGCGTTTCCACCTCTCCATGGTATGCTGATATCGTTAATTATCTGGTAACTGGTAAGACTCCTGACACTTGGTCTCTTCAAGACTTTAAACGGTTCAAGTACGAGGTAAAATATTTCTTCTTTGATGATCCATACTTATATAAATATTGTAGTGACCAAATTGTTAGGAGATGCATTCCTGATCATGAAATAACCAGTGTGATACAATTTTGCCATGATGGAGTATGTGGTGGACACTTTTCAGCGAATAAAACTGTGGCAAAAATCTCGCAATGTGGCTTTTATTGGCCAACTATGTTTAAAGATACATTTCATTATTGCAAGACTTGTGCTGCATGCCAACAATTAGGGGGTATTACTAAACGTAACATGATGCCTTTAAACCCCATTTTAGAAATTGAAATATTTGATTGTTGGGGCATAGACTTCATGGGACCTTTCCCACCTTCATTTGGATATGCTTATATTTTGGTTTGTATTGATTATGTTTCTAAATGGGTGGAAGCTATTCCTTGCAGGTCGAACGACACTTCCGTTGTGCTTAAGTTCCTCAAAGAGAACATTTTCTCTAGGTTTGGAGTGCCCAAGACCTTGATCAGTGATGGAGGGTCGCATTTTTGCAACCGCATGTTCGCTACTTTAATGAAGAGGTTTGGGGTCACACATAAAGTTTCTACTCCGTATCACCCCCAAACCAATGGTCAAGCAGAGTTGGCAAATAGAGAGATCAAAGGAATTCTACAGAAAACGGTGAATCCATCAAGGAAAGATTGGAGTTTGCGCTTACCTGAAGCGTTGTGGGCCTACAGGACGGCCTACAAAACAATTTTGGGGATGTCACCGTACCGCCTTGTATTTGGGAAGTCTTGTCACTTACCTGTTGAGATAGAGCATAGATCTTATTGGGCTATAAAGAAAATGAATTTTGATACTGATGTCTCTTTTTCTTCTCGCAGGTTGCAATTGTTGGAGCTGGAGGAGTTGAGGAGAAATGCGTACGACAACGCTAAAATTTCAAAAGAGAGGATGAAATCCGTCCACGACATGATGATCTTGAGGAGGGAGTTCACCCCAGGCCAAAAAGTATTGCTCTACAATTCCAGGCTGCACATCTTTCCTGGGAAGCTTCGCTCTAGGTGGTATGGACCTTTCGTCGTCAAAGAAGTTTTCCCACATGGCGATGTGCTCTTACTTAATGAAAAAGATGGAAGTGAGTTCAAGGTGAATGGCCAGAGATTGAAACATTTTCACAAGCCTTGGACCAAGGAAGCGAGCACCATGGATCTCACAGACCCACCTTCGGGTGGTAACTAATCAGGTGTGTTCTTTCTATGATTCCCTCTTCCTAACATTGAGGACAATGTCTATTTTTAGTTGAGGGGAGGGAATACCTTTTAGGATTTTTTATTTGCTCTCTCTTTTTCTTTTAGGATTTTATTTTCTTTTTCTTTTTCTTTTAGGATTTTATTTTTTTAGTTCCCTTTTTGCATTGAAAAAAAAAAATTTTTTTTTGAGTTAAGAAATATCACCAAAGTCTATCTTTACCTAGAAATGACCCATATGTGATGAAATTTCTCGATATTTATTCACCACCGTACACTCGTGATTTATTTTCCCCACCACTATTATTCAACATTTCAATCTCATTTTACATGAATTTGAGTGCTTGTGGTGAATTTCTTTTTACACATCTCAATGGCAAGATTAATCGATGACTTAATGAATCTAAAAATTATGGATTAGCAAGTGGTATGCCTTCATTGGAACACACCAAAGTTCATGTACCAATAATTCATAAATTAACTGGAGCATTATTCTTTATCTCGTATTTATTGCCATTTGCATGCTTGGTGTTCTTGCCATTAGCAAGTGGTATTTATTGCCATTTGCATGATTAGGATACCCATTCTTGTGAACAATTAAAGAAGAGGAAGTTATCGGGCCACGTTGTTTATGCACACACAAAAGAAGAAAAAATGAGATGAATGAGGAAGAAAAAAAATGAATAAATGTGCTATTAAAGAAATAACTTGGTTGGCTCGAGTAGTACAGTCCGAGGGGCCCTTCTTGGCCTAATGCCCTATTATCGTCTGATTTGGGAGCCATTGACCGGAACCTCAATTATTTGATGGAGCGATCCAAGTTATATACTTTTCCGTGAATGTTGCTTGATGCGCGTTACGCGGAACTATGGAGAAAATCGAAAGAAAATAGAGAATAAGTGTGCATGATTAGCGAGGCAAGAGAACTTCCAAAGCGTAAAGAAAACACAAGATGTGGTGTGAGTCCCTATGAATAGAGATTGACGTGTGTATGTCTTGATACCATCCTATTTTTTGATGCTTGCTTTGCATGAAACATCTACGCTCTAAGTTAAAATATTTGATTGAACGGCGTGGGCCATTGATTTTGTGTACTATGAGCCATGAAGTAATTGATAGTGAATTTGAGTCTAGTTTATAACCATTTGAGATGCTTGACATTCATTTTTGAAAACCCACAAGTACCATTACTTGATGAGCTTGAAATTTTGATATTAGTGTGCGGTTATCTCTTTTGTCGTAGTAGTATGATGGTGAGTAATTTGAGATCTGATAAGGTGATCTAGGCGTATTTTTAATCGCTCTTTTTGCTAGAGACTAGCAAATCGCTAGTTGGGGGTGTGATTCGGGTTCAATATTACATATTTAACCCCCCATATAGCCCTATTTTGTGCTCATGTGATGCTACATTGTTCTCTAATTCACACGTATTTTCTACACATTTATTTATTAGAGAAAACACACTATTTGAGCACAAAACAGTATTTAACGATGCAATTCTGCACATTTTATATTTTTCCTAGCATCGTCTCGATCTCACTATTCTAACGACTATTTATTTGTATTTTTCTGAGATCTGTGCTAATTACCGTGTATTTTTGAATGCAGAATACCATTTATTGGAAATAAAATAAAATTGGCACGAATCTTGATGAACACGTGGAGGCCATCCGACCGATCCCCGCTCCATCTGACGGCTACGAAATTCCGGCGACGCGGCTTTATAATGGCCGTTGGATCGAGATCCAACGGCCAGAAACGCAGCAAAACGCAGCAGCAGGCGTTTTCCAATCAGGGTGACGTGGCCCCATCTCGACCGTTGAGTTCAGATCTTGCGGCCATAGTCAAGGGGCGACGCGGCTCAACCACCTCCGTTGGATTTTGATCCAACGGCACCCATCGAGCCCGAAGCAACGAAGAAGCGGGCGAATTTTCGTGCTACGTGGCAGTCATCCGACAGTCGCCGCTTCGATCGAACGGCTCTCATCATCTCCGATCCGATCTCAACAAGCGACAAGCGGGCGAAATTTGTTAGGCGACGTGGCTGCTTCCGGGCGCTTGGATGACGATCCAACGGCGAGGAGCGAAGCGGATTCGATCTGAAATCGAATCGAAGCGGGCGCACGAATTTCAGCGCACACGTGGCGCACCCACGTTAGATCCCGCAACGATCAACGGCCCTCGTTTACCCCGCTTTAGATCTGCGGCGTGGATTGATTCGGGTGCGTTTTGGTGCGGGTTTTGAACCTGTTAAGCCCAATAAACCCGCAATCTCTTTATTTAAGCGTATTCTAGGGTTTTTGGGCGTATTATTGGCGTATTGGAGCACTTAGAAGCCGTATTTTCTACTGCAAAAATTCTGTAAAATTCCAGAGCCTATTTTCTTATTTCCAGAGAGTTTTGAAGACTTTTCAAGGAGAATTGGTGATATTTTCTTCAACTCTAGCTTGTATTTCGGTGTTTTAGCTTGTATTTTGCCCTTAAACTTCCGTATTTTGCTAATAAACTTATGAATTCTGATCTGAAATTTGTGTATTTCTGCACCATGAGTAGCTAAATATTTTATGTGCATGGTATGGAGTAATTAGGTGATGTGAATCGTATTCATTGGTTGTATTATTGCGCTTAATCCCTATATTTGCTAAAGTTTAATCGTCGCTCTTAAATCTACTTTTTCATATTCCAAAAGAATTGTTCTAGTTGATGATCACCCCACAAGGGTGAGATTTGATCTCTCCAAAAGAGAGCTTCATACTTCATATATACGTTTACAACTTTAGCGATATATTATTATAATTGATGCGTTAACTCCCAAAAGAACATCTTCCGATGATTCGCTCCCAAAAGAAGGTTTCGTTGTGTTATACTTGATCAACCAAAGCTTACGATTCGCTGATCCTAATGAACCCATGCCATGTACATGCCTTTTATATCTATTTTTCACAAACTAGAATTCGTTGTTTGCATTGATCGCACGTAACAATCCCATCACCACACACTTTTCATACCACCTTCACCATCGCTATTAAAGTGCTTAGATTTTATTCGTAGTTACTCTATTTGATTTGGACTTGTGGTTTCAACAGATTCTCCCGAGGATTCGACATCTGGACTCCCAGATTTTACTACTTGAACGGACTCTTGCGCTTGAGAGAAGCACCTTTCGGAGCCCACCAGCGGGTATTCCAAACATATGACGGGAGACCCAAGCTTGCTCTCCGAAATCATCCACATCAAGAATGGCGGAACGGTCGCCTAAGGATGAAATGAAAAGGGTTCCATCATAGGTATTGAAAAAGTCGGTAATCCATCTAAACCCTTAATAGATAATGTTTATTTAGTTGATGGGTTAAATTATAATCTTATTTCCATTAGTCAACTTTGTGACAAGAGTTACAAAGTTAATTTTGGTGATGTGTTATGTAGTATGTATGATTGTAATAATAGAAATATTTTGTTTAGTGGCACACACCATAAAGACATTTATGTGTTGGATATGCCACATACACAAGACCAATGCTTGGTTGCACAGTCAATGAGCAACTTATATGGCACCGACGCTATAGTCATGTACACTTTAAACATCTTTTCAAACTATCTAAGCACAATCTAGTTAGAGGGTTTTCAAAATTTTCTTTTAATAAGAAAAAGTTTTTGTGAGTCATGCCTACATGGAAAGCTTCATAAACGTCATTTATGCTTAAGAATGTAACCTCTATTATTAGGCCACTAGAGCTTTTACATCTAGAATTATTTGGGCCTACTAGAGTTGCATCTTTAGGAAATGCCTTTTATGGACTTATTATAGTGAATGACTTCACTATATTTACTTGAGTTAGCTTCTTACATAGTAAAAATGAGGCACTTGACAAATTTATTATTTTCTCGAAGAAAGTTCAAAAGATCCAAGATACATCCATTGTCACCATTCGTAGTGATCATGGAGATGAATTTAATAATGAACTATTCTCTAAATTTTGTGATGAATGCGGGATAACTCATACTTTTTCCTTCCTTCGTGCCTAATGGCGGAGCCATGAATTCAGTGAAGGGGGACGGAGGCGCCCGCGTCAGAGGCGGCCGCGTCGGCGCCCGCTAAATTTTTTTTACATTGATTTGTTGTTTCGCGACGAAGGCACCCTCGTCAAATTTGTTGTTCTACGCGAATTTGTTTTTATGTGATGTTATAATTTATTTTTTGTTATGAGATGGGCCTATTGGGCCTATTGGGCCTATTAGGTATCCACCCACATTGTTTATTATATATATGAGGCTAGGGGTTTCCTAGCCATCAACATGTTCACAACACGTTATCGGCACGCTCACAGCTGAGCCGAACCTCTGCCGACGGACGAATCGCGAAGCGAAAGGGCTTCCTTCACCAAACATCACTAGATTCGGCGGATAGGATCTAGAGGTAACCTTTGTCCCCCTAGATCTAAATTTTTCATGCGCATGATAATGAATATGTGATTTACTTTAAATTAGATCAATCTTTTTTGCTTAGATCTAAATGAAAATTCACATTTTTAATATATATCTCTTTTCAAAAAGAGTTTTTATATCATATTTGGATGAAAAATCAACTTTTTCACGCTAAAATTATATTTTTGCGATAAAAACGTTGTTTCAAAGATTAAAAATTGTATCTTTACAATAGAAATCGAAGTTTTCCTCCGAAAGTCATCAATCCAAAAGATTTGGCACCCCCGCGCGAGCCCGACCGTGCGCACTCGCAAAGAACCACCGCGCCCGATGCAGGGCCAGCGGCCTCACCTTACGCACGGCCAGCGGTCGCGCCCAACTCGTGGCCTGCCGTCGCGCGAGGCGCGGCCTGGCGTCGCTCCCGACGCACGGCAGACGGCCGCGCCTGACGCGCGGACCGCTGCCGCGCAAGGCACGGCCAGCAGCCGTGCCCAACACGCGGCCCGACGCCGCCCGTGGCTCGGCCCGCAGCCGCACCTGACGCGTGGCCCGCCCCGCCGTCGCGACTGACGGGCGCGTGCCCCGCACGTGCGTGTCCCGCCGCTGCGCGCCTGCTACACGCGTGCACGCACTCCGCCACCGTGCGCCTGACGCACACGCACGTGCGTTTCCCGCACGTGCCTCGTCGCAACAAAACCTTAACTAAGGTTTTTCCTTTTTTTTAAAAGTCTATTTTCATAAATTAATTGGATTTACTGTTCGATTTTTTTCTTTCCACGTAAATCTGATTCATCATATGCGTAAACATTCACTAATCACATTTTTGGATTAATTGATTATTTTTACGTTTAATAAATATGAGGATCCTGAGACCACTCTCTCGTTAGTCAGCTAACCTAACGGGGTATGACGTTTCCACGTGATTCGATTAATTACTATACAAAAATATTTTATTTCATTATAAATGCGTGGGATGTTGTATATTTTCATTGCCTGTAGCCTGAAATTGTGTTTACACATACAAAATGCTTGTGATGAATAATTAAATGCCAACTGCATTGTTGATGTCTCTGCGACGAATGTTAATATTTGGTTGTGGTTTTGGATCGGCAACATATTACATGCATGTGTAGAAAATTATCTGCATGTCGCATATTTAATGGTCTATGATGCACATTTTATTTAGCATGCTAAAATCTCTATGATATATTCTTAATGCTTGTAGCATAACTATATGTCTGCGATGAAATTATTTGAATGCCTGCAGCATATAAATAACATGTGTATACATCATATATGTTTCAATTCATGTTAACTGAGCATACATTTTTAGCTCACATGCTTGATATTGTTTGCATGGATAATTTAGTTTCTTTCAACTATTTTATTGAGTATAACTTTTTAGCTTACAAGCTTTATATTTTGTGCATGATAAATCATTAAAATGTTACATATTGCACACTTATATGCTCATCCCATGCTTATACTCATGCTCATAATATGACATTGTTTTATGACAACAAACCAACAATAATTTCAAAAAGTTTAACATCATATCCACTTTGACAAATTGAACCTGAAGTTCAAGTCAATTCAAAAGTCAACGCCCTTTTGCTCAAATAAAATAAAAATCACCAAATACGATGGATTATGCGAAAACTATTTATGCGATCTTTTTAGTAATACACATTTTGCGGTAAATAGATCTCACAAATCTGTGGTTTATTTAAATCAATATTGACACCAGCAGCTGTCATAACACAGCTAAACTCTTTTAGAGTAATCTCACTTTACGAGGTATGATTCTTTAATCTAGCCTTAATTTAAAGCGTACGCCCGAAGTCGTGGCTTAATTGATAAGTGAGAAATTACAAAATTCGTAGCCACGTATTTGTTTCCCCTTGAGCTTGATTCTCTATCTACATAATACTTGAATGACTCAATAAAAATGGCTTTTAGATCATACTTGAGTTTTCAAATAGACTTTTAAAAGTCTCTCATAAATTAGAAAAGTGGAAATATAGAAACTAACTCATTTCCCTTGCATATGTCTACTTCGTAAGACTAATATTCATTCTTCCTTATAAATAATAATAAGGAAGACTGAAAACATGGAAAGTCTTGAATAAAATGAGAAAGGAAAGATATGATATACCTCGATATGGAGTAAGCAATGGCAAACCAATATCAGACCAGAAGTTCTGATAAGACACATAATGCTTTTGCAACATGAATGTGCATTAACGTATGCCATATAAAAATATATACATATCTAGTATAAACGACGAAAGTCAAATTGACCTTATGTATATTTAGCTACTCCCTGAGGACAAATAAACTTTGAAAACAAATTTAATTTGTTGTCATAACATAAGTCTTAATGAGCATAATTGTAGACGCATGCTTTCAAGAGCACACATCAAACTATAAAAATTGTTTCCATAACATAATTATCAGTAGTATTCTCTTGTAGTATATATGTGCTTAAATGCATTATCGCAATATTTGTTATTGATGAATTTCATGCTCTTTATGCATTTTATTTTACTGCGATTGATTTGTTATCCCGAATACTCCTGTTACAACCTAAAGATCGTGGGAGTCCGACCTTTCTCCCAGAACCACTAACGTACCTCGCTGGCTTGCCCTTCCCGAACGGGTGGCCGACCCGAAGTCAGGGCGCCCCACGCCTGAGCTTCAGAGGCCCACCCTTCCGCCTCGGCTACCGAGGAGGCACACCCATTCTCTCCCAGCGACCCAGGACCCACCCCCGACATGTCAATGGCCAGGCCGAACCCCCCCGATCAGGCCGGCCCGACGGCCCCTCTCGGACCCAGCCATGGAGAAACGCTCCGATAAACCCTTGGCTCATTGGACACGACAAACAACCTAGTATAAGGACATAACTAACACTAACGCCGCCCGACCACCTGACAAAGCACCCCCGGGGTGCCGCGCCCACTGACACTTAATGCTTTCGGCCCTGACACCCTGACAAAAGCACCCTTGGCCGCTGCGCCGTCTGACAAAAGCGTAGCAGGCACTCCTGTTCCTGACACCCTCGTCCGAAGCTTCCGCTGACAGCGAGGCCAGCTCAGCACGTCGAGTCAGCACGCCAGGTCAGCCTCATCTACCCACCTACCGACAGGTATAAATACCCCTTCGCCTCCGACGGTGAAGAGGTGGGCAAATCTACTCTCAATCTCATTATTCACACACGAGAGCAAAGGCCGTCCATATCTGTGTTCTCCCACTCATAGCTCGTCACGTACGGTCGACTCACCCTCAGTCCGACCTGCGTGCCTAGCCCCCGCTTTAAGTCCTATAACTGACTTATGCATCGGAGAGGCTATGGGTTGGACCCCAACCCGGCCTTTCTGACGAGTTGTTCCTTGCACAGGATAGCTCATCCCTCGGCCTGTGCTCGCCTTCAGCTCCAGCCGTCCGATCTTCTTCAATCGCATCCTATTGGATTCGACCCCGTGGTCTGCTTCAACGACAAGCTTAGCCTCATCACCCCTCTAATCACCTGCCAAATAGCCTACCTTAACCCCTTCATTAGCATAGCCACCGTGCCCTTGGTTCCCCCTAATACAAATTCATTGTACGCGGGTTCTACCCCGCAACAATTGGCGCCGTCTGTCGGAACGAAGGGTCACACCCATGTCAGACCCCATACCAATCACCCGAAACCCTGACCACGGCAAGGATCCCATGGATCAAGAACCACTCTCTCAACCAATGACTCCAGCGACTGACCCTCCTCATGGGGTAGAGGTCGAGATAGTCCAGGCTTCGGCCCACGCGATACAACAAAGCTTCGAGGCCTTCACTAAGGTGATGGCAAGCTTCGCAGCAACAGTGACGAAGGCACCTCCCGGCCCCTCTGAGCCCCCGAACATGAGACAGAATCTTCACCCTCGGTTCAAGGAGGAGGGGGGAGACCAGGGGCTCGCCAAGGCGATTGCGGCCCAGCGGAAGCTCTTGGCGGAGGAAATGGAGGTCGCGCGGCTGCGGAGGTGCCGGGAGGAGGCAGTCGCCGCGCAAAGGCATTTAGGTGAAGCGGCCGAGACCGCCCGGCAGGCCCACCTGGACAACGAGACCGCCCGACGCCAGCTCCGCTTCATTATCACGGAACACGAAAGGCTCCGAAAGGAGAACGGAGAGAACCGGGGGATCCCGGAGGTGTCGGCAACGGGCAGGCGACACCTGGATGGGCGCGGCCCGCCGCTCACCAAGTCTCCACCGTAGGGGAGAAGTCCGCCTCGTCAACATCTCTCCCCCGATCGTCTGGGCGAGGAAGCCGTTTGTCCACAACTCCACTTCCTCACCGCCGAACGCGAAAGGATCCTGAGGGAGAATCAGGAGCGGAGAGAGGTCCCGGACGAGACAGCCGGAGGGCGGTGGTACTGGGACGACCGCCGCCCGCCGCCCGTCGAATCCTCTACCCACGGAAGGAGTCCCCCAGGCGACCGTTTCGTTATTCCTCGGGGCGCGACGACCGTCGGCAGCTAAGGCGCGACCGGAGCCAAACCCCGAAATGGCGAAGAGGGCACGCGCCCGAGTGCTCTGCCTACCCAGAGGAGGTCACGTCCGCCCTGAGACCCGTAAGATTCAAGGCCCCACACCTGGCCACCTACAACAGAAGAGGCGACCCCCTTTCGCACGTGCAACAATACCGGGGGCAATGGAGGCGCAGGATGTGGATGAAGCGTTCTTATGCCGGATTTTCTCGCAAAGTCTGAGGGACACAGCATTGGATTGGTACTTCGGCCTACCCGCGAGATCCATTGGGAGCTTTGGCGAACTGTCCCACAAGTTCTGCCAGGAGTTCCGGGCCGGGCGAATGAAGAAGAAGCCCTTGGACTACCTCAGCACGGTAGTCCAAGGGGAAGGAGAGATGACAGGGAAGTACCTGCGCCATTTCCAGGATGAGAGACGGGCGGTGGTGACCTGCGGTGATGAGGTGCTCATGCTGGCTTTCAAGACGGGGCTGCGGACTCGGAGCCTCCATAAATCCCTGCTCCGAGATCCGCTGGCCGACTACGAGGCGCTGCTCGCTATGGAAGAGAGGCATGCATTGGCCGAGGAGACTCTCGGCACGAAGAAACTGTTCCCCCCGATGAAACCGCCCCAAGGCGAGCCCCGATCGCATCCACGACCAAGGCAAGAAGACGGGCATCGGGGGCGTGACCAGCTGGCCCCACCAAGGCGCGACCCGACGGGGCGTCGCTCGCAAGATCGCCCTGGCCCGGCCCGAGAGTTCGCCCTGGCCCAAGAGCCCGCCCGAGCCATCCCGAGGCCAGAGGGGACCCTGCGGGCCCATTACACGCAGCTCAACACCCCCATGTTAGAGGTGTTGGCCGCGGCGACAAGGGCCAGACTGCTGCCGGAGCCGTTCGGGGAGATGAGGTCGGACCCATCGAAGCGAGATCTCCGAAAGTACTGCCGGTATCACCGAGACCACGGCCATGACACCGACAATTTTTATACCCTCAAGAGGGAGATCGAGCGGTTGATTCAGGCGGGCCACTTGGGAGGCTTCGTGTGAAATAGGCAGGCAATCCAAGAAGAAAGGGCCACACGAGAAGCACGAAGGCCAGAGCCACCGGCAGACCATGGTCAGGAAGAGCCGAGCCCCCTTAGGGCGATCATGCGTATAGACGTGATAAGCGGGGGGCCGCCCCCAGTTGGGGCGTCATCCACGAGCACGGAGGTATGTGCCCAGCAGGTGATGGTGGCAGGTGCCAGCAGCAAGTCGAAGCGGAGAAGGGTAAATCGACCCCCCATCACTTTCACCGATGAAGATCTGGAGGGAGTCGAGTATCTGCATGATGACGCCATCGTCATCGAAGCTCAGATCGGAACGGTCATCATCAGCCGGCTCCTGATCGACACCGGGAGCTCCTGTGACATCTTGGTTTTGTCAACGGTCGAGAAGATGGGGTGGAATCGGGCAGACCTAAGGCCTTGCACGGGGCCCATCGTCGGCTTCACCGGCTATGCGATCTCCATTGTAGGGGTGATCACCCTACTGATGACTCTAGGGGAGGAACCGAGGGTCGTCACCCGGGGGATGCAATTCGTTGTCGTCGACATCGCGTCGGCGTACAACGTGATCATTGGACGCCCATACATGACGGCCATAGAGGCGCTCCCTAGCCTGCTACACCAGATGTTGAAATTCCGGACTCCGCGAGGGGTGGGGCTAGTGCGGGGAAACCAGGAGCTGTCCAGAAGCTGCAACGAAGGGTCGACCAGGCACAAGAGCCCGAAGCAGGCCTTCTCAGTCAACATTCCCGACGAAAGGGAGGACTTCTGCGACCAACGACTGACCCCTGCCGAGGAGGTCGAAGAGGTGCCCGTGGCCGTGGAGGAGGGCAAAACCGTCTCCATTGGGACGAAGCTCCCGGCCTCTCTAAGGGCAGCCCTCGTCAGCTTGCTCTGGGAAAACGTGGACATATTCGCTTGGTCGCCCACAGACAAGCCAGGGGTCGACCCAACGGCGATCTCCCACAAGTTGAATGCAGACCCAGGAGCTCGACCGGTCCGGTAGAAGAAGAGGAGCGTCGGGGGCGAAAAGAAGAGGGCAGCCGAGGAGGAGGTGGAGCTGCTTCTCAAGGCCAAGTTTATCAGGCCGGACTACCCGGTCTGGCTCACCAACGTCGTCTTGGTGAAGAAGGCCAGCGGAAAATGGCGCATGTGTGTCGACTTCACCGACTTTAACAAGGTGTGTCCGAAGGACAGCTTCCCCCTCACACGGATCGACCACTTAGTAGACCAGGCGTCTGGCTACGAGTTGTTAAGCTTTATGGACGCCTTCTCGGGCTACAACCAGATCCCGATGGTGGAGGAGGACAAAGAGAAAACATCCTTCGTCACCGATAGAGGCACCTTCTGTTACACGAAGATGCCCTTCAGATTGAAGAACGCCGGGGCGACCTATCAGCGGATGGTGGACCGGATATTCAGCCCGCAGGTCGGGCGGAACTTGGAGGTCTACATCGACGACATGCTGGTAAAGAGTAGGAGAGCCCCAGACCATCTTACTGACTTACAGGAGACGTTCCGAAGGGTTCGCCAATACGGCTTAAGGCTGAACCTGGTAAAGTGTGTCTTCGGCGTGCAGTCAGGGAAATTCCTAGGCTTCATGATAACGAAGAGAGGGATTGAGGCAAACCCCGATAAGGTGATGGCCCTCGTCAATATAGCGGAACCACGGACGATCCGAGATTTGCAACGCCTGAATGGCCGGATCGCCGCTCTGGGGCGGTTCCTGTCAAAATTCGCGGAGAGGTCGCTCCCCTTCTTCAGGGTCTTGCGCATTGCCTTCGGCGAAGCAAATGACAAAAGGAAGGTGATCCATGGGACGTCGACTGCGTTCGAGCATTCACAGAGCTGAGGGCCTACCTGCAAAGCCCGCCGCTCCTTGCCAGGTCAGAAGAAGGAGAACCGCTAGAGTTGTA
This sequence comes from Scilla litardierei, assembly GCA_030789695.1. Classification (NCBI taxonomy): domain Eukaryota; kingdom Viridiplantae; phylum Streptophyta; class Magnoliopsida; order Asparagales; family Asparagaceae; genus Scilla; species Scilla litardierei. The sequence continues at coordinate 337,094,695 of CM061133.1, forward strand.
CTTGGCAACCAATGAAGAGGCCGTCAGCTCCGTCCTAATCAAAGAAGAAGGGGGCATGCAACTCCCTGTATATTACGCCAGCCGGATCCTTCGGGAGGCGGAGACTCGCTACAGTCCCATCGAGAGGGCCGCCTACTGCCTGGTCACAACGCCAAGGAAGCTCCGACCATACTTCCAGGCCCATCCCATCACCGTCCACACCGACCTGCCCCTCGAGAAGAACCTGAAGAGGTTAGAGCGGTCGGGAAGGATGCTCAACTGGAGCGTCAAGCTCAGCGAGTTTGACATAACATACAAGGCCCGGACGACGATCAAGGGCCAGGCATTGGCGGACTTCGTGGTAGAATGCACCGCCGAGGACGCCTCGGGGGACCAACCAGACGCACCATCGGCGACCGCATCCCCACAAGTGATGGGGGTGGTGGAACCTTCAGAGCCCTCCCAGGGAGACATGGACGAATTATGGACCATCCACGTCGATGGCTCAGCGACGAGATCCGGGACGGGGGCGGGTATCGTCATTCAAACCCCCGACGGATGCTCGTTGGAATACGTCTTGTGCTTCAACTTCCTAGCGACCAACAATGTCGCAGAGTATGAGGCCGCGGTCAACAGGCTGAAGCTCAGTAGGGCGGTGGGGGCGACGAACGTGTTGCTCCTCAGCGACTTACGGCTCGTCATCCACAAATCCAAGGGAGCTTCGAGGCCCGAGAAGAAACGATGAAGCGCTACCATAAGCGCATCCAAGCCGAGCTCTAGAAGTTCAAGAGAGCGGAGGTCCGGCACCTGCCCTGTTCCAGTAACCTCCAGGCGGACGCCCTGTCCAAGATGGCCTCTTCCTCCGCGGCCGAGATCGGGAAGGCCATCTACGTCAAAAGCCTGCTGACACCCACTATTGATGAAGAAGAACTAATGTGTGTCGGCTCGGTGACGACATGGATGACCCCCATTGTGAAGTACCTGGAGACAGGGGTCCTACCCGAGGAGCGGATGCTGGCTAAGAAGGTAGAGCGGCGGGCCATATCATTCGTACTCCTCGACGGAGTATTATACCACCGGCGCCGTGCCAACTTCGACGTCTTTGCCGTACCTAAAATGCCTGGGGCCAGAGCAGGCTGAGCAAGTCATCCGCGAAGTGCACGAAGGCTTCTGCGGGAACCACCACGGCGGTCGCACCATCGCCCACAAAATAATGCGCCAGGGGTATTATTGGCCGACAATGATCCAGGACGCGACTCAGTATGTCAAAAAATGCGAGGCGTGCCAAAAATTTGGCCGACATACGGCAGCGCCTCCGGCCAACTTGGTGCCCATCGTGAGCCCGATCCCGTTCGCCAAATGGGGGCTCGACATCCTTGGGCCTTTCCCAAAGGCCTCCGGTGGAAGGAAATATCTAGTCGTCGCTGTGGACTATTTCACAAAGTGGGTGGAGGCTGAGCCGTTGGCACGCATCACGTGGATGGACATGAAGGGTTTTATCTGGCAGTCTGTTATATGTTGCTTCGGGATACCCCGCTCTATAGTCACGGATAATGGGTGACAGTTCAATTGCGAAGGCTTCCGCGACTTCTGTTCGGGCTGGGGGATCAAGCTCCATTTTGCGTCGGTTGCCCACCCGCAGTGCAACGGAGTGGCGGAGGCTGCCAACAAATGCATCTTGAGTCCTATGAAGAAGAAGGTAGACGTCACTCTCGAGGCATGGGTCGACGAGCTACCATGAATCCTCTGGTCCTACCGTACCACCTACAAGGCCTCGACTGGAGAGAGCCCATTCATGCTGGCATACGGATCAGAAGCGGTCGTTCCTGTGGAAGTCGGAGAAGAGACACTCCGGCTGAAACTCTTCGATGAGGATATCAATGGGGAGGGGCTCGGCCTCAGTCTCGAACTAGTGGACGAGGTAAGGGACCGAGCCCTGACGAACCTCATCCGACACATCAAGAGGATGTCCCGAAATTACGACTCCCGGGTGAAGAAGCGGACCTTCAGAATTGGCGACCTGATCCTCAGAGACGCCACCTTCAGACCCGAGACCGCCCATCGAGGGAAGTTGGCCGCCAAATGGGAAGGGCCCTACAAGGTCATCGACATCATCGGACCGGTCACATACATCCTGGCGACCCTGGACGGAAGCGAGCTAGCCCACCCTTGGAATGCGGAGCACCTGCTAAAGTTTTACCAATAACTGTGAGTCTTTTAATGAAAGATCTTCATTTACGCACTTTTCCAAACTTTGTTGTCTCCACGTGAGTGTTTCAGTCTGAACCCTCCAGACCTCTGGGGCAGGGCCAACCCTCACCACCCAAACCAGAGAAGGGCACGGGCCAAGCTATGTGCTCGCTCCCCCCTCCAGAACTCTGGGGCAGGGCCAACCCTCGCCACCCAAACCAGAGAAGGGCACGGGCCGAGCTACGCGCTCGCTCCCCCCTCCAGACCTCTGGGGCAGGGCCAACCCTCGCCACCCAAACCAGAGAAGGGCACGGGCCGAGCTACGTGCTCGCTCCCCCTCCAGACCTCTGGGGCAGGGCCAATCCTCGCCACCCAAACCAGAGAAGGGCACGGGCCGAGCTACGCGCTTGTTCCCCCCTCCAGACCTCTGGGGCAGGGCCAACCCTCGCCACCCAAACCAGATAAGGGCATGGGCCGAGCTACGTGCTCGCTCCCCCCTCCAGACCTCTGGGGCAGGGCCAACCCTCGCCACCCAAACCAGAGAAGGGCACGGGCCGAGCTACGCGCTCGCTCCCCCCTCCAGACCTCTGGGGCAGGGCCAACCCTCGCCACCCAAGCCAGAGAAGGGCACGGGCTGAGTTACGCGCTCGCTCCCCCCTCCAGACCTCTGGGGCAGGGCCAACCCTCGCCACCCAAACCGAAGAAAGGCACGGGCCAAGCTACGCGCTCGCTCCCCCTCCAGACCTCTGGGGCAGGGCCAACCCTTGCCACCCAAACCAGAGAAGGGCACGGGCCGAGCTACGCGCTCGCTCCCCCCTCCAGGCCTCTGGAGCAGGGCCAACCCTCGCCACCCAAACCAGAGAAGGGCACTGGCCGAGCTACGCGCTCGCTCCCCCCTCCAGACCTCTGGGGCAGGGCCAACCCTCGCCACCCAAACCAGAGAAGGACACGGGATAAGGCGACGCAGCAAGGTGAGGCCCTGCTGTTTCAGCCATGGAGCAGGGAAAGGGAGTGTGGCGGGCAGGCCCCTTCACTTTCAGTCCGGCAGAGACTCTATTTGGACTGTCCCGGTGCCAGCCTCGTGTTTATGGAGTTGGCGGAGTGTGCTCTATGTCTGAGAATTTGAGCTACGTGCTCGCTCCCCCCTCCAGACTTCTCGGGCAGGGCCAACCCTCACCACCTAAACCAGAGAAGGGCACGGGCCGAGCTACGCGCTTGCTCCCCCTCCAGACCTCTGGGGCAGGGCCTAGCCATGCAGCCACACCCCTGCCCCGTTAGACCCGTGATTCTCGAAAACTCGAACCTTGGGAAGAGGACAAGGGCACGCAAACCGGGGCAGACCTGGCACAAACCAGGAACCGCTGAACAATGCTCACTGGATAAACGCCGGGTCCCGATAAAGCAGCCCCCGATGCGACTCGTCGAAATGAAAGGACGCTCGGGAAATGCGCCATCAATAACGAGACGCCCCCAAGAGGCCAGGGCTGACGAACCGCGTCAGGCGCCGCCTGGCAAAAGCGGTTCCCAAAGAGCGTGATTCTGCAGAGCCCATTAATGGTGCCAGCTCATCGCATTAACTAGGGCGAAACCGTCAGCAGAATCCCGCTATAAATACCCCCAACACCCCTTCGGAGTTAGGAGGAAGTAAAAATATATGAGAATGAATCACAATCCTCTACACCGAGTATGAAAAAGCCAGGGACGCCCCGTCCAAACTACGAAGGAGGCCGATATCCACTGACGGATAGCACTTCCTCAACCAGCAATCGCTTCTACTCGACGGTCACTGATAGGCTACTCCCCTTACCCAGAGAACAGCCCGACCACCAGTCTCCCACTTCCTTCAGACAACTTGCGGCAGGGGAGTTGGAGCACCTCCCGCCCCCCTTTCGGCATCCCACGCAGCGTGGGCCCCATGGGAAGGGAGGGGGCCCCAGCCGGATCTCCCCGTTGGACACTCTGGCCTCAACACTGGGCATACAAGCCTCCGCCCAGGCATACCGGCCTCAGCAGGCCCACCTCCCAACGGCCTGCCACGCTGATAGGGTATTCCCCTTACAAGCGGATCGCCAATAGGGTATTCTCCTTACACACGGGAAGCCCCGCCTGCCGGTCTTCCACCTGCTTTGAATCAGATGAAGCAGCCGGTTCGAAAGACTCGCGACGAGCCGCCATCCCCCAATCAGCATCCGCGCCACCCCGATCCCCACCGGATGCGAGGGTGGAAGCCCCCGCCGGGCCTCCTAACGACCCACCTGCCCGCCCTCGACCTTCCACTCAAGGCTGGCCCGCCGGACATCACCCCCGAGAAGGCAACGCCTCCACCTCCACCTCATCCGTCGCCTCCTCCAGGGTTCCCCTTCGATGTACGGGTTCCCCGGAGAGGCCTTGCAACCATTCGACACGACGAAGGTGAGGCGGGATATGACAAAGCAATGGAGGGGAAGGAGATCCGCCCGGCAGACAGAGGATCGATCACCCCGACGCGGATCACAGCAAGGCTGCATCCCTGATGAGTCCAAACGGCGAGTCATGGCGTGTCAGCTCGCCCACGGACGATCAAGACCAGTATCCCACTCCCAACCCTTCGCGGACAGAAAGGCCAAAGGAGTGCAGCGATCAACGGAGAAGAAGGAAAGCCGCCCTGCAAACAGGAGCCCTCTCATCCTGACGCAACAGGCAACAGGTTAAAACAGCTTCCCGACCCGACCGTGGGTTGGGTCACACCTGCCCCATTATTGTAAATATCATTGAGATCTCTTGTAATAGCTAATAAAAAAGATTGTTCCATGCGGACTCCTAGTCATAGCCCAAGCGCACTCTGGCTAGGCACTTCACCGAACAAAGGACAGCAAGAATAAGGCAAAAATAACAGGAATTATCACACATGTGCGGTAGGCACTTTATAAAGATAACCATGGTCGTCCCGATAAAACAGGGTTCCCCTCAGTCCGACCTGGCCTCCACATGCAACCGAAGATCGGAGAGCGACAACGCCCCTCCGCAAACCGCCGGGTCAGTCCGCCTCGCCTCGCCCCAAACCCGCGGATCCCCAATTGCACCGACCTTGTGTGCATACCGCCAACATACAGCGATTCAGCATCCCCTTCTCCCCTTTTTACTCCACACCGACGGTCCCTATTAGGCCGGCTATCTACCCCTCCTGCAACTCGACCGCCCTCACCTTGTTAGCCACCTCCCCGGCACGCCTCGATACTATACCGTCCCCCTCCCGCTTTACCCCTGGAGTTGGCACTCGTCCGTAGCCTTCGACGAGTCAAAGTACGCGGCCCGTCCTTTCTCAGCCTCGCAGACCACCTCAACCATTTCCATTTTCGCTCCCATTTCCCCCCAGGATCTCCCTGACCTCGCTGAGGCCGGCCCTCGCTTTATCGAGAGCCGATGGCCACCGGAGTGCGGCACGGCAGGGTTACCATAGCCATGACCTTCTACAAAAAGACCCCGACCGGCCAGGCACGGATAAAGAAAGGGAGGGGGCTAGTCGAGGAAGTCGGCCTGCTTGCACAACATGCCACCCAGCGGAGCCGCACAATCGCTCCGCCCCAACGCTGGTCAAGGACCCACGGTCCCGTCGCAGCGGGCAATACTCTGCGAGAGGCGCCGCAACCCCCGAACACGAATCGAAGTCCAAACCACCGCCTCAAAGCGGGGACGCGTTACGTCATCCGAGCCGAATCAGGCTCCTGCCTCAAGCTCGAATGCCTGGGCAATTGTTACGACCTAAAGATCGTGGGAGTCCGACCTTTCTCCCAGAACCACTAACATACCTCGCTGGCTCACCCTTCCTGAACGGGCGGCCGACCCGAAGTCAGGGCGCCGAACGCCTGAGCTTCAGAGGCCCGCCCTTCCGCCTCGGCTACCGAGGAGGCACACCCATTCTCCCCCGGCGACCCAGGACCCACCCCCGACATGTGAACGGCCGGGCCGAACCCCCCCGATCAGGCCGGCTCGGCGGCCCCTCTCAGACCCAGCCATGGGAAAACGCTCCGATAAACCCTTGGCTCATCGGACACGACAAACAACATAGTGTAAGGACATAACTGACACTAACGCCACCCGACCACCTGACAAAGCACCCCCGGGCTGCCGCGCACCATGACACTTAATGCTTTCGGCCCTGACACCCTGACAAAAGCGCCATTGGTCGCTGCGCCGTCTGACAAAAGCGTAGCAGGCACTCCTGTTCCTGACACCCTCGTCCGAAGCTTTCGCTGACAGCGAGGCCAGCTCAGCACGTAGAGTCAGCACGCCAGGTCAGCCTCATCTACCCACCTACCGCCAGGTATAAATACCCCTTCGCCTCCGACGGTGAAGAGGTGGGTAAATTTACTCTCAATCTCATTATTCACACACGAGAGCAAAGGTCGTCAATATCTTTGTTCTCCCACTCATAGCTCGTCACGTACGGTCGACTCACCCTCAGTTCGACATGCGTGCCTAGCCCCCGCTTTAAGTCCTATAACTGACTTAGGCATCGAAGAGGCTAAGGGTTGGACCCCAACCCGGCCTTTCTGACGAGTTGTTCCTTGCGCAGGATAGCTCATCCCTCGGCCTGTGCTCGCCTTCAGCTCCAGCCGTCCGATCTTCTTCAACAGCATCCTGTTGGATTCGATCCCGTGGTCTGCTTCAACGACAAGCTTAGCCTCATCACCCCTCTAATCACCTGCCAAATAGCCTACCTTAACCCCTTCATTAGCATAACCATCGTGCCCTTGGTTTCCCCTAATACAAATTCATTGTACGCGGGTTCTACCCCGCAACAACTCCTAAAACATAAAATGAGGACGCCATGTACTCTCTGAAACTTATAAAGTTTCAAAGGATATTCGTCAAAACGAAATCCCTAATGACTCAAGAAATCAACAACGCCTGAAGCTTTGTCCCACTATGATTCGCATAATAGTCAATGTGAAGATGTAATCCTTCACAATCAGAACACAGCTCACCTATTACCTGACAAAATTAAATTGAGCATTTTAATGGACTTTAGAAATTCCCACATAAATTCTAAAAGTGGAATTAATTTGGAACACCAGAAGTGTCCACAATCGACCAACTTTGGAACGATGTCACCTTGGATTGATGAGGCAAGACATCATTAGCCAATCCTGTAAATCTGACGAATCCGAAGATTCTTCAAAAAAGGGTGAAACTTTCATTGTCACATTCAAAAGAGAAAAATGATTACGAGATCATCTCCATTCACGTGGACATTGAATCTCTTCACTTCCTCAAACGAATTTAAGATGATATATTTTCTATCATCATTAACATAATAAGACCTTTAGGTCTCTTGAGAGAATTCGAGGGATAAAAGTAGATTTATCCACTCCCTACGTAGGGCTGATGATGTACTTTAGAGTACTCATCCATATATCCTCTAAAAATGGTCATTATCAAACCTATTACCCAACCGCAGTCCAGCTTTTAACAAGCATGTAGGACATGTTAATAAATGGCGGATAACACTGGAAAATCATATAATATTCATAACTGGAATAATGTCGAACACCCTGAAGTTTGTGTTAACACCTAAAAATGGGTAATATAAATAAATCATTAAAATGATTTAAACAAGATTACTTATCCATTAAAAATCCAGTTGTAGGTGACTACATGGGAACATGCAATTACAATGCAAACCATCAAAATGCCTCCTTAGAACCTATTTACATAAGCCTGATCACCTCATATAAACAGTTTCCGAGAACCCCTAATGGGGGAAGCGTTTAGAGCATATCTTTTAGATTGTACGATGATGAGTACACATCCCCATATCACCACTATAAACCATTAAAAATGCACTCTAAACAGGGGAAGCATTTAAAATCACTTCTTCTAAGATGTGCATTGATGGCCCATCCTCTAAAGATTCGATGAGATCATGAAGATCCTTCACATCTTTAATTTCCCAGTATTAGGTTCAACGAAGTATTATAATCATCCATGAGCCTGAAGCTCAATTGACCATTTCAAACATTAATACCCATGATCTGATTATCATGAATTGTGATGAGATCATGAAGATACGCAATTATGAAACTGTTAAACAGTTATCAGACATAGTTACTGACAATATAAATATTGTTAAATTCACGCATCCCTGCTGCTAAAAATCCAGCTAGGCTTGACATACCAAATATAATGGATGCAATCCACCAGTAGCAGAAGTGGATGTCCTCAATGGATGAGAGGACATACCATGAGGCTCCAAAGCGAGAAATAACTCCTAGAGACCCTAAAGCAATACCAACACAGGAAAGTGAGCTCATCTCCATATCATCTTCCCTTCTAGAACATCTAGAAGAGATGAATCTGGAATAAATTGAATAATGTACGTACATTGAGAGGTGTTTGGATAAAAACACACTTGTCGACAATTACTAACATTTCATTTTGCCATTTAAATGATAAATATCGTTCCACACTCCGTTTCCTGAAGCAAACGTAGAGATTGGCCAATAATGTGGAACGGGGCAATAATAAGTTGAGCTGGACTCACTTATGAAATGTGAAGTGTTTGGACCTGAAGTCCTGATATTAAAAGATATCAAACCAGTGGGCTAACCGAGTATTGTATAAATATAAATAAATAAAATCGTATGCTATAAGCAACACGCTATAGCTTAGAGGTTTATTTCGTAGAAACCAGGAAGTAATCAAGTAAGATGAGCTTAACTCACTTACAAAGTTATTTAAATTGATGTATCAGGCTCCCTGGTCATAGTTGCGAAAACCATGCGATTGGCAAAAGAAATTTTAGGCTATGTTGCTATGGATGATGTGACAACATACCCTTATGGATTTCCTCCTTATTTGCCTGGATAGATTTTAGGGACATCTACCCTATGAAATTATCATCCTGAAGATGAAACCATCATCCTGAAGATGAAACCATCATCCTGAAGATGAATAATCATCCAGAAGATGAAATTATCATACAGAAGATGAATAATAATCCAGAAGATGAATTACCATCCAGAAGATGAAATTATCATCCAGAAAATGAATTATCATCCTGAAGATGAAACTATCATCGTGAAGATAAAACCATCATCTTGAAGATGAAAACATCATCCAGAAGATGAAAATATCATCCAGAAGATGAATTATCATCTAGAAGATGAAATTATCATCCCGATGATGAAAAACATGTGACATTAAACTTCATACTCCCAAAGTTAATGAATAAACATGTACAATTGCAATCCACTAAATACACCTACTGGTTGTATGGAAACACAGTAAGACCCCTTCCGTTCGGTGGAAGAGGGGAAGGATATCCTAGGTCCTGAAGTGCCGTACTCAAGAGTTTTTGGTACACTCCTTTATCTGGCCAACTGCACGCAACTCTAGAGAGCATTGGCGGTAAACCTTTTAACCAGATACAGTGCAGCGCCTGCAGCACACCACTGGACCAAAGATATGTAGCTTCTGTGCTACCTCTATGGGTTAAGGACTATCCAACATGTTAAATGTATTTGCAGATACAGGTTACAGATCATCGCAATGACTAAAATAAAGGAACAACCAACTCCTGGAGACCAGCAAAGCATGCTTCCAAGGCAACATCAATCCCACCATCCCGAGAGGCTCATCATCCAAGAAGCTAATCATAAGTACGCACAACCAGGTCCTGTAGTACCTCGTAGACACAATGACGACTGGGTCAGAGACGTGGAGCTACCTGCCGCGTCTGCAGACCACTCCTCTTCAGAAGAGCTCCCTCAGATTTAGTAGCTGCCAGAGACGTGCGATACTTGTATAGATGAGCGATGTCTTGTATAGATGAGCAATGTCTTGTATTTTGTACTCAGAACACTGTAAGAGATTGATGTATAGGTGTCTAGGAGACCTGCAAGTCTGCAGCTTGTACAGATCAGGGGGAGTCAAATGTAGTGTTGTACTCTTTTTCCTTGGCTATTGGTTTTCCCCATTGGGTTTTCCATAGCTAAAGGTTTTAACGAGGCAACCTCATTGACTCTGGATCCAGAAGTATCCACCCCTAAATACTTCCACTAATCAGGAAAAGTTATGGAAAACTGTACTCTTTTTCCTTGGCTATTGGTTTTTCCCACTGGGTTTTCCATAGCTACAGGTTTTAACGAGGCAGTTATCCCTAACTTAGGATCTGGAAGTATCCACCCCTTATGATACTCATAAGCACTATGGATCCTGTAGTATTCATATGTCGAGTATACAACGATGGTTGGATAAGGGGAAGTGTTATGAGATGGGCCTATTGGGCCTATTGGGTATCCACCCACATTGTTTATTATATATATGAGGCTAGGGGTTTCCTAGCCGTCAACCTGTTCACAACATTTTTGTTTTTGTTTTTTTTGTTTTTTTTCCTAAAAGCTTGACTTGGGTGGGATTCAAGTCAGCTATCCAATTAAAAGTATAGGCAGCCTATCCCCTAGGAATGGACTGGTGAGTGAATGAGTGTATAAAAAAATTTATTGGTTTCTTTGCCAGATAACTAACCGGATTGAATGCTCTATGCGGCTGCCCCATCTCGTGCGATTCTACGAAGTGCTGAGAGACGGATTGAGGAGATTGGTGTATAAATTTTTTTTGTGGTGTATAATTTTTTTTAATTTGAAGGCGGTGGGGGGGGGGGGGAGTGGGGACAGCTGCCCCCTTGTCCATATGTGGCTTCGCCACTATTTATAAGAACTCTGTATCTTCACGTATTTCGTCCGTATACGTGACATTTCATGTGCCAAAAAAATTCCTAAATTCACCTTAAAATTCCTGAGAGTTCTTTGACATACTCTTCATTGTCTTGGAGAGTTTCACTTAATGTTGTCATTGTTTTCTTTGACATCCTCTTGCAAGTACTCAATTTTTCTTCGTATTCAAGGGTATTACTCCGTTTTTCTTCGCATAATCAACTCAATCATGAGTATTGTCTCCACCATCATATTCCATAGTATTCATAGCTCTGTAATGCCCTGAAATACACTTAAGAAATACATTAAAACAGTTCACACGGGTTTGTTATCATCAAACAAGAAATCATCGACAACGATGTTTCCAACAGACTATGCACCCATCCTCCCTCTCAGTTGTACCGGCGGGTTTCGGATTAATGGAAGGGCAGTTGCTGGCATCTCCCTGACGTCCCGACTTCTCTTGCTCCTTACTTTGCCTCAATCTCCTTGGATGGCGTTGTGGACTCCTAGGAATGGAATTCCAGTTCTGGCTGCACTCTTCATTCGGCCTGGGATTCCATTCGTACTCATGCCCCTCCTTATCGTCTCCTCTCTCTGATTTGGTTCCCTGGGCATACGCCCAAATATGCACTCACCCTACGTGCCCTCACCGACAAGCTCCCCACCACGCACCTGCTGGCCCAGCGGGGCATCTTGACTTCCGACAATTGTGTGTTCTGTAATGCTCACCGTGAGAATACTCGCCACCTCTTCTGCCGATGTGAGTATAGTGGCTTCGTGTGGTCTACTTGCAAGCTCAAGTTGGGTATTCCCTCCTGCTCGAAATCCCTTCACGTGGACGCCCATCTCCTTTGGCAGATGTTTAGAGCAAAAGGGAATACCAAGGCTGTGGGCGGGCTCTCCATGCTCGTTCTCTCAGCGGTTGTCTGGCACATATGGAAGGAGAGGAACAACCATGTTTTCCATTCTCAGGCGATCCCCAAGATGTCCCTGGTGGCCAAGATCTCATTGGATGTTGCTGCGGCCTTCCTCCCTTCCATGCTTGAGGTGGATGACCATATTGACATCACTACCCTTAGTAACTGGGGGTTGATTTGAGGCCTTTTCTCTTGGCCATGTTGTTGTTGGGGCTTGCCGCAAGGTGTTACATGTCTTTGGTGACCGCTCCTAAGCCTCTCCCAAAATCTGTACCTGGTCCTTTTGGTCGCCTCGGTATGCCATTGTACATTTGGTAATACTTTATATGATATACACACTTACTTTTCATGTGCGGGCGCACGCGCACTTACTTTTAGAGAGAGAGAGAGAGAGACTCTTTAAACGTGTGTATGGGAGCTATCCGGTGCCTTGGATGTGTATATGAATGAAATTTGTCAAGTTTTTTATAAGTTTGTATATGCATGGAAGCTCTCCGGTTTGAGAACTCTCTGGTGCAGTTGGGCAAATCGATTTGTGCTCTGCTTGTGCTTATGTGCACGTGCACGTGCACACATTAAGATCTTATCATAAAATCAACAAGAAGGGCTCGAGGTTGCTAGCCCCGGATTGAAAATTACCTCAGAACGGATTAAAAGCACTTTAATTCTAGGTTGCCAGCTCCGGAATCCCAGGTAAGCGTGATATCGCTTGGATGACAAAGAAAAGGTCGATTTTCGTAGTCACAATCTAGATTTTAAAAATAAGAATTTTTTTTCTAAATAATCATATTAGAATTCTGCTTAAAAAGTTTAATATTAATAACGGCTCTAAAGTTGATTTATCAAAATTTCAACCTCTATAGTTGTTTTGTAAGGCTAGGCTAATAATTAAAATACCAAATCGATTTAGAAATTTGTTCTGCATGGCCAGTGGAATGATAGAATATTTGATTGATATTCAAAAGTAAGATTCATTAATTATTCCAAAAAAAAGACAGGCCAAATAAGGTTTCTTCCAGTTGGGAAAGTATTTCTATATTATAGATATATTATAGATAGTTTTAACTTGATCGGAAACTTTTATAAGCATGCTTTTTTTTTACCTAGTTTCAAATACTTAAAGAACTCATAAGAGGCAAACCAAAGTAAAAGGGCAAAATTGAATCTCAATGACAGTTTCTTCATATCCCTCTTTGCAAGCGATACAAAAAACGGCCGGTCGAAACCTTGTTCCTTGATGCATTCATCTCCTTAGTCCTTACGAGATCCGGCTCACACTACATCAAAAAAGCATATAATAATTGTTTTAAGCAACTGTCAAGGATATCAGCATCTTAATGTAGTTATTTTTTGGCACAACATATAAGTGTACCATGTTTGATGGAATGAGATTTGTCCAAAACATGCTTGAATGCATCATCGTGCAACTTAGATTTTTCCCGAGTATAATATCATCTAAGAGACATTCAACAAGAATTCAGGGAATAAACGTCTCCGTTTTTGGTCGACAATAAATATATGGCCATGAATAATTGATGAAGGACTAACTGTGACTTCAGAGACAAATCATAGAATTTTGAAACATCTGAAAAATGAAGCCAGCAACAAGGGAACAAGAGGTATAGACATGTATAGAAATTAAAACAAGCCCAGTAATTACAGATCTATCATCCCGATAACCCAAATGGGCATCCCTCCACAATCTACATGTTTGCTTTTCTTTCCCATCTTTCCTTCGCATCAAGCCTGTAAATAAGAAAACACTGATAATTAGCATACACTCTCTCGATACAATACGAGCTCTCTCCCATATAAAATGCTCATATTCTCTCCCATGCAAAATATGAATGCAGGTTCCAACCAAGCTGTTCCTTAGTAGTCATGATGGCTGTATAAAAGGCAACTACAACTTAAATTTCCAGCATCCAAAACTACAGTAGTCGCGTTAGTGCACAGTTATTGGTAAGGTGTTTTGAGATGGAAGGGATCAGACCACCACGGGTATTGTTCTGACAGTAATGACACACACACACACACACACACACACACATGAATTATCTCTATCAGGCAGTATACCATCCTCTCCTTTTCTAGACAACTCCATCAAAAGGTTGTCACAATGAAAGTTATAACTAAAATAAACAAATCGAGTGTGTCCCACGAAACATAAGAGTTTCACCCAATACTAATAACCTGTTAGGTATCACTCATACAATTACGATCCAAAAAAGCTCATATGTATCGGGATGGGCTGATTTTTTTATTGTTAAACGAGACTCTCAACAATTATATGGAATAAATCAAATTTCTACTTTTGATACGTCAAATCTTTGATCTTTTCTTGTATTAGTTGCTATTAGTTAATAACTTAATATCAATGGTAACATGCGATATCATATAGACCATATTGACATGCATAAAATCCAATATAATACGAGCAATATGTCTCGGGATCAGCACTTTTCAAACTACGGTTCAGAATGTGATGAATATTCAAATATTATGGCAAAACCGAAGGTAGCTGTTTAAGAAACCATCACAGAGAATATCTCAACTGTAAAAACGAGGAATTAACGAATTTAATATGCATCTCAATGACAAGTAAATGAATGTATAATGTAGGCTTAAACCAATGCTCGACAGAATACCAAAGAACTAAGACCAAGCAAGAAGTTCCAATTGCCATTACATAGCTAGACTAGCGGCTATATCACAGGTAGCGGAAAATATCCTCAATGACGTTACAATGTCACTACACATGAATAATACTTCCCTTTTTTAGAGATTAAGGTCCTTGTTGCTCAGCGCATTACTACCTTCCTCAGTTATCTGTGATTGTAAATAAGCCTCGAGTAGTTAAATTCAGTTAATTTAGATGGTTCATGCAATTTATTTTCCGAAAGTATGTCGACACATGTTTGTCTGCAAATTAATATGATATAACATCCTTCCTTCTGCATAAAATGATTATCGCCAGATGGTGTGAATGTCGCCCATTTCATCAGTCAACCTGAACAATATGAGTTTGACATTCACAGAGACGGGTTCGAAACTCATTATATGGGTTTTAATGTTCCCTACCGTGATAATGTACAAGTGTTCTCAATGGAAACATGACGATGTAGTGACACATGATTGGATAGATAGCAGTAGGGTTACTTTACTGTGGTGGATACTCAGACACAGGAAAGATTTCTTCTGGATACATATTAGGATAACGTAATTAATTAATGGCTTAATTAATGGATAACGATCAAAGGATTGCTAATATGCCAATCTTTCAACAATGATCTTATAAAAAAGAGGACATCTTGAATATTTATCGCAAAAAAAAAACATTCATATATAAGAACTCTTTTTTACAGACTTGAGGACCTGACTAGTTATTGCTTAAAATGGATTTAAAAAGACTACAATATTAACATAAATAATAGATGGTACCAAGGTTACATATCTAATAATTGAAGGTTCCAAACATAATTGATACCAATGTATTAATTAAAATTTCCAAAGCTTACAAAAATCTGACAGAAAACCCGTTCCCAAAGGAGTTATATCCTTTCCTAACTAAACATGAAAAAAAAACAAAAAAACTCCACTAAACTACCCATTAACCTATACAACTATGGTAACCAAACAGTAACTAATTATAGGTATGTTTATAAGGTCAAGTTGACTATAATAGCAACTCCTCGACTGAAAATCAGAAAACCATACAAATTCAAGTTCTAATTTATATTTAATCATCTGTCAAAACTGTCACCTCGATCCACCAATCAGCTTGTGCAGCATAACCGATGGGGATTACGTCAATAACCCCCACTTGCAATTCAGCCTGTAACCATCTTTCGACAACATTGCACGCATTTTGGCACATGGTTAACCGATTCAATGCTTTCCCAAAAATGGACTAATAGGTATTAAAGTTATTGTCACTTCAACTAATACTTAGTGACCAAACAGATTCCTCCCTCCCATTGCCATCACTAATAATTCAGTCAACTTACCGCCTTTAAAAATTGCTTGCATCAATGGTCAGCTGATTTGGTGCTCCTTCGTAAGCAAACTTATTAAGTCATCCTACCATCTTCAACAGCATTGCTTACATTTGGCATGTGGTCAGAAGATTTGGTACCTCCTCATAAGCAGAAAAGAGTGCCAGTAGAGCTATTATTTGAATTAGACATTAGCGCACAAAGAACCTCGCCCACTCTTCCGAGTCCTGGTTAGTTGATTTGTCCTAATAAGTGGGCTTCTTTTTCTGACAGCAGCTTACCATCTTTCAACAGCATTGCTCATATACATGTTAAGGTGGGTTGGTTGCTTCCTCATAAGCAGACTTAAATCTGTGAAGGGCAAGAGTCGATTGCATACAGCCTTTATCTCTATGATTTAATGTTTCTTTGTCAATGGTTTTTATACGTCGTCTTACCATCTTTCAATGGCATGGCTGGTGTTTAGTTAGCAAGTACATCCACCTACATGACCCACTAATTAATATAGCATTAAACATATAGATGAAAGGACGATGGTGTATATATCCAACTTCCAAGTATAGAAAATAAGAATGTGACAATGAGACTTTTGTTCTGGAGATGGAACTGTTAAAAGTGCAGCTCAGTGACCTATGATTGTTGATAGAACTAACTAATTGAACCAACATTCTTTCAAGAATCTTAAAGACTTGCTATACGCTTCCACAATCTTAACCCCCCCAACCTCCCCCCCCCCCCCCCCCCCACAAAAAAAAAAAAAAGGGGCGCGAGCGCGCACACACACACAAAACCCAACACACGGAGTTGTGTCCTTGTACTAGAGGAATAATTGATACATGTTTTGAAGATGGCCCAGAATAAAAATAGAAAAACATGAATATTATTCAGGTAGACACATAATAAACTGAAGTAGCCATCAAACATGAGGAGAACAACAATTAAGTGTCTGCCTTCCTCTGCTCAACTCTCAAACCATTTTGTCCCTGAGAATTAAGCACAGTTTGGGTGGGTGAATACCTAATAGTTGATCCAGACTAGATGGCGACAAACCAGTTAGACTCCAGTTATACCACACTGCTCAGGAGTCAAATTCTTGATGAACCAGTGTCTGAAGATAACAATCCACTTAGCATTGAATTTTGTAAATATGAACACCCAATCAAAATTTTGGTAAATAATCTTGTATGTTCTTTAAATGGGAAGAGGTAGTAATGCTTGACATTTGTTGGAACTGTAGGAGTTTGAATGCCAAAGAGAAAGTCAACTTATAAAGAAATTAAGTTCGTGAAAAGAAGTGGATGTATCAAAATTCATGATGAAAACACAACAAGATTTAAGCATCGGACAATATCATGTAACACTTATATCGTATAAAATTTATCAGATTATGAGCATACCAATCCATTTCAAACTGAGACTATCAATACCATGGCTCAAAGCTGATTTGTAAGGACTAAGGTTTGACTTATGAAAAGTTGATTTGATGGGGTTTTATTAGGCAAAAATAAAAACAAATCAACGAATAAATAACTTGTCATAAACTTTTACTTATTCCACATATGGAAAAATCGTTAATAACACCAGATTCAGAAAAGGCATACCAGTCACAAAGGAAGTTGATTATCTCAAAAGATTTAACTTCTCTAATTATTCATGTAAGTCAGATTAATATAAAATATCGTATCTATTTAAGAATTATTATATCAACTATTGGATTATATATGTTTTGATTGACACTTAATCAATTCTTCATTGATTATTCAAAAATATGCCAAACAATCCCAGTTGTCGTTTACCAACTCTTCCGATCTTTCATTTTTTTTTGTTCTTAAGATTTTAAAAACCATGGATACTGACAACTGACAATCTGAGCCAAAACTACCGCTAAAGCCACAACTTCCATTACTGATACCGAAAAGGATGAACCAGTGTCACAACTAATACAGAGATTTCAAACGTTTATTGACATTATACATCAAGGGTGGAAATGCAGAAAACATACAACAGACTTACTCTCCCCAACAAATCTATGTGAGAAAGACCATATCTTCTTCCAAACTACCATCAGCAGAATCCATCTAGTTCTAATAAGCTTCCAAACAGAATAATCGATTTTGGACTATAGCCAAACAAAATGAATGACAAGCTGAAGATTCAAATTATACAACTGCATATACAACCTGTATTCCAATTTAGGTCTGCAATCGTAGATTCCATTAGGACACTTGGCAGTTAAAAAAGTATGAAACAATTTCTACTTATGTGAAAAAATGAGTGACAAATTGATAAAAATTTGAACTATTAAGAAAGTATTACACTGGTAACTGCATGAAAGATCTACATCCCGGTTTATGTATGAAAGCATGGAGTCCATTAGAAATAAATTTCAACTGAAACATAGCAGAATTAATGAAGAAATGATACCCCCAATGTAACTTTCGTCTCTTCATTGATGCAAAAGCAGCTGTAGAAGCTTCATCCTGATGCAATTGAAGAAATTATTAGGTCAAACACAAAGCAAGTAAATTATTCAGGTAGACACATAATAAACTGAAGTAGCCATCAAACATGAGGAGAACAACAATTAAGTGTTTGCCTTCCTCTGCTCTAACTCTCAAACCATTTTGTCCCTGGGAATTAAGCACAGTTTGGGTGGGTGAATACCTAATAGTTGATCCAGACTAGATGGCGACAAACCAGTTAGACTCCAGTTATACCACACTGCTCAGGAGTCAAATTCTTGATGAACCAGTGTCTGAAGATAACAATCCACTTAGCATTGAATTTTGTAAATATGAACACCCAATCAAAATTTTGGTAAATAATCTTGTATGTTCTTTAAATGGGAAGAGGTAGTAATGCTTGACATTTGTTGGAACTGTAGGAGTTTGAATGCCAAAGAGAAAGTCAACTTATAAAGAAATTAAGATTGTGAAAAGAAGTGGATGTATCAAAATTCATGATGAAAACACAACAAGATTTAAGCATCGGACAATATCATGTAACACTTATATCGTATAAAATTTATCAGATTATGAGCATACCAATCCATTTCAAACTGAGACTATCAATACCATGGCTCAAAGCTGATTTGTAAGGACTAAGGTTTGACTTATGAAAAGTTGATTTGATGGGGTTTTATTAGGCAAAAATAAAAACAAATCGACGAATAAATAACTTGTCATAAACTTTTACTTATTCCACATATGGAAAAATCGTTAATAACACCAGATTCAGAAAAAGCATACCAGTCACAAAGGAAGTTGATTATCTCAAAAGATTTAACTTCTCTAATTATTCATGTAAGTCAGATTAATTTAAAATATCGTATCTATTTAAGAATTATTATATCAACCAAGGTTTGAGGTTTCGGCCGATACCCATGCGTATTGTCCGTATCGTATCGGTATCGATGGGTAACGATACCGAAACTAGGGGCTAGTTTCGGTATCGGCCGATACTGAAGGGTACCGTTCAGTTTCAGCCGACACCGGCCGATACTGACCAATACCGTTCAGTTTCGGCCGATACAGACTGGTACCGTTCAATATCGGACGAAGACGGAGGAAGAAGAATGTGTAATTAAATAAAAATTCTCTAAAAAACCCAAAAAATTTCGTGAATCAAGATGTTGCAAAGAAAGCTCGGTTAAAAGAGAGGAGAAAACCCTAGGGTTTCGAAAATGACGAAGAATTAGACGAAGAAGAGGCAAAACCAAGAACAAATTGCTGAAAAAAGAAGAAAAATGGAAAAAGAAAGATGAAAAAATTGAACTCACCACATCGCATCGTCGCCTCGCCGAACCCACATCCTGCCTCGTCGAACACGCCTCTTGCCTCACCGTCCCACCTCAACCATCTAGCATGGGAGAGACAGAGATCAAAGAGAGGGAGACAGAGAGGCCCGAGTCGTCTTTCAAGGGAGGCTGCGTTTTTTAAAAGGCAAACTTGTAAATAAGTGCTATGTGCGTAGAGTAAAACAGTCGGTGCACATAGCAAGCGGATTTTTAGTGGCAACCCTGAAAATAAGTGGTATGTGCGCAAAGCAAAATGGTGGGTGCACAAAGCAATGCCTTGCGATTTTTTTGGCAAACTTGTAAATAAGTGGTTTATGCGCAAAGTAAAACGGTGGGTGCGCAAGGCAAGCTTTAGGATTTATTCATTTTTTTAATATTTAGTATTTAAGTGCCAAACTTTAGGTATTTAGTATTTGATATGATTACGAACTCAAATTTAGTTTATCTATTTAGTATGTAGTATTTGATAGTATATGATTAATATTTTAGTTTGTTAAGTATTTAATAGTATTTGATAGGTTTAGATTTAAGAATCTCTAAAACCATCACTATGTCTATATATTATATACATATTTAAAGTATCTCCGAAACCGAAACCGAAACCCGAAACGAAACTGCCGAAACTGGCGATACGGACGAAACCGAAACTTGCTTCCGAAACCGCCGAAACGGGTGATAACGATACCGAAACCTAAATTTTGGAAAGAACGATATCGAGACCGAAACCGAGACCTAAAACCTTGATATCAACTATTGGATTATATATGTTTTGATTGACACTTAATCAATTCTTCATTGATTATTCAAAAATATGCCAAACAATCCCAGTTGTCGTTTACCAACTCTTCCTATCTTTCATTTTTTTGTTCTTAAGATTTTAAAAACCATGGATACTGACAACTGACAATTCTGTTCCAAAACTACCGCTAAAGCCACAACTTCCATTACTGATACCGAAAATGATGAACCAGTGTCACAACTAAAACAGAGATTTCAAACATTTATTGACAT
Source organism: Scilla litardierei (assembly GCA_030789695.1). Lineage (NCBI taxonomy): Eukaryota > Viridiplantae > Streptophyta > Magnoliopsida > Asparagales > Asparagaceae > Scilla > Scilla litardierei. The sequence continues at coordinate 337,115,282 of CM061133.1, forward strand.
TATACATCAAGGGTGGAAATGCAGAAAACATACAACAGACTTACTCTCCCCAACAAATCTATGTGAGAAAGACCATATCTTCTTCCAAACTAATATCAGCAAAATCCATCTAGTTCTAATAAGCTTCCAAACAGAATAATCGATTTTGGACTATAGCCAAACGAAATGAATGACAAGCTGAAGATTCAAATTATACAACTGCATATACAACCTGTATTCCAATTTAGGTCTGCAATCGTAGATTCCATTAGGACGCTTGGCAGTTAAAAAAGTATGAAACAATTTCTACTTATGTGAAAAAATGAGTGACAAATTGATAAAAATTTGAACCATTAAGAAAGTATTACACTGGTAACTGCATGAAAGATCTACATCCCGGTTTATGTATGAAAGCATGCAGTCCATTAGAAATAACAGAATTAATGAAGAAATGATACCCCCAATGATACCCTCGGGGCCGCCTCCTGAGGGTATATGCCGACGGTGTTGTTTTTATGCTGATAAAACCATGTGATACACAGTCTTCTTAGGGCCCCCAAGTTGTGTGGTTGGTGGAGGAATTAAAGGCATCATGTGCCTTGGTTTTCCTTGGGGTATGCAACCGACAGCCAAAGAGAGCCTGCAGCATTTCATTTGGACAGAGGCTTGGTTGCTTGCTGTTTTGTTTTCCAGAGCCAAAGAAGAGGAGTCCCTGCCATTTTTTTCTTTGAGCGGAAACCATGGATGCTTGGATTTGAGAATTGGAGGGGAAGAAAGCTAGGGAGCTTCTTCTCGTGTGAGATCCAAGGTGAGTGTCTGCATTTCTTCTTCCGTGTTTGAGATCTATAGTCCCTTGGGTAGCTTCCTAGTTTGGGGCTATATTACCACGGAGTGATCTCCATTGGTGTGGGATTGGTCCCTTAAGGAGCTCTACGTGTTGTAGAGGCTTTGTTATCAAAGATTCCCACTTGGTTGAGAGTGTGTGAGCTTGGTGAGAGATCTAGGGTTAGGTCTTGTTGCTTGGAGCTATTCTCTCATTGTGGATGAAGAAGATGATGGGGTCAGTGTATGCCTTACTTGATCAGTAGTGGAACCGGGTGCATTGGATGCTGGATGTAGGTTGTTCGCAACCGAACCAGGGTAAATCTCCGTCTCTTTTGTGTTGCTCTTAATTTTGTATTATATTCGCGTGCTTACATTATCTATCGCAAGATCGTCGAGAGAGTTGGCACTTGGTGACAACTCTCTCTTGTGCCCGTGAGGTGTTTGGTTTTGTGCCTAGGTGACATCTTGGTGGAATTCAGGCTTGGGATTGTTTGGCCACTGTTTCCGCGTATTATAGGTGGTATTGTGTACCTAGCCTACTTGTTTGGGGAGGTGCACGGGGAACCAACAAGTGGTATCAGAGCTTCCGATTTGCGAAGAAGTGTAGTGCCGCGATGACGTCTTGCTCATGTGAGAGGACGGTCGGGTGTTCATACGAAGTAGAGAGGCTTAAAGGCCGAGACAATTATGGTCTGTGGCGACAAAAGATGGTGGCTTTGTTGAAACACCATGGAGTTTACGGTGTCGTATATGATACGGACATGTCATGTAAGGCAACGGTGTATGATAAGCGAAGTATGTAGCTTAAAGCACTCGGTGAGATATTGCAATCCTTGGAGGATGAGATTCTTCGGCAATTTGCCGATGTGGAGGTCGTGAGCGACCTGTGGAGGATGCTTGAAGCTCGGTACTCGACCAAGACACCCATTGGACGAAGGTTGCATTTGTGGCAACGCTTCTATACTCACAGGATGAAAAGGGGAACCTCGTTGTGGAACCATGTTAGTGAGATGGACCGTATAGTAATGGACCTACGGGAATTGGGGAGTGTGATAGAGGATGAGCAACATGCCATGGCACTACTGTGTTCTCTTGCTCCGGTATATTCCAAGTTTGTAGGCTCGATATTAAATGGCCGAGACTCACTCACGTTGGATGAGGTGAAGTTTGCATTGAATACATGGGATCTTCAAAGTTTGGTGTTAGGTGACACTGATGGTTGTGAGGTACCCAATGTCATCCGGGGTCGCCAAGAGGACGGACCCACTCCAAGATACAAGACGGGCCGTTCCAAGAGTCGGAATCGGCGGCGACAGCAGCGGTCCAAGTCAAGGGGCCGCAGTGACAACAAATGCTTTCTATGTAAGGAAAGCGGGCATTGGAAGAGGGATTGCCCGAGGTTGAAAGCGAGGACGTCGATTGGCATTGTGGAAGATGTTGCTCAGAGTTTGACTCATGTTGGAGCACGAGACAGGATATTTTCTGATGAGAATGATTGCTCGGTGTTTGCGGCATACTCCGTGGGAGAAGCGCAATGTTCGTGGCTATTGGACTCGGGGTGTTCATTCCATATGACTCCGGATCGGAGTGCGTTCGACTCATACATTCCATGCATTGGAGAGCAGATTCTCGTGGGGAATGGTATGGAGTGCGAGCAGGTTGGGAGTGGCACGGTCAGAGTCAGGATGCACGATGACATCATCCGTGTGTTTGATGGCGTCAGACATGTTCCTGATCTTCGTAGTGGCTTGATATCGATAGGAGCTTTGACCGAGATGGGCTACATGACAGTGATCGAGGAGGATCGACTCCGTATTTCCCGAGGATGCCTGGTTGTCATGAGGAGGAAGAAGCGTGGCAACTTGTATGCGCTCGATGGGCACACAATATTAGGCGAGACTGGCAGATCACAGGAGCCCAAGAGTAAAGATCCAGCGAGACTATGGCATCTCAGATTGGGGCATGCTGATGAGCAGAGCCTTGACAGTCTTCAGAGGAGTGTGTTCGGAGGTGATCATGGGCTTGAGTCTTGCGGTGACTGTGGTGCAGAGCGGCCGAGGCAAGTGAAGTTTGGGACAGCTGTCAGACACAGTAGGGAGCCCCTAGAGTGCGTCTACACCGGCGTATGAGGTCCATGTCCAGTTCCTTCCCTGGAAGGCGCGAGGTACTTCGTGGCCTTCATAGATGACTTCTCGAGGAGAGTCATGGTTACTCTCATGGGATCTCAGAAGGAGATCCATGAGAAGGTGCGGTTATGGAGGAGCATAGTCGAGAGGCAGATGGGTAGACCCGTAGGAGAGATCTGTACCAACGACGTAGAGATACGAGATATTTGTAAGTCAGAGGGGATCGCGTGCCGTTACACCATTCCTGATGGAGACCCTCACGGTGGCGTAGCAGACGTCATGATCAGGATGTTGGTAGAGAAGACACGGGGGCTATTGAGACCATCTGGCCTTCCTATGGAATTATGTGCAGAGACCCTTGCTACTGCGGCATATCTCATCAACCGAACACCGTCACGAGCCGCAGGTAGTTCTATTCCCAAGGAGTTATGGACGGGCAGAGTCGTTGACTTTTCGCACATGCGTATGTTTGGATGTCCGGTGCGGCCGCACGAGAGGGACGATGACGATGTAGGACAATGCAGGCATGATTGTGTCCTAGTCGGGTACGCTAGTGGAGGTGCGAAAGGGTACATGTTATAGTGTCCTAGTACCCGCGAGGTGATTGTCAGACGACACGTCATGATTGACGAGTCTGCAATGCTTAGTACGGAGCAGACTCATGACGGTGTGCAGAGAACAGAGGACAGCCCGGTCCATAGAGAGGATGAGGTGGTGCAGATTCAGACTCGGGCATGTGATCAGACAAGTGTGCAGACGGACAGGGTGCAGAGGTCATCCGATGTGGTCAGTGTCAGTGATCAGTCAGCATTTCACGATGTAGCTCCAGATTCAGTTCAGTCAGAGGTGCAGAGGACAGCAGTCTACGAGGAGGCGTTGCAATCGGTCGTCGTATCGATGCAGTCAGTTGCAGTGTGTGAGGAGACGGAGGTCTCTCACAGTTCCAGCGTGCACGTTATGGGTGCTCTTGAGGAGACCCAGCATGCTGAGGTGTGCAGCTTTAGTTTCGAGGTAGAGCCGTCGATCTACGAAGGAGTAGGGCAGTTGGTTTCCGCACCGATACCAGAGGTTGCAGTGGGTGAGGATACGGAGGTTTCTCACGTTTCTAGCACGCATGGGTTGGTTGCTTCTGAGGAGGACCAGCGTGTTGAAGTGTGCAGCTTCAGCTTCAGGGTAGAGAGGTCTTCTGACGAGCTTGACATCAGGGTAGAACATTCGCTGTGCATGATAGAGCAGTCTTCACAGCATGGGCACAGGCGATATGACTCTCGTTTGGCTAAGGGTAATTTATCAGGCGCATCTTCTGATACTTCAGAGGCCAGACTGGGGGAGATGCAGAGGAGCAGGGAATCTGATAGCATAGTGGAGAGTGGAGACTCACACGACAGTGTAGAGACTGCGATGGTGGTCCTAGGTTGAGTTGCCACTAGGGACATGGAGCTGAGAGTTAGGAGGCCACATATTGAGTGTGTTCTCGCTCGATATAGGGAGGAGGCAGAACCGAGAGGAGCTCTTTCAGTGTGCACTCATATCTCACCTTCGGCGAGTTCATCACAGTGCATGGCAGGTGAGGATGATCTTCAGAGGCTAGATGTTGGTCCGGCGGATAGTTTGGCGCTTGCGTGTGCGCATTCGTGTCTTGAGTCGCTGGCACAGTCAGTTGAGATGCAGAGCCGGTGGACGGCGAGTATTGATGACAGGCATCAGCAGACAGAGCAGATATAGACGGCGTATCGATGTGACCCTGCTGGGGTCAGTCTGCAGAGCAGCGGAGAAGACGGCGTGTTTCTCATAGATAATGGCCATGGCGAGCATGAGTTGCTCGCGGACCCGTGGGGTGATGATAGGGATGTTCATGGATCGACAGAGAGCTCATTGACGCTGGCACGGCGTCATTTGATTCGTTCATGGAGTCCGAGCTCGTAGAATTATCCTCAGAGACAGATGACTTCATCGCAGACATGGTGATGAACGAGGCGGAGATGCGTGAGGCTAGGCTCAGACGACTTCTGAGCTTGGCATGTCTCTCGGAGAATTGAGGCGCCAGAGGGCGCAATTTCCGATGCACATGATGGAGGTTCACATGTCCGATGGTCAAGGCAAGGTGAGTTCATACACGACAGGTACAGGTTGGTGCTAGAGCTGGAGTTGTGCTGAAGTGAGTGTTTGGATTTATCAGTAGGGTAGAGTGTTGTTTTTATGCTGATAAAACCATGTGATACACAGTCTTCTTAGGGCCCCCAAGTTGTGTGGTTGGTGGAGGAATTAAAGGCATCATGTGCCTTGGTTTTCCTTGGGGTATGCAACCGACAGCCAAAGAAAGCCTGCAGCATTTCATTTGGACAGAGGCTTGGTTGCTTGCTGTTTTGTTTTCCAGAGCCAAAGAAGAGTCCCTGCCATTTTTTTTCTTTGAGCGGAAACCATGGATGCTTGGATTTGAGAATTGGAGGGGAAGAAAGCTAGGGAGCTTCTTCTCGTGTGAGATCCAAGGTGAGTGTATGCTTTCTTCTTCCGTGTTTGAGATCTAGAGTCCCTTGGGTAGCTTCCTAGTTTGGGGCTATATTACCACGGAGTGATCTCATTGGTGTGGGATTGGTCCCTTAAGGAGCTCTACGTGTTGTAGAGGCTTTGTTATCAAAGATTTCCACTTGGTTGAGAGTGTGTGAGCTTGGTGAGAGATCTAGGGTTAGATCTTGTTGCTTGGAGCTATTCTCTCATTGTGGAGGAAGAAGATGATGGGATCGGTGTATGCCTTGCTTGATCAGTAGTGGAACCGGGTGCATTGGATGCTGGATGTAGGTTGTTCGCAACCGAACCAGGGTAAATCTCCGTCTCTTTTGTGTTGCTCTTAATTTTGTATTATATTCGCGTGCTTACATTATCTATCGCAAGATCGTCGAGGGAGTTGGTAGTTGGTGACAACTCTCTCTTGTGCCCGTGAGGTGTTTGGTTTTGTGCCTAGGTGACATCTCGGTGGAATTCGGGCTTGGGATTGTTTGGCCACTGTTTCCGTGTATTATAGGTGGTATTGTGTACCTAGCCTACTTGTTTGGGGAGGTGCACGGGGAACCAACAGACGGGAGGTACTTGGGGGAGCCGAGGAGGTGAGGCAGTTGCACGAGGCCGGGGAGCTCGACCGGGCTCTGGAGGGGTGCGAGGCGGCGGCGGCGGCGGGGAAAGGCGGCGGAGTGTGCGAGGGGTGCGGAGGGGTGAGGTTCGTGCCGTGCGAGAATTGCTTGGGGAGCTGCAAGGTGTTTGTAGAGGAGTTTGAGGACGAGGACGAGGACGAGACGACGGCCGGCAGTGCCGGTTTCCGGCGGTGCCCGGATTGTAACGAGAATGGGCTTGTTATGTGTTCGTATTGCTTGTGACACGCCGGGATACATGAACAACATGATATAAGGTGCATTGTTTCATTTGTGTTGTGTTGAGAGTTGAAGAGATGCCTACTTGTTGCCAGTTTGCAAGATTTCCCCCTTTCTTTCTGCTGTCTCCTTCAAACAGAGATTTCAAACGTTTATTGACATTATACATCAAGGGTGGAAATGGAGAAAACATACAACTGACTTACTCTCCCCAACAGATCTATGTGATAAAGACCATATCTTCTTCCAAACTACCATCAGCAGAATCCATCTAGTTCTAATAAGCTTCCAAACTGAATAATCAATTTTGGACTATAGCCAAACGAAATGAATGACAAGCTGAAGATTCAAATTACACAACTGCATATACAACCTGTATTCCAATTTAGGTCTGCAATCGTAGATTCCATTAGGACGCTTGGCAGTTAAAAAAGTATGAAACAATTCTTACTTATGTGAAAAAATGAGTGACAAATTGATAAAAATTTGAACTATTAAGAAAGTATTACACTGGTAACTGCATGAAAGATCTACATCCCGGTTTATGTATGAAAGCATGGAGTCCATTAGAAATAACTTTCAACTGAAAAATAGCAGAATTAATGAAGAAATGATACCCCAATGTAACTTTCGTCACTTCATTTATGCAAAAGCAGCTGTAGAAGCTTCATCCTGATGCAATTGAAGAAATTATTAGGTCAAACACAAAGCAAGTAAAGATCTCCCATAAGTAAAACTTACAGTAAAGGACACTTGAGCAATTAAGATGCATTATAGTCAGAAGACTCAAGCCATTGATAAGATCAGTAAAGCGGCATAATGATCTAGCATGCATATCATTGTCCAATTAACAAAATAAGCCCTGGGCTGGTTGCAACAGAATGTTAGCATATCATTGTCCATTTAACAGATTGTAACACACATGAATGGCAGAAGACCCATTGGCTCGAGTTAAAGGTTTAAGCATAAGAATTCGGTGTTCTTAAATTCAAATTATGCGGCCACACATGCATATGTGGGTTGAAACTGCATCCAAACTTGGGTTATGCTCTTGAAATATGAGGTCAACTGCATATGCAGTCGCATAATCGCATCTGCGCCAGCTTACCCACATTTGAAGGCGCATAAAATAATCGTTTTAAATAAAGAAAGTATAATGTCCAACCTGGTTCTGAATTCAAATTATTATGTATCTACAAGTTTTTAGATTGAATGGCTATTTGAATTTGACATACACAAGTCCCAACACATTTATATTTACAATGATGTATGAATGACTTGGCTTTGACCAGTTTGCAAACTTGGCTATGCCATCCAACAATTTATTGATACAAGTAGTGTACATAACACTGATATTCATCCAACATATAATTGTTTTAACCTCTCACTTCTGTTCCTATATAACAAATATTTGTTGATACAATTGATGGTTGAAAATCGTGAAATGTGACGTCGGATGATATTGGGCCCCATCTGATACTAAAAAAATATCAGCGTCATCATATGGGACAGTATCGTTTTGGGTACCTTGAATATTTCCGCTATGCTCGGAAGCAGACGATATTTAAATCATTGGATGTAGTCTTTCATTTAATAGTATATTAACAATACTTGTTTGCATGCATTCTTTGCTTCACCATTGAGAGAGTCTATAGCCACATGAATGCACAATAATTGAATAGCATTCCTTGCAATGGGAAATGGATGGTTAGGAACTTGAAAAGATACCGATACATAGAAATGTCAATCTTACAGCGTCATAGATGGTAAACATGTGGCTTAAAAAGTAATGGTCTGAACTTTATTGCAGTACACATCTCCTTGATTTTTGAATCTGTATATAAATCGAGGATACCATACTCTTTTAAGTTTTTCACATGCCCATATTCCTTAATTATATTAGAAAATTTTATGAGCAAGCTTGTGCTAAATTATCTGTGTGAAGTATGGGGATTATATTACTTCCAGAAATTTGCAAGATACATTTGCTAGTTACATTTCTCTTCATAAATGTGTTCCTCTAATCTTTTATATCTTCCAGGAGTGCAATAATGAATTCCCTAGTTTTTCTACAGCCTTATTCCTTTTGACAAACATAAACAAAATAGCACATAAACAAGTGGAAACATATTTATTGTACCATCTGATTAGTTTCATTTTGATAAATATTGTCAATATTGGAATTATAACATAAATCATCTTGAGGATCAGATTGGACTCAATTGCCAACAAAATGTTGACACAGCCCATACTAGGTCCCTAACCTAGTCCATTTGTTAGAGACCATGCCCATACTAGGCCCTTAACACTAGCATTGCTAAGGACTCATCCCATATTATGTAGAGTTCTCAGTCACCTTTTGGGTAATACCTGTGGTTGTTGGCTCGATCAACCCCATGTGGGCTGCCCTTGGGTTGGTGCAAGGGGGTTGATGCACCAACCCTCTCACCCTTTAGCCCTATACAAAGAGAACAATGGCTTTGATTGTTATCATTGAAAATTGAGAATCCAATTGAGCTTCTATTGAAGTATTGAGAAAGATTATATAGGTCCAATTGGAAGCTCCATAGGATCATTGAGAGCCATCTTTGAGAGAGCCTATTGTGAGGATGTCTTAGGAAGTGCAGTTGAGTGCCTTTTGTATCTCCTAATTGAAATCAAGAGAAGTGTTTCGTTGGTCGTTATGCGACCTAAATCTTTTGTTTGCTCTCTCTATTTGTTCTTCGTGCTAGATACTTCGGCGATCTGATAGCTTCCGCTCGGTGTACAACAATTGGTATCAGAGCTTTGGTGACGAATATCTAGTCGAAGAAGATGAGCAAAGATGGCGACGACTCCTACTCCAATGGCGCAATCGTCAACAACGCGAACTATCGTATCCAGTACGAAGTTCGAAATTGAGAAATTCGCTGGGTGTATCAACTTTGGCATGTGGAGATGCGAAGAACTTGACATCTTGAACCAACTTGGTCAAGATCAAGTACTAGATGAGAGGCCGACTACGATGTCGGACGCGGAGTGGAAGATGATGAACCGGACCGCTTGCGGCACGATCCGGCTCTACTTGACAAAGGAGAAGAAGTACATTTTCATGGAAGAGACGAACGCGAAAGCGTTATGGGATGCACTTGGTGAGAAGTACATGAAGAAGAACATTCAGAATCGCTTACACCTAATGAAGAGGCTTTTTGGCCTTAAGATGAGGAAGGAGTTTCAGTTGAAGAACACATCGACTACTACAGTAAACTCCTCACAGATTTGAGAAACATCGACATCAAGGTGGAAGATGAGGACAAGGCGATGATTCTCCTCAACCAATTGAATAAAGACTATGAGCACATCGCTTCGATCTTAACCTATGGTAAAGAATCTATCACCTTCAATAAAGTTTCTAACGCTCTTACTAGCAATGAATTTAGAAAGAAGGATGATGAGAAGATGAGGGGCCAGAGGTCCGAAGCGCTTACCGTGGTTAGAAATCAGAGCAATGAAAGAGGTGGAGGCCGCAAAGGGAACTATATAGGCGAGACGAGGGACAATAGTAGAGCTCCACGCACAGACATCGAGAGGGATCAATGTGCCTTTTGCAATGAAAGAGGACATTGGGCGAGAGAGTGCCCAAAGGCCAATAAGAAGAAGGATGTTACCGCCAACATTGTCAAAAGCGAGGAGGTGGATGAGTGAGTCCTAGTTGGTGCGACAGAGGGGGTGAAGAGGGGATGTGTGCTCGACTCGGGTTGCTCAGTCCATATGACACCCCGCAGAGAGTACTTTACTACTTTCCATGAAGGTAGTAAGCGCAAAGTCCTTCTTGGAGACGATGGAGCATGCACAACGGCGGGCATTGGCACGGTCCGCATAAAGATGAGTGATGGTATCACACGAGACATATGTGATGTTCATTATGTGCCCGATGTGAAGAACAATTTAATATCGCTTGGTTCACTTGAAGCCAAAGGTTGCAAAGTGACTATGGAAGACGGCGCTTTGAAGGTGGCATGAGGAGTAATGATTCTGATGATGGAGAAACGTGAAGGCAACCTCTATTACTTGGATGGTATGGTGATGATGAAGACGACAAGAGTTCCAGATGAGCGAACTACTGACTCAAGCTCGCACGCACCAAAGACGACGTCATTGGATGATCTCTGGAGAAGTGGTGCTAATAGAGGTGATGGTTCAAGTCAGTATGGTGGAGATACCTTGTCCCCAAAACTTACACAGCGGATAGATTCTATCAAAGTTTGAAGACCAAGGTATGAGAGATGCCAACCTGTAAGAAAGGTCTCGTTTGCTTTCTTTCTCAAGTATGATGAGTCTCCGACCTTATTCGGTGAGGTGGAGCTCAATGACGACCTATGTAGACGGAGGAAAGATTGGTGTGATGAGATGTAATCAACGACTGATGAAGCCAAGGATCGGGTGGAGCTACTTTGCACTAATGATTGTTCGACGGACGAGCTTATGAAGGTGATATCGGAGTCAAGTTCGAGTATGGCTCAGACTTGTATGTTGACAATATGAGATGACTTTGGTGGTCCTTCTGAGGCAGGCAATGAGGCTCTGCGAAGCCATATGAGCCTTTCAAGGTAGATTGTGTGATTCTCACCGAGGAGTAGCGTTAACGGTCGATTGTGTGACATAGACCCAATATCTCACCAAGGTAGAGATATAAGGTTGTTGGCTCGATCAGCCCCATGTGGGCTGCCCTTGGGTTGGTGCACCAACCCAAGCGGGGTTGGTGGTGGGTTAGTGCACCAACCCAGGGGGGTTGGTGCACCAACTAGTCCTATAAAAAAGAACAATGGCTTTGATTGTTATCATCGAAAATTGAGCATCCAATTGAGCTTCTATTGAAGCATTGAGAAAGATTGTATGAGGTCCTATTGGAAGCTCTATAGGATCATTGAGAGCCATCTTTGAGAGAGAGCCTATTGTGAGGATTTCTTAGGAAGTGTAGTTGAGTGCCTTTTGTATCTCCTAATTGAAATCAAGAGAAGTGTTTCCTTGGTCGTTATGCGACCTAAATCTTTTGTTTGCTCTCTCTATTTGTTCTTCGTGCTAGATACTTCGGCGATCTGATTGCTTCCGCTCAGCGCACAACAATACCAACCCTCGCGGAAATTCCAAGATCGTTGGGACAACGAACAAGACAGAATGGTCTTTCGCTACAAAATACACAACCAAGTAAAATAAAAGGCAATTACCGCAAAAGAGCAACACACCTTGCACACCGGAGATTTATACTGGTTCCACCCAAATATTGGTGTACGTCCAGTTTGGAGAGATCACTGCTGCTTCAGTAATTTTTGGATTACAGCCTATGTCATTTGGTTGAAGGGAACCAACCAAACTCACTATGTAACGGAGAAAGAAACTGGAGAAGACCTCACAACCCAAGCCCCAAACAACCCCTGGTTCGCCTCCTGATTATACTACAGAGAGCCACGAACCTTACAATACTTGGCACTCTAAACACTCGATAGAGAACTCTCTAATTGCTTTTGAGATGCTTCTGGAATTGCTCTGGCTTAATGGAACTCTATACTGAACACCCTCATTTATAGGAAGGGAAGGCGCCGATAAAACGTGTTCCGAATACTGTTCGGAATGCGGCATCCTTCAGTGTCAAAATTTTGTTGCTTCATATCAAACAAAATTTGGTGAGCTTTCATTATCAAACCTAACACATCACATGTGGGCACATGGGGTGTTTTGTATCACAAAGTTTCAACAGTCCACCTTGATACAAACACATCACATATCCCTTAAACCAAAACCTCCACCTTAAGACAACCCACCTTTCCATGAGGTCAGGGCACTTGGCTAGTGAGCTTCGCTCTAAGAATCACCAACTAACCGAGTGTCCAACGAACCCATTTCCAAAAGTGAGTCTCCGAACACTGCCGAATCTCCATGAATCCATACCTAAAGCAAAACATGTAGTGATCTCTCCATGTGCCACCTCGTGGCACCCGAGCACCTCTTTAATGAAAAACAAGTTTGAGCGTCGCTCAAACTTCGCCGCCGACCTTTCTCCAGCCAGGTTCTCCGTGTGAATCTCCTTGGGATATGCTTTGTCGACCTTGCACATCGCCACCCTGAGTTTGCGTCCAAACTCAATGCATCCATTGCAATCTTATCTACCATAAGATCTCCACGCGCCTGCAATGCATAAACTAAATTCACGTAATCATCAAAATGAGCTGGGGCCTTTACGGTGCGTCGCCTCACTCTGCTAGCAATAGAGTCATCCACCATAGCCCTAGTCTCTCCACCTCGACTAGAACTTCCACCATTGTCTCTCCACTTCGACTAGAACTTCCACCACTGTCACGGCATGTAGTAGTCTCCACTTGTGGACTCTCTCCTTCAACCGCCTCACCTTTATCTGTGTCAATACATGGATTTGGAAAAAATACCTCCACATCCTTCGAGACGTTTTCGGTATTTTCTGTAGCCTCCTTTTGCAGCATTGTGGACTCTTCAAATGTAACATGTCGATTAACCAGGACCTTCTTCTCTTCTAGACTCCACAGTCTATAACCTTCAACGCTATCCATGTATCCCAGCAAGATACACTTCTTCCCATTCGCGCTGATCTTGTCACTTTCCTTGTGAACCTGTACTGGACATCTAAATATTCGAAGATGATCTAACTCTACGGGCTTACCTTTCCAGACCTCCTCTGGGATTTTATCACTGATAGCTGAAGATGGAATTCTGTTCACCAAATATACAGCGGTTGACATAGCTTCAGCCCAAAATCCCTTTGACAATCCCGATGTAAACCTAGACACCTCGCCTTCTCAAGAAGTGTCCTATTCATCCGCTCGGCAACTTCATTTGACTGCAGATCTCCTGGTGTAGTGAAGTGACGCCTTACTCCTTGCTCCCGGCAGAATCTTGTGAAAATTGCAGAAGTAAACTCGCCACCATTGTCGGATCTCAGCACTTTTAGCTTCTTTCCTGTTTGAGTCTCCACAAGGGTCTTCCACGCCTTAAACTTCTCAAACGCCTCCGACTTTTCCTTCATCACATACACCCATACCTTCTAGAGAAATCATCAATAAATGATAAGAAATAACGCGTCATACCTAGAGAGTGAATTAGCGCAGGAGCCCAAACATCGGTGTGAACATAATCAAGAATCCCTCCCGTGTTATGCTTCCATGTGTTGAAGCTAACCTTTGTCTGCTTGCCGTAGACACAATCCTCGCAGAACTCCAGCTCCTTGAAGTTCACCCCATTGATCAAACCACGCTTCCTTAAAGCCTCCAAGCTTTTCTTCGCGACATGGCCTAGTCTGAGATGCCACAGCCTGGTCGAATCAAGCTCATGCGAGCTCTTAACGCCAACACTGAAGTCGCCAATGATTGTCGTCACCTTCAACAAATATATGCCATTTACCTTTTCACCTCTTATCACAACTATCGATCCCGTCGATATCTTCAGCACATTCCTCTCGATCGTGACCTTGCAACCCATGGAATCCAACGTCCCCACAGAAACTAGTGACTTTCTCAAAGCTGGAACGTGCCATACATTGGTGAGTATGCGCACCACGCCATCGAACATCTTGATTCTTACCGAACCAACTCCAATAGCTTTGCACTCTTCATCATTGCCCATAAAGACTAATCCATCCTGCTTAGTGTTGTAGGTATGAAAACAATCTTTATTTGGAGTCATATGAAACGACGCACCTGAGTCTATGATCCAGTCATGGTTCGCAACTTCTAAAGAAGTTGCAGTGAAGAGATCGTAGGAATCCTCGCTCCTCACGTCTTCCATTTGCACAGTTGCAACTGATGATGATGCGTGTGCCTCCTTGTCGTTGTTCCTTCTTTCCGGGCATTCTCTTTTCCTGTAACGACCCGATTCCCGGGCCCGTTACTTTTTGGTAATTGCGCAGGTCCTGCAGTTAACCAGTGAAAACAAAATAGCCACGATGCAGAGATGTACAAAAATACCCAAATAGTGTCCATTTATTACATCCATATTGTACAAAAATGTTCCAACAGACGTACATGAAGAAAAGAAAATACAACTGAAAACAACTCTGAAAGCTGCGGACTCACGGTCAAATTCTGGCGCTATTAACTCTAGAGCATCTGCCTCTATATGTACATCGTCTGCGGTGCCACAGAGATGAAACCGTAGGTAAGTCACAACAATTCTAGCAATAGAAACAAAGTAGTGCAAAAGTATGAAACAGACTATAGTAAACAAAAGATGGTCATATAAGTACAAAAAGTAAAGTATGAGCTGACAGATAAGTAAAGTACTGGTAACTGTACGTAAAGGTAACTGTGTAAGTGTAAGAGTGATAACTGTGACATGGCATATAGTAGCAACAAAATTTCGAACACAGACAATATGATGACGATAGTTAGGCATCCATGTGGTTGTAGCAACACTTAGGGAGGTGAGCGTCGTTTGGCTATCTAATAGTGTAGGCGGGCCAAATAATAAGAAGTCTAACTTAACTTCCAAATCAGCCAGTCAGTCAGGGCTTGAAGGCACATGTCACTTCAAAGACCGCATGAACAAGTCCATTGGTTGACCAACCCCCTTCTCATTCCTTCCTAGACACTGATTCAGTCGTAATTCAAGACCGCTCATTATTAAACCGTTCTATCACGTTCGAGTAGTCTCGACTTAGTCCGTAGAATAGTAGTAGTTCGTGACTGAAGTAATGGTATCAATCAATTATCAATCAATCAAACTAGTGCATCAGTCTTAAATGCCGTAAGGGCCCAATAGTGTGCTACGTAAATGCCCGAGGGCCCAATACTGTTCTCAGTAAATGTGCTCCGCAAATGCCCGAGGGCCCAATAGTGTGTTCCGACAATACCAACAAACATGAGCACAATACATCAATCAAACTAGTGCATCAGCCTTGGCTTGAGTGCACGATATGCAACCAGAATTGCACCCATCCCACGGAGCAACTCGTGGAATCTCTACCTACCATTCCTGCAGGGTGATGGTACAGCTTAACTAATAAGGGTGGACCCGGTCACTCCCGCACACTTCGTAGCTCAAGACTACCCCGTATCCCGTGTATTATCTTAGACCAATGTTCATATCAGTGTTCGTATCAATATGGCCTCATGGGCCCTGTATCACTCAGCTAGTGCAACAGTCTCAGCTCGAGTGTACGATATGCAACCAGAAGTGCACCCATCCCACGGAGCAACTCGTGGAATATCTACCTACCATTCCCTTCAGGGTGATGATACAGCTTAACTAATAAGGGTGGACCCGGTCACTCCCGCACACTTCGTAGCTCAAGACTACCACATAACCCGTGTTGTATCACATTTCATATTTACAATCGTATCCGTATCTGTGTCCGTATCCATATCGGTATCCGTATAGCCACATAGGCCCATCATTTCATACATCCAATAATGTGTACAACAATACTTTCGTCAATGAGTAGAACAAATCACATATATGGTATTTACTTGCTGAAAAGTCAAGGCAGAAGCCTCAACAGAGAATATCAGTCCTGAGCAATGCTTTGAAGTCCAACAACTATGATATCTAATTTCATAAAAGTGCACTATTTCAATTTAATCCTGAGCAATGCTTTGAAGTCCAATAATTATCTCAATTTAATCCTGAGCAATGCTTTGAAGTCCAGCAACTATAATATCTAATTCCAAGTGCACTAGTTCACTTTAGTCCTGAACAATGCTTTGAAGTCCAGCAATTATCACAATTTAATCTTGAGCAATGCTTTGAAGTCCAACAACTATGATATCTAATTCCATAAAAGTGCACTATTTCAATTTAGTCCTTTGGTCATTCCACTATTGATCAGTTTTCTAGTTAAATTAGGTCTCTAATCATTGGTTCAAGTTAGAGCTGTTCTGAGTCTAAGTGTCATGGCCTAAGTTCATACGAGTACACAAACTAAATTTCTAAAGTTAGAATTAAAGTGACTTACACTCGAGATCATCGTGGCAAGACTAGGTCGGAGCTAGAGCTTATAAAGATGCTCGTGCATGAGAAATAGTACCTGCAAACATCAGAAATAATTGGTTAACAATCACACTATTTTCTATCTATTAGTCGTTTTGATTTTATAAACTGATTGAAACGTTGTCAAAAAGCTTTCTAAATTTTTCTATAGCCTAGATATAAGGAAAATAATTTTATCGTAGGAGGAAATATTTTTCTGAAGTTAATACTAATTTTTATAATTTTTAAAAGCTTAAAATCAATTTAAAAACTAATTTTTAATTAAGTACGTAATTATTCAATAAATTATTCTGGATGCAATCTGCATCAGAAAGTTGCAAATGAACTGTCAAAATGGCCGTCTTGGAGAGTATTTTAACATATATTTTTATCACATATTGGTTTACGTGAAAATAGCAAGTTACCGATTTTTGAATGAAAATAACCGATTTAACTTTTAGGCTTAAAAATTATTTCTGGAAAATCTAAGCGTCCGATTGAGACGAAACTAGTTCCATTGGGTCCAGAATGTCATTTCTGATTTTTCAAAACTGGTCTTGTATTTTTCTGACCCTTATATAATTTACTATTAATTTAAACCCAATAAACCATATATAATAATTTATAAAATGCCGTATTTTTCAATATACGAATACGTATATCCGTATTTCTTCGTTATAACGTACTCACCCCCTCGTTCCTTTCGCTTGTGCATGCGGGGCGGGGGTTTCGCTCGTCGGAGGCTACGACGTTGAGGCAGCGGCGACGGAGGGCGGCGGTCGGGCGGCTCTGGCGGCGGCGTCAGCAGTGTACAGCGGCGGACGACGTGGCGGCGAACTCGTGCGAGGCTGAGCGAGGGGAGGCAGGCAGCGGTCGCTGGACAGGGGTGAGCGATGCTCTCCGGCGAGGGCTTCGAGCACAGTGGCATTGCAGCGGGTTGTCGGGGTGACCGGAGATGGCGAGCGGGCACTTCGGAGAGGCGGAGGGGGAGGCTTTGTGGCTGCTGTGGGGTCGGAAGACGGCGGTGCTGCTCGGAGGTGCTTCGTGCTGTCGAAGGGCGAGCAAGCGGTGCACGGGAGCGGCAGTAGTGGCGGTAGCACGGACGTCGGGGCCTGCAGCGGAGGCTATGCACGGGGGCGAGTCGAAGGCGACTACCGGAGGGGAGAGAGTGCGGGCGGTGGCTTGGAGCTCGGGGGTGGTGCTTGGGCTTCGACGGAGCTCCTTGGAGCTGGAGGCGACGGTCGAGTTCCGGCGAGGGTGGCTTCGGGTTCGTCCGGCGTCGAGAGGAGGCGGAAGCAGCGGTCGAGGCCTTTGGATGGGCAGAGGGCGGCTGTGGGTGTTCGTCGGAGCACGGCCTGAAGGTGGTGCACGGCGTGAGAGCATGGGCGCTCGGGGACGGGGTGCTCGGCGTTCAACGTCGATGGCGACAGTGGCGGAGCTCAGGGAAGAGAGGCGGAGAGCTGTGGGCTTCGGGGGCTACTGCTCTGGTCGTCGGAGCAGCGGGAAGGCGGGGCTGCGTTGGTGGACGTCGGCGGGCGAGCGGAGGAGCTCAGGGGCGCTGGGGACGTCGTCGTCGGAGAGTGTCGGGGTGTGTGGGTGCTGCCGAGGGGTGCTGAGCAGCTTGCGGGGAGCTCGGGCGTCTTACGATGGCGGAGATGGCGAGCTCGCTAAAGGCGGAGCAGTCGGGGGCTGTGCGTGCGTGGGTTGGGTTGCCGTGGAGCGGGCTGAGGGAGGAGAGAGTACGTGGGCTTGGGGTTACGGGGTGGGAGAGAATAATTAGAGGGATATATATAGGGTAAGTAAATCAATTAGATATTAAGCCTCATTAATACCTAGTCAAGTTATTTAATAGGTTAGGTTAAACTTTAGACTAAAAATTAAATGGAGTTAGACTAAGTTAGGAAATTGTCTAAACGTGTTAAGCATTTGGGTGAATAGTAACTAGTAATTAGGCTAAGGTAATTAGTAATTAGCTAGGGTAATTAGTGACGGTAGCAGAAAAATTGTAATGAAATTACGATTTTGCCCCTACTAGTAAATGTGTCCGAAAAATTACGAAAACATACCCACGGGATCGCATCGTCACGAGGATCGCGAATACGAAGTCCGTTTCAGGGTTTGAGCTACGGAAATACTAGTTTTTGGCCAAAACGTTTAGAAAGCGGGTTTGCGGGTTCTCTATCGAAATGATATCAGAAAATTACGAAATTAATGTGGGAAGCTCTAAATGATCATTGAATGTTACTGTAAAAGTTTGAAATCGTTTTGATGATGTTTGTATAGAAAATAAATTCATAAAGCCAAAACGGTAATAACTGAAAATGAATTTTATCAGAAATGTTTTGAGTATTTGATGAAATCCTATTTTACTAAAATACTCCATAACTAGTCTGGTACTTCAAAATATTTTTAAAAGAAATTTTGAAATCAGTAAAACTCCTGACAAACCATTATAAAAGAGTTTAAAAATTGAAAATTTTGGTCAAATTCGTAAATAGTTTGTCTTGATGAAAACAGGCCGTTACATTTCCAATGTCTATGCTTCTTGCAAATATGACACCTCGTGTCTCTGGTCCTCGATCTCAATCTCGATCTCCCGTTGTAGTTGCCTTTTCTGTTGCTTCGCTCCGAAGCAAACATCACCTGGCTGTCTGAAGCTCCTTCGCTCAAGCTAATGCTTGCCATGCGATCTCGCAACTCCTCGCTGTAGAGCCCTGTCTGCACATCTTCAAGAATGAGAGTATCTCGACTGTAGAGCATGGTGTTGATGAACGTCGTGTACCTCTCTGGTTACGACAGGAGCAGGAACATAGCTTCATGCTCTGCCTCCACAGTCAGACCAACCGCCCTCATCTTCATCACTAAGCCGTTGAAGGTATCAATGTGATCCTTCAATGAGGTCCCATGTCGCATCTTGAAAGTAAAGAATGTCTTCAGTAGGATAAGCCGATTAGTGAGCAACTTCTTCAGGTACAGCTTCTCGAGCTTCTCCCATAATTCCTTGGACGTAGTCTCTTCGGACACTTGGTAGATTACCTCGTCCGATAAGCTGAGCTGGATGGTTGTCATCGTCGAGTCCTCTGTCTCCATCTTCTCCCTTTTCAAGATATCTGCAGGTAGAGCCGCCATGTCGTACACCACCCGGTGTACGAGGTCCTTTCGCAAGATAGCTTTCATCTTGTAATGCCATATCTCGAAGTTACCCTTACCATTGAATCTTTCGATTTTGTAGTGCGAGCCTCCCACCGTCGCATGCGATCGCCCCGCATACGAGTCTGAATTGGTTGCGTCTCCTTTTGTAGAAGAGTCCTTTGCCATCGCCTTGGGCTTGTCTCACGAGCCTTGATGCTCTGATACCAATTGTAGAGTTCTGAGTCACCTTTTGGGTAATACCAACCCTCGCGGAAATTCCAAGATCGTTGGGACAATGAACAAGGCAGAATGGCCTTTCGCTACATAATACGAAACCAAGTAAAATAAAAGGCAATTACCACAAAAGAGCAACACACCTTGCACACCGGAGATTTATACTGGTTCCACCCAAATATTGGTGTACGTCCAGTTTGGAGAGATCTAGGGCTGTTGACGAACAGAACGTTCGACGAACTACTCGTGAACAAGCTCGGTACATGTTCGTTTACGTTCGTTCAAGAAGCTTAATGAACAAGCTTGAACAGATTTTTAGAGCTCGGTTAGTAGACGAATAGAGCTTGAACATCACTGTGTGCGTTCATTTATGTTCATGAACAAGCTCGTTAAATGTTCGTGAACAAGCTCGTTAAGTGATGTTCATGAACAAGCTCGTTAAGTGTTCATGAACGAACATGTACAGAAAATAGTAAATTTAGACAAATACTATATTTTTTACTATGCTTGGACTGGATGCTTGGAATGGGATTTATGAAGCTATTATGCTGGATTTGTTTGTTTTTTACTGCAAATATTTAATCCTTTTATTTAATTGATTTAGTCATCGGCAATTATGTTTAAATATTATTATTCCTGATTAAAAATTGACGTTCGTTTGTTTGATTGAAAATCTGTTCATGAACAAGATTGATTGTGTGTTCACAAACATGTTCCCGAACATGTTCACGAACAAGCTCGATAAGTTTTATTAACGAACGGAACGTTTGATTTACTAGTGAACAAGCTCGATATATGTTCGTTTGCATTCGTTTGATAAGCTTAACGAACAAGCTTGAACAGGTTTTTAGAGCTTGGTTAGTAAACGAACAGAGCTTGAACATGGATTTTGTTCATGAACAAAACCAAGCACCCTGTTCAAGCTCTCGTTCGTCTACAGCCCTAGAGAGATCACTGCTGCTTCAGTAATTTTTGGATTTCAGCCTATGGCATTTGGTTGAAGGGAACCAACCAAATCCACAAAGTAACGAAGAAAGAAATTGGAGAAGACCTCACAACCCAAGCCCTAAACAACCCTTGGTTCACCTCCTGATTATACTACAGGGAGCCACGAACCTTACAATACTCAGCACTCTAAACAGCCGATAGAGAACTCTCTAATTGCCATTGAGATGCTTCTGGAAGTGCTCTGGCTTAATGGAACTCTATGCGGAACACCCTCATTTATAGGAATGGAAGGCGTCGATAAAACGTGTTCCGAATACTGTTCGGAATGCAACATCTTTCCGTGTCAAAATTTTGTTGCTTCATATCAAACAAAATTTGGTGAGCTTTCATTATCAAACCTAACACATCACGTGGGGGCGCATGGGGTGTTTTGTATCATAAAGTTTCAACATATTAGGCCCCTAACGCTAGGCTCACACCCCAATTATTAAGTATTAGCTAGCATCCAACCCAAAACTAATTGGTATTAGGTCGAGAGGCCATCTAATACTTAAACACTTCATTTCTTTTGTCCTTTTCGATGTGAGACTAAGTGGAATCGTAACATATCACCACGCTTCGACACCGGCCGTCCACGACGGCCCACTCTGGCGTGCCCACTAAGTGGCCCACTCTGGCGTTTACCAGGTCTCCCCCTCCTAGGTCGCTCCTTCCTCAGGTCGTCCCTTCCGCTTCTGACAACAGCCGTCCACATCGACCCACTCTGGGGTGCACACCCTAAGTGGCCCACTTTGGCCTCTACCAGTTCGTCCCCTCTTAGGTCGCTCCTTCCGCAGATCACCCCTTCCGCACCGTGGGTCGTAGCATGGGGCTTACTCTGATACCATTTGTTAGAGACCCAGTCCATTCTATACCCCTGACCTAGTCCATTTGTTAGGGACCCATCCATTTCTAGGTCCTTAACACTAACCTTACTAAGGACCCATCACATACTATGTCCCTAACACTTGGCTCACACCCTAATTATTAAGTACTAGCTAGCATCCAAACCAAAACCAATTGGTATTAGACAGAGAGGCCCTCTAATACTTAAACATTTTATTTCTTTTGTTCTTTTCCAATGTGAGGACTAAGTAGGATCGTGACATAGTCATAGATCATAGCGACTTCTTGATTTACGTTAGAACTATGACAAATAATTTGATAAACTAGATAATGGAGATTTGCACCACTAGTTCTCCGAATAGGAGGACACTTAAGGACTGTCCACCCAAGTTTCAACTGTAGCTCATCTGCTCTCCTCAGTAAATAAATCAAACAACAATGTTGCAATACTGATGGGCTCGCAGATTATCAAAATTTGCCGTTTTGGTAATTTTCGGATTTTTAGGGGTCGTTTCCTACATTTTGTCTTTTTGGGGTTTTCTGCAATTTTGCCTTTTTCTGAAATCAATTTATATATGGGTAGTGGTGAGGGGATTCTTATACTTATTTTGAGATAGAAATCATAAGAGATGTTGAGAATTCATCTACTTTCGAGACGGTGCGGTCGTCCTCTTGAATGGGTGACTTGGGAGAACGGTCCACCTCTCTAACATTAACATTATCTTCATTATATCAATTTTATATAATAAAAATCAGATCTTTCCTTTAGATCCTATTAATTTGATATCAGAGCTTTGAGAACCATAACGGCGACAAGATCGAAAGACAAATTTGACGCCTTCGAGGAAAAGTACAACGGCGAGCTTGACGTTGTGAAGCAAACCATATCAAAGCAAAGGAAAGCCCTAGTGCAAATCATGCAACTTGCGGGCATCTCGTGAAAATCAACGAGGAGGCCGGAAACCCTAACCATTGGGCAAAAGACGTCGACTTTGGAGAAGAGCAAGGGCAAAGCAATGGAATACGAAGGGATGCTCTCGGATGCCGACGAGTATTACACGAAGGATGAGGACAAGCCCCCGAGGGGCGACAACCCTAGTTGACCCCCGAGGGGAGCCCAGCAGGGCCGCCCGGCCTCTACAGCGTAACTGCAGGACCGAACGGCCCCCAGGGAAGGCCGACCGGCCTCTGCCGTGTCCCAGAAGGGGCAGACAGCCCGTCGCACGACCCTTGTAGGACTGCGGCAGGGGCGACATGCCTCTACCGTGTCCCTGTAGGGCAGCCGCAACTCTGCAAGCCCCGAATAGGGGCAGACAGCCCCTGCCATGGCCGGCAGGGGTCCAATCAGTTTCCGACAGCCCATCGGGGGCCAGACAGCTTCCGATCGACGGTGCAGGACAACGACAACCCTCCTGTGGACATTTTGGAGTACGACGACGACGGATATAAGTTTCTAGGGCCCCACGGCTCCCGATATGCTGCGGAGAGGCAACAAAGCCCTCTTCCGGCCAACGAGGAGTACCCAGAGGATATTGGCATGGGCTTGGCCCTGAGGATACCGAGGCTCCATTTTGGGCGGCGATGATGGAGGAGACTATGGAGACAGCGATGGAGGCCAACAGAGGGGTTTGGAACGACATAGAGACAGATGGAGATACACCTACCAACCCCTTCATCATAGGCACTTCAAGGAGCGACCTGATTAGGGAAATTTTAGGGTGGATAATCGTGTGAGAAAGCTAAAGATACCAATATTTGAGGGAATGATCCATATGGCTGGATTTACCGGGCGAAGAGATTCATTTCAGTGACGCGCCTGACGGAGGTACAAAAATAGTCCAATTAAAAAAATCAAAAGTGAAAATGATAGAAAGTAAATATGTTGTATATATTCCATAACATAGAGATTAGAATGATGTTTTCGTTCAATATTGTTCATTATTGTTAAGTATTGATCAAAGATTATATATATACACGTGATCATGAGACATCTTGATATCGAACTCATGATATTTTCAGTTGGGATCTTATTTAAAACTAGTGTGTTGTCAAGCCTCTCTTACTTTAGATTTATTTACCGAAAGCTATTTTGTTGCAGATTGTGAGGTTTCAGTCTTCACTCTTTTCATCTCATCTTGCCCCGTTGATGCAAATATGAATATGGTAGGAAGTGTTGATAAAAAACCATTGGAACCGCGCAGAACAACATGTCCTAACAACTGGCTAAGGAGCTAAGGCTTGAAAAATTGGGTCACACAATAAACCAATCACCCAATCTCTCAACGGATCTTGTGAAAGCAAATTAGTAAACGAAATGCGACAAACTTAAAGTAAATGAGGCAGAGGATTTTGCCTTGGTTCGGTTGCGAACAACCTACCCTACCATTTCAAGACGATCCACTACCAATCAAGGAGAACACACGAGCTTACGCCAACACCTTCTTCTTCACACTCTTGTGAGTAACAACTTGGCAATTACAAGCCCTCTCAAATCTCACAAATGAAGAAGAAGAGAATGAGAAACACTAGAAGACCTAAGCTCTTCTAAACTCTCAAAGCTCATTCCTTTCTCTTCCAAAAGCAAAGAGAACAACGACAACACTTCACACACTTTCTTTCGCACGAGACAACCAAAAGGCAGTGGCTTCTTTTCTTTTTCCCTCTGAAAACCAAAGATAGCGCTCTCTGCTTGCTGAAAAAAAATTAGCAGCAAGCACACCTTTTTCTCTCTGTCGGCTGGTCAAAACAAAGGATCCAAAGCCTTTAATTCCCCCAACCACCATAATGCATGGGCCCCTCAAGACTGATCAATGGGTGGAATTTTGCAGCATAAAAAACAACACTATACCTTACTACAAAATCTCTCACTCCATCTAAGCTCTACCTTGATTAAAACTCCATGGTCACTCCACGGACCTCATCGTCGTCTCGGAATCTGCACCATTTAGCGACACACTCAAGCCATTAAACAAATCAAGCTCAAGCATGTCTTGAGCTTGATAGCGGGAACGGGCTTGGTGAACATGTCTGCATGGTTCCTCTTAGTTGGGACCTTATGAGGCTCAATCTGTTTACTCTCCTCCTCTAGGAAGCAATCACAGATCTCAATGTGCTTAGTCCTTGAACTGTAAGCATGATGCTCCGCAAAATGAATAGCACGCTGGCTATCGCTAAAAACCAATGACAATCTCTGCAACATCCCTAAATCCTCTAGCAGACATCTCAAATATTTGACCTCCTTCATCGCTTCTACCGTGGCAATCAACTCGGCCTACATGGTTGACAACGCAACCACTGACTGTAGGACTGATCGCCACAACACTGCTGCGGTGGCCAACGTTAACACATAACCTGTGGTCGATCTCCGTCTGTCCCCGTCGCCAGCATAATCAGAATCGCAGTATCCAGTCATCACCACACCTTCACCTCTGCCAAAGTGCAAACCGACACAAACTATACCTCGCAAATATCGTAATATCCACATGACGACCTGCCAATGCTTCTTGCATGGGTTCGCCATATATTTGCTCACTACTCCCACGGCCTGTGCAATATCAGGACGCGTGCAAACCATAGCATATATCAAGCTCCCAACTGCACTAGTATATGGCACCTAAGACATAACATTCTTCTCCTCCTCAATGCTCAGTGACTGCAATACCGAAAGCTGAAAGTGAGCTCCAAGAGGTGTCCCCACGGGCTTCGCACTCTCCAGTGCATAACGGACGAGCACCTTCTCAACATACGCCTTCTGCGACAAACTCAACTAACCCTGGATATCTCCATCCCTACGATTTACTTCGCCGACCCCAAGTCCTTCATATCGAACTCTCTCCCTAGCTTCAACTTCATCTTCTTAACCTCAAACATGTTACATGAAGCAATCAACATGTCGTCAACATAAAGTAGGAGGTAGATGCATGAGCCATCATCCAATGTGTGCACATATACACATTGATCCTTCACGCTCCGCTCAAATCCTATACTCATCAGGAAACTATCAAATCGCTTGTACCACTGTCAGGGTGACTGCTTCAACCCGTACAAGAATTTCATCAACCTGCAGACCATCATCTTCTTGCCTTCCACCACGAACCCCTCTGGTTGGTGCATGTAAATCTACTCATCCAAATCACTGTGCAGAAAAGCGATCTTGACATCGATGTGCTCCAACTCCATGTCCATGGATGCTACCAGTGATAACAAAACACGAATGGAAGTGTCTCACCACTGGAGAAAATATCCCATTGTAGTCATCTCTCTTCCTTTGTGCAAAACCCTTAGGCACTAGCCTTGCTTTGTACCGTACATCACCACCATTTTCGGTCGAGCTTTCCTTGACTTGTAGATCCACAAACATCCAATGGCACGCTTCTCATGTGGTAGAGGCACTAGCTCCCACGTATCATTGTGGTGGAGAAACTCCATCTCTTCCTCCATAGCTCCTTGCCAATTCGCTGCATCACTCGAGCTAATGGTTCCTGTAGGAGGATATATGCCCATAAGGTGATTTATCTTAAGTATACGTCTTGTTAATACAATATATGGTGTACATTATTCTAAGTATGAAATCGTTTGAATAAATATACTTAGATAATGTCCATAGACTTATAGTTAGGTCCTTACGAATCCGGATAAGATCTCGATTATGAGTAGTAAGTGACTGAATAGAAACTTAAGTCTTAAACGGCTTGTGGTCATAGATGTGTCAAGAACTGGATATCGGAACATCGGACAGACCATTGTGTCTTTGTCTTACCTTAGGGTAATGATGATCTGATAGTCATTCGACTTGGTGAAGTCGAAGACGAGACACATGTGCTCATTAGAGAATGAGTTCACTGAACGGCCAACATAGAGTTATTATATGGTTAAAACTTTAACTAAACTGTCTATAATAACTCTAGGGTGATGATATGTAAGCCGGTCCTTAAGACCTGAAGTCATTTATACGAACCTGTGAGCGAACGGTGTCGCTTAGACCTATGATCGAGCTTCGAGGCTAGGACTGCTGAAATATCTTAGGTTGGGTTGCACCTGAAGCTCTTGAGGCGAGTAGATGACTAAGATGTGATTCGTCTCTTCCGTTAAAGGGAAGTTAGTGTCACAGGCTCAGTACGGTCTTTGTGTTAATCCTCGGCCGGGGTACGTTGTAAGATGTACAACGTGAATACAACAAAGACCGGCGTATGCTGACCAATGTTGTCTAATGGGGTTGACAGTAAACCATACCCTAGGCCAACAAGGACACAGTCTTGACAAAGGGACTATAGCTAACGGTATTCATCACTGACACAGCCAATGTAAATCCAACAATGCTTTGTCAATGAGTCGATTACGTTATGATGATTCTGAAACAGAGACGACAACTACTGCTCGTGGTGACCGTCATCTAGGGGTTTTGAGCCCCAACCAATAGTAAGGTCAGGCTGTAGGGTCTCACACCGAGTAGCGTTCGTGTCTTAGTAATAGGAAGATTAATAAGAGAAATTCATATAATGAAATGGAATAGTTAAATTTTCACAAGCCAGTTGTGAGACTAAGTCGTAGAAGCAATAGAGACATTGTTGCATTTGATGCAAACAAAGATTAATGTGTCGTAAATTGGTTACGACAATAATTGTAGGAACAAATGCATTGGAAAGGGTTACCTGGTTGACGGGATCGAACCGGTCTAAACACATGTTTAAACCTCGTCCAAATTGGAGCTCAAACGAGCCCAGAAACGCAAAAACAGTCCGAAGCAAAGTGGGTTAGACCCACTTGGGCTTACGGGCCCATCCGCGAAGGGTAAACGGGCGCATGCCCGCTACTGAGCGGGCATGGCCCGCTGCGTGAGCCAGCACGGCCCGCTGGTTGCAGCGGGCGCACGCCCGCCCTCCTTGCCTAGGGCGGGGGCGCCCGCTAAGCCTAGCGGGCGCGCCCGCAACTTAAGTGAAAATAGGGGTTTTTGAAACCCCTAATGACGGCTACGAAAATTGATTTTTTGCCCGTCTTTGGGCAATTGTTTGAGGGGTCAAACGAAGTCGAAATTCGTCACCGTTCGTTTCTACGCGTTCACCATTCGAAGCCCTTCAAATTGATAGCTTGTTTGGTGTCCAAAGTTTAATGAATAAAGAGAATTAATTCGTTGAAGTTGGCCTTTATGAAAGGCTTACTAAAACTTCAATTAAGCTAAACTAGCTTAATTAAATTCTATTCAATTTGTCTTTTGTCCCACATTGCTCGCAACGAAACAAGAGGTGCCGACTCCCTATATAAATAGGGGTGCACTCTCTTCGTTGAAAGATGCACCAAGTCCTCGATCGAGTAGCTCCGAATTTTAGAGCAAGCTCGATCTACGACTAAACTATTCTCTCTCTCTTCTTCCTATTCTCCCGAATAGTCCTAGTAAGACTAGGAAGGGGGTTTGGATTCGGATCCAGACGTCTAAGACGCGGGTCTACTCAAGTGAAACATTCTACCGCGTGTGATCGGCTTGGAGGCGGGAGTCAGCTCGGGCAGATCGGTTCGAGGGTGCGAGGCAGCTCGGGTGAATCGAGTCAAGGCGGTTCGGCTACGAGGAGCGTCAGAAGACGGTGCGGTACATCTTGCCCGCCATAGGGTCAAGATTCTGGGTATGTTCTCTAAGTAATTTTAGTGTACTTTAATTTCGTCGCAGTAGGATAGATCCCTCTTGGGGTGGTCAGATCCACCCCAAGTTGGTATAGATCGGGCTAGGTTCTGGCTCCCTCAGGGCTTAGCTAAACTGTTTAGCTAGATAATTTTTATTTTCCGCTGCGATTTATGCTTCTATGGTCCGTCCGACTTAGGACGGACACAGATCCGAGCTCTGAGGGTCTGCCAAAACCCCTATAGTTCCACCATAGGTCATAGGCTCCTCGTGCTCAATGTTTAATGCATACGACGATATGTCGTCAAAGGAGAATGTCGTGTAATCCCAAGCTCCAAGTCTCTCGAGCGCCTTCTTGGTTCGCTTTGACCTCCGCACCTCATCTGCAACAAATGCATCACATACCTGAGCTGGGACTGGTGTCTGCATATGGTCCTCAACATGGACCTCATCATGTCCCGCAACGGGGACCTCGACCATCGGCTCCTTGCTGTGTCGCCTCTGAAATGGGATCGGGAGATCATTCGTCTCTGGCGCGGTCTCTCCAGGTGACTCGTCTCCCTTCCAATGAGTATGCATCGTCCTAAGCATCACAGACTCATCGAAGGTGACGTGCCTACTCAAATCGCCTTGCGGCCCACCGGGTCCCACACGCGATATCCTTTCACACCATCGACATATCCGAGGAAAATGAACTTCTTGGTCCTCGGATCCAACTTGTCGCCCCTATCATGTGCATATGCCGGGCAACCAAAGATGCGCAGGTAAGAGTAGTTACCAAATTTCCCACTCCACTTCTCTTCCAGAATTTGGTAGTCAATCGCCGCCGACGGAACTCTATTCACTATATGCACGGCGGTAGTGAGTATCCCACCCCAAAATTCCTTCATCAAACCGACAGAGTGCCTCAAGCAACGCACTCTCTCCAACAACGTCATGTTCATCATATCTACAACCCCATTCGACTGAGAATCCCCTAGTGTAGTAAAATAACGTCGAATCCCATGGGATCTGCAGAATCCTGTGAACACTCTCAAGGTGTACTCCCCTCCGTTGTCGGATCTAAGGACTTTCACCGCCCTGCCAATCTGCTTTTCAACTATCGCAAGCCATTGCTTGAACATCCCAAAGGTTTGATCTTTCGTCTTCATCAAGTACATCCAAAACTTTCGAGAATAATCATCGATGAAGAGTACAAAGTACCTGCCCCGCCTCCTGATGCTACAGGACACGGCCCCCACACATCGGAATGTATGTAATCTAAAGGACCTCGGCTAGTGTGCTTCCCCGTGTTGAACTGCAACTTTGTCTTTTTCCTGAACACACATCTTTCACAAAACCCCACACTCTCATCACTACCTCCAATCAATTTTCTTCGACGGAGAACATCGAGGGTCTTATCACACGAATGACCCAAACGATAATGCAATAAGTTCGCTGAATCTCCGTCACTCGAGCTAATAAAGGTGGCATCATCTTTACCTTATATTGTGGTACCTTGTAAGGCATATAGATTCCCTACCTTTCTTCCCTTCATCACAACCATGACTCCTTTGGATACCCTCAGTTTTCCATTCTCTACGACTGACTTGCATCCAACATTATCCAACACACCAATGTATATCAAGCTCTTTCGAAGATCAGGGACATGCCTCACATCTGCTAGGGTACGCACTATGCCATCGTGCATCTTGATCTGAACAGTTCCAATACCCACGGGCTTACACGCTGCATTGTTTCCAATGAGAATAGAGCCTCCGTCTTCTTGGAAACGGTAAGTGGAAAACCAATTCCAATGTGGAGTCATATGATATGAACAACCGATTTCCATCAACCACGCAACTTGTGCCTCACCGGACACCCCCGCTGCGAACATATGTGGATCTCTACACATTTCACCATGGTCTCTATCATCACGAATCTGCATGTCCTCAAAACCTAAGGAAACGAAACCAGACGCTTCCTTGTCCTTCCTCCCAAATCTATTGGGGCATTGGTTCCTCCAATGGCCTCTCTACTTGCATATAAAGCATGAGATGTCCTTCCTATCACGAAAAATGTCGGGACTTCGAGCGATCCTTCTTGAAATGGCCTTGACCGCCTATCTTGTTCTGCCTCCCTCTCACATACAATGCTTCATCGCGGTTTCCTCAAAAGTCTCTCCTTGGACCTTCTCTCATAACATCTCGGTATGAAGCGACGCCTTCACCTCTTCCACAGTGAGCGTTGTTCGTCCATAAATCATGGACCGAACAAATTGGAAGAACTCCTCAGTCAACTAACATAATAAGATCACCGATTGTTGCTCATCTTCGTTCTTGACATCTATTTCCCGCAACTACATCACAATCCAATTCAACTCATTTATGTGGTCTTTTACTGCCGATCCGGGCTTCATCTTCAAAGTGTACAACTGCGGTAATAAGTAGAGGCGGCTTGTAAAAAATTTCTTCATATACAACCCCTCTAACTTCTTCCCCATATACTTGGTCGTAGCCTCATTCAACACCTCTCGCAAGATGGTGTCGACTAACAATAGCTGAATGGCACTATATGCCATTCTCTCCATCTCGGCTCTCTGTGATGCCGTCACATCCTTATCAATGTTTCCCTCATCGAACACAATCTGAAAACATTTTGTCTGCCTCAAATAATTTTTCACGCTCGACTGTCATAACCTAAAATCATTACGGCCGGTGAACCTCTTAATGTTAAGTGTCGCCAAACTAACCATTTTCGCTGCTCAATTTCTCTACAAACAACCGAGAGCTCTGATACCAATTGTTGATAAAAAACCGTTGGAACCCCGAGGAACAAGCCCTAACAACTAGCTATGGAGCTAAGGCTTGAAAAATTGGGTCACACAACAAACCAAACAACCAATACATCAACGGATCTTGTGAAATCAAATTAGTAAACGAAATGCGACAAACTGAAAGTAAATAAGGCGGAGGATTTTACCCTACTTCGGTTGCGAACAACCTACTCCAGCATTCTGAGACGATTCACTACTAATCAAGGAGAACACACGAGCTTACACCAACACCTTCTTCTTCACACTCTTGTGAATAACAACTTGACAATACCAAGCCCTCTCAAATCTCACAAAGGAAGAAGAAGATAATGAGAAACACTAGAAGACCTAAGCTCTTCTAAACTCTCAAAGCTCGTACCTTTCTCTCCCAAAAGCAAAGAGAACAATCACACACTTTCCTTCTCACTAGACAACCAAAAGGCAGCGGCTTCTTTTCTTTTTCCCTCTGAAAACCAAAGATAGCGCACTCTCTGCTCGCTGGAAAAAATCAGCAGCAAGCACACCTTTTTCTCTCTGTCTGCAGGCCAAAACAAAGGCTCCAAAGCCTTTAATCCCCCCAACAACCACCATAATGCATGGGCGCCTCAAGACTGAGCAACGGGTGGAATTTTGCAGCATAAAAAACAACAGGAAGTAGAGGACAGTGTTTGTACAGCTTAATCTAAAAACGTATAAATGATAGATGTGAAAAGATGCTAGTGAAGAAAAAAGGAGTATCAGCCAGTGAGGAAGTTTTGTTCACTGAGGAAGTTTTCTTCACTGGTGATTTGAGGGGACTACTTTCATGATGATCTCGTTCATGGTGACCTTAATGGTTTGAAACATGGGTATATCAAAAAATTTATTATATTCATAATATTTTCTCTTGTATCGTGTTGTAAAAAGTTTAGTGGTTGCATAATTCATAGTGTTAACACTCTTTTCATATTAAAATCAGTAAGTAAAATAATCTGAATTTACTTAAAATTAATATAAACATTTTTGAAAAAAGTAGTTGAAGAATAGGCTTTATATAAGAAGTCATCTAAGATAATTTTCCAGCTTGTTCGGTAAAAGGTAGTTGCTGCGCGTTGCGCCCTTGTCGCATTCCCCAAAAACAGCAACGGTTTCATCGACATGACCCGCTCATGGCTGTGTCACTACACGAGCTTCAAACCCATGTGTTAACCTTTTCTTTTGTAGAACCTTCTCTCGCTCTTTTGGACAGTAGTTTATCCATTTCACGATTCATGAAACACCCCACGACCTGTGTATCCTTCTCCGTCAAATACGACAAGACTCCCAACCCCACATATCTGCAAACAGTCTCGTCGTTATCCGCAGCCATGGTTTATGTTGATGTATGGATGGAAAATGTTCTATTCACTTGAAACTTAAATTTTCAACAGCACGGTGTTAGAGCAAAAAATATGGAACCATCTTAACTTTTTTAATATGTCTGTATTTTAAGACATATAGATCAGATTATAGGGAAAGAAATAAAGAGTGGATTTTTATGACTATCATAAAAGGAAATTTTCATATCAGGATATTATACATATAATCATCATGCTCCTATTTACCACCATAATCTTCCTGTTTAGGGAAGGGACAAGCATTAATTGTGTTTATGGTAGAAAATAAGATTGTTGTATACGTACCTTGAAGGGACAAGCATTAATTCAATTTTTACCTTGAAGCAAAATATCTAGAAAAAAGGATCAACTACATTTGATTGGTTATTATACTTAATTGCGATGTGTTATTCCAAATTGAAGATAACTGAGGCTATTGGATGACCATGGCGCAGGAGTGAAACACATTGGATGAGACATGTTTAAAAATATTCCAAGTGCCGATGCAATCTTTATGAAGGTAATTAATGTATTATTAACTTTATAGGTAGCCATCAGCGCACACACGGAAACATGTATGTCTATGGGCTCAAGTGCCCCCATAAAATTTCACAAAACCATGTTGATTGCTGCATTTGTAAAATACATGCTAATTTTGACTTAACTAAACATCCATCTTAATTGAGATGCATGTTTCATAGACCTAAAATAGATAAATATTTCATGTTGTGCGTATAATTGAAATAAATCTTGAAAGAATGCGGATTGATCTCAAGCTCAATTCGTTCATCTTCGTCATCTGCTCATTCTGTGTTGGATTTGAATCTCAATTTTGTCTTGACATCAATCTGCTCACTCAGATGAGGAGAAGTCAACAGCAACAGAACCAGTAGGGGGTGGATCGGTGCTTTGAGAGGATGAGGACGGGGAAATAAAAGAACGGGCTGATGTTGAGCTCGTTGAGGATAATCACTTCTTGCCTGAAGACGGTCTCGTCCAACGCCGGCTCCGTCACCAGCACCGTTCGATTAACAAAGATCGGATTTGGTTGGTGATGACTGGCCTTTCACCGTGATTTACACCGGCGGTATTAATCCTCTGCTCTGGAGGCAACGCGCACAACAGGAGGCAACGCGCACAACAGGTTTGCCTGTTGTGCGCATTGAGCAATTGTGATATGTGATATCAAAATTACTCAACGCGCACAACAGGCAAAAGTTTTGCATGTTGTGCACGCTGAGTAATATTGCCCAAAGCCAACATTTTTACTCAGCACGCACATCAGGTAAAAGTTTTGCATGTTATGCGCACTGAGTAAAAATGTTGGCTTTGGGTAAAATTACTCAGCGTGAACAACACGCAAAACTTTTGCATGTTGTGCGCGGGAGTAATTTTGCCCACGTTGGAACTGAAACCACAACCTGCATGGCCATAATCTCCTCCTCCCACAACTTCCGGATCTGAGCGCTGAAAGGAGGTAGTGGATCAGAGCTGGGAGATGGTGACAACATCCTTTTTACTCATCAACATCGGAGCTGAGTAATTTTGGTCTAGGGTTGGTTCCTTGTGACAACATCGTAGCTGGGAATTGGAGAAGACTCACCCTTGACGTTTTCATGTGACAACATCAGAGCTGGGAAGAAGCACTGGTTCGGCCCGGAATCTTCGCCGAAGAAAGCGAGGACATCATCGTCGACGTTCTGGCGGTTGTGCGCGTAACTGAAGAGGGATAACAATTGTGCACGCTGAACAAAACCAATATGGTGGTGGATTTTTACTCA
Organism: Scilla litardierei; assembly: GCA_030789695.1. Lineage (NCBI taxonomy): Eukaryota > Viridiplantae > Streptophyta > Magnoliopsida > Asparagales > Asparagaceae > Scilla > Scilla litardierei. The sequence goes on from CM061133.1 coordinate 337,149,291, forward strand.
GCGTGCACAACCGCTATATTCGACGGGGGTAACGGCGGAGAAATTTTTAATGGTGAACTTGAGAATAAGTGGTTGTGCGCGCGGGTAATTCAGTACATGCACGTGGCAACTCCCTTCTTTTATTCTTAAGATTTTAAAAACCATGGATACTGATAATTGACAATTCTAATCCAAAACTACCGCAAAAGCCCCAACTACCATTACTGATACCGAAAAGGATGAACCATTGTCACGCCTAATACAGAGATTTCAAACATTTCTTGACATTATACATCTAGGGTGGAAATGGAAAAAAACATACAACAGACTTGCTCTCACGAACCGATCAATGTGAGAAAGACCATATCTTCTTCCAAACTACAATCAGCCGAATCCATCTAGTTCTAATAAGCTTCCAAACTGAATAAACAATTTTGGACTATAGCCAAACAAAATGAATGACAAGCTGAAGATTCAAATTACACAAAGGCATATACAACCTGTATTCCAATTTAGGTCTACGATCGTAGATTCCATTAGGACACTTGGCAGTTAAGAAAAGTATGAAACAATTTCTACTTATGTGAAAAAATGAGTGACAAATTGATAAAAATTTGAACTGTTATGAAAGTATTGCACATGGAACAGCATGAAAGATCTACATTCCGGTTTATGTATGAAAGCATGGAGTACGTTAAAAATAACTTTCAACTGAAAAATAGCAGAATTAATGAAGAAATGATACCCCCAATGTAACTTTCGTCTCTTCATTGATGCAAAAGCAGGTGGGGAAGCTTCATCCTGATGAAATTGAAGATATTATTAGGTGAAACACAAAGCAAGTAATGATCTCCCATAAGTAAAACTCGCAGTAAAGGACACTTGAGCTAGTAAGATGCATTATAATTTTGGATCTAGAGTCACAAGACTCAAGCCATTGATAAGATCAGTAAAGCGGCATAATGATCTAGCATGCATATCATTGTCCAATTAACAAAATAAGTCCTGGGCTGGTTGCAACAGAATGTTAGCATATCATTGTCCATTTAACAGATTGTAACACACATGAATGGCTGAAGACCCCTTGGCTCTAGTTAAAGGTTTAAGCATAAGAATTCAGTGTTCTAAAATTCAAATTGTGCAGCCACATATGCATATGTGGGTTGAAACTGCATCCAACTTGGGTTATGCTCTTGAAATATGAGGTCAACCGCATATGCAGTCGCATAATCGTATCTGCGCCAGCTTACCCACATTTGAAGGCGCATAAAATGATCTTTTTAAATAAAGAAAGTATAATGTCCAACCTGGTTCTGAATTCAAATTATTATGCATCAACGAGTTTTTAGATTGAATGGCTATTTGAAATTGACATACACAAGTCCCAACACATTTATATTTACAATGATGTGTGAATGACTTGGCTTTGACCAGTCTGCAAACTTGGCTATGCCATCCAACAATTTATTGATACAATTGGTGTACATAACACTGTGATATTCATCCAACATATAATTGTTTTAACCTCTCACGTCTGTTCATATATAACAAATAGTTGTTGATGCAATTGATAGTTGAAAATCATGAACTGTGACGTCGGATGATATTGGGCCCCATCTGATGCTAAAAAAAATGTCAGCGTCATCATATGGGACATCATCGTTTTGGGTACCTTGAATATTTCTGCTATGATCGGAAGCAGACGATATTTAAATCATTGGTTGTAGTCTTTCATTTTATAGTATATTAACAATACTTGTTTGCATGCATTCTTTGCTTCACCATTGAGAGGGTCTACAACCACATGAATGCACCACAATAACTTGAATAGCATTCCTTGCAATGGGAAATGGATGGTTAGGAACTTGAGAAGATACCAATACATAGAAATGTCAATCTTACAGCGTCATAGATAACCAACATGTGGCTTAAAAAGTAATGGTCTGAACTTTATTGCAGTACACATCTCATGATTTTTGAATCTTTATATAAATTGAGGATACCAGACTGTTTTAAGTATTTCACCTGCCCATATTCCTCAATTATATTAGCAAATTTTATAAGCAAGCTTGTGCTAAATTATCTGTGTGAAGTAGGGGGATTATAGTACTTCCAGAAATTTGCAAGATACATTTGCAAGATACATTTCTCTTCATAAATGTTTTCCTCTAATCTTTTATATCTTCCAGGAGTGAAATAGTGAATTCCCTAGTTTTTCTACAGCCTTATTCCTTTTGACAAACACAAACAAAATAGCACATAAACAAGTGGAAACATATTTATTGTAACATCTGATTATTTCATTTTGATTAATATTGTCAATATTGGAATTATAACATAAATAATCTTGAGGATCAGATTGGACTCAATTGCCAACAAAGTGTTGACACAGCCCACACTGGGTCCCTAACCTGTGCATTTGTTAGAGACCATGCCCATACTAGGCCCCTAACACTAGCCTTGCTAATGACTCATCCCATATTAGGCCCCTAACGCTAGGCTCACACCCCAATTGTTAAGTATTAGCTAGCATCTATCCAAAACTAATTGGTATTAGGTCGAGAGGCCCTCTAATACTTAAACATTTCATTTCTTTAGTTCTTTTCCTATGTGGGACTAAGTGGGATCGTAACACACCACGCTTCGAACAACCGCCGTCCACGACGGCCCACTCTAGGTACTCTAAATGGCAACCTTTGGCATCTAAGAGGTCGTCCCCTCTTAGGTCGTTCCTTCCCCAGGTCGTCCCTTCCACTTTCGAGAACAGCCGTCCACAGCGGCCCCACTCTGGGGTGCCTACTCTAAGTGACTCACTCTTCTAGCCTTCACCAGGTCATCCCCTCTTAGGTCTCTCCTTCTCCAGGTCGCCACTTCTGCAACGTGGGTCGTAACATACTTAAACATTTCACTTCTTTTGTTCTTTTCCGATGTGAGACTAAGTTGGATAGTAACATATCAACACGTTTTGACACCGGCCGTCCACGACGGCCCACTCTCGGCTGCCCACTAAGTCGCCCACTCTGGTCTTTACCAGGCCTCCCCCTTTTAGGTCGCTCCTTCCTCAGGTCGTCCCTTCCGCTTCCGACAATAGCCGTCCATAGCTGCCCACTCTGGGGTGCATACTCCAAGTGGCCTACTCTGGCCTTTACCAGTTCACCCCCTCTTAGGTCGCTCCTTCCCCAGGTCGTCCTTTCCGCACCGTGGGTCGTAACATGTGGCTTGCTCTGATACCATTTGTAAGAGGTCCAGCTCATTCTAGGCCCCTGACATAGTCCAATTGTTAGGGACACATCTCATTCTAGGTCCCTAACACCAGCCTTACTAAGGACCCATCACACACTATACCATTAACACTGGCTAACACCCTAATTATTAAATATTAGCAAGCTTCCAACCCAAAACCAATTGGTATTAGATAGATAGGCCCTATAATACTTAAACATTTCATTTCTTTTGTTCTTTTCCGATGTGGTGACTAAGTGGTATCGTAACACAAAGTCATAGAGCATAAGGGACTTCTTGATTTCTCAAGCGACGTCCCAAGACTTCCTCAGAACGCGTGATCGTTGTGCCTGGAGCTTCGTTGAAGCTCAAGGAGTATTCATGAAGTCAAGGGATTCGGATTCTCCATGTTGAAGCTTCGAAGACGGTTCGTCATGTTATTTATATTGTCTTCTAGCTTCGGTTTAGTAGAATGTTAAGCCTTGAGTAGTACTTGCCTAGAAATCTTCATAACTTTCATATCGTATCTCTAGGATTGCCTTAGAAGCCATTAGAAACTTTCCTGTAGCCTATCGTTTCATTTCACGGCTTCATATGCATCTTAATTGGTTCAAGAAGAAGAACCAACCGACTAGATGACGATCTAATCGGTTGGGAATCCTTCTTGAACCGACTAGATATCCTTGCTCAACTCAGCACATTCTCTGTTGGTCAATTAGTCGGTCCAAGAAGGTTCACCGACCGACTAGATGACGATTTAGTCGGTTGGAAATCCTTCTCAGACCGACTAGTTATCATAATCAATTGAAAACAATTTGTTGACCAATTAGTCGGTCCAAGAAGGCTCACCGACCGACTAAATGACGATCTAGTCGGTTGGTGTTTCTTCTCAGACCGACTAGTTTTCCTTGTGAAATTCGACCTTTGCACTGTTGACCAGTTAGTTGGTTCAAGAAGGATGGTTAATGCATTAAATGACAATCTAGTCGGTTGATGATCCTTCTTAGACCGACTAGTTTCAAATCTAGTAGGTCCAAGAAGGTTCACTGACCGACTAATTGTCAATCTAGTCAGTTGATGATCCTTCTTATACCGACTAGTTCTTACCCAGATTTCATCATCTTCTCTGTTAACCATCTAGTCGGTCCAAGAAGGTTCACTGACCGACTAGTTGTCAATCTAGTCGGTTGATGACCCTTCTTAGACCGATTAAGCAGCTTCAGAATTAGATCCGTTGGGCATTTAATGCCACGAATTTTGTGACCGTTTTCTCTCTTCCCTAAATAAGTTTGTGTGCTTCTAACCAGGGATCCAAGGCTGAAATTAGAGACATTTTCACACCTTTGAGAAGAACCATTCAACTTCTTACCCAGATTTCACCATCTTCTCTGTTAACCATCTAGTCGGTCCAAGAAGGTTCACTTACCGACTAGTTGTCAATCTAGTCGGTTGATGACCCTTCTTAGACCGACTAGTTATTACCCAGATTTCACCATCTTCTCGGTTAACCATCTAGTCGGTCCAAGAAGGTTCACTGACTGACCGACTAGTGGTCCAAGAAGCTTCAGAAATAGATCCGTTGGGCATTTAATGCCACGAATTTTGTGACCGTTTTCTCTCTTCCCTATATAAGTTTGTGTGCTTCTAATCAGGGATTCAAGGCTGAAATTAGAGACATTTTCACACCTTTGAGAAGAGCCATTCAACTCCAATTCCAAGCTCTCTCATCTCACAAGAATCTCTCTCTTTCTCTTTGAGCACTAATTCCTCAAGAGAGATTCTCATTCCTTGTGAGCTTCTCAAGCTAAGAGCTTGAATCCTTGTCACCATCTTCTCTCTAGCCATCTATTGCTGCTCATCTTGGTGGAGCTAGGGTTTGGTGATATCATCTTCCTCAAAATCCATTCTTGCCCTAAATTGGTAAGTATTTCTCAAGGCATAGGATTTTGTGGTAAGAAGCTATTTATTTCATCGTCAATACATTTAGTTTTGGGAGTGTTGGCTTGATCCCAAGTTGTGGGAGTCAAGATTTAGTTTTGCTCTCGGTTTGTGAGAGTTTGCCTAAATCCCAAGTTGTGGGATTTAGGGTTTTGCGTGTTCCCGTGTTGTGGGATACACGGACATCGATTGTAGGTCGATTGCACTTGTGGGGTTTCCGCAAGTGGGATAAAGGAAATCTTTAGCGGTTTGCTAGAGTATCCGGAGGGGATCCGGGTGTTGCTGGAGTAGGGCACCGGTAACAAGTCGGGAAGACTTGGGTGGCACCGAACCAGGGTAGATTACTTGTTTGCATTGCATTATTGCTTGTGTTGTTCACTTATTGTATTCCGCATTTGTTGGTTAAGTAGGGTTTTATTTGGCGTAATTTCCTTATAATTCTATAAAACACTATTCACCCGCTCTCTAGTGTTTGTTCCTCATAGCACAGGGTCATTACAATTGGTATCAGAGCGAGGTTATAGCTATGGCAACCAACAACAACACATGATGCCATTTTCCACCATATCTCCTCGGGCCCAATTATCAAAGTTGGTGTGTAAAGATGAAAGCCTATATTCAATCCATCGATAAGGATTATTGTAAACTTGTGGAGAAGCCCCTTCGTGCACCTACCACTCCCGAACATGAATGGACAAATAAGCAAAAAGAATTGGCGGGGAAATATCAAGAGGTAATGGATATCTTGCTTGATTATTTAACTTATGACATTCTTATGCATGTGTCCAAGGCAACAACGGCATATCAAATATGGCACATGCTAGCGGAGCAAGAAGAATCCACATCGGAGTGTTCTTCCTCCAATGATGAAAGAGATTCATTCATGGGCTTGATGGCACGAGAGGACGACTCTAGTGACGAATCAAGTGATTCAAGTGAAAGCGATAGCGACGATGAAGAGGTAACAACGGATGATCTTAAAATTGAGCTTAAGCAATTATTTGATAAATATCAAAAGCTTATGCATAAATATTGTGATGATAAGAATACGATTGCTAGTCTCTCTAACACATCTTCATGTAGCACCTCTAACAATGACACCATTGTTGAGACACTCGCTAATGAGAAAGCAAGTTTGCTTACTCAAAATGGCATGTTGAGAAATGAGGTGGAGTCCCTCAAATCTCAACTTGATCGTGTTTCCATTACGGATAGTAACGATCTTGAGATTGAAAATCTTCAATCTCAAAACACTATTTTGGGAATTGAGAATGAGGATCTCAAATCCCAAGTGCACAAGCTCACCACACATGCATCCAATGCACACACCTCCTATAGTGAAGTAACTATAGATTTTGTGAGGCCATCCTCCGATGCATCCACGAGTGGTGTCTATAACAACTTGCGTAGTTCTACTACTAAGGAAACCACCACTCCTATTCCTCCCTCCTTTGGAAAGACACCCACTTTAGGTGGACCTCCAAAGAAGGGTCATGCATTCATGTACACCAATGTTATGCCACGTAGGAACACACCTCCTACTCCACATGTTCACACGAATGATGGTTTTTATGTTCCACACCCACGAGCACGTGCAAGCACTTATTTGAGACACTATCATGCACGTACTCATGCTCATGCACCTTCACATGCCTATGATCACACATCACATCCACATGTGCATGCTCATTATCATGATCATCCTCATACATACACACCTCATATTCATCCACGTATGTATGCAACACCACACCATGGATCATATGATCATCATCATGCTTTAGCACAACACAATGTTCCTCATACTCTTGCTAGATCTCATGTTCCTAGGCCACATGCACCATGTAGAAATCAACCTTTTGTGCATGCAACCACTAGGAAGAGGATTTCCAAATCATACACTATTTGGGGTCCTAAGAACACTAGCACTCATGCTAAGGATATGTATGTGCAATCTTATATTCATAATATTATTTTGAATGATGATTATGTTGGGAAATCACAGTCCTCTTGGACTTGGTTTCCGAAGGGTTAGTTTCCGTTGACCCTTCATTTGCTTGGTACCATAAGTTTATTTCATTTTTTGGGTACTAAGGCATTTGTGTTTAGAATTGGTTTATTCTTTTGTTTGGATTTTGGTCTTAGATGCTCATGTTTGTTAGAAACTTAAATTCATATTGAATTTGATTTCTATTGCATGTTAATTAGTAAATCATTGTGTTTTTTATTTTCATGTCTAAAATATTTAATATTTTCATGCAACACATGCGGTGGCTCATATTCATGTTTGATTATATGCAACATAAACATTGTGTATGATTACATTAGGATATGGGTTACAATTATTTGAATTTAGTATTTTAAATTTGTTGCCTAACCCATAGGATCCAAAAAGGTTTCTGGATACCAAAATTATGTTTTCTAGGTTCATTCCACATTGGGATACCAACCCTACCAACTCTTTGATTTGCAAAGATTTTCATTCAAATGGAGTTGATGGTGCTTAAGTGATGCACCAAAGTAGGGGGAGCTTAACGTTGTAAGTATATTCTTACATTTGGTTTCCATGTGTGTTGGATGCATGTAGATGTCACTTTGTGTTTGAGACTATCTCATACATATTCTATGTTTGCATATTGTGTGCCTCGTATGTCATTCATGTCTATGTGTTTCACGTGTGTCAAATTCTTGACTAATGTGCATTGTGTATTCATAGTCCTTTCTTATATATTTATTCGAGGATTATTTATAACATGTGGCTTAAATATTTTCATGTTATAACTAATGCTCATTTGCATGTTTCACACTCGGGACACGCGTTTATTTATGTTCCATTTCACAAGCGTGCATCCCAACTTCCTACTCATGCCTCTACAACCTCTTCTTAAGAATCCCAAATCACTATCTTTTGGATTCCTAAGATTGTTTCTAGGCATGGTATGAACACACATATAGAATCGTATATTAGGAATGACATATTCTCATGCGAATATATGTATGAAAATCAAACTCTAATCTTTATTTGATTTCCACCTTGCTTACCCACTCATATTGCACTTCATGCTTGGGTACCATGCTTGTATGATTACTTTTTGTACCCATATATATGTGAGTTCGTCCACTACTCCCAAGTTTGCATAGTTGTATGATTTTGTGGGAGTATGACATGTTTTGATTCCTATCATGTTATGTTCATCTATATGTCATTGCATTTCATTCGTATTATGTTGTGCATATAAATTAGTTGATTTCTCTAACCTTTGGTGATTTATTATCAATTTGCATCTTCCTATCTTGTTGATATGCCAAAGGGAAAGAGAAATTTGGTTTTGAAATTTAATACTTTATGTTTTTCATGCACACTCGTTGTGGTATTACTTTTCATGCCTTCCTCCAATATGCATGTGACGTGAATGTTTATTTTGTGCACATATGCATATTGAATGCGGAATCTTTCTTGCACACACTTTTGTATTAGATGTGTGTATTCATAATGATGATTGCTTGTATAATGTATTTTGACTAAATCATATGCATAGGAATTATTAGTCTAGGTGTTTCTAATTTCTAATGATTGAGAATTGTTAATTCCTGATATGTATGATTTTCATGATTATAATAACTCTTATTAATGCATGTCATGCATTTCTATTGATGAGTGTTATTTACAATTGGTAAATGATTGGTTATTGGACTATTTGATTTTGTTCATTAACCTATTTGGATCCAAAAAGTTTTTGGATACCACCAATTGTTGAATTGACAGATTGTTGTGCAAGATGCCTACCCTACACATTCCTTGGTTTACAAATGACGGATCAATCAATGGAAAGGATGGTGCATTGGAGATGCACACATATAGGGAGAGCTAAATGGTTGTAAGTATGTGTTTTGCACAATTGGTAGTTTAATATATTCGATTTGTGTAATATAGCATACTTCTTCATTAGCTCATTCTTGTCACACCCTCATGAAGATTGTGTGTTTATGTGACTACCTTGTTAATGAATTGGTTAGTTGTTTATTGATATTCATATCTTTGGAACACGTTGTCATTACACATCGCATTTCCTTACATGCATGCTTCTTTGTCAAGATTGTTAAATATTATGGATATGATAACTGATGTGTATGACATGCTTGTTTGTTTATTAGATTATTTTAAGTATGTTGATCTTAAGATTCATTGCTACTTTGATTCTACAACTTGTACCTAATTCTCATTGATGACTATATTCATGGATTATTTAGACCATATCATGATCTGTCATACCATTCTATTAGAATCTTTCATTTCTTTATGGCATGCTATACTTCATCACGTTATACATAATTCATGTCATGTATAAGATTAATGATTTAGGATCTTTATGTGTATTTGTTCATTGTATCACCACACATATCATACTTTTCTCATAGTTTGTATGATTATCTTTATGAGACGTATTGATATGATTTGGGGTGATCAATGTATGCTACTTGTCATTTTAATTACTTCATGACTGATGTTTAGCTATAATTTTATTCAAGAGATCCTTCATGTCTATAGCTAAATCTCTCATGTATGATATTTTCACAAGTAACATAACACTCATGCATATTGGTTAGTGATCTTCATGCTATATTTTTCGCATTGATTATCTCTCATCTCAAGCTCATGTTTTTATGATATGTTGGAGATAATTTTTGCTATACAAGATCATATAAGTTATGTTTGATGATATGTATATTCTGTCATAGATATTCTTCCATGAATATATCTTGATGCATTATGACTTCTTTGACGCTACCTTCAACTATATTGTGCTTACTCAAGTTTTTATTCTATTCGCACAATTGGTATGCATGCTTGCGATGTTCATGATAACTTTATTCGTAGACTATCTTCATGCTTTTGCTCAAAAGATGTTTTGTCACATTATGCCTCATGTTGAATTCTTTGTGATATTTGAGCTAGGATGAGATCTTGTCTCTATTATATTCACTTGGTTTCCTTCTCAAGTGAGATCATGATCTTAACATTATTTGCCTGCTTTGCATACTTTGTTAGACTACATTTGGTATCATCTCTACATATCATATCTACATTTGGTACCATATTTACAATTGTTAGACTATTGATATTGGATATCATCTTTTCATGATCTAGCTTGATGCTAGTTTTTGAGCTTATGATATAGTGCTTATCTTCTTTATGCTCATGGATTTCCATGCTTTTCATTGACTCTTTATGTGAGTATCTATTCTGGAATGCACGCTCGTACTATGGTTCTTTTGAACATTGTTTCAATTAGTACCCTAGTGTGCTAGAATTGTGTATGCCATACGTTTTATGATGTTTCTATTTCTATTTGGCAAAACACCTTTGCATGATATAGATATTTGTGTATGCCCACATCGCACACTTCACTTAAATTTTGGCTGGAGATAATTTTGGAGATGATTTGGTATGACTACAATTTGTATCTCATGCCATTTTACTTAATTTGTGTTATTATTTAATAACATGACTTTGTACACATGGTTATAAATGATATTTCCACAATTGGTATCTGATATTTACTTCGTCGCTCGACGATTATATTGTTTTGATAGCTTTGTTTGTATGAAAACATAGAATTGTTTTCCATGCACTCAATTTGCTAAAATATTGATCTATGTCAATATGATGATTTTGATTCCACCATGATGTATTTAATCATGTTCATGTCATTTGTCATGCTCATTGCTCAAGGACAGTCTATCACATTAGGCTTAATGTTATAAATTTTGTGATAATTGAGTCTGTTTGGGTATTTGACACTATTTGATCACTTGTTTTTCTTTCACAAGTGATGTCATGATTTTTGGAATTGTCACTTTTCTAACACTGCTCACACTACTCTTTACAATTAGTATCTATTGTAATCTTTTATCTCATATGCGTATTGCTTATCTTTTTGTGATAATTGAGGGTGGTTGAGTTGTTGTTGGATATATGATCTTGCAATTGATATCTTTATTTTGATATCCTGTTTTCAATTGGTAACTTTACATTTGAGAACTTTACAATTGGTAACTTTTCAATTGTTCTACATTTTTGTTTTCCACTCTATTGTTGCATTTGTTGTTTCTATACCCCCATATCTTTTTGTTAATGCCAAAGGGGGAGAGAAATAAACAAGATGTGCTTATTAATTACTAAGTGTTAAACAATAACTTGAATCATATAGACTTTAAGTATGATCGTTCATGTATATGATTCAGGGGGAGCATTGGTTGGTTTATATTGATTACATTTTGTATATATTGGTAATCATGCTCATGTTTATGATGTGTATCACCTATGTGATTTGTATTGTGTATGCATATTATTTCTGGTCATTCATGCGATATATACACAACCACATGTGATACACACACTACTAACTGCTGAATGATGCTATTGATTATTGATATTAACTTGATTGGCATCATTGCAGGGAGAGTAAGTATATTTAATGCACAATTATTTGTTTTGTTTATATTTGGTTTGTCATCATCAAAAAGGGGGAGAATGTTGAGTATTGGACTCTCCACCTCGATTTTGATGATGATCAAACACAAATCATTATGACTAACTCTTATGATTGCAGTTAGCTATAAAGTCACCAATCAGATTCTAGAAGATCAAAAGTGACTACACGTGTTGATTCTGGTAGATCAACAAAAGTGAAGCATTGGCTTGAAGAATTCAAAGGCTACTTCAAACATCAAGCCAATGGCATCAACAAATGAATGGAGATTCAATCCAAAGAGAAGAAAGGAATGGATGAGTCAAAAGCTTCGAAGACTATGACGTTCAAGTCATTCAACTAAAAGACTCAAGACCATGAAGATTTATGGAGATTGTCGCCAAAGTAATTTGTTCATCTCAAGCGACGTCCCAAGACTTCCTCAGAACGCGTGATCGTTGTGCCTGGAGCTTCGTTGAAGCTCAAGAAGTATTCATGACGTCAAGCGATTCGGATTCTCCATGTTGAAGCTTCGAAGACGGTTCGTCATGGTATTTATATTGTCTTCTAGCTTCGGTTTAGTAGAATGTTAAGCCTTGAGTAGTACTTGCCTAGAAATCTTCATAACTTTCATATCGTATCTCTAGGATTGCCTTAGAAGCCATTAGAAACTTTCCTGTAGCCTATCGTTTCATTTCACGGCTTCATATGCATCTTAGTTGGTTCAAGAAGAAGAACCAACCGACTAGATGACGATCTAATCGGTTGGGAATCCTTCTTGAACCGACTAGATATCCTTGCTCAACTCAGCCCATTCTCTGTTGGTCAATTAGTCGGTCCAAGAAGGTTCACCGACCGACTAGATGACGATTTAGTCGGTTGGAAATCCTTCTCAGACCGACTAGTTATCCTAATCAATTGAAAACAATTTGTTGACCAATTAGTCGGTCCAAGAAGGCTCACCGACCGACTAAATGACGATCTAGTCGGTTGGTGTTTCTTCTCAGACCGACTAGTTTTCCTTGTGAAATTCGACCTTTGCACTGTTGACCAGTTAGTTGGTTCAAGAAGGATGGTTAATGCATTAAATGACAATCTAGTCGGTTGATGATCCTTCTTAGACCGACTAGTTTCAAATCTAGTAGGTCCAAGAAGGTTCACTGACCGACTAGTTGTCAATCTAGTCAGTTGATGATCCTTCTTAGACCGACTAGTTCTTACCCAGATTTCACCATCTTCTCTGTTAACCATCTAGTCGGTCCAAGAAGGTTCACTTACCGACTAGTTGTCAATCTAGTCGGTTGATGACCCTTCTTAGACCGACTAGTTATTACCCAGATTTCACCATCTTCTCGGTTAACCATCTAGTCGGTCCAAGAAGGTTCACTGACTGACCGACTAGTGGTCCAAGAAGCTTCAGAAATAGATCCGTTGGGCATTTAATGCCACGAATTTTGTGACCGTTTTCTCTCTTCCCTATATAAGTTTGTGTGCTTCTAATCAGGGATTCAAGGCTGAAATTAGAGACATTTTCACACCTTTGAGAAGAGCCATTCAACTCCAATTCCAAGCTCTCTCATCTCACAAGAATCTCTCTCTTTCTCTTTGAGCACTAATTCCTCAAGAGAGATTCTCATTCCTTGTGAGCTTCTCAAGCTAAGAGCTTGAATCCTTGTCACCATCTTCTCCCTAGCCATCTATTGCTGCTCATCTTGGTGGAGCTAGGGTTTGGTGATCTCATCTTCCTCAAAATCCATTCTTGCCCTAAATTGGTAAGTATTTCTTAAGGCATAGGATTTTGTGGTAAGAAGCTATTTATTTCATCGTCAATGCATTTATATTGTTGTTTACTCTTGGTTGATGAGAGTGTTGGCTTGATCCCAAGTTGTGGGAGTCAAGATTTAGTTTTGCTCTCGGTTTGTGAGAGTTTGCCTAAATCCCAAGTTGTGGGATTTAGGGTTTTGCGTGTTCCCGGGTTGTGGGATACACGGACATCGATTGTAGGTCGATTGCACTTGTGGGGTTTCCGCAAGTGGGATAAAGGAAATCTTTAGCGGTTTGCTAGAGTATCCGGAGGGGATCCGGGTGTTGCTGGAGTAGGGCACCGGTAACAAGTCGGGAAGACTTGGGTGGCACCGAACCAGGCTAGATTACTTGTTTGTATTGCATTATTGCTTGTGTTGTTGTTCACTTATTGTATTCCGCATTTGTTGGTTAAGTAGGGTTTTATTTGACGTAATTTCCTTATAATTCTATAAAACACTATTCACCCACCCTCTAGTGTTTGTTCCTCATAGCACAGGGTCACTACAGATTGTCCACCCAAGTTTCAACTGTAGCTCATCTGCTCTCCTCTGTAAACAAATCAGACAACAATGTTGCAATACCGATGGGCTCGCAGATTATCAAAATTTGCAGTTTTAGCCCGTTAGGGACATTTTCGTAATTTTTGAATTTTTCGTGGTCTTTTCGTACATTTTAGTCTATTTGGGGTTTTCTACAATTGTCTTTTTCTGAACTCTATTTATATGTGTGCAGTGATTCTTGTACTTATTTTGAAAGAGAAATCACAATAGATGTTGAGAATTTCATCTACTTTCGAGACAGTGCGGTCGTCCTATTGAATGCGCGACTTGGGTGAACGATCCACCTCCCGAACGTTACCATTATCTTCATTATTTTCAGTTTTATATAATAAAAATCAGATCTTTCCTTTAGATCCTATTAATTTGATATCAGAGCGGTGAGAACCATAACTGCGACAAGATCGAAAGACAAATTTGGCGCCTTCGAGGAGAAGTACAACGACGAGCTTGACGTTGTGAAGCAAACCATAGCGAAGCAAATGAAAGCCCCAGAGAAACAAGGAGAAGCCATAGTGCAAATCATGCCACTTGCGGGCATCTCGCAAGTGGCATTGGGCAAAAAACGTCGACTTTGGAGAAGAGCAATGGCAAAGTAATAGAATACAAAGGGATGCTCTCGGACGCCGACGAGTATTACACGGAAGATGAGGACAAGCCCCCGAGGGGCAGCAGCCCTAGTCGACCCCCAAGGGGCCCCAAAAGGGCCGCCCGGCCTCTGTAGCATAACTGCAGGACCAAATGGCCCCCAGGGAAGGCCGACAGGGCCGGCCGGCCTCTGATAGCTCCCAGAAGGGGCAGACAGCCCGTCGCACGACCCTTGTAGGGCTGTGGCAGGGGCACCATGCCTCTACCATGTCCCTGCAGGGCAGCTGCACCTCTGTAATACCCAAACAGGGGCAGACAGCCCCTGCCGCGGCCTGGCAGGGGTCCAGTGAGTTTCCGACAGCCCGTCAGGGCCATACAGCCTACGGGTGACGGTCCAAGACAACGACGACTCTCTAGTGGACTTTTTGGAGTATGACGATGACGAACATAAATTTCTAGGGCCCATGGCCCCCGATATGCTGCGGAGAGACGACAAAGCCCGCTTCCGACCTACGAGGAGTACCCAGAGGATATCGGCATGGACTTGGACCCTGAGGATACCGAGGCTCCATTTTGGACGGTAATGATGGAGAAGACTATGGAGACAACAATGGAGGCCATCAGAGGGGTTTGAAGTGACACATAGACATGGATATACACCTACCAACCCCTTCATCCTAGGCACTTCAAGGGGCGACCTGATCAGGGAAATTTTAGGGTGGATAATCGTGTGAGAAAGTTAAAGATACCAATATTTGAGGAGAAGATCCATATGGCTGGATTTACTTGGCGCAGAGATTCTTTTCAATGACGCGCCTGACGGAGGCACACAAATAGTCCAATTAACACTAATTGAAAATGATAGAAAGTAAATATGTTGTATATATTCCAAAACATAGAGATTAGAATGATGTTTTCGTCCATAATTGTTAAGTATTGATCCAAGATTATATATATACATGAGATCATGAGACATCTTGATATCGAACTCATGGTATTTTCAGTTGGGATCTGTAACGCCCCGTATCCCTGTGTCATTACTTTTGTACCATTTTGTGCAGGTCCTGCAGTTACCAGTGGAAACAACGTGGAGCAAGTAGAAATTAAATGAATTTAAAGTACACATTTCATTACCATCATGACAGAGTTACAACGTTATATACCATGAAATGAAAATACATCTTCACTCTAATGCTGAAACATAAATACATGGAAATGAAGATACAATGTCACTCACACCCAACCGGTTCTCAAAGCTCGTCGTCCTGAACCGAAAACTCCGTCTCCTCGTACACCGGTGCCTCTGTGTAGTCTTGTTGGTCACCTGATGGCAACAACAGAAGTGGTACCACCGCTCAATAGAGTAGATTTATCAAACCAAGCAACAACAATGATAACGATTCATGAATAGAGAAATATATTAACGAACCTGTATAAATGGTGATGAGCCAAGACCTAACATGTTATGGTTGTTTCGATGTCGTTCATTTACTATGAGACTATGCTATTAAGTTTGTTCAATTTTAATCTTAAACTTATAACGGAGAGCACGATGTGCAACCCGGAGACCATCTTGGACCGCAGGGTGCTACCCTGGGCCGAGTCTAGAAGTCAACTGTGACAGAGACTCAGGATCCGTAAACGGAAATCCTCCTAGATACGGGCCGAAAGTAGGGCTCCAATTGCTCCCGCACTCTCTCATTTATAAGTTTTCCCAAGCCCCAGCGAATTCTATAAAGTTGTCTAGTTAACGGTTAGACATTATATCCTAATTCCATATCCGGTAGTGTAATTCGTCTTACTCATTATCTCAACTTACGCAATCTAAAAAGTTTCTTTGTATCATGTCAGGTTGCATTCTACGCTTTAAACCGAACATATGTATCAAGTATTGGTTTCAGTCCAATTTACTATAAATTCTTGTGTCACCCCTTTAAATTGCATATTTGAAGACATGAGATCAATTCTACAATTAGGATTTCCATGGAACTCAGTAAATTTTTGTACACGTGTGAAGGCTTGCATTCAAGATAAAATTACTGATAATTATTCCACTCCTTCGCACTAGGGTATACTAAAGAAATCTAAGCTTAAACTTGCTTTAAATTGATAAACTGACATTTCGGTTAAACATACTTAATAGACTTGCATTCAAATTTACATACATAAGGAAAACGGAATTTAAAATCAAGATTCAACTTTTACGCTAACCGAACTGAGAATGAATAATGAACTGAAACGTTTTAGATATCCATTTGTTTTCAGTTTTGGCCGAAATTTAATTACTGAAAATATGGACTAAAAAGTTTAATAACTAGGGGGATCAGATTGTGGGAAATTCATCGCATTGTGAGGGTACCCAAACCTACGGCAATGTATACGTGGACTGTAACTCTATCAGCAAGGAACCATGCCAAAAGATTATCAACTGCGAGGGATAAGAGGGTTTCCGAGGTCCTGATAATAATTCAGAAGATGATGCACCAAAAACAGTGAACACTGAAACCCCAAATGGTCAACTCACGACGACCGAGAGATTTCAGAACCAAACAGAAGCCGAAACCCCCACAAGGTAAAGGGGAAGACTGAAACTACAAGGCAGAACCACCCTTGAGTGAAACCCCACGGCCAGACAAGTTAAGAGAGGGACTGAAAATGATTTCATTAGCCATTCATAACCCCCGAGACCCCAGGCCAAGCAAGAAGGGAGCCAACCCCACAACAATCAGACCGATAGGGATAAAAAAACTCTAAAAATATTCTCGTCATCATCCTATCCCAAATCCAACTTTCATATGAACTTAACTATGATTTTCATTTCAGAAATTAAACATAGTGGAATCAAAATTATCTGAAGTGTAGAAGGATAAGAATCTACCTTTAGAAGCCGATGATCAAGAAACCAAAGAATAAAAGCCACCAGCCAAAAATCCAGATAACACCCACAAGGAACAGATTCCAGTGAAGAAGACAAAGCCGAAAAAATCCACAAAGTAAAAGAACTTACAGTTTTCGTAGAAAATTAAGAGAAGAGGGAGATCTGAAGATATAGGGCTCGAAGGAGCCGTTGAAGAGGAGATCCTGAAGGCGTGGGGTCGTGGCGAAACCCTCTCGCGTTACCGAAGATGAAGAGAGGCGGCGGTTGCGATCCTGCAAAAGAGAGCGAGCGAGCGAGCGAGGCAGTCGTGGGTCGTTCGTGGCATCGATTGTTCAGACTGAACGAAACTCACACTCGAGAGAGAGAGAGCCGCTACTTCACAAGCCCTAGAGTTAGGGCTCGGGAGTGAGAAATGGGGGAAGAGATAGAGGACAGTGAAAATAAAAGGAGATAGAGGGCAGTGAAAATAATCACTTCCTCCATATACCTCTTGACAAGTGTCTCCGTTGACTGACCCACTCTGATATGAAATGTGCCGACTTGGTTAATCGATCAATGATCATCCAAATGGCGTCATTATGCTTCGTACTCCGCGGTAAGCCTGTCAGAAAGTCCATCGTGATATATTGTCGCTTCCACTCTGGAATAGGCAGAGGCTGTAACAATCCAGCAATGTGGTGATGTTCGGCCTTCACCTGTTGGCACACAATACATTTGACGACACTCCGAGCAACACTCATCTTCATCCCATGCCACCAATAATGTTCTCATATACTTGTACATCTTCGTCCCGCCTGGGTGAATGAAATACGGAGAACTGTGCGCTTCCTTCAACAGTTCCTCCCTGATGTCACCAGACGGCACACATATCCTACTGCTGTACCTCTCAAGGACACATCCTCATGAATCTGAAACTCTGGTCTCTGCCCAGTCAATACCAACTCCCTGATCTTCTGCAGCTTTGCATCCCCTGCCTGTGCAGCCTTAATCTTGTCCACCAAAGTAGATTGTATCTGTAGGTTCATCAGAGAAGCAGTCATCCTTGGTGATACTACTTCTATCCACATCTCTCTGATCTCCTGTTGAAGCCTCCACTGAATCGTAAGAATCATTACTGTTGGAAGACGACTCAATGCATCAAGCATAACATTGACTTTCCTAGGATGGTACTGAAGGTCAATGTGATAGTCTGCCATAAGCTCGACCCATCGACGCTGCCGCATGTTCAACTCCTTCTGTGTGAAAAGATATTTCAGACTCTTATGGTCTGTGAAATCCTTTACCTGTTCTCCCAACAAGAAGTGCCTCCAGAGCTTTAAGACAAAAATGACTGCCGTCACCTCAAGGTCATGAGTGGGGTAGTTCTTCTCATGAATCTTTAGCTGCCTGGACGCATACGCCACAACTCGGCCAACTCAAGGTCCAACGAGCCTTTGCTCGGTTGGCAATCTCTCTCCACTCCCTCTTGGCTGCCGAAGGATCGAGTCCCAGTGCTTTATAATCTTTCATAGTCTCATAGAAAATGAACGACATCGAAACAACTATAACATGTTAGGTCTTGGCTCATCACCATTTATACAGGTTCGGTAATATACTTCTCTATTCATGAATCGTTATCATTGTTGTTACTTGGTTTGATAAATCTACTCTATTGAGCGGTGGTAGCACTTCTATTGTTGCCACCAGGTGACCAACAAGACTACGCAGAGACACCGGTGGACGAGAAGACGGAGTTTCTGGTTCAGGACGACGAGCTTTGAGGACCGGTTGGGTGTGAGTGACAGTGTATCTTCATTTCCATGTATTTATGTTTCAGCATTAGAGTGAAGATGTACTTTCATTTCATTATATATAACGTTGTAACTCTGTCATGATGGTAATGAAATGAGTACTTTAAATTCAGTTAATTTCTACTTGCTCCACGTTATTTCCACTGGTAACTGCAGAACCTGCACAATGGTACAAAGTAATGACACCCGGATACGGGGCGTTACAAGATCTTATTTAAAACTAGTGGGTTGCCAAGCCCTCTTACTTTAGATTTATTTACTGAAAGCTATTGTGTTGCAGATTGTGAGGTTTCAGACTTCACTATTTTCATCGTCATCTTGCCCCGTTGATGCAAATATGAACATGGTAGGAAGTAGAGGTCAGTGGTTGTACAGCTTAATCTAAAACGTATAAACGATAGATGTGAAAAGATATTAGTGAAGAAAAAATGAGTATCAGCCAGTGAGGAAGTGAAGAAGTTTTCTTCACTGGTGGTTTTTTTCGGGGGGGGGGGGGGGGGGGGCGGGGGGCTACTTTCATGATGATCTCGTTCATGGTGACCTTAATGGTTTGAAACATGTGTATGGCAAAAATTTTATGATATACATAGTATTTGATCATGTATCGTGTTGTAAAAAGTTTAGTGTTGCATAATTCATAGTGTTAACACTCTTTTCATATTAAAAAAAGTAAGTAAAATAATCTGAATTTACTTAAAATTAATATAAACATTTTGAAAAAAGTATTTGAAGAATAGACTTTATATAAGGAATCATCCAAGATAATTTTCCAGCGTGTTCCATTAAAACATACAGATTCAAGTTAGTTGCGCGTCAGCGCCCTTGTCGCATTCCCCAAAAACAGCAACGGTTTCATCCACATGACCCGCTCATGGCACCGTGTCACTCCAACAGCTTCAAACCCCTGCGTTAACTCTCTCTCTCTCTCTCTCTAAAACAGCAACGGTTTCTTTTGGACTTTAGTTTATCCATTTCACGATTCATGAACACCCCATGACCTGTGTATCCTACTCCGTCAAATACGACAAGACTCCCAACCCCACATATCTGCAAACAGTCTCGTCGTTATCCGCAGCCATGGTTTATGTTGATGTATGGATGGAAAACGTTCTATTCACTTGAAACTTAAATTTTCAACAGCACGGTGTTAGAGCAAAAAATATGGAACCATCTTAACTTTTTTTATATGTCGGTATTTTAAAACATATAGATCAGATTATAGGGAAAGAAATAAAGAGTGGATTTTTATGACTATCATAAAAGGAAATTTTCATATCAGGATATTATACATATAATCATCATGCTCCTATTTACCACCATAATCTTCCTGTTTAGGGAAGGGACAAGCATTAATTGTGTTTATGGTAGAAAATCAGATTGTTGTATATGTACCTTGAAGGGACAAGCATTAATTCAATTTTTACCTTGAAGCAAAATATCTAGAAAAAGTGATCAACTACATTTGATTGGTTATTATACTTAATTGTGATGTGTTATTCCAAATTGAAGATAACTGAGGCTATTGGATGGCCATGTCGCAGGAGTGGAACACATTGGATGAGACATGTTTAAAGATATTCCAAGTGCCGATGCAGTCTTTATGAAGGTAATTAAAGTATAATTAACTTTATATGTAGCCATCAGCGCACACACGGAAACATGTATGACGGACTATGTGCTCAAGTGCCCCCATAAAATTTCACAAAACCCTGTTGAATGCTGCATATGTAAAATACCATGCTAATTTTGTCTTAACTAAACATCCATCTTAATTGAGATGCATGTTTCATAAACCTAAAATAGATAAATAATTCATGTTGTGTGTATAATTGAAATAAATCTTATATTGATGCATGAGGGTATACATGAATATGTATATTTATTGCATATACAATAGTACAATATTGGAAAATGTTTTCCAACCCAAAATTAAAATGAATCAGGAGTTACATATGTCGCTATAAAGTTTGCTTAAAGATGGAACATGACGACCATGCCATAAAGGTCCGTCATAACCAAAAGATGAACAACACATTGAAGAGAGAAAACAAAGTCTTGCACGCTTCAAAATACCTCCTATATATCAAATATCCAAGGCTTTAAACCTAGCTGCTAGGAATAGTTGGTGCTATAAATATTAGACATGAATGACTAGTGTCCTTTGATGGGTTGTAGTGGATTCTTCATACCTGGGATGATGGACATTGCCTGAATATATTGAATAATTGCTTCAAGGCTCTCCCGGACACCAGATTGTGCAGCATAATGAATTACATCAATAACTCCCACTAGCAATTCAGTCCGTAACCAGCTTTCAACATTGACAACATTGCATACATTTTGGCACATGGTCAACTGATTCAATGCTTTCCCAAAAATGGACAACATGTATTAAAGTTATTGTCACTTCAACTAATACTCAGTGACCAAACAGGTTCCTCCCAGTCAACTTACCGCCTTTAAAAATTGCTTGCATCCATGGTCAGCTGATTTGGTGCTCCTTCGTAAGCAAACTAATTAAGTCATCTTACCATCTTCAACAACATTGCTTACATTTGGCATGTGGTCTAAAGATCCGGTACCTCCTCATAAGCAGAAAAGAGTGCCAGCAGAACTATTATTTGAATTAGCATTGCTTATTATTATGACAGTAGCTTACCATCTTTCAACAGCATTGCTTATATGCATGTTAAGGTGGGTTGGTTTCTTCCTCGTAAGCAGACTTATATCTGTGAAGAGCAAGAGTCGATTGCATACAGCCTTTATCTCTATGATTTAATGTTTCTTTGTCAATGGTTTTTATACGTCGTCTTACCATCTTTTAATGGCATGGCGGGTGTTTAGTTAGCAAGTACATCCACCTACATGACCCACTAATTAATATAGCATTAAACATATAGATGAAAGGAAGATGGTGGTTATATCCAACTTCCAAGTATAGAAAATAAGAATGTGACAATAAGACTTTTGTTCTGGAGCCGGAACAGTTAAAGGTGCAGCTCAGTTACCTATGATTGTTGATAGAACTTACTAATTGAACTAACATTCTTTCAAGAATCTTAAAGACTTACTATATGCTTCCCCAATCTTAACCCAAAAAAACACACATACACACACAAAAGACCCAACACACGGAGTTGTGCGGTACTAGAGGAATAACTGTTACATGGGGTAGTCGCCATGCCCTGGTTAGTCGCCATGCCCTTGCCATGACTCTGCAGGGCAGCCGCACCTCTGCAAGGCCTAGTCAGGGGCGGAGAGCCCCTACCGTGGCCTAGCAGGGGTCCAGTCAGTTTCTGGCAGCGCGTCGGGGGCCTTACTGCCTCTTGGCAACGGTCCAAGACGACGACTACTCTCTAGTGGAAATTTTGGAGTACGATGACGATGGAGATAAGTTTCTAGGTCCCTGCTGCCTCGATATGCTGCGGAGAGGTGACGAAGCCTGCTTCCGGCCTGCCTACAAGGAGTACCCAAAGAATGTCGGCACAAACGTAGACCCGGAGGATGATACTGAGGCTCCATTTTGGGCGATGATGACAAGGGAGACTATGGTGACAGAGATGGAGGTCAACGGATGGGTTTGGAGCGACACAGAGATAGATGGAGATACACCTACCAACCCCTTCATCCTAAGCACTTCGAGTGGCGAGCCGGTAAGGTATATTTTAGGGTGGATAATCGTGCGAGAAAGCTGAAGATGTTGATAAGTAAGAGAGATGTCACGCCCCGCAACCTGGGGCCGCAGCATGTTTCACGAAGTTGGCAGGTTTTGCAGTTAACCAGTGATGACAATCTAAGCTATGAGCAGACATGTACAAAATGCGTAAAGCAAAACGTCACTTTATATATATATGAGCGAGTTTTACGAAAGAGGTTCTTAGAACATGATCAATGTACAACACAAAATAGGATCATGTTATAAGACCTAAGAACACCAAAAAGTTCTTAACACAAAATAGGATCAAGTTAAGCCAATCCTAGGCCGTGAATCATATTGGGGAGTACAGGAGCAACCATGGATACCACTACGGGCCACGGGGGCGCTCACCCGGGCTAAGCCCACAGAAACAACAGGAAGGCAGGCACATGACTCATTGACTCACATTAATAATCGGAATGTAACTGTTTTCTGGACCAAATCATGACTCATGTCGCTCCCACACTCCTACTAATATGATTTACCCCATACTCAGTGAATCTTAGGTGCTCAGTGTAAAACATGTGTACATCACTCGACCTCTAAGTGATATGTCACAGGTGTTACTCTAGTATGATACCATTTCTTTTATTGTCACATGAAGCAATCATTCAATTTCTTGATTCAAGTTTAGTTACATTGAACTTAGGCAATATGTGGGTGTGCTATGTGGTATCAAACATTCTCATGTCCATGAATTTAACATGATATTCTTTCAGGATACTACATGGGATAATTCACAACAGGATTCAACAAGACATTCAAGTGTTCGTATTTATCATTGCATACCCACCATAAAGCTAATTTCAATGTCATAATTTTAACATGTGGTAAACATCAACATGATTTAATAGCAAGACAACAAGTAGCATGGTGGTATTCATATCATTAACTAAACAAGCATTCGACAAGAGATGAATATTATGAACAATGTAACGTTTGAGCATTAACTGAAAATAAAACATTAATAGTATGATATACCTTCATCTGAGAATCATGCTATGGTTGCATGAAATTTCAAGTGAAAGGGGGTCATTGATGATGATCTCAGTTAAGTATCATCATCGATCATCTTTAACGGGACTTAACCATAACCAAGGCTTTAATTTCATTCTTTAGGCAACATAGCGACTTAAGTATCAAAATCGTATGTTTATGGTTTTAATCTTATGACCCGCCAAGCATTCTTTTAGGGACTTAGGGGACTAAACCCTCAGTTTTCATCATTGGGCAATCTGAAAGTTTAAGTGACAAAGCGTACAACGTAGCTCAAGTCAACCAATCATTCAATGAGCAATGATTTATAAGTCTATGGCATACATGGCACCAAATAGTATTCAGTCATATGCAGAAAAGAGATCTGCAGATTCATTTTAATACAAAAAATCTGCTTAATAAAAAAACAGAGCCAAGATTAAACTTAGCTGAAATTTTAGAACCAAGTATGGCTCAAAATATCATGCTAGAGGTGCAACAGATCGTAGGGCAGCGGCACGAGTTGCCACCAAGCCCAAAATTCACTAATTTATGCTCAGATTTCATCATACCTAGGATACATAAAGGTTTAACACCGAAATTCCTAAAGTTAAGAGTGATTACCTTGATTTTGAACTCATAAGACGAATAATAATAGAGATATAATCTTCAGCTCCGATCAGTCCTCAAACAGAGAAAGAAAAATCCCCAATTTGCTTTAAAAGGTAACCTTTTGTGGAAAAACGACATTTTTAGCAGGAAAACTGAAATTTTGAACTCAACCAGGTTTAAATAGAGGATGAGAGGAGCCTAGAAAGCCAGAAGAAGAGAGGAGAAAGTGCCACGTTGCTCTTACCTTCAGATCTGAGGGAAAGACGTGGCAACCCCCCAAAAATTAGGGTTTTGGAAGGAGCCACGTGTAGCATGAGGTGAAGGGGAAAAAAGAAGCATCAACCTACTTCAAGCAGGAGCTGGCAAGGTAAGATCTGATCTCTTCTTCTCTTCTCTTTTTTTCTGCATGTCGTTTCCGCTGGCTGCGCACGCCTGCTGTTTTGTGAGGGAGAGATTAGGAGGAGAGAGAGAGGAGAGGGGAAAGGGTTTTCAGTGGGCTGGGCCTGGAGTAAAAAGAGAATTAAAAGAAAGACAGACAGAAAGAAAGAAACAGAGAAAAAAGTCGGTGCCCTTTTTAAAAGAAACTGGACTTTACATTCTACCCACCTTACAAAAAAATTCCGTCCTCGGAATTACAAAAAGATAAACAAAAACTAAGATACATTAAACAAGTATGGATAACACTCATACATTTTATCCTCTTTTTCCCATGTAGACTCTCCAGTAGAATCCTTGTGCCACATCACTTTCACTAGGTTGACTACTCTGTTCCGAAGAGCCTTCTACTGACGATCAACAATACATACTGGTTGTTGCTCATATGTCAAATCAGGCTTCACTGTAATCTCAGAGTGATCAACCACATGAGTCGGATCTCCCACATACTTGCGCAACTGAGACACGTGAAAGACATTGTGTACTCCTTCTAAAGATGGAGGTAGAACAAGCTGTAAGCCACTTTCCATACACGCTCCAAAATATCAAAAGGTCCGATGAAGCGATGACTAAGCTTTCCTCTCCGTCCAAATCTAATCAGACCTCTGGTGGGAGAGATCTTCAGAAAGACATGGTTTCCAGGCTGGAACTCCAAATGTCTGCGCTTCGCTTATACCGTGCTATTTGAAGCTTCTCCCTGATGGTGTGCACAACATCTATAGCCTCAATGATCATCTCTGGTACAACCATCTCCATGTCACCCACGTCATCCCAACTCAAAGGCGAGCGGCACTTCCTTCCATACTATGCTGCAAAAGGTAACATACCGATGCTGGCCTGGTAACTATTGTTATATGCAAACTCCACGAGATGTAGGTGATCTTCCCACGATCCCTTGAAGTCTAACATACAGGCACATAGCATATCCTCCAATATGTGTATAGTGTGCTCTGACTGTCCATCTGTTTGTGGATGATGTTCTGTACTAAAACTCAGATGGGTTCCTAGATGCTCCTGGAGACTTTTCTAAAAATGTGAGGTAAAACGAGTATCTCTGTATGAAACTATACTCACAGGAACACCATGCAGCCTCACAATTTCTTCCATATATTTCTTGGCAAGCACTTCTGTTGACTGGCCAACGCGAAAGGGAATGAAATGAGCCGACTTGGTCAACTGATCCACGATCACCCACACAGCATCATGTGTTTCATGCTTCTAGGCATCCTGTCACAAAATTCATGGTGATGTGTTGCCATTTCCATTCTGTAATCGGTAAAGACTGCAACAACCCAGCAGTCCTCTGATTTCTGCTTTCACTCGCTGACATGCCATACACTTGACTACACTCCTGGCAATACTCCTCTTCATGACATGCCACCAATAATATTGTCTCAGGTCCTTATACATCTTGGTCCCACCTGGGTGGATGGAGTATGGAGAACTATGGGCTTCCGCCAACTCTTCCTGAATATCCCCAGATGGTACACAAATTCTATTGCCAAATCTCAAATACCCATCTTCATGAAATCTGAACTCAGGTCTTTGTCCTGCCATTACCAGATTTCTAATCTTCTGTAACTTCTCATCATTTGCCTGAGCGGCCTTGATGCTTTCTACCAGAGTTGACTGAATCTTCATATTCATTGGTGAGGCAGTCAACCCAGGCAGAATCACATCTATCTCCATGTCTCTAATTTCCTGCTGCAGTCTCCATTGAGCCGTCAAGGTCATCACCGCCGGTAGACGGCTCAGTACATTTGGTACGACGTTGACCTTTCCAGGGTGATATTGGAGGTCAATGTCATAATCTACCAACAACTCAATCCATCAACGTTGCCGCATATTAAGCTCCTTCTGAGTGAAGATGTATTTCAAACTATTATGGTCAGTGAAAATCTTCACATGCTCCCCAATAAGAAATGCCTCCATATTTTTAATGCAAATATAACTGCGGCTAATTCCAAATCATGAGTAGAATAATTCCTCTCATGGTTCTTCAACTGCCTGGATGCATAAGTTACTACCCGACCATGTTGACGCAATACACGTCCAAGCCCTTTACCAGATGCATCATAGAACACTTCAAATCCCCCTCTTCTATCTGGAATAACTAGGACTGGTGCTGAGGTTAAACGCTTTTTCAATTCTTGAAAAGCCTCATCACAAGTCTTAGACCAGACAAACAACACATCTTTTCTTGTCAGCCGAGTTATGGGCTCTGCAATCTTCGAAAAATACTTGATGAATCTCCAGTAATATCCAGCTAATTCCAGAAAACTCCGAATCTCAGTCATTGCTCGAGGAACAGCCAATTCTGAACGGCTGCTACTTTCTCGGGATCCACGGAGATTCCTTCTCCTGATACTACATGTCCCAAAAAAGTCACTTTGTTTAACCAAAATTCACACTTACTGAGTTTGGCAAACAACTTATGATGTCTCAAAGTCTCTAATACCTTCCTTAAGCGTTCAACATGCTCCTCGCATTCTTTGAGTAAATCAAGATGTCATCAATATAAATCACTCCAAACTTGTCAATGAATTCATACAACACCTGATTCATCAAACTCATGAATACTGCAGGTGCATTAGTCACTCCAAACAGCATCACCAAGTACTTATAATGCACATACTTTGTCCTGAATGCAGTCTTGAGGATATCATTCTTCTCCATCCGTACTTGATGATATCCAGACCGCAAATCCAATTTCAAAAAGACACTTGATCCTCTGAGCTGGTCAAAGATATCATCAATGCGAGGGAGATGATAGTTGTTCTTCACTGTTACCTTATTCAACTCCCTGTAATCCACACACATTCGTCGAGTTCCATCCTTTTTCCTAACCAATAAGATAGGTGCACCCCATGGAGACACACTAGGTCGTATCCACCCTTTCTTCATCAAATCATCCAGATGGTCCTCTAATTCCGGTGCTGCCATTCGATATGGTTGCTTTGATATGGGCTGGGCACCTGGAACTAGATCAATGACAAACACAATGTCACGTTCTGGAGGTAACCCAGAAAGATCATTTGGAAATACATCCATGAACTCTCGCACAACCTCTGGAACCTCTGGATCAACCTCCATGTTAGCTATTACAGGTTTAATAGGCTTGGCCCGGAATTGAACTCGTCCTTCAAACCTACTTCCACCAATGAACTCATATCTTAGATGATCAGACATCTCAAACACTACCCTTCTAAGACGATAGTCTATGGCAGCGTGGAAGGTTCCCAAACCAGCCCATTCCAAATACTACTTCAAAAATTGGCATCCCAGTCACTACAAAATCTGCATATAACTCTCTTCCACAAATAACTACAGGAAACTGAGGATACCCACTAGTGGCTTTTATCACCCTATTGTCCGTGTTGATATTCCAACAAGAAGCAACACATGGATACCAAAGTAGTATGCATCACATTTATCAAGGAACTAGTTACTCAAGAATAAAGTAGTATGCATCATTCTGTGGTAGATTTCTTACTTTCTACAAGTTAAGCCAATCCTAGGCCGTGAATCATATTGGGGAGTACAGGAGCAACCATGGATACCACTACGGGCCACGGGGGCGCTCACCCGGGCTAAGCCCACAGAAACAACAGGAAGGCAGACACATGACTCATTGACTCACATTAACAACCGGAATGTAACTGTTTTCTGGACCAAATCATGGCTCATGTCGCTCCCACACTCCCACTAATATGATTTACCCCATACCCAGTAAGTCTTAAGTGCTCAGTGTAAAACATATGTACATCACTCGACCTCTCAGTGATATGTCACTAGTGTTACTCTAGTATGATACCATTTCTTTTATTGTCACATGAAGCAATCATTCAATTTCTTGATTCAAGTTTAGTTACATTGAACTTAGGCAATATGTGGGCGTGCTATGTGGTATCAAATATTCTCATGTCCATGAATTTAACATGATATTCTTTCAGGATACTACACGGGATAATTCACAACAGGATTCAACAAGACATTCAAGTGTTCGTATTAATCATTGCATACCCACCATAAAGCTAATTTCAATGTCATAGATTTAACAAGTGGTAAACATCAACATGATTTAATAGCAAGACAACAAGTAGCATGGTGGTATTCATATCATTAACTAAACAAGCATTCGACAAGAGATGAAGATTATGAACAATGTAGCATTTTGAGGATTAACTGAAAATAAAACATTAATAGTATGATAAATACATGCATCTGAAAATCATGCTATGGTTGCATGAAATTTCAAGTGAAAGGGGGGTCATTGATGATGATCTCAGTTAAGTATCATCATCGATCATTTTTAACTGGACTTGGCTTTAATTTCATTCTTTAGGCAACATAGCGACTAAAGTATCAAAACCGTATGTTTATGGTTTTAATCTTATGATCCGCCAAGCATTCTTTTAGGGACTTAAGTGACTAAACCCTCATTTTCATCATTGGGCAATCTGAAATTTTAAGGGACAAAGCATACAACGTAGCTCAAGTCAACCAATCATCCAATAAGCAATGATTTATAAATCTATGGCCTACATGGTACCAAATAGTATTCAGTCAGATGTAGAAAAGAGATCTGCAGATTCATTTTAATACCAAAAATCTGCTTAATAAGAAAAACAGAGCCAAGATTAAACTTGGCTGAAATTTCAGAGCCAATTATGGCTCAAAATATCATGCTAGAGGTGCAGCAGAGCGTAGGGCAGCGGCATGAGTTGCCACCACGCCCAAAATTCACTAATTTATGCTCAGATTTCATCATAGCTAGGCTACATAAAGGTTTAACACCGAAATTCCTGAAGTTAAGAGTGATTTACCTTGATTTCGAACTCATAAGACGAATAATAATTGAGATCTAATCTTCAGCTTAGATCAGTCCTCAAATAGAGGGAAAAAATCCCCAATTTGCTTTAAAATGTACTCTTTTGTGAAAAACGAAATTTTTAGCAGTAAAACTGAAATTTTGAACTCATGCAGGTTTAAATAGAGGATGGGATGAGCTTAGAAAGCCAAAAGAAGAGAGGAGAAAATGCCACGTTGCCCTTACCTTCAGACTGAGGGGAAACCGTGGCAAACCCCCAAAAATTCAGGTTTTGGAAGGAGCCACGTGTAGCATGAAGCGGAGGGAGAAGAAGAAGCCTCAACCTACTTCAAGCAGGAGCTGGCAAGGTAAGATCTGATCTCTTCTTCCCTTCTCTTTTTTTCTGCGCGTCGTTTTCGCTGGCTGCACGCGCCTGCTATTTTTTGAGGGAGAGATCGGGAGGAGAGAGAGGAGAGGGGAAAGGGTTTTCAGTGGGCTGGGCCTGGAGTAAAAAGAAAATTAAAAGAAAGAAAGAAAGACAAAAGGAAAGAAAGAAACAGAGAAAAAAAGCATGGGCCCTTTTTAAAAGAAACTGGGCTTCACAAGAGATGATCCATACGGCCTGATTTACTAGGCGAATAGATTCTTTTCAGAACGTGCCTGATGGAGGCACAAAAATTAGAGGCAGCGGATGTGTATTTTGAAGGGATTACATGGTTGCAGTGAAGAGAGTAGCGACGACATTTCCGTTCATGGGAGGAGATCAATAAGTGCATGGTGGAGAGGTTTCGCGAGACTCATTGAGGAATTTTGTAGGAGCAGTTGTTGGCACTCAAGAAGGACGGTTCAGTCAAGTAGTTCATGGAGAGATTCGAGACACTTTCAGATCAAGTTCGGGGGATCCCAGATGAGACCGAGGAGGGGAGCCTCTTGAAGGGGTTGAAGCCTACTATCTGCATAAAACTACGCAGAAAGAAACCCCAGGATCTGATGGACGCTATGGAGTTAGCCCAGATGGTAGAGGATCAAGAGGGACTAGGAACGGCTCCTCCTTTCACAGCCAATCGACGATAGGAGAACATGAGAAGACGACGATATGAACAGTCCAGTCCACTCCAGTCATGAGAAGAGCAGAGTGCCATAGTCAAGAAAGCATTTACAGAAGATGCCTAATGCAGATATGCGAGAGAAGAGGCTAAAGGTGTTATATTTCTGGTGTGATGAGAAATTTATCCCGGGGCACCTTTGTGAAGTGTGCAAGCTTCCTTTGGTAATGGCCAATGACGAGGATGTAGTGGATGAAGAAGATGGCAATGATATGTGTTAAGACAGTTATACGAGGAAAAAATAAAGGATTTTATAAAATTTTCAAATGTCATGCTCCCCAGAATTACCACTACCTTCACCTTAAAAATTAAAACACAAGGCAGAAGGTTGGACAGCAAATAGAGCAAACAATTCATTCAGTGTCCAACATAAAGAGGGAAGAAAATAAATAGAAACATAGGCCTCAATAGTACCAGCATTTCGTTTTTAAACCCCAAGAATCTTCTCAGCTGGTTTTGCATTAATAACTGAACTTTTAGGATAACTTAATCAACCATTCAAATCATAAAGTCCGAAGCTCAGTCATCAGATGCAAACAGAAAACTAGGAGTTATTGGGTGTTTCTCTATTGCTATATATAGAAGATAATCTCACAAAAAAATTGAAGCATGTCCAATGTCTTTTCTTTGTATAGTCATCCAACGCTAATTAATGATGGTCATATTAATGTAAAATCTTTTGATTTGAAGTTCTTGAAAGGTTCAATGTTCATGATGGCCACAGTCCTGCCTTTTTAAAAAACAGAAGTCACGTCAATGGAAAGAAAGGCATTTGTTGGAAGCCTTTCTTCCTTTTACGACTATCCTTGTTACAATTGAGGGATGTTTTTGAATTTGTCCAATGTGGCAATGTCACATCGCCACAAAGAACAGCCTCCTTAAACTCAAAACTCAAAACTCAAAAAACGTCACCCAACCTACCAAAACACACCCAAACCCAAAACACCCAAAATCACACCCCCAATCAAAAAAACCAAAAACCCCAAGAGAATACACTCACTCAAACCCACCCTTCCCATTTTCACCTGCTTTTGCACTTATCGAAACATCCGTGCAGGTCCCGCGTTCTGACTGTGTAGGTTGGTTATTGGGTGCGTCCGTGCACCCTTTGTACACGGATTATTTCTAATTATATTACAAATGGAATGTCTGAATTATAAAATTACTAGTCATTACCCGTGCCCATACGGCACGGTTTACTTAATAGCTGAGTCTCCCCGCCCCACAAATTTCAAGTTCCCACAAATTTCAAGTTTACCCACAAAATTTCAAGTTTTCCCATCAAATTTAAGTTTTTCCCCAAAATTTAAGTCCCCCAAAATTGTCATTGCCACCTATGACAAACTTACCACGTATGACAAAGTTTTGTCCTAGTAGGACAAGATTCAAAATCTTCAAAGGACTGGAAAGAAAGAGTCGGAAGGGGGGAGAATAAAAAGTGTGGGTGTGTGCGTAGGGAGGGTCCAGGGGCAAAAATGCAAAAAGCGGGGTTGTATGTGCAAAATTCTCCACCTCCTCTCTTATCCGTCAAAATCTCATTTCTTATATTTTCTTTTATTCAATTTCTCATGTCCAAATTCTATTATCCAATTTCTCTTGATAACATCCCTCTTTTATATAATAGATATCCAAATTGTCTTATCCAATTCCTCATGTCCAAATTCTATTATCCAATTTCTCTTGATAACATCCCTCTTTTACATAATAGATATCCAAATTTTCTTATCCAATTCCTCATGTCCAAATTCTCTTATCCAATTTCTCTTGATAACATCCCTCTTTTAAATAATAGATATCCAAATTCTCTTATCCAATTCCTCATGTCCAAATTCCCTTATCCAATTTCCCTTGATAACATCCCTCTTTTATATAATAGATCCAAATCCTCTTATCCAATTTCTCATGTCCAAATTCCCTTATCCAATTTCTCTTGATAACATCCCTCTTTTATATAATAGATCCAAATTCTCTTATCCAATTCCTCATGTCCAAATTCCCTTATCCAATTTCCCTTGATAACATCCCTCTTTTATATAATAGATCCAAATCCTCTTATCCAATTTCTCATGTCCAAATTCCCTTATCCAATTTCCCTTGATAACATCCCTCTTTTATATAATATATCCAAATTCTCTTATCCAATTCCTCATGTCCAAATTCCCTTATCCAATTTCTCTTGATAACATCCCTCTTTTACATAATAGATATCCAAATTCTCTTATCCAATTCCTCATGTCCAAATTCCCTTATCCAAGTTCTCTTGATAACATCCCTCTTTTATATAATAGATATCCAAATTCTCTTATCCAATTCCCCATGTCCAAATTCTCTTATCCAATTTCTCTTGATAACATCCCTCTTTTATATAATAGATATCCAAATTCCCTTATCCAATTCCCCATGTCCAAATTCTCTAATCCAACTTCTCGTGATAATAACATCCCTCTTTTATATAATAGAAATTCCCTTATCCAATTTCTCATGTCCAAATTCTCGTATCTAATTTCTCTTGATAACATTCCTCTTTTATATAATAGATATCCAAATTCTCTTATCCAGTTTCTCATTTCCAAATTCTCTTATCCAATATCTCATGTCCAAATTCTCTTATCCAATTTCACTTGATAACATCCCTCTTTTATATAATAGATATCCAAATTCTCTTATCCAGTTTCTCATTTCCAAATTCTCTTATCCAATATCTCATGTCCAAATTCTCTTATCCAATTTCACTGGATAACATCCCTCTTTTATATAATAGACTAATCATCACCCGTGCCCATAGAGCACGGTTTATTTAATAGCTAAGTCCCCCCCAAAAAATTTCAAGTTCCCCCAAATTTCAAGTTTTCCCACAAAATTTCAAGTTTCACCCAAATTTAAGTTTTTCCCCCAAAATTTAAGTCCTCTCTTAAATTGTCATTGCCACCAATGACAAATTTGCCACATAGGACAAAGCTTTGTCCAAGTAGGATGGGATACAAAATCTTCAAATGACTGGAAAAAATGGTCGGAAGGGGAGGAAAAAGTGTGGGTGTGTGTGCGTAAGGAGGGTCCAGGGGCAAAAATGCAAAAACCGGTGTTGTATGTGCAAAATTCTACTCCTCTTTTCTTATCCCTCAAAATCTCAACTCTTATATTTTCTCTTATCCAATTTATCATGTCCAAATTCTCTTATCCAATTTCTTATGACCAAATTCTCTTATCCACTTTCTCTTGATAACATCCCTTTTTATATAATAGATACCCAAATTCTCTTATCCAATTTCTCATGTCCAAATTCTGTTATCCAATTTCCCTTGATAACATCCCTCTTTTATATAATAGATATCCAAATTCTCTTATCCAATTTCTCTTGATAACATCCCTCTTTTATATAATAGATATCCAAATTCTCTTATCCAATTTCTCTTGATAACATCCCTCTTTTATATAATAGATATCCCTTATCCAAATTCTCTTGATAACATCCCACTTTTATATAATAGATATCAAAATTCTCTTATCCAGTTTCTCATGTCCAAATTCTCTTCTCCAATTTCTCTCGATAACATCCCTATTTTATAAAATAGATATCCAAATTCTCTTATGTAGTTTCTCATGTCCAAATTCTCTTATCCAACTTCTCTTGATAACATCCCACTTTTATATAATAGATATCAAAATTCTCTTATCCAGTTTCTCATGTCCAAACTCTCTTATCCAATTTCTCATGATAACATCCCACTTTTATAAAATAGACTAGTCATTACATGTGCCCGTAGGGCACGGTTTATTTAATGGCTGAGTCCCCCCACACAAATTTCAAAGTCTCCCAAATTTAAGTTTTTCCCCAAAATTTAAGTCCCCCAAAATTGTCATTGCCACCTATGACAAACTTGCCACGTAGGACAAAGCATTGTCCTGGTAGCATAAGATTCAAAATCTTCAAAGGACTGAAAAAATGGTCGGAAGATGGGAGAATAAAAAGTGTGGGTGTGTACATAGGGAGGGTCTCGGGGCAAAAATGCAAAAATCGGGGTTGTATGTGCAAAATTCTCCACCCCCTCTTATCCATCAAAATCTCAACTCTTATATTTTCTTCTATCCAATTCCTCATGTCCAAATTTTCTTATCCAATTTCTCTTGATAACATCCCTTTTTAATAAAATAGATATCCAAATTATCATATCCAATGCCTCACGTCCAAATTCACTTATCCAATTTCTCTTGATAACATCCCTCTTTAATATAATAGATATCCAAATTCTCTAATCCAATTCCTCATGTCCAAATTCATTTATCCAATTTCTCTTGATAACATCCCTCTTTTATATAATAGATATCCAAATTCTCTTATCCAATTCCTCATGTCCAAATTTTCTTATCCAATTTCTCTTGATAACATCCCTCTTTTATATAATAGATATCCAATTTCTCTTATCCAATTTCTCTTGATAACATTCTTGTTTTATATAATAGATATCCAAATTCTCTTATCCAGTTTCTCATGTCCAAATTCTCTAATTCAATTTCTCTTGATCACATCCCTCTTTTATATAATAGATATCTAAATTCTCTTATCAGATTTCTCATGATAACATCCATATTTAATAGAATAGACATCCAAATTCTCTTATCCAATTTCTCATGATAACATCCCTCTTTTATATAATAGATATCCAAACTCTCCTATCCAGTCTCTCATGTACAAATTCTCTTATCCAATTTCTCTTAATAACATCCCTCTTTTATATAATAGATATCCAAATTCTCTTTATCCAGTTTCTCAAGTCCAAATTCACTTTATCCAATTTCTATTGTTAACATCTCTTTTTTATATAATAGACTAGTTATTACACGTGCCCATAGGGAACGGTTTATTTAATGGCTGAGTCCCCCCCCCCACAAATTTCAAGTTCCGACAAATTTCAAGTTTTCCCACAAAATTTCAAGTTTCCCCCCAAATTTAAGTATTTCGCAAAAATTTAAGTCCCCCAAAATTGTCATTGCCATCTATAATAAACTTGCCACGTAGGACAAAACTTTGTCCTAGTAGGATAAGATTCAAAATCTTCAAATGACTGGAAAAAATGGTCGAAAGGGGGAGAATTAAAGGTGTGGGTGTGTGCGTAAGGAGGGTCCCGGGGAAAAAATGCAAAAACCGGGGTTGTATGTGCAAAATTCTCAACCTCCTCTCTTATCCCTCAAAATCTCATCTCTTATATTTTCTCTTATCTAATTTCTCATGTCCAAATTCTCTTATCCAATTTCGCTTGATAGCATCCCTCTTTTATATAATGGATATCCAAATTCACAAATCCAATTTCTTATGTCCAAATTCTCTTATCCAGTTTCTATTGATAACATCCCTCTTTTATATAATAGATATCCAACTTCTTTTATCAGATTCCTCTTGAAAACATCCCTCTTTTATATAATAAATATCCAAATTCTCTTATCCAATTTCTCATGTCCAAATTCTCTTATCCAATTTTCTCTTGATAACATTCCTCTTTTATATAATAGATATCCAAATTCTTTTATTGGATTTCTCTCGATAACATCTCCCTTTTATATAATGGATATCCAAATTCTCTTATCCAATTTCTCATGTCCAAATTCTCTTATCCAATTTCTCTTGATAACATCCCTCTTTTATATTATAGATATCCAAATTCTCTTATCCAATTTCTCTTGATAACATCCATCTTTTATATAATAGATATCAAAATTCTCTTATCCAATTCTCATGTCCAAATTCCCTTACCCAAATTCTCTTGATAACATCCCTCTTTTATATAATAGATATCGAAATTCTCTTATCCAATTCTCATGTCCAAATTCTCTTCTCCAATTTCTCTAGATAATATCCCTCTTTAATATAATAGATATCCAAATTCTCTTATCCAGTTTCTCATGTCCAAATTCTCTTATCCAATTTCTCTTGAAAACATCCCTCTTTTATATAATAGATATCCAAATTCTCTTATCCAGTTTCTCATGTTCAAATTCTCTTATCCAATTTCTCTTGATAACATCGCACTTTTATATAATTGATATCCAAATTCTCTAATCCAGTTTCTCATGTCCAAATTCTCTTATCCAATTTCCGCCCTCCCCCACACAAATTTCAAATTCCCCCAAATTTATGTTTGTCCCCAAAATTTAAGTCACCCAAAATTGTCATTGCCACCTATGACAAACTTGCCACGTAGAACAAAGCTTTGTCCAAGTAGAATAAGATTCAAAATCTTCAAAGGACAGAAAAAAATGGTCGGAAGATGGAAGAATAAAAAGTGTGGGTATGTGCGTAGGGAGGGTCCAGGGGGAAAATACAAAAATCGGGGTTGTAAGTGCAAAATTCTCCACCTCCTCCTTCCTTCAAAATCTCATCACTTTTATTTTC
The DNA here is from genome assembly GCA_030789695.1 of Scilla litardierei. Taxonomy (NCBI): domain Eukaryota; kingdom Viridiplantae; phylum Streptophyta; class Magnoliopsida; order Asparagales; family Asparagaceae; genus Scilla; species Scilla litardierei. The sequence goes on from CM061133.1 coordinate 337,186,545, forward strand.
TTGTATCCAATTTCTCATGTCCAAATTCTCATAACCAATTTCTCTTGATAACATCCCACTTTTATATAATAGATATCAAAATTCTCTAATCCAATTTCTCATGTCCAAATTCTCTTATCCAATTTCTCTTGATAACATCCCTCTTTTATATAATAGACTAGTCAATATCCGTGCCCATATGGCACTGTTTATTTAATGGCTGAGTTCCCCCCCAACAAATTTCAAGTTCCCCCAAATTTCAAGTTTTTCCACAAAATTTCAAGTTTCCCCCTAAATTTAAGTTTTTGCCAAAAATTTAAGTCTCCCAAAATTGTAATTGCCATCTATGATAAACTTGCCACATAGTATAAAGCTTTGTCCAAGTAGGATAAGATTCAAAAAATTCAAAGGACTAAAAAAAATGGGCTGAAGGGAGGAGAATAAAAGATGAAGGAGGGTCCCGGGGCAAAATGCAAAAACCAGGGTTGTATGTGCAAAATTCTCCCCCTCCTTTCTTATCCCTCAAAATATCATCTCATATATTTTCTCTTATCAAATTTCTCATGTCCAAATTCTCTTATCCAATTTCTCTTGATAACATCCCTCTTTTATATAATGGATATCCAATTTCTCTTAATCCAATTTCTCATGTCCGAATTCTCTTATCCAATTTCTCTTGATAACATCGCTCTTTTATAAAATAGATATCCAAATTCTCTTATCCAGTTTCTCATGTCCAAATTCTCTTATCCAATTACTCTTGATAACATCACTCTTTTATAAAATAGACAAGTCATTACCCGTGCCCGTAGGGCACGGTTTATTTAATGGCCGAGTCCCCCCTAACAAATTTCAAAGTCCGCTAAATTTATGTTTTTCCCAAAATTTAAGTCACCCAAAATTGTCATTGCCACCTATGACAAACTTGCCACGTAGGACAAAATTTTGTCCTTGTAGGATAAGATTCAAAATCTTCAAAGAACTAAAAAAAATGTTCGGAAGAGGGGAGAAAAAAAAAGTGTGGGTATGTGCGTAGGGAGGGTCCAGGGGAAAAATGCAAAAATCGGAGATGTATTAGCAAAATTCTACACCTCCTCTCTTATCCCTCAAAATCTCATCTCTTTTATTTTCTTTTATACAATTCCTCATATCCAAATTCTCTTATCCAATTTCTCTTGATAACATCCCTCTTTTATATAATAGATATCCAAATTCTCTTATCCAATTTCTCATGTCAAAATTCATTTATCTAATTTCTCATGTCCAAATTCTATTATTCAATTTCTCTTGATAACATCCCTATTTTATATAATAAATATCCAAATTTTTTATCCAATTTCTCGTGTCCAAATTCTCTTATCCAATTTCTCTTAATAACTTCCCTCTTTAATATAATAGAAATTCTCTTATCAAATTTCTCATTCCAAATTCTCTTATCCAATTTCTCTTGATAACATTCCTCTTTTATATAATAGATATCCAAATTCTTTTATCATATTTCTTTTGATAACATCCCTATTTTATAGAATAGATATCTAAATTCTCTTATCCAATTTCTCATGTCCAAATTCTCTTATCCAATTTCTCTTGATAACATCCCTCTTTTATATAATAGATATCCAAATTCTCTTATCAGATTTCTCTTGATAACATCCCTATTTTATAGAATAGATATCCAAATTCACTTATCCAATACCTCACGTCGAAATTCTCTTATCCAATTTCTCTGGATAACGTCCCTCTTTAATATAATAAATATCCAAATTCTCTTATCCAATTCCTCATGTCGAAATTCTCTTATCCAGTTCCTCTTGATAACATCCCTCTTTTATATAATAGATATCCAAATTCTCTTATCCAATTTCTCATGTCCAAATTTTCTTATCCAATTTATCTTGATAACATCCCTCTTTTATATAATAGATATCTAAATTCTCTTATCCAATTTCTCTTAATAATATCCCTCTTTTATATAATAGATATCCAAATTCTCTTATCCAGTTTCTCATGTCCAAATTCTCTTATTCAATTTCTCATGTCCAAATTCTCTTTATCCAATTTCTCTTGTTAATCTCCCTTTTTTATATAATAGACTAGTCATTACCCGTGCGCATAGGGAACGATTTATTTAATGGCTGACTTCCCCCACCACAAATTTCAAGTTCCCGCAAATTTCAAATTTTCCCACAAAATTTCAAGTTTCCCCGCAAATTTAAGTTTTTCCCAAAAATTTAAGTCCCCCAAAACTGTCATTGCCATCTATGATAAACTTGTCACGTAGAACAAAGCTTTATCCTAGTAGGAGAAGATTCAAAATCTTCAAAGGACAGAAAAAAATGGTCGGAAGGGGAAGAATAAAAGGTGTGGGTGTGTGCGTGGGGAGGGTCCCGAGGCAAAAATGCAAAAACCGGGCTTGTATGTGCAAAATTCTCCACCTCCTCTCTTATCCCTCAAAATCTCATCTCTTATATTTTCTCTTATCCAATTTCTCATGTCCAATTCTCTTAACCAATTTCTCTTGATAACATCCCTCTTTTATATAACGGATATCCAAATTCTCTTATCCAATTTCTCATGTCCGAATTCTCTTATCCAATTTCTCTTGATAACATCACTCTTTTATATAACGGATATCCAAATTCTCTTATTCAATTTCTCATGTCCAAATTCTCTTATCCAGATTCTCTTGATGACATCCCTCTTTTATATAATAGATATTTAACTTCTTATATCAGATTCTTCTTGAAAACATCCCCCTTTTATATAATAGATATCCAACTTCTTTTATCAGATTCTTCTTGAAAACATCCCTCTTTTATATAATAGATATCCAAATTCTCTTATCCAATTTTCTCTTGATAACATTCCTCTTTTACATAATAGATATCCAAATTCTTTAATCGGATTTCTCTTGATAACATCTCTCTTTTATATAATGGATATCCAAATTCTCTTATCCAATTTCTCATGTCCAAATTCTCTTATCCAATTTCTCTTGATAACATCCATCTTTTATATTATAGATATCCAAATTCTCTTATCCAATTTCTATTGATAACATCCCACTTTTATATAATAGATATCCAAATTCTCTTATACAATTCTCATGTCCAAATTCCCTTACCCAAATTCTCTTGATAACATCCCTCTTTTATATAATAGATATCCAAATTCTTTTATCCAGTTTCTCATGTCCAAATTCTCTTCTCCAATTTCTCTTGATAATATACCTTTTTACATAATAGATATCCAAATTCTCTTATCCAGTTTCTCATGTCCAAATTCTCTTATCCAATTTCTCTTGATAACATCCCTCTTTTATATAATAGATATCCAAATCCTCTTATCCAGTTTCCCGTGTCCAAATTCTCTTCTCCAATTTCTCTTGATAATATCCCTTTTTACATAATAGATATCCAAATTCTCTTATCCAGTTTCTCATGTCCAAATTCTCTTATCCAATTTCTCTTGATAACATCCCTCTTTTATATAATAGATATTCAAATTCTCTTATCCAGTTTTACATAATAGATATTCAAATTCTCTTATCCAGTTTCTCATGTCCAAATTCTCTTCTCCAATTTCTCTTGATAATATCCCTTTTTCCAATTTCTCTTAATAACATCCCTCTTTAATAAAATAGACTAGTCATTACGAGTACCCGTAGGGCACGGTTTATTTAATGGCTGAATCCCCCCTCCCCCACACAAATTTCAAATTCCCCCAAATTTATGTTATTCCCCAAAATTTAAGTCACCCAAAATTGTCATTGCCACCTATGACAAACTTGCCACGTAGAACAAAGCTTAGTCCAAGTAGGATAAGATTCAAAATCTTCAAAGGACTGGAAAAAATGGTCGTAAGATGCAAGAATAAAAGGTGTGGGTATGTGCGTAGGAAGGGTCCAGGGGGAAAATACAAAAATCGGGGTTGTATGTGCAAAATTCTCCACCTCCTCCTTATCTCTCAAAATCTCATCTCTTTTATTTTCCTTTATCCAATTCCTCATATCCAAATTCTCTTATCCAATTTCTCTTGATAACATCCCTCTTTTATATAATAAATATCCAAATTCTCTTATCCAATTCCTCATGTCCAAATTCTCTTATCCAATTTCTCTTGATAACATCTCTCTTTTATATAATAGATATCCAAATCTCTAATCCAATTTCTCATGTCCAAATTCTCTTATCCAATTTCTCATGTCCAAATTCACTTATCCAATTTTTCTTGATAACATCCCTCTTTTATATAATAGATATCCAAATTCACTTATCCAATTTCTCATGTCCAATTCACTTATCCAATTTCTCATGTCCAAATTCTCTTATCCAATCTATCTTGACAACATCCCTCTTTTATATAATAGATATCCAAATTCTTTTATCCAATTTCTCACGTCCAAATTCGCTTATCCAATTTCTCTTGATAACATCCCTCTTCTATATAATAGAAATTTTCTTATCCAATTTCTCATGTCCAAATTCTATTTTCCAATTTCTCTTGATAACATTCCTTTTTTATATAATAGCTGAGCCCCCCAAATTTCAAGTCCCCCAAATTTCAAGTTTTCCCACAAAATTTCATGTTTCCCCAAATTTAAGTTTTTCCACAAAATTTAAGTCCCCCCAAAATTGTCATTCCCACCTATGACAAATTTGCACGTATGACAAAGCATTGTCGTAGTAGGATAAGATTCAAAATCTTCAAAGGACTAGAAAAAATGGTCAGAAGATGGGAGAATAAAAAGTGTGGGTGTGTGCGTGGGTAGGGTCTAGGGGCAAAAATGCAAAAATCGGGTTTGTATGTGCAAAATTCTCCACCTCCTCTCTTATCCCTCAAAATCTCAACTCTTATATTTTCTTTAATCTCATTCCTCATGTCCAAATTCTCTTATCCAATTTCTCTTGAAAACATCCGTCTTTAATATAATAGATATCCAAATTATCTTATCCATTTTCTCATGTCCAAATACCCTTATCCAATTTCTCTTGATAACATCCCTCATTAATATAATAGATATCAAAATTCTCTTATCCATTTTCTCTAGTTAACATCCCTCTTTTATATAATAGATATCAAAATTCCCTTATACAATTTCTCATGTCTAAATTCTCTTATCCAATTTCTCTTGATAACATCCCTCTTTTATATAATAGATATCCAAATTCTCTTGATAACAGATATCCAAATTCTCTTATCCAAATTCTCTTGATAACATCCCTCTTTTATATAATAGATATCCAAATTCTCTTGATAACAGATATCCAAATTCTCTTATCCAATTTCTCTTAAAAACATCCGCCTTTAATATAATAGATATCCAAATTATCTTATCCATTTCCTCAAGTCCAAATACACTTATCCAATTTCTCTTGATAACATCCCTCATTAATATAATAGATATCAAAATTCTCTTATCCATTTTCTCTTGTTAACATCCCTCTTTTATATAATAGATATCCAAATTCCCTTATACAATTTCTCATGTCTAAATTTTCTTATCCAATTTCTCTTGATAACATCCCTCTTTTATATAATAGATATCCAAATTCTCTTGATAACAGATATCCAAATTCTCTTATCCTCTTTTATATAATGGATATCCAAATTCTCTTATCCAGTTTCCATTATCCAAATTCCCTTATCCAAATTCTCTTGATAACATCCCTCTTGTATATAATAGACTAGTCATAACCCGTGTTCATTTAAGATTTTCTCCGACGAAATCTTTGTTCCCCAAAAAATTATTTCCACGGCCAAAATTGCGCGAAACAACAAATTAGCATAAAAATATTTAGCGATACGGACACCTTCGGTGCGGAACAACAAATTCGGCGTGGGCGCCTTCGACACGGAACAACAAATTCGGCGCGGACGTTTTCTGTGCGGAACAACAAATTTGCGTAAAAAATTTAGCATTAAGTGCAAGTTAAAGTTTTTTTCCCAAATGCATTAATTGCCTGCACTCTGCGATTTACCCAAAAAATTTCATTCAACATAAAGTTTCATTTCCCCACAAACTTTCATTTCCACAAAATCCCATCTCAACCATTCATTCCTCAAGATTAAATCCAAGCCGTCTTTCTATCAACTTGTTTGTCCTAGTCAGCTTGTCCTAGTCAGCCCTAGAATTCAAAGACAGTTGTGTTTTAATATATAGAAATCCAAATTCTCTTATCTAGTTTCTCATGTCAAAATTCTCTTCTCCAATTTCTCTTGATAATATCACTTTTTTATATAATAGATATCCAAATTCTCTTATCCAATTCTCATGTCCAAATTCCCTTATCCAATTTCTCTTGATAGCATCCCTCTTTTATATAATAGATATCCAAATTCTCTTATCCAGTTCCTCATGTCCAAATTCTCTTCTCCAATTTCTCTTGATAATATCACTCTTTAATATAATAGATATCCAAATTCTCTTATCCAATTCCTCATGTCTAAATTCTCTTATCCAATTTCTCTTGATAACATCCCTCTTTTATATAATAGATATCCAAATTTTCTTATCCAATTTCCCGTCCAAATTCTCTTATCCAATTTCTCTTGATAACATCTCTCTTTTATAAAATAGACTAGCCACTACCCGTGCCTATAGGGCACGGTTTTTTAATGGCTGAGTCCCCCCACAAATTTCGAAGTCCAAATTTATGTCTTTCCCCAAAATTTAATAGCTGAGTCCCCCCAAATTTCAAGTCCCCCAAATTTCAAGTTTTCCCAAAAAAATTCAAGTTTCCCCCAAATTTAAGTTTTTCCCAAAAATTTAAGTCCCCCAAAAATTGGCATTGCCACCTATGACAAACTTGCCACGTAGGAAAAAGCATTGTCCAATTAGGATAAGATTCAAAATCTTCAAAGGACCGTAAAAAATGGTCGGAAGATGGGAGAATAAAAAGTGTGGGTGTGTGTGCGTAGGGACCCCTAGGGGCAAAAATGCAAAAATCGATGTTGTAAGTGCAAAATTCTCCACCTCCCCTCTTATCCCTCAAAATCTCAACTCTTATATTTTCTTTTATCCAATTCCTCATGTCCAAATTTTCTGATCCAATTTCTCTTGGTAGCATCCATCTTTAATATAATAGATATCCAAATTATCTTATCCAATTTCTCATGTTCAAATTATCTTATCCAATTTCTCTTGATAACATCCCTCTTTAATATATTAGATATCCAAATTCTCTTATCCAATTCCTCATGTCCAAATTCTCCTATCCAATTTCTCTTGATAACCCTCTTTTATATAATATATATTCAAATTCTCTTATCCAATTTCCCCTGCCCAAATTCTCTTATCCAATTTCTCTTGATAACATCTCTGTTTTATAAAATAGACTAGCCATTACCCGTGCCAGTAGGGCACGGTTTATTTAATGGTTCAGTTCCCCCCTCACAAATTTCGAAGTCCCCCAAATTTATGTTTTTCCCCAAAATTTAAGTCGCCCAAAATTGTCATTGCCACCTATGAGAAACTTGCCACGTAGGACAAAGCTTTGTCCTAGTAGGATACGATTCAAAATCTTCAAAGGACTGGAAAAAAATGGTCGGAAGGGGGAGAATAAAAGGTGTGGGTGAGTGCGTAGGGAGGGTCCCGGGGCAAAAATGCAAAAATCGGGGTTGTATGTGCAAAATTCTCCACCTCCTCTCTTATCCCTCAAAATCTCATCTCTTATATTTTCTCTTATCTAATTTCTCATGTCTAAATTCTCTTATCTAATTTCTCTTGATAACATCACTCTTTTATATAATGAATATCCAAATTCTATTAATCCAAATTCTCATGTCCGAATTCTCTTATCCAATTTCTTTTGATAACATCCCTCTTTTATATAATAGATATTCAAATTCTCTTAATCCAATTTCTAATGTCCGAATTCTCTTATCCAATTACTCATGTCCAAATTCTCTTATCCAATTTCTCTTGATAACATCCCTCTTTTATATAATAAATATCCAACTTCTTTTATCATATTTCTCTTGAAAACATCCCTCTTTTATATAATAGATATCCAAATTCTCTTATCCAATATCTCGTGTCCAAATTCTCTTATCCAATTACTCATGTCCAAATTCTCTTCTCCAATTTCTCTTGATAACATCCCTCTTTTATATAATAGATATCCAAATTCTCTTATCCAATTTATCATGTCCGAATTCTCTTATCCGATTTCTCTTGATAACATCCCTCTTTTATATAATAGATATCAAAATTCTCTTATCCAATTTCTCATGTCCAAAATTCTCTTAACAAATTACTCATGTCCAAATTCTCTTACCCAATTTCTCTAGATATCATCCCTCTTTTATATAATAGATATCCAACTTCTTTTATCAGATTTCTCTTGAAAACATCTCTTTTATATAATAGATATCCAAATTCTCTTATCCAATTTCTCATGTCCAAATTCTCTTATCCAATTTTCTCTTGATAACATTCCTCTTTTATATAATAGATATCCAAATTCTTTTATCGGATTTCTCTTGATAACATCTCTCTTTTAAATAAGGGATATCCAATTTCTCGTATCCAATTTCTCATGTCCAAATTCTCTTATCCAATTTCTCTTGATAACATTCATCTTTTATATAATAGATATCCAATTTCTCGTATCCAATTTCTCATGTCCAAATTCTCTTATCCAATTCCTCTTGATAACATCCTTCTTTTCTATAATAGATATCCAAATTATCTTATCCGATTTCTCTTGATAACATCCCTCTTTTATATAATGGATATTCAAATTCTCTTATCCAGTTTCTTATGTCCAAATTCCCTTATCCAAATTCTCTTGATAACATCCCTCTTTTATATAATGGATATCCAAATTCACTTATCCAGTTTCTCATGTCCAAATTCTCTTATCCAATTTCTCTTGATAACATTCTCTTTTATATAATAGATATCCGAATTCTCTTATCCAGTTTCTCATGTCAAAATTCTCTTATCCAATTTCTTATCTCCAAATTCTCTTATCCAATTTCTCTTGATAACATCCCTCTTTTATATAATAGATATCCAAATTCTCTTATCCAGTTCCTCATGTCCATACTCTCTTATCCCATTTCTCTTGATAACATCACACTTTTATATAATAGATATCCAAATTCTCTTATCCAGTTCCTCATGTCCAAATTTTCTTATCCAATTTCTCTTGATAACATCCCTCTTTTATATAATAGATATCCAAATTCTCTTATCCAATTTCTCTTGATAACATCCCTCTTTTATATAATAGATATCCAAATTCTCTTATCCAGTTTCTCATGTCCAAATTCTTTTATTCAATTTCTCTTGATAACATCCCGCTTTTATATAATAGATACCAAAATTCTCTTATCAGATTTCTCTTGATAACATCCCTATTTAATAGAATAGATATCCAAATTCTCTTATCCATTTTCTCATGATAACATCCCTCTTTTATATAATAGACTAGTCATAACCCGTGCCCGTAGGACACGGCGAAGGTCGTCTCCCGAGTGCAAAACCGATGAACACTATATCGTCAAAACTCATAACGGTCTTATATCACTAATAAAAGCTCGAAATGAACTATAAACAATGTCAAACACTTGAGGAAATGGCATTTAGCAAGAACCATGAACATACCATCAAGGACCATTGCAGGAACATTTTTTATAAAGAAACATTTTCTGGAATGCATCAAGCGATCAATAACTTACGAATCATTAGATATTATGGTGCAAGATCAGTAAATCCATGCCAAATTTGAGATATGAAATGCTTGAGCATAAGGCCTAGCTAGAGGAATGCTCTGACCTAAAAGTGCCTTAACACGCCAGAAACTATCTGCTACCAAGTCAATAAATTCAAGAACAGACTCCTAAAATTCAATGACCATCAACGTTAACTTGCAAATGCTGTCAATACATGATGAATAATAATTACATAAGAAACTGTACCTGGATTACTGACTGTGGCAAGCTATTAATCTGGCATACTGATGCACCACCATGTCCATGTTTATTTTCATCAAGTTGCAACAGCGTCTCGTAGTCATTCCTAGGATCAGCAGAAATGCATGGTTATGTAACCACTGGTTATTTGTAACTTACGAAACAGAGCAATTTAAAACCTGTAATGAAAAAAAAACCCGTTGATGAAATAAAATGCAGCTTGATACTAATTGGGTGTTAGTTGAAACCCGTTATGCTAGTTGAAATGCTGTCATAATTAGCATGTTAATTGAAACATGGTAATATACGTTAAAATAAATTTAACCAGAATTTGAAACCTGTTAATTGAAATGAGGAGAGGGAGATTTAAAATGAAATTAAAATGAAACCTGTTAATGTCATAAGGAGATGGAGATTTAAAAGCAGTTGAAATGCTATCATAATATATGAGACGAATATGATGAAGGCTATACGGAATTCCTCAGGAAAAAACCCAGAATATATTAACAGGTTTTAATTAACAGGTTTGGATGTTAGTATGAAACTTGTTAATACGAAACAGTAATTTTCTGGGTGTTAATTAAATGGAGACAGTAATTGAAACGTTAATTGAAACTACATGAAACATGTTAGTACGAAATTGATGCGGACTAGGGTTTTGTAGAAGAGATTTGGGGATTTTTATTTGATTGGGGAATAGGGTTACAAGATAACTAGCCAATTTTGGGAGAGTTGGCCCCTCTCCTAGCTTTTGCTAAGGGAAAAGCCTAAACTCTCTTCTAGATCTCCTCGGAGAACTCTAGGAATTGTCAAATGACGGCTACAATTTCGATGCCCTAACGCTAGCCCAAGCCCTCTCTTATATAATGAAGAGGCGTGGTGCGTACAGCAACACAAACAACTAATAGTGCATAAAGACATTCTATCCCCAAATCGTCGGTGTGTCCAGCAATCACTCCTTAGTCTTCTTGCGCCTCCTCTCGTAGGTGATAAACGTATCACTACTCCCCCCAGGAGTTTCACCTTGTCCTCAAGGTGGAAATCAGGATACTGCTGCAAGATATGATCATAGAGCTCCCACGTTGCCTCAAACTCCGGCAATCCCGACCAACGAATCAGAACTTCCCGTGCTTCTGATGCTCCTGTACGAATGCCTGTAACCTCCTCGGGTGCCAAAAGTACCTCCATGTCGACCGTGAGAGTTGGGGGCAATGTAGACGACGCCACGTGATCTCCAATAGCTCGGCGTAGCTGTGAGACGTGAAAAACCGGATGGATCCTGGTAGTATGGGGTAGCTTCAACCGATATGCCACCTTGCCGATCCGGGCCTCAACCTCGAAAGGCCCATAATACCTCGCTGCCAGCTTCTCATTGCGCCGGTGGGCCATAGAACGCTGTCTGTAGGGTCGAAGCTTCAGATCGACACGCTCTCCAACGGCAAACTCCACCTCCCTGCGATGTGCATCTGCCTTCTTCTTCATGATTTGCTGTGCTCGCAGTAGGTGGCGCTTCAATTCCTCTAACACTCGGTCACGATCCTCCAACTGCTGCTCTAATCCTGACACTGGGGTAGATCCACTGCTGTAATGCACTAGGTGGGGCGGATCTCGGCCATACACAATCTGAAACGGTGTCATCCTCGCAGCTGAGTGGTACGAGGTGTTGTACCAGTACTCAGCCCACATCAACCACCCGGCCCACTTCCAAGGTGTCTCTGACGCAAAACACCGGAGGTGTCTCCCCACACTGCGGTTAAGCACCTCCATCTAGCCGTCCATCTGTGGGTGGTAAGCCGTGCTCCGTCATAGCGTTGTCCCCTGTCGTCTGAACATCTTCCAAAAAGTGCTCAAAACACCTTATCCCTGTCTGACACAATCGAGCGGCAGCCTGACCACCTCCTTCAAAAAAGCAACTGTCACAGACGCTGCAGTAAATGGATGGCGTAGTGGGATGAAATGGACGTATTTGCTGAGGCGGTCAACCACAACAAATATCGTAGTAAAGCCCTCCGACGGTGGAAGACCGCTAGGTGGCTGGAACACCCCCTCAAACCCCTGCAATAGCTGCTCCACCTCTAGCGATACTACCGTCTCTCATGTGGCCTCGTCCGTCGCCAACCCATGTAGCTCAATCAAGAACCCCCCTCCTTCAGCCTGGAGTGTCTTCGCCATAGTCTTGTAGGACACCGACGAACAACACAAACTCAGATCACCCAAATGTACCACCTTCCTACCGTCCACCTGAAACTCCATCCGCAGCAGCCGCCAGTTGAACTTCGTCTCCCCAGTGATTGCAGCCACTGCATCCCCAAAATCAGGTCGACGTTGTCCAAGGTCAAGGGTAGAAAGTCACCGGTGATCACTACTCCCTGTATGGACACCATCAAGTCACGACAGATGCCCCTACTCTGCTCGACCACACCGGTCCCGAGCATGACTCCAAAGCCCTCCGTCTCCGTCGTCGGTATCCCCTGACTCTCAATCACCCTGGGGGACACGAAATTGTGGGTGGCCCCACTATCTATCAATATCACCACGTCCAGGTCTCAGACCCTACCCGCCAGCTTCATGGTGTGCGCACCCGTGTAAGCCCCGCAATGGAGATAAGCGAGACTTCGGCCGCCTCCAGTAGTAGAGGTTCGCCGGCCTCCTCAGTCCCTGCCGCTTCTTCCGCCGCCTCCTCCTCCAAGTCCTCAGTGTACACCTCGTATACCTGCAAGGCTTAGTTGCGGCACCTGTGCACAGGGGTAAACTTCTCGTCGCACTTGAAGCATAACCACTTTACTCTCCGTTCCCGCATCTCCGCATCTGTCATCCTCTTGTATGGCCCTCCTGGTCTCGCATCCCTGTGTCTCCCTCCGCCTGTCGGGGTCCCTCCTGCAACGCCTGACTGTCCCTCAGGGGCAGCCTGTGGTCGTGAAAACTGTCCCCCAAATGCCCCCCTGGCGCGGCGCTCGTCCGCCAACCTATCCTCGACCGTCAGCGCTAACTCCATCTGCTCCTCCAGTCCATGCGGTCTGAGAGTGCGAAGCTCAGACCTAATGGTGAGCTTCAATCCATCCATAAAAAACCCTTCTAGGGACTCTGCAGGCATCCCCGCACTCTACTCGTGAGCTCCTCATACTGCTTAATGTAGTCTCGCACAGTCCCCATCTGCCTCAAGGCATGCAGCTGCTCATAAGCTCCCCCCGCCTGAGAGCCTCGGAATCGATGTAATAGTGCCTCCTTGAACCCCTCCCAGGTCCTCAGAGGTCTCTGCTGCTCCTTCCATCTCCACCAATTTAGGGCCTCTCCCTCCAAACAGAGCGCAACCGCCCTCAGCCTCTCCTCCTCCGTCAGCCTGGCCATCTCAAAATATCTCTCCGCCTTGTAGATACACCATGTGGCATCACTACCCTCGAAGACAGGCATCTGGAGCTTTCGTATGCGATCATCCGCCCGTGGATCCCGCCCGTCAAAACGACCCACGCGCTGCTGACGATGGTGATCTGCAAATCGGCCTCTCTCCGGCTCCCATCTCCTATCCTCCCTCCTGAACCGCTCATCATCCTCCTCATACCCCTCCTCATAGTGGCGGAAGTGGTCCTCGTACTCTAGTTCATGCACCTCATCTCTCTGTCGTCCTTCCGGGGCCCAATCATCGTCCTCGTAGTACTCCGGATCTCGCGCACCCCGCGCGCGCCTCTCCCGGGTCTCGTAATCCCCCCTGCGATGTGCGGGGGGTCTTCGGAGTCCGCGCGACCCGTCAGAGGCCCGCGCGTGCCCTGGCGGGTCCGCATCCTCTCGGCGCCCCCCTGGGGGTCGCCCGCCTCCGGCGGCCCCGCCAGGGGGTCGCCAGCCCTCGGCGACCCCATCTGGGGCTCGCCCGCCATCGGCGACCCCCAAGCGGGGTCGCCCTGCTCCCGCGACCCCCCTACGGGGTCGCCAGTCTCGGCGGCCCCATGGGGGGCTCGCCCGCCTCCGGCGAGCCCCCTGGGGGGTCGCCGGCTGTCGGCAACCCCCAGGGGGTTCGCCGCTCGCTTCCTTCGCTGCTGATGTGGGGGTGGGTCTTCCTCGGAGCTCTCTCCTAGGGTTTCGGAGAGGCCCTCTTGCCAGTCGTCATCGTCGAGGTCCAGATCTGGATCTACTCCTTCCAAGATCACCCCTTCATGATCCGGAATCATTGTTGCCTTCACTTTTCCCCTCAGATCTGATTGGTGATTCAGATCTGAGGAGGCTCCTTCCTTCGAACGCGAGATCTGAGGCGCGGTGATGTTTTGAGTCATGAAATTGACGAGCATCTCCTTCACTTGCTCCAGATCCCCCTTCAAATCTCGCCTGAGTGCCTCCGTGGCCGTGTCGATTTTCATGATGATCTACGCTGCCTCTTTCTTCCTCTCGACGATCTCCGCATCCAACCTCTCCTCCATCGATTTCGTCGTAGCTGATCTTGTGGCGGCCATTGGATCAGGGCTCTAATACCAAATTGATGCGGACTAGGGTTTTGTAGAAGAGATTTGGGGATTTTTATTTGATTGGGGAATAGGGTTACAAGATAACTAGCCAATTTTGGGAGAGTTGGCCCGTCTCCTAGCTTTTGCTAAGGGAAAAGCCTAAACTCTCTTCTAGATCTCCTCGGAGAACTCTAGGAATTGTCAAATGACGGCTACAATTTCGATGCCCTAACCCTAGCCAACGCCCTCTCTTATATAATGAAGAGGCGTGGTGTGTACAGCAACACAAAAACAACTAATAGTGCATAAAGACATTCTATCCCCAAATCGTCGGTGTGTCCAGCAATCACTCCTTAGTCTTCTTGTGCCTCCTCTGATTCCAAGTTGATGCGGACTAGGGTTTTGTAGAAGAGATTTGGGGATTTTTATTTGATTGGGGAATAGGGTTACAAGATAACTAGCCAATTTTGGGAGAGTTGGCCCCCCTCCTAGCTTTTGCTAAGGGAAAAGCCTAAACTCTCTTCTAGATCTCCTCGGAGAACTCTAGGAATTGTCAAATGACGGCTACAATTTCGATGCCTTAACCCTAGCCCACGCCCTCTCTTATATAATGAAGAGGCGTGGTGCGTACATCAACACAAAAACAACTAATAGTGCATAAAGACATTCTATCCCCAAATCGTCGGTGTGTCCAGCAATCACTCCTTAGTCTTCTTGTGCCTCCTCTCGTAGGTGATAAGCGTATCAGAAATCTGTTATCTGGGTGTTAATGCATAATTATCTGGGTGCTAATAATGGCGAACATGTTGAGAAATGAATGAGACACAAATAATACTCATGTTCTTTATGGGCAAGGACTTACGGGCAAGTAATTTCGAATGATGCAAATAATTACGGGCAAGTAAGAATCACGGGTTATGTAGTAGACATTAGACATTAGAGAAAGGGCACGGGTTATGTAGTAAACAGTAGAAGTAGACATTTGGTTAAAGTATGTAAATTTAATGAGTTGGATTATTTTCACCCATTCACCTGTAATAGAATTCAGTAAATTTTCATCCATTCTAGCACTACAGTATGAATTTAGTGAATTAACGAATAATTTAGTGCTAGGTAACCAGGTAATTTACTAAATAACCCTAGAAATTAACGAAATAGAATACAGGCAATGGTCGGCATAAAATTGTTGTGAAACTAATAATCTGCTTCTTGAATGAAGAAGAGAGTAGCAAATTTTACTTAAGCAAATAAGCAAATTTTACGAATAATTTAGTGCTAGGTTGTACTGATAAGTTACCTAAAGCTTATATGTACGTATCTTGAATCATAAGTTCAAGAGCTGGTCTTACTTATGACATTATTGTGCCCTGTCAAAAGTTCAGAAAGGATTAAATCAAATTTTACAATGGCGAACTTATACTAAAATCATCGTTAAACGGGCTTTACAAAATTTTCAGGCATAACAGAAGGAGATAATGTGAGGTTGTTAATTATTATCAACAGAATAACAATGTGAGATGTTAATATCCTGGCCTCATTTCCCAGATAAGATTAACTTACAGTTAGTTCTTTTTATTAAGCAGATTCCAGAAATTAAATATAAATGGGCTATGTATGCATTGATGCTTCTAAGAACCATTGGCTGTCTACTCCTAAATACAGTAACTGTGGGATAAATCGAAAATAAGCATGTCGTCATTGTATGAGCCTGCAATACACATACCACTGAGTTAGGCTATTAGAAAAATACATCTCAAACTCGAACTGCAAGTAGCGTCGCCTCGGGTGCTTGTGTGCTTTTTGAAGGACCTTTAACCTGGAGAAATGTTTGTAAGGTTGCAGTGGAATTTGTTAAGTGAACCTCAAACATTGTGTTAAGTGGCTCTAGGTTAATGTAAGTGAACCGCTTCTTATGTAGCAAAATTTGTTAAGTAAATTTTCACTTAACAAAAGTAGGGAGTAAAGAATTAGTAATCGAAGAAGTTTTACTTACTCGCCCGGGTGTTAAGTAAATCAAACAAACTAAAGGTTTCACTGGAAGTGAGAATGTAAAGTAGCAAATTCTAAGCTACTTGTAAAATTCTAAGCTTATGACATCCGTACAACCTTAGAAAATTTCGTAGGGGGGTTGGTCCCTATCAGTATTTGAAGAGGAAGGGGGTTTGCTAAAACATAAGCAACTTCTAAGTGGCACAAAAGGGGGTTGCTAAAGGGGGTTTGCTAAAACAATTTTACTTAACTCAATACTAACTCGGCGAATTTAGAAAGCCAGTAAAATTTAGGAAGATAACAACTTTTGAATTTTACTTCAAAAAGATAAGCACCATCATTATCTAGCAAACCCCCTTATTGAGAAGATAAGTATCAATAACTGCACATTGCACAATGCAAGTAAAACGAATTTAGAAAGCCTTAACGAAAATTCTCTCCAGTATCCTCGCTGTTTACGAAAACAAAGTGCACGGCGCCTTGGTTTGCTAAGGTCGTACGGATGTTGTAGCAACCCTCCTTTTGTAAATTCTAAGGGAAGATGAGTGTTGAGTTTTTGATGTTTTAGCAAACCCCCTTTTGTACGGATTATTTGCTTAATGTCATGAGTTTCTGATGTTTTCACAAACCCCCTTTCTAACTCTAAGTTTTGAGTTTATGATGCTAGCAAATTCTAAAAGAAGCTAAGACATCAATAATTCATAATTGCTAGCAAACCCCCGTACGAAAGTAGTAATAATCTGATGCTAATAATTATCCCAGGTGAAAGTTATAAGCCCACAAGCACCTCAGTATGAATTTAGTGAATTAACGAATAATTTACCCAGGTAGTCATCAGTGAATTCTATTACAGGTGACAGGGAGCAATTGACAGGGAACAATAATGTGTGCATTGGATTATATGTTGTAAGAAAGTACATTTTTTCACAGGTGAATGGGTGAAACGAATGCATTCATACATTGGATTATTTGTTGTATGCATTGGATTATTTTTTTCTAAGTATGAATGCATTCTGACATTCTGACATTCTGACATTACCTCAGAGATTAATCCAATTAAATTTAGGGAACAATAACGAATGCAATTCATACTTTGTCGAGTTAATCCAATGCATACTTTGTCGAGTTAGAACAATTAATCCAATTCATTCTTTGTCGAGTTAGAAATTACCTCGGAGATCAGGGATTTCTTCACCGGGGATTACCACAGAGATCAGAAATTGATTCCATTGCCAAAAATTGGATGTGAACCCCAGAGATCAGAAGTTGGATGTATTAATATCCTCTCTAATGCCAAAAATTGATTCCAACGAACCCACAGAGATCAGAATTTACAGAAGAAATTGAGAGAGAGAGAGAGGAGATTACCGGCGAACGTCGTGATTTGTGAACATCGCAGAGGAGCCAAGGGATTTCAGTTAGTGGGATGGGAGGTTGAAATTTGAGGGAGATCAGGGATTTCTTCACCGGGGATTACCACAGAGATCAGAAATTGATTCCATTGCCAAAAATTGGATGTGAACCCCAGAGATCAGAAGTTGGATGTATTAATCTCCTCTCTAATGCGAAAAATTGATTCCAACGAAACCACAGAGATCAGAAATTAACAGAAGAAATTGAGAGGGGGGAGAGAGAGAGAGATGAGAGGAGATTACCGGCGAACATCGTGATTTGTGAACATCACAGAGGAGCCAAGTCTTTGGGCGGAAGAAGAAAGGGGGGTTCAGTTAGTGGGATGGGAGGTTGAAGTTTGAGGGAAGGAAGCTGATGAGGGAAGGACGCAGAGAAATGCTTTTAAGTGGGAACTGTTGGGAACGTGATATAACAGTTTTTAAGCAGTTTCTATAACCGGTTGTATCCAAAACGCTGGGCAAATTAGAAGCTGGAAAAAACTGAAACGGCTACTTAATTGTCCTAGTCATATTTTTAATGACACATAGGACAAACCGGTGACACGTAGGACAGAAATGCCACGTAGGACAAAGCTTTGAAATAAGTCCTGAATTGTATAATAGATATCCAAATTCTCTTATCCAGTTTCTCATGTCCAAATTCTCTTATCCAATTTCTCTTGATAACATCCCTCTTTTATATAATAGATATCCAAATTCTCTTTATCCAGTTTCTCATGTCCAAATTCTCTTTATCCAATTTCTCTTGTTAACATCCATTTTTTATATAATAGACTAGTCATTACCCGTGCCCATAGGGAACAGTTTATTTAATGGCTGAGTTCCCGCCCACAAATTTCAAGTTCCCGCAAATTTCAAGTTTTCCTACAAAATTTCAAGTTTTTCCCAAAAATTTAAGCCCCCCAAAATTGTAATTGCCATCTATGATAAACTTGCCACGTAGAACAAAGCTTTGTCCTAGTAGGATAAGAATCAAAATCTTCAAAGAACTGAAAAAATAGTCGGAAGGGGGAGAATAAAAGGTGTGGGTGTCTGCGTAGGGAGGGTCCCGGGGCAAAAATGCAAAACCCGGAGTTGTATGTGTAAAATTCTCAACCTCCTCTCGTATCCCTCAAAATCTCATCTCTTATATTTTCTCTTATCCAATTTCTCATGTCCAAATTCTCTTATCCAATTTCTCTTGATAACATCCCTCTTTTATATAATAGATATCCAAATTCTCTTATCAAATTCCTCATGTCCAAATTCTCTTATCCAATTTCTCTTGATAACATCTCTATTTTATATAATAGATATCCAAATTCTCTTATCCAATTTCTCATGTCCAAATTCTCTTACCCAATTTCTCATGTCCAAATTCTCTTATCCAATTTCTCTTGATAACATACCTCTTTTATATAATAGATATCTAAATTCACTTATCTAATTTCTCATGTCCAAATTCACTTATCCAATTTCTCATGTCGAAATTCTCTTAACCAATTTCTCTTGAACACATCTCTCTTTTATATAATAGATATCAAAATTCTCTTATCCAATTTCTCATGTCCAAATTCTCTTATCCAATTTCTCATGATAACATCCCTCTTTTATATAATAGATATCCAATTTCTCATGTCCAAATTCTCTAATTCAATTTCTCATGTCCAAATTCTCTTATCCAATTTCTCATGTCCAAATTGTTTTATCAGATTTCTCTTGATAACATCCCTATTTAATAGAATAGATATCCAAATTCTGTTATCCAATTTCTCATGATAACATCCCTCTTTTATATAATAGATATCCAAATTCTCTTATTCAGTTTCTCATGTCCAAATTCTCTTATTCAGTTTCTCATGTCCAAATTCTCTTATCCAATTTCATAACATCCCTATTTAATAAAATAGATATCCAAATTCTCTTATCCAATTTCTCATGATAACATTCCTCTTTTATATAATAGATATCCAAATTCTCTTATTCAGTTTCTCATGTCCAAATTCTCTTATCCAATTTCTCTTGATAACATCTCTCTTTTATATAATAGATATCCAAATTCTCTTTATCCAGTTTCTCATGTCCAAATTTTCTTTATCCAATTTCTTTTGTTAACATCCATTTTTTATATAATAGACTAGTCATTACCGGTGCCCATAGAGAACGGTTTATTTAATGGCCACCCACAAATTTCAAGTTCCCCATAAAATTTCAAGTTTCCCCTCAAATTTAAGTTTTTCCCAAAAATTTAGGTCCCCAAAATTGTCATTGCCATATATGATAAACTTGCCACGTAGGACGAAGCTTTGGCCTAGTAGGATAAGATTCAAAATCTTCAAAGGACTGGAAAAAAAAGGTCGGAATGGGGAGAATAAAAGGTATGGGTGTGTGCGTAGGGAAGGTCCCGTGGCAAAAATGCAAAAACCTGGGCTGTATGTGCAAAATTCTCCACCTCCTCTCTTATCCCTCAAAATCTCATCTACTATATTTTCTTTTATCCAATTTCTCATGTCCGAATTCTCTTATCTAATTTCTCTTGATAACATCCCTCTTTTATATAATGGATATCCAAATTCGCTTAATCCAATTTCTAATGTCCGAATTCTCTTATCCAATTACTCATGTCCAAATTCTCTTATCCAATTTCTCTTGATAACATCCCTCTTTTATATAATAGATATCCAACTTCTTTTATCATATTTCTCTTGAAAACATCCCTCTTTTATATAATAGATATCCAAATTCTCTTATCAAATTTCTCATGTCCAAATTCGCTTATCCAATTTTCTCTTGATAACATTCCTCTTTTATATAATAGATATCCAAATTCTTTTATAGGATTTCTCTTGAAAACATCTCACTTTTATATAATGGATATCCAATTTCTCATGTCCAAATTCTCGTATCCAATTTCTCTTGATAACATGCCCCTTTTATATTATAGATATACAAATTACCTTATCCAATTTCTCATGTCCAAATTCTCTTATCCAATATCTTTTAATAAAATCCCGCTTTTATATAATAGATATCCAAATTCTCTTATCCAATTTCTCATGTCCAAATTTCCTTGTCCAATTTCTCTTGATAACATCCCTCTTTTATATAACAGATATCCAAATTCTCTTATCCAATTTCTATTGATAAAATCCCACTTTTATATAATAGATATTCAAATTCTCTTATCCAATTCTCATGTCCAAATTCCCTTATCCAAATTCTCTTGATAACATCCCTCTTTTATATAATAGATATCCAAAATCTCGTATATCATGTCCAAATTGTCTTCTCCAATTT
The DNA here is from genome assembly GCA_030789695.1 of Scilla litardierei. Taxonomy (NCBI): domain Eukaryota; kingdom Viridiplantae; phylum Streptophyta; class Magnoliopsida; order Asparagales; family Asparagaceae; genus Scilla; species Scilla litardierei. The sequence continues at coordinate 337,207,555 of CM061133.1, forward strand.
CTCTTGATAATATCCCTCTTTTATATAATAGATATCCAAATTCTCTTATCAAGTTTCTCATTTCAAATTCTCTTATCCAATTTCTCTTGATAACATCCCTCTTTTATATAATAGATATCCAAATTATCTTATCCAGTTTCTCATGTCCAAATTCTCTTATCCAATTTCTCTTGATAACATCCCACTTTTAAATAATTGATATCCAAATTCTCTTATCCAGTTTCTCATGTCCAAATTATCTTATCCAATTTCTCTTGATAACATCCCTATTTTATAAAATAGACTAGTCATTACGCGTGCCCGTAGGGCACGGTTTATTTAATGGCTGAATCCACCCCCACACAATTTCAAAGTCCCCCAAATTTATGTTTTCCCCAAAATTTAAGTCATCCAAAATTGTCATTGCCACCTATGACAAACTTGCCACGTAGGACAAAGCTTTGTCCAAGTAGAATAAGATTCAAAATCTTCAAATGACTGGAAAAAATGGTCGGAAGATGGAAGAATAAAAAGTGTGGGTATGTGCGTAAGGAGGGTCCAGGGGGAAAATGCAAAAATCGGGGTTGTATGTGCAAAATTCTCCACCTCCTCTCTTATGCCTCAAAATCTCATCTCTTTTATTTTCTGTTATCCAATTCCTTATATCCAAATTCTCTTATCCAATTTTTCTTCATAACATCCCTCTTTTATATAATAGATATCAAAATTCTCTTATCCAATTCCTCATGTCCAAATTCTCTTATCCAATTTCTCTTGATAACATCCCTCTTTTATATAATAGATATCCAATTTCTCTTATACAATTTCTCTTGTCCAAATTCGCTTATCCAATTTCTCTTGATAACATCCCTCTTTTATATAATAGACGAGTCATTACCCGTGCCCGTAGGGCACGGTTTATATAATGGCCGGGTCCCCCCAACAAATTTCAAAGTCCCCTAAATTTATGTTTTTCCCAAAATTTAAGCCACCCAAAATTGTCATTGCCACCTATGACAAACTTGCCACGTAGGATAAAGCTTTGTCCTTGTAGGATAAGATTCAAAATCTTCAAAGAACTAGAAAAAAATATTCGAAAGAGGGGAGAATAAAAAGTGTGGGTATGTGCGTAGGGAGGGTCCAGGAGGAGGAAAAATGAAAAAATCGGAGATGTATGTGCAAAATTCTACACCTACTCCCTTATCCCACAAAATCTCATCTCTTTTATTTTCTTTTATACAATTCCTCATATCCAAATTCTCTTATCCAATTTCTCTTGATAACATCCCTCTTTTATATAATAGATATCCAAATTCTCTTATCCAATTTCTCAAGTCAAAATTCATTTATCCAATTTCTCATGTCCAAATTCTCTTATCCAATTTCTCTTGATAACATCCCTCTTTAATATAATAAATATCCAAATTTTTTATCCAATTTCTGATGTCCAAATTCGCTTATCCAATTTCTCTTAATAACTTCCCCCTTTAATATAATAGAAATTCCCCTATCCAATTTCTCATGTCCAAATTCTCTTATCCAATTTCTCTTGATAACATTCCTCTTTTAAATAATAGATATCCAAATTCTTTTATCATATTTCTCTTGATAACATCCCTATTTTATAGAATAGATATCCAATTTCTCTTATCCAATTTCTCATTTCCAAATTCTCTTATCCAATTTCTCATGTCCAATTCTTTTGATAACATCCCTCTTTTATATAATAGATATCCAATTTCTCTTATCCAATTTCTCTTGTCCAAATTCTCTAATCCAATTTCTCTTGATAACATCCCTCTTTTATAAAATAGATATCCAAATTCTCTTATCAAATTTCTCATGTCCAAATTCTCTTATCCAATTTCTCTTGATAACATCCCTTTTTATATAATAGAAATTCTCTTATCCAATTTCTCATATCCAAATTCTTTTATCCAATTTCTCTTGATAACATTTCTCTTTAATATAATAGATACCAAAATTCTTTTATCAGATTTCTCTTGATAACATCCACATTTATATAATAAATATCCGAATTCTCTTATCCAATTTTCCATGTCCAAATTCTCTTATTCAATTTCTCTTGATAACATCCCTCTTTTATATAATAGATATCCAAATTCTCTTATCCAATTTCTCTTGATAACATCACTCATTTATATTATAGATATCCAAATTCTCTTATCCAATTTCTCTTGATAACATCCCTATTTAATAGAATAGATATCCAAATTCTCTTATCCAATTTCTCATGAAAACATCCCTCTTTTATATAACAGATATCCAAATTCTCTTATCCAGTTTTTCATGTCCAAATTCTCTTATCCAATTTCTCTTGATAACATCCCTCTTTTATATAATAGATATCCAAATTCTCTTTATCCAGTTTCTCATGTCCAAATTCTCTTTATCCAATTTCTCTTGTTAACATCCTTTTTATATATAATAGACTAGTCAGTACCCATGCCCATAGAGAACGGTTTATTTAATGGCTGAGTCCACCCCACAAATTTCAAGTTCCTGCAAATTTCAAGTTTTCCCACAAAATTTCAAGTTTCCCCCCAAATTTAAGTTTTTCCCAAAAATTTAAGTCCCCAAAATTGGCATTGCCATCAATGATAAACTTGCCACGTAGGACACAGCTTTGTCCTAGTAGGATAAGATTCAAAATATTCAAAGGACTGGAAAAAATGGTCGGAAGGGGGGAGAATAAAAGGTGTGGGTGTGTGCGGAGGGAGGATCCGGGGCAAAAATGCAAAAACCGGGGTTGTATGTACAAAATTCTCCACCTCCTCTCTTATCCCTCAAAATCTCATCTCTTATATTTTTTCTTATCCAATTTCTCATGTCTGAATTCTCTTATCCAATTTCTCTCGATAACATCCCACTTTTATATAATAGATATCCAAATTCTCTTATCCAATTTCTCATGTCCGAATTCTCTTATCCAATTTCTCTTGATTATATCCCTCTTTTATATAATAGATATCCAAATTCTCTTATCCAATATCTCATGTCCGAATTCTCTTATCCAATTTCTCTTGATAACATCACTCTTTTATATAATAGATATCCAAATTCTCTTATCCAATTTCTCATGACCAAATTCTCTTATCCAGTTTCTCTTGAAAGCATCCCTCTTTTATATAATAGATATCCAACTTCTTTTATCAGATTCTTCTTGAAAGCATCCCTCTTTTATATAATAGATATCCAACTTCTTTTATCAGATTCTTCTTGAAAACATCCCTCTTTTATATAATAGATGTCCAAATTCTCTTATCCAATTTCTCAGGTCCAAATTCTCTTATCCAATTTTCTCTTGATAAAATTCCTCTTTTATATAATAGATATCCAAATTCTTTTATCGGATTTCTCTTGATAACATATCTCTTTTATATAATGGATATCCAAATTTTCTTATCCAATTTCTCATGTCCAAATTCTCTTATCCAATTTCTCTTGATAACATCCCTCTTTTATATTATAGCTATCCAAATTCTCTTATCCAATTTCTTTTGATAACATCCCTCATTTATATAATAGATATCCAAATTCTCTTATCCAATTCTCAAGTCCAAATTCCCTTACCCAAATTCTCTTGATAACATCCATCTTTTATATAATAGATATCCAAATTCTTTTATCCAATTTCTCATGTCCAAATTCACTTCTCCAATTTCTCTTGATAATATCCCTTTTTATATAATAGATATCCAAATCCTCTTATCCAGTTTCTCATGTCCAAATTCTCTTATCCAATTTCTCTTGATAACATCCCTCTTTTATATAATAGATATCCAAATCCTCTTATCCAGTTTCCCATGTTCAAATTCTCTAATCCAATTTCTCTTAATAACATCCCTCGTTTATTTAATAAATATCCAAATTCTCTTATCCAATTCATCATGTCCAAATTCTCTTATCCAATTTCTCTTGATAACATCTCTCTTTTATATAATAGATATCCAATTTCTCATGTCCAAATTCCCTTATCCAATTTTTCTTGATAACATCCCACTTTTATATAATAGAAATCCAAATTCTTTTATCCAATTTCTCATGTCCAAATTCGCTTATCCAATTTCTCTTGATAACATCCCTCTTTTATATAATAGAACTTCTCTTATCAAATTTCTCATGTCCAAATTCTATTATCCAATCTCTTGATAACATTCCTTTTTTATATAATAGATATCCAAATTCTTTTATCAGATTTCTCTTGATAACATCCCTATTTTATAGAATAGATATCCAAATTCACTTATCCAATTTCTCATGTCCAAATTCTCTTATCCTATTTCTCTTGATAACATCCCTCTTTTATATAATAGACTAGCCATTACACGTGCCCATTAGGCACGGTTTATTTAATAGCTAAGTCCCCCCCACAAATTTCAAGTCCCCAAATTTCAAGTTTTCCCACAAAATTTCATGTTTCCCCGGATTTAAGTTTTTTCCACAAAATTTAAGTCCCCCAAAATTCTCAACCTCCTCTCTTATCCCTCAAAATCTCATCTCTTATATTTTCTCTTATCCAATTTCTCATGACCAAATTCTCTTATCCAATTTCTCTTGATAACATCTCTCATTTATATAATATATATCCAAATTCTCTTATCCAATTTCTCTTGATAACGTCCCTCTTTTATATAATAGATATCCAAATTCTCTTTATCCAGTTTCTCATGTTCAAAATCTCTTTATCCAATTTCTCTTGTTAACATACCTTTTTTATATAATAGACTAGTCATTACCCGTGCCCACAGGGCACGGTTTATTTAATGGCTGAGTCCCCCTCAACAAATTTCAAGTTCCCCGAAATTTCAAGTTTTCCCACAAAATTTCAAGTTTCCCCCCAAATTTAAGTTTTTCCCAAAAATTTAAGCCCCCAAAATTGTCATTGCCATCTATGATAAACTTGCCACGTACGACAAATCTTTGTCCTAGTATGATAAGATTCAAAATCTTCAAAGGACCGGAAAAAAATGGTCGGAAGGGGGGAGAATAAAAATTGTGGGTGTGTGCGTAGGGAGGGTCCAAGGGCAAAAATGCAAAAACCGAGGTTGTATATGCAAAATTCTCCACATCCTCTTTTATCCCTCAAAATTCTCTAAATTCTCTTATCCAAATTCTCTTGATAATATCTCTCTTTTATATAATAGATATCCAAATTCTCTTATCCAATTTCTCATGTCCAAATTCTCTTATCCAATTTCTCTTGATAACATCCCGCTTTTATATAATAGACATCCAAATTCTCTTATCCAATTTCTCATGTCCAAATTCTCTTATCCAATTTCACATGCCCAAATTCTCTTATCCAATTTCTCTTGATAACACTCCTCTTTTATATAATAGATATCCAAATTCTCTTATCCAATTTCTCATGTCCAAATTCGCTTATCTAATTTCTCTTGATAACATCACTCTTTTATATAATAGAAATTCTATTATCCAATTTCTCATATCCAAATTCTCTTATCCAATTTCTCTTAATAACATTTCTCTTTTATATAATAGATATCCAAATTCTTTTATCCAATTTCGCGCGTCCAAATTCTCTTATCCAAATTATCTTGATAACATTCCTCTTTTATATAATAGATATCCAAATTCTCTTATCCAATTTCTCATGTCCAAATTCTCTTATCCAATTTCTCTTGACAACAATCCTCTTTTATATAATAGATAAGCATAAATTTTCATTAACTAGAAAGGAGATCAATTAAGTTAACAAAGGTAATCTTTGTCAGAAATATATGCACTTGTTGAGGGTTTAAAGCTGTGAAACAATTACGGTAATAGATCGATGATTTGTCCACAGAAGAAAGAAGAGGTTCCTATAGCATATCTTGAACATGTGTTGGTTCCAAAACATCAATTTAAACCTCCGGCATGGATACACTACCTTTGAACGTCCTATACTAGGGCAAAAAAATCATGTTCTTCAACCTCATAATCACATGACTTGGAAAAGCATACTAACTCATTCGGGAGCCTCGACTTGACCCCCAACACATCAATGCTAATGTGCCTTAGTGTGGCCTTTCAACTAACACTCAAACAACCCCCTCACAGCTTGCTAGGGATGTCCCTGCACCCGAGTGTGCTCAGGACCCATGGTACCATTCAATCAGATGTGCCAAATATCCGACACCCAGTGCATGTGCAAACTGGGGTACCCCACCACCCCAAACAGGTGCGAACCAGCTTACCACAGTCCTCCTTTGGGAGTGCCCCTGTGGGGTTTTCATGAGGATGCATTGATACCTATTTATAGGTTATATGTTAGTACATGATCCCTTTTTAATGTTTGTGTGCAGATGCACAGGTGCCCCTTTGGGTGTTGTATGACCAACACCACCTTCGCAACAAAACCATATATGGATAGGTCAATTTTTCCAAGGTGTATGCAATAGTTAATCTTTATCCGTTGACAAAATCATCCGCCATTCTAGTATAGTGTGCTATAACAATTATTTACAAACCGTCTGTGACGAGAGGCAAGGGTGCGTAACTTCTCCCATAGGCACCCTAGCATAGGTCCCACGTTCCAGGGTCTTCTTACAGTCTATCTTTTTGTCATGACTCTGACAGTGAGACGTCCCATTAAGAAACTTAACCTTTGAGATGTGCAACTCTCATCCCGTCTCTTTTTTCAAGATCACCGTAGGACGAATAAACATGATGCTTTCACCCTCGAGAAGTCTTACGACACCATGGTGGTACGCGACAGTTATTACCACAATGAGAGACGAGCTCCAAGCAACAAGACATAACCCTAGATCTCTCACCAAGCTCACACACACTCTCAAACAAATGAGAATCCTTGATAACAAAGCACATACAACATGTAGAGCTCCTCAAGGGACCAATCCCATACCTGGCTGGATCACTCCTTAGTAATATAGCTCCAAACTAGGAAAGCAACCAGAGGGACTCAAGATCTACAAGCCAGCGGAAGAAGAACACTCACCATGGATCTCACATGAGAAGAACTCTCTTGGTTCTCCAAAACCTAGCTTCATTCTCCTCCAATTTCAGATCCAAGCCCACACTTTCTCCATGAGAATGACGGCGACAGCCCTCAGCAAAAAAGAGAGTAAAAAGAACGACTCTCTGTTCTTTTCTTCTTCTTCTTTTTTTCAGCGCTGGGCTCTCTGGATTTTCCACTGGTTGTCGGTCACAAACACCTTCAGTTTTTGCTTGCAAACAAAGGCATTAAGGCACTCCAACAACCACACTATTGATTGGGTCCATGAAGAGTTGTGCAAATAGGGAGTTTTGCAGCACAATAATAACACTCTACCTTGCTACAAAATCTCCAGCACTTTTAGCACTACATCATGTATGAACTCACCTTGCCTTGATCATCAAACATGTGAAACTCCATCATGTGCATCGGAAATCGCGCACTCTGGCGCCTCAATCCTCCGAGAGACATGCCAAGCTCAGAAGACGTCTGAGCCTAGCCTTACGCATCTCCGCCTTGTCCATCGCCATGTCTGCGATGAAATCATCCGTCTCTGAGGATAACCCTGCGAGCTCAGACTCCATGAACGAACCAAATGACGTCGTGCCAGCGTCCAATAACCCATCTGTCGATCCATGAACATCCCTATCATCACCCCACGGGTCCGCGAGCAAATCATGCTCGCCATGGCCATCATCTATGATAAACACGACGTCATCCCTGCTGCTCTGCAGACTAACCCCAGCCGGGTCATATCGATACACTGTCTGTATCCACTCTGTCTGCTGATGTATGTCATCAAGACTCGCCATCCACCGGCTTTGCGCTTCAACTGACTGTATCGACGACTCAAGACACGAATACGCACACACAAGCGCCAAACTGTCCGCCGCACCAACATCCAGCCTCTGGAGATCGTCCTCACCTGCCATGCCTTGTGATGAACTCGGTGAAGGTGAGAGATGAGTGCATACTGAAGAAGCTCCACTTGGCTCTGCCTTCTCCCTATATCGATCGAGAACGCACTCGATACGTAGCCTCCTAGCTCTCAGCTCCATGTCCTTAGTGGCAACTCCACCTGGGACCACCATCGCAATCTCCACACTGCCGTGGGAGTCTCCACGCTCCACCACGCTATCAGATTCCCTGCTCCTCTTCATCTCCACCGGTCTAGCCTCCGAAATATCAGAAGATGCGCCTGATACATCACCCCTAGCCAAACGAGAGTCATATCGCCTGTACACATACTGTGAAGACTGCTCTACCATGCACAGCGAATGCTCTACCTTGATCCGACGACCGACTGTAACTAACTGCATCGATACGACGACCGACTGTCACGCCTCCTCGTAGACCGATGTCCTCTGCACCTCCAACTGAACTGAACCTGGAACTACATCGTGAGATACCTGCTGATCACTGACACTGACCATATCGGATGAACTCTGCACCATGTCTGTCTGCACACGTGTCTGATCATCTGCCTGAGTCTGAATCTGAATCACCTCATCCTCTCTATGGACCGGGCTGTCCTCTGTTCTCTGCACACCGTCATGATTCTGCTCCACCCTAATCACTGCAGACTCGTACATCATAACGTGTCGTCTGACAATCACCTCGCGGGTACTAGGACACCATACCATATACCCTCTCGCACCTCCAGCAGCGTATCCGACTAAGACACATTCTAGCATGCACTGTCCTACATCGTCATCGTCCCTCTCGTGTGGCCACACAGGACATCCAAACGTACGCAAGTGCGAGAAGTCAACGACTCTGCCCGTCCATAACTCCTCGGGAATAGAACTACCTGTGGGTAATGACGGTATTCGGTTGCTGAGGTATGCCGCAGTAGCAAGGGTCTCCGCCCATAATTCCCTAAGAAGGCCGGATGGTCTGCGTAACCCCCATGTCTTCTCTACCAACATCCTGATCATGCTGACTGCTACGCCACTGTGAGGGTCTCCATCAAGAATGGTGTATCGGCACGTGATCCCCTCTGACTTGCAAACATCCCGTATCTCAACATCATTGGTACGGATCTCTCCTACGGGTCTATCCATCCGCCTCTCGACTATTCTCCTCCATAGCCGCACCTTCTCATGGATCTCCTTCTGAGATCCCATAAGAGTAACCATGACTCTCCTCGAGACGTCATCTATGAAGGCTGCGAAGTACATCGCTCCTTCTAGGGAAGGAACTGGACATGGATCCCATACGCCGACGTAGACGCACTCCAGGGACTCCTTGCTGTGTCTGACAATTGTCCCAAAATGCACTTCCATTGGCCACTCTGCACCACAGTCACTGCAAGACTCAAGCACACGATCACCTCCGAACACATTCCTCCTCTGAAGAATGTCAAGGCTCTGCTCCTCAGCATGTCCCAATCTGAGATACCACAGTCTCGCTGGATCTCCACTCTCGGACTCCACAAAGTGATCTCTTCAGTTTGGGAAGTAACAGTACTGTTTGTATACATTAAGACCATCTTCCAAACTACAGTCAACTAACCCAAACAAATTCTTGTTAACAAAGATTAGGTCATACTTCCCTGCTGGCAAGATTAAACAGTTCACCTAGGCACCTAGCTAGAATAAATATTAATAAAATTTTGAACAGATTTATTCTAATTTAATTCGTGTAGAAAAAAGCCCAAACACCAGGTCTTATTGATATGTAAGCGTTGAATTTAAGAGTCAAGCTTAACATTGATAACTGTTGGTCAACTTTCCCACTCTTAAAAGGGAGAAAAACCTTATTTTCCGAAGCACCCAAAAAATAAATAAATAAATAAATAAAAAGGGAGAAAAGCCTCGTAAGCATCTCAATCATTGAATAGACTATTTGTAAGATACACAACTCATAAGAGTGGTAAGATGTTGATGCTTCCAGGGGGTCAAGGAGAGCACTGCTAGACAACACAAAAATGACAAGACTCTTGTGGTATGTTCCCAGGCTTTATGTAAGATTATTCTAGTGTAGCATCCTAATTTGAACTTACTAGTTTCAAACCACCTTCCTAACCAACTTCTAAGCACCTCAATTCAATTAACCTTCATAATCAAAAATACATTTTAGTCATTTTTCAAGTATGGAAGGATGCATTTTTCCTTGATAAATCATTCAAATCATTTTTCATGTAGATCCACTAGCCTATGAGTACATAACAAATCACACACCTTGGAATTTTTTTAAACGTATTGAAAAGGTCATAAGTTCAAAGCAATGTACAGATTCTCCATTCTAACCCAATAAAATATATGAAAAGGCGGTCAAGCAGAATCCTTAGAGCTATGTACGTAACTAATTTGATTTATGGATTTAAATTCTCTCAATAAAACTTTCCTTTCTTGGTATCAATTTAAGATCCCAGACGTAGCTTGGACATCACTCACCCATTTGCAATGATGTCCTGTTCGTTTAATGAACTGTGCACAAATTCTAAGGTCATTCCAATTCAAGTAACCAGAAAAACGAATCTACTTAGCATATCAACTTGAGATTCTTAAAAGATCTCCTCTTAGCTGAACTTCAATTTGATAGAAATAACAACAATTTAGAATTTAAAACCGTTAATACTTGGGAAAAAGCGTCAATACCTAGAAAAATTAAATAAAGCTTGTACCATTGTGTAAGCACATCCTCAAATGTATCCTTTAACCCATTTTGTTATGCCCTAAGCTATATGAAACAGAAATTGGGACATGAAAGGTTACTATACACTTTAGTCGCATTGATGGAACTAGGATTACATAAAAGTCATGACTTGACAATAGTTGTGCCATAATTGCTTGACTGTGTGAAACCCAGTCTTTTAGCAGTTAAAGCATGCCAAAAGTCCAGCTGATAGTATTTCCTTTAAATTTGTTAGAATATAATATTGTATGTAGTGTTTTCTACTAAATTACGATACCACTATAAATAATAAAGTATTTGAGTAAGAGAGGTTGTCTAACTCTCTAAAACAACTCTCTTAAAATACCTACTGTCTGATTTCATCAGGCATCATAGCCGAACCCCAAACTTAATCATAAATTAGATTAGCCTGATCCTAACCCTAATGCTTGTTGAATGTTCACGAATACTGGAAATAAACAGCTTGATGATGTCTAGTTCTTGCAACAACTTGACCCCATTATTTGTTTTTCAGCATGAACAGTGATCGCAAAACTCAAAAGGAAATCACGACACCATTACATTATGTACAATATTCTTGCTAACGCAGACAAACAGCCATGGTTTCTCATCTATCCAACTCCACCCATGGTTTCTCATGATGCATTTTGAAATTTCAAGTAAAATTATTATATGATGATCATTGATATCAACACATTGTAAAATAAACACAAAATTCATTTTAGTCTAACGTTTTGGCAAATCAACACAAAATTCGTTTTTAGTCTAATAGTTTGGTTATAATTTTGATATTTCACTTGTTGCCTTTTATGTCTATTAAGAACTCTTTATTGCAAGCAAGTAGAGCTTCCTTATGATTCTAAGTAGTTAGGTATGCATATACGACATCTTTACATGTACTTTTAACAAAAAGTGTTCTGTATTTGATGAAATTAACAAATTTCCATATTTGAATGCTATCTTTTTATTCCCCAAAATCTCCTACGTAATTATGTTAATATATATATAGTGATAAGCATACGTCTAGGTTCCCTATTAGTGCCAGAAGTCACCATCCCCCGCCCCCAAAAAGAACCATGTAATTTCTGGCTCTGCTGCTGATACTAAGTGACCGCAGCTTTAAAACTGCAATCATGTCACCATATCAGGTAGCAGAACCTTCTTCAATCGGAGTTGCATGCAAGAGTTAATACTGGGAATATACCCGAAACCCCCTAAGATGTGCCCCAAAATTATATAATCTTAGATTCCCAGTTTTTTTTTGCTTTTTTTGTTTTTTTTTGTTTTTTTCGTTTGGGGGTGTGAAGAAGAAGTGATCCTCCATGAAATCCCCGTAAATCTACGTTGCACCCTAAATTTGCACCAAAGAACACCAAAATTTGATTTCTAAAGAGCCAAATTCAGGTTCAAGTAAAACAAAATCAATTCCACAAAATAATATCACGCTAATTACGATTGCTCGCACGCGATTAAATCGTTGAACATACTGCTCTCAATCGATGAATACGAAAAAATTTACAAAATTTAACAAAAAGAGGAAGTGAGATAGAACCACTGACCTGATCTTTCCAGGGCGAAACGCGAACCAATTGTAGCGGCCGGCAAATCTACCGTCGATCTGCTCCATTAGCGCCGCCTGCGAGATCGAAGGCGGCAAGTGCCAAATAACGACTTTCGTCCTGTTGAGCGGATCCTTCATCTTTACAGGAAAACAAGCCCACACAAATAATGCTGCAAAAGAGAAACGAAAGCCCAAAAAAACAAACAAACAAACCTGCTTGGCTCCGATTGGAGGACATGTGACATTGGGCCCCACACATTACTTGGATTCCGTTGTATTCCTAGCCTTTTGCAGTCAAAACGAAATGGGTATGCGAATCCCACTCACATGACACCTCAGCTTTTAATCCCACAACAACATTTAGTTAAAAGAACAGACAAACAAATTCCTCCGTACGAATCCTATAAACAGTATATGAACAGTGCCGAAATCAGAATTCTCCTCCAACTATCGGAGAAAAGAACAGGCCCTTAGCATATCAACTTGAGATTCTTAAAAACTGTTAAGAATCTCAATTTGATAGAAATAACAACAATTTAGAATTTAAAACTGTTAATACTTGGAAAAAAGCATCAATACCTAGAAAAATTAAATAAAGCTTGTACCATTGTGTAAGCACATCCTCAAATGTATCCTTTAACCCATTTTGTTATGCCCTAAGCAATATGAAACAGAAATTGGGACATGAAAGGTTACTATGCACTTTAGTCGCATTGATGGAACTAGGATTACATAAAAGTCATGACTTGACAATAGTTGTGCCATAATTGCTTGACTGTGAAACCCAGTCTTTTAGCAGTTAAAGCATGCCAAAAGTCCAGCTGATAGTATTTCCTTTAAATTTGTTAGAATATAATATTGTATGTGGTGTTTTCTACTAAATTAAGCTACCACTATAAATAATAAAATATTTGAGCAAGAGAGGTTGATTAACTCTCTAAAACAACTCTCATAAAATACCTAATGCCTGATTTCATCACGGAATCATAGCCTAACCCCAAACTTAATCATAAATTAGATTAGCCTGATCCTAACCCTACTACCATTATTACTCATTTTTTCATTCAATCACATCAGGTCAAGTGTATCGCATTGATTGTTTATGTGGATGACATAGTGACAGTGATTACTCGACATGGTAATGAGTGGATCATATCATTGAAGGCATAATCGCAAAGACACTTCCAGACAAAAGATCTTGGTCTATTGTATTACATTCTTGGTTTAAAGATAGCTAGATCATGAGAATGGATTGTGTTATCACAAAAAAATTTATTGGATATGCTTGCACAGACTGCTATCTAGATGTTATTTAGTCTGCGTTCGTATGCATCCGAGCTCAAAGTTGCTGTCGGATCAGGAAAAGCCACTAGATGTCCCTAGGTGGTAAATGATGCCTGAAAATTGAACATTTCACTGTGATTCGACCAGATATCACATATCCAGTGAGTGTAGTTAACCTATTCATGTCGGCTCGGATACCATAAAGAAAATAATGATGGGATGTTTTAGAAGAAAGCTTCGAGGGAGATAATCAAACTTTGTCAACTGGATACTTTATTATACATAATGGTATCATAATTCGGTTTTACAAAAAAAAATATCCTATATAATATTATATTCTAACAAATTTAATTCGATTGTAACTGATGGTTAAGAGAAAAAGATAACAGATGCATGCTTGGATTAGACTTGCTGACTTGAATTTGGCTTGCTAGCTAACTATTGTAAATAGATAATATAGACTTCTTCCGCATTGAAAGTCTCAAACAGCATAGTACATGAAGTCACATCAATAACACAATAACAGTAACAGAAATCTTTATAGCAAAACGTTCAAGTAGCTCTGCTAACTTTATTTCATCATGCAACTCTGGTAAGAATCATATCCTCAGCTAAATTACTGACTATGGTATCCATCCTAACAGCCCCAGTCCAGTGTTCATTCACATTCACCGGTATGCTGCTAGCCTTCATTGCACCATTAACAATGATAAGGCCACTGCTGGTTGGTGCCCTTATTGGTCTCCTAACAAACCCTTCCCTCGTTTTGTCCTTAATTGAAGCTAACCTTTTTCTATTATCAATGCACCCATTTTGTATCCTGGCACGCAACATTTCCCACATTTCCATCTCAAAATTCATGCTAGACTCAGGCAGTCATGTTCTTGCCATATTGTTATTAATTTTCCAGTATTCTGAGCATGAAACATGGCTGGTCAAACATCCATCCTATAAAAATTTTCCAAGAATCTTGATAAACGCATATTGCTCCAGAAGCACTTCTCTATTTTGGCAGAATCGCTTTGATTGACTGATACTAAATAGAAAAAAGGTTTCTTTTAGGACCTTCTTGGCCATCAGCGAAAAATGACAAGAAAAGAAGAACTTCATGTCCATCAACAAAAAATGAATGGAAAAGATCAATACGATCTTCCTGGAGATTAGCCATCACTTTGATTCTACTACGTTTAGCTGTGAAAAGGAGGGGGGAAACACAATACTGAACAAAGTGAATAAAAAGATGCCAGACATAATTTCTTTACCCTCGTCAACTTTATTAATTCAGTACGAACTCCAATCAACCGATCGTATATCAGCATATATGCTTGCTATAGATATTCTTTTCGTCACCATTTTAGATACATCTTCAGAAGACGGCCAGAAAAAGAAAAGAGGAAGATTCTTACCTGAAAAGAAACCGGATCATAAAACCCTAATTCTGCGTTAACCTCAACCCCAGAAGCTCCCGATCTCAAATCCGACATTCACCCCTAATCAATTGCCGATACAAACTTTAATAACTAGATGGAATTGAAAAGAAAACCCTAAATACAGGGCAAAATCTTGATCCGCTCTCAAATCGGACCTTCGCTCTAATTGAAATGAAAGAAGAACCGAAAGGAAAACCCTAAATCAATTCGCGAAACAAATTTGGTATTGAGAAAAAAGAATTGGAAAGAAAACCCTAAATCTGAAACTGAAATCAAATAGCTAATCGTTGTTTGCTTCCAAATCTCGAAGCCCTATTCGAAGAAGAAGCCCTAGACGAAAAAATTAGAGAGAGAGAGCGCGAGGGATGTTGAATTTTGAAGCGAAAGCAAGAGGGAATGCGTCGAACTTATAAAAGATGATGCTAGCGTTCGGACAACGCGACGCGGGAGAAACGCGTGTTTGGGTACCAGTTAGCCTACGCTGCATCCGTTAACCCGAACCATGCGGGTCCCGATTCAATGAACCCGATCCTGCGCTTAAAAATAGGGGTGGCTATTCCACCGGCCTGGTCTTATAGAGACAAACCGGTCCGGCCCGACAGGACCACTGAGATTCCAAACTTCCATTGAAAAATTTCACATTACATTAAGTATGGAAAAATTGCCTTTAAAAAATTCAATAGACAATCTAGGTTGTGTTTGGCAAGCTTCAAGCTAAAAGCTTATGAATTCAAATGAGGCAACTGCAAGCATACATAAGAGATTGCATAAAGAAAGAAAAATAAAAAGATGCAATGCTAACTTGTCTTGAGAACAACCTTAGAATCATGTTCTCATGGGCAACTAAAAAATTTGGATACAAAATGAGGGGGAAAACCCCAAATCAGAACATCATAGGAATAATGTGGGGACAGAGAAGATTTTAGGTCTTCATAGAGAAAAATAAAGGAACCCAAATGAGAAAATCATATGGACAACTATCGTCATGAAAATTGTATGAAAATTTAATGCTTGAAATCTGCAACTAAAAGTTATGGCTACTAGGTAGTTCTTGAATCTAAGCAGTTAGAAAGTGAGATAACACGTAAAAATCAAATGAACCAATTGGGCGCATAAAAATAAAAAAACATAGAAAACACCCCTTAAATTTAATAAAAATATTAGCGAAAATAATTCCCTGAGGATTATGTGGCTTTGAAGGAGGCAGTGCACCTCAAAAGACCATGCTTTAAGAGATAAATGAAAGAAAAAAGAAAAAATTAATTAATTATTAACACATATCTGTAGGGGGCATTGCCGAGTCAAAGAATCTTTTTTATAGCCATGGAATTCAAGCAAAGAAGTGTATTCTTCTTGGAAAATAAGCAGCAAATGTTTACTTATCAACTCTGTACTTTATCGAGCCAGGCCGCCAATGGGCTAGATAGCTTGGTCCGAGCCCAGCACGATGAAGAATCGGGCCGGGTCGGGCGCGCCCAATATAGATTTTGGGCCAAAATTGACAGTCCAGATATGGTCTTATCTTACTGGGCCAGTGCTAGGCTATCGGGTCGGGCCAAAAATTGTCACCTCTACTTAATGAGTGGGTATGCCATAGGATTGTAAATGATACTTAAGATTCTGAAACCCTATCCAATGGTCTTAACACCTTTTCAGTTTGGACCTTGAATTTTGAACCCGAATCCTTAGATGATGACATGATTTTTCCAAACTTGAAAATCCAATAACAAAAACCTAATAGCTAACAAATAATAAATTGACACTTAAAAACATGAAGCTAAATGATGTGGTGTGCAAGTGGATCTGAACGACTCCTTTCCACCTTTACGTGAGTTAGTGGATCTTAAACGACTCCTTCCAACTTCACGTGCGTAAGTGGTGTTGGGATCATGTAGATGGCAGATAAACACTAGAATGTGATGTTAGTGTTTTCAAAAATAATGCCAATAAAAAATTAAATTCCTTTAACTATGCCTAAGTCCCCTAAGAGAGTTACCTTCTTATGTACTTAATCAACAAACTAACTACTTGCAATGGAGAGATGTGCATAGTGGAAATTAAACACAAGTGCAAGTAATATAAAATGAGAAATGAGAGACAATAATCACAATACAAACACAATGAATTTATCCTAGTTCACCCTTGCGTGGGCTAAGTCCAGTCCTCAACCTCGTTGAGATTTTTTGTTGAGTATTAGATTCCCCGATTTGGTTTTGATGATGAGCAGACATAATTAATTGTGATTAATTCCTTGTTTTGTAGTAAATGAAATCATCGTCAATACAATTCAAGGAATATCAAATGCGACGATAGCTTGAGTCAATGATGCAAGGAAATCAGATGATGAACTCAAGGAAATCAAGTGGAAGTATTCAAGGCATTCAATAGGAAGTGAAGGAGATTAATATATAATTGTTTTATTTCTTCATTTCCTTATTGAATTAGAATGTTAGGCCTTGAATAGACTTAATAAATTCACTTTCATGACACACACACACACACACACACACACACACACACACCATCATAGTTTATTCATCATTTGAATCTCATAGAGCTAGAACTTATAAAACCTCGAAATAGAGTTTTTCAGCCTCCCCTGACGACTGGTGCTTGAATCCTAGACGTCTGGTGTACATGCATTTTACAATGGCTGAAACCTAAGCCAGACTAGACGTCTGTACCAGACATATGCACAGTGAGTCAGACGACTGGTTAAAGAACTCTAGACGTCGGGCCATTCGTGAGCTAAAACTTCAGTAGCTCGGTCTCCACAATCAGACTGATCTGACGTTTGATGTTCTCATCCCAGACGTCTACAAAGTGAGACAGACGTCTGGGCGATGAACTCAAGACGTATGGCTCTTGAAGTCAAAATAATTACATTAACTCAATTTCTACAGTCTGACTGATCTGACGTCTGAAGTTATCATCCCAAATGTCTTCATAGTGAGTCAGACTCCTGGATATTGAACTCCACACGTCTTGCGCTTGATGACCAAAATTCCATGGTTATTCCCCAAGCTAAATGATCAGGCGTCTAAAGATTTACATCCAGACGTCTGCACAATGGCATAGATGAATGGGTGTTGACCTCCAGACGTCTGTCCATTATCGACTGTCATTTCCAGTAACTCAGATCATGAACCCATTCTGATCAGGCATCTGAAGCTATGGACCCAGAATCTGCATAGCATCCCAGACGTCTGGAAAGCCTTCTTCAGTACTATAGAACTAGCCATTTGACAACATTAATTATCGTGTCAGTCTGGACTCTAGGCGACTGGTTAGTCTAGTCGAGTTGACTGGTGACTATGATTTATGCCTGTTAATAGCTGTTTATAGTATTAATTACTGGAGATCTGTGCTGGATTGTGGTGCAATTCTTAAGCTTTATAAATAGGGTTTGTTGGCATTTATTTCAAAACTCTAGGAACATTTAGAAAATAATTCTTCATATTGAATAGCATTCAAAGCTCTAACAAGCTCCCAAGCTTACAACTTCTACACTTGTCTCCCAAAGCATTCAAGGCACACAAAGATGATCTTCATCCTAACTTTGTTCCTCATTTTGAGACATAGTAAGTGCTCATACTCTCATCATTTAGAGCACATCACACACACCTCTTTGCCTCATCTTATTAAGTCATTATTCAAGGCATATGTTATGTAATTGATTTCATATTAAAGTGTTTCAATTCTATTCTCTTTACTTTGTTGAGATTACTCTCGGTTTGTAAGAATGGACCATTCCCGGGTTGTAGGAAGTGGTGATAAAGGTTGTATTGGATTTACACTTGTCGGTATTTGGCAATTGGAATATTAATGGATACTAATCACTAGCAAAATTTGCTAGTGGGTTGCTAGAGAAGGATTCCATGGAGTCAGGAATTGACTCAGTGGAATCCGAACCAGGGTACATAATCTGTTTGCATTTGCAATTTCTGTGTTGTTATCACACTTTTTGTTTGGCACATTTAGTTTCATTTGGGATTTTAATTAGGCATAAATTCTTTTTTTATTATCATAAAACACTATTCAACCACCTCAAGTGTTTTTTTACATAGTTTCAGGTCCTACAATTGGTATCAGAGAGAGGTATTCACTATGGAAACTAACTACGACAACAACAACCGTGATAGCGCTTCATCCATTGCCAAAGGCCAATCCACCATTCGGCATCATCTATTCAACGGATCTAATTTTGGCTATTGGAAGGCTCGAATGATGATCTTTCTCAAAAGTATATCACTATGGAGAATAGTGGAGAAAGAGTACACCGAACCCCTAGAAGAAGACTTCAATAAGTAGACCCCCGTTCAAGCGACCACGAAGGCAAACAATGCAAAAGAAATAAACTCACTTATTTATGCATTTATGGCATCAGAGTTCAACAAGGTGTCGAACTGCACGTCCGCATACCAAATTTGGAACCACCTCCTAGGCACACATGAAGGGACCATTCAGGTGAAATTATCCCAACTCCATGTTTGTGTACAAGTTTTGAGATGTTTCAAATGCAGGATCAAGAAAAAACTTCAAGCATGTATGCAAGATTCATAGACATTGTGAATGACTTGGAAGCACTTGGGAAGACATACACCAAAGTAGAAAAAGTTCGGAAGCTCGTCATAACCGTCACTTTAGAATAGGAGAAGAAGACCATGGACATTAAAGAAGGCAATGACATGTCCACATATACCGTGGAAAACTTCATTGGAAACCTCATGGCTTATGAGGTTAGGAAGGAAGACTAAGAGCAACGGGATGCTCAAAAGGGGTCTAGCCGAACCAAAGAAGAAAGCGATTGCTTTCATGGCCACATCGGACAATGAAGAATCCAATAATGAGATGGATTTGGAGTCCAAGGCTTTCATGGCTCGAAAGTTCTAACTGTTCTTCCGGAAAGGTAATTTAAACCCTAATAATAAATTCGATTCTACTAACAATTCATCTTTGTGTTATAAACATAACAAGCCGATGCACGTTAACAAGGATTGCCTCATGCTTACAAATAAGGAGATATGGAAGGCTCCCAAGTACAAGAAGGGAGATAGGTACAAAGAGAACAAGAAGAAGAAGGTCTTGGTAAGAACATGTGAAGACTCTAGCGAAGATTTAAGTAGCGATGACTCGGATGAGTAAAAGGGAGAGGTTGCACACATGTGCTTCATTGCGCAAGGAGACTCTCCAAGGGACTTGTCAAGTGAGAGTGATAGTGACATGCATGAGATAACCATGGATGCCCTTAGATTAGCAAATAAACAACTATTTGATAAATATCAAAAGTTATTCAACTTGTATATGTTTGTTAAGGACAAACTTGCTAGTATTGCTACTTCATCCAAGTTTATCACTACGCATGTTGATGCCACACATGACACACTTGTCAAGGTGAAAGCCACTTTGATTTCTCAAAATGATTCCGTGAGAAATAATGTTATTTCACTCAAATCTCAATTGGACGGAGTCCAAATCGTTGAGTGTGATGACGATGAGATTGAAACACTTCGATCTCAAAACACACTTTTGGAAAATGAGAATTTAACTCTCAAGTGTATCCACCTTGGATAGTAATATCTCTTCACTCACAAAGAGATATGAGCTTATGTCTGCCAATGTTGATAGATTCAACAAAGGCAAGGACAACTTGAACACTTTGCATGAAACCCAACTTTTCACAAATCACCGCGATGGACTTGGTTACTCAAAAGAAAGGGCTACTGACTACCGCACATCATAAAGTTGAGCAACTATAGAATTTATGAGGCCATCCTCCAGTGTATCCACAAGTGGAGCCTAAACCCCCTTGAGTAGTTTCTCTACCAAAACAAGCTCCATTCCTATATCACCCTTATTGGGAAAGAAACCCACTAAGGGTGGACCTCCAAAGAAGGTCATGCGTATATGTACACTAACATTCAAACACATAGGAGAGAACCTACACATCAAACTCCTACATATGAGAAATTTTATGCACCACATTCTAGTGCACACGCTAATACACATGTGAGACATCCATGGGTTCGCACTCACCCACATGCAAATGCTTATGCATATCCACCGCACACATATATGCATAATCACTCACATGGTCGTCTACATATTCCACAGGCTTCTTATGCTTCACATTCCTACACATGCACAAAACCCGAATGTGAACTCACATATGTATGCTCATAATGCATGCACATCTCGTGCAAGATCACATACTATTAATCATGCACACCCACATTATTACTACCCACATGCACCACACCATGGGTATGAACAAATACAATCACCGCATACTCACCCTCATGCTTATGTTCACCTAAATGCCTACATGATGCATGCTCCTCATAAAAAAACCCCTCAAATGCATGCACACTTTAGGCATATGACTTCCAAATGTAACTTAATTTGGGGTTTTAAGAACACTAGCACATATGCTAAAATAATGTATATGCAATCTTATTTTAAGGATGTAGTGAATAATGTAAACTATGTTGGGAAGCCTAAGTCCACTTGGACCTGGTTTTCAAAGGGCTAATCCCCTTGGACCCAGCATATTTGGGTACCATGTGCTTATGGTATATTCTATAGGTACCCAAGAAGGGGGAAAAGAGCAATAAAGGGAAAGATTGCTCCAAATGCAATAAGAAAGCATGGATACTCGATAGCGTGTTCCAAATGTAATAAGAAAGCATGGATACTCAATAGCGAGTATTCCAAACATATGTCGGAAGACCCAAGCTTGCTCTCCGAAATCTTCCGCATCAAGAATGGCAGATCGGTCGCCTAAGGATGAAATGAAAAGGGTTCCATCATAGATACTGAAAAAGTCGGTAATCCATCTAAACCCATAATAGATAATGTTTATTTAGTTGATGGGTTAAATTATAATCTTATTTCCATTAGTCAACTTTGTGACAAGGGTTGCAAAGTTAATTTTGGTGATGTGTTATGTAGTATGTATGATTGTAATAATAGAAATATTTTGTTTAGTGTCACACACCATAAAGACATTTATGTGTTGGATATGCCACATACACAAAACCGATGCTTGGTTGCACAGTCAATGAGCAACTTATATGGCACCGACGCTATACTCATGTACACTTTAAACATCCTTTCAAACTATCAAAGCACAATCTAGTTAGAGGTTTTCCAAAACTTTCTTTTAATACGAAAACGTTTTTGTGATTCATGCCCACATGGAAAGCTTCATAAATCGTCATTTAAGCTTAAGAATGTAACCTCTATTATTAGGCCAATAGAGCTTTTACATCTAGACTTATTTAGGCCTGCTAGAGTTGCATCTTTAGGAAATGCCTTTTATGGACTTGTTATAGTGGATGACTTCACTAGTTTTACTTGGGTTTGTTGGATATGGATGGCGTTTGTACACCCTTGTAGGGGATGTACGAGGGAACACGGACCTCGAACGTCGCACACACAAAGTCGTGTGCAAAGGGAATCTGTTCCCTTACGGAGAGGATCTCTAGATGAATGGGAAAGTCGCATTATATGTGCATAAGTGCATGCGACATATGGCTAATAAAGGGGTAATATCTTAAGCTTATGTTGTACCATGCATATGGTACAACTTAAGCTTATAATGTGCCATGTATGATGGTACACCTTAGTTAAATTGTTCCAAAGGAACAATTACTCCTAAAATAACTACCTTGGGGGCTATAAATAAGACCCCAGGGTTAGCCATTTCCTTACACTTTTGCATGGTATTCTTGCCTTGAATTTCATTCTAGCGAAGCTCTGCCGAAATCCTTCTTCTCTCTTTATCCAAATTCTTAATCTAAAAGTAGAGATTTAGATTGTGGATTTAGTAGCCTTACTCCGTTCGTGAGAAGACTCGATCCGTCGTGACGAATCCGAAGGCGAAGTTCCGTGACTACCGTGCCGCATACGCAAGCGTAAGTCTCAACTTCATTTATTGATCCTAACTCTGTTTTGACAGTATCCTACAGGGTTAGCTTCTTACATAGTAAAAATGAGGCACTTGACAAATTTATTATTTTCTCTAAGAAAGTTCAAAAGATCCAAGACACACCCACTGTCACCATTCGTAGTGATCATGGAGATGAATTTGATAATGAACTATTCTCTAAATTTTGTGATGAATACGGGATAACTCACACTTTTCCTTCCCTCGTGCTCAATGGCGGAGCCAGGAATTCAGTGAAGGGGGCCGGAGGCACCCACATCAGAGTCGGCCGCGCCGACGCCCACTAAATTTTTTTACGCTGATTTGTTGTTCCACGACGAATGCACCCTCACCGAATTTGTTGTTCTACGCGAATTTGTTTTTATGTGAGGTTATAATTTGTTTTTGTTTTTGTTTTTTCTCCTAAAAACATGAGTTGGATGGGATTCAAGTCAGCTATTCAATTAAAAGTATAGGCAGCCTATCCCCTAGGAATGGACTGGTGAGTGAATGAATGTATAAAAAAATTTATTGGTTTTTTTGCCAGACA
The DNA here is from genome assembly GCA_030789695.1 of Scilla litardierei. Classification (NCBI taxonomy): domain Eukaryota; kingdom Viridiplantae; phylum Streptophyta; class Magnoliopsida; order Asparagales; family Asparagaceae; genus Scilla; species Scilla litardierei. Next base: position 337,230,904 of record CM061133.1, read on the forward strand.
ACTAACCCAATTGAATGCTCTATGCGGCTACCCCATTCCGTGCGATTCTACGAAGTGCTGAGAGACGGATTGAGGAGATTGGTGTATAAATTTTTTTTTGTGGTGTATAATTTTTTTTTGAATTTGAAGGAGATGGGGGGAGGGGCAGCTGCCCCCCTTGTCCATATGTGGCTTCGCCACTGTTTATAATGTTGAGTATTGGACTTCTCCCTACTTGGTGTTAATGATGAGAAAATATAAATACTTGTGTCTAATTCCCTATTTTGTAGTTAATCCATTGCCTAAGCTTATTATGAAGATCTACTTGCAATGGAAGACACTCAAAGATCATTGAAGGCAAATGAAATGGATTGGATGATTGTAAATGTTGATTGAAGCTTCTAGAAGACTTCAAGCTCATGCGTTGGATAGAAGAGAGAGTTCGTCAAATGTAACTTTCCTATTTCTCTTCTAGTATGTATCTTAGAAGTAGAACATTGTTGGAGCACACACACATCTTCATTTCTGTTTTAGGATATCATTAGATCAAGCTTCCTTTGACTCCAATTCATTTCAATCTAGATTGTGCATGTCATGTCTAAAACAGTCGACTGCTGAACATTTTACAGTCGCCTGTCTTAAACACAATCGACTGTGTTTTGTTCTACAGTCGCCTGTTATGCAAAAACTTTTACAGTCTAGTTTTGGGCTTCTCTGCTTTAATTCCCACAGGCGACTCATGAACGATTCACATGCGCCTGTCCAAGTGACAGTCGACTGTGTTTCGTTAATCAGTCGCATGTCTGTCTTTTTGCCCAAATCCTAGTCTCTCTGTTTATTCTGGCCGGTCGACTTATATTGGATTTACAGTCGACCGTCCATTGGATCAGTCGACTATCAATACTGCACCAGTCGCTGTCTGTGAGCCTATTTGATGACTCGACTCTCTGAAAAATCTCAGGGTTTTGACAGTCGTCTGTATAAGGATTTAGAGTCGCCTGTTCAGATTAACAGTCGACTGTCTTCTCTTTATCCGTCATCTGTCCTGTTCTCCCATATGTTTTCCAGATTTCATCTGCTTACCATTCTTCGGCCAGTCGCCTGCTGTAGGATTTACAGTCGCCTGTTGGTTCTGTTGAGTATTGATTCCCCGGATTTGGTTTTGGATGATGAGCAAACATAAATACCGTGTACTAACTCTTTGTGAGCGCAGTTATGAAGATCGTCGCCAAAATACTATGTACATCAAAAGCGACGTCTCAAGACTTCTCAATACGCGTGATCGTGGGGCTGAAGCTTCGTTGAAGCTCAAGGAGTATTATTGAAGTCAAGAGTGAAGATTGAAGCTTTGAAGACGGTTCGTCATGTTTAATTTATTGTCTTCTAGCTTTATAGAATAGAATGTTAAGCCTTGAGTAGGACTTACATTATAATCTTCATTTCGCTCAAGTCTTAGAGCTAGGATTATCATAGAAGCCATTAGAAACTTTCCCGAAGCTTATCGCTTCTTCCCTCGGCTTCTAGTGCATCTTAGTTGGTTCAAGTAGAAGTACCAACCGACTAGATGACGATCTAGTCGGTCGGCAACTCTTCATGAACCGACTAGATGTCTTTGATCATTTCAGCTCTTTCCATGTTGATCAATTAGTCGGTCAAAGAAGGTTCACCGACCGACTAGATGACGATCTAGTCGGTGAGGAATCCTTCTCAGACCGACTAGTTATCATTGCCTCTGTACAGCCTGAGTTACTGTTTACAGTTAGTCGGTCCAAGAACATTCATCGACCGACTAGTTGTGAAACTAGTCGGTTGGAATTTGTTCTTAGGCCGACTAGTGTAACTTGTATTCGGCTACTTTGATTTCATCTGTTATTCGGTCAAAGAACACTCACCGACCGACTAGTTGGCAAACTAGTCGGTTGGTAAGTATTCTTGGACCGACTAGTTCATATTGCCTGGAACTTTTTCGTTTGGCTGTGAGCCAGTTAGTGGGTTCATGAAGAATCACAGACCGACTAGTTGCCAATCTAGTCGGTCAGTGATCCTTCTTAGACCGACTAACTGCTTCAGAAATATGACCGTTGGGAATCTTTTGAGCACGATTTTTCTTGCCTCTATAAATACAAACCTGATTCGTTTGAGGCAAGGTTAGAGGTCCATTATCAAAGTTATTTCAAACCTAAGAGATGAGTTTTCTCAAGCTATTTCTAAGCTCTCTCTTCCTCACTATAATCTCTCCCTCACTCTTTGAGCCAATATCCTCAAGAGAGATTCTCTCCATTGTGAGCCTATCAAGCTAAGAGCTTGATCCAAGGTCACCAACTCCACCCTAGGCTTCCATTGCTGGTCAACTTCTTGGAGCTAGGGTTTGGTGACATCTTCTTCCTCAAAATCCCTCTTTGCCCTAATTTGGTAAGTATACTCAAGGTATAGGATTTTGTGGTAAGTGTTTCATTATTTCATCGCATTTGATATTTGAATTGTTCTCTCGGTTGTGAGAGAAGTGTGTGATCCCGGGGTTGTGGGAGTCATATTTATATTGTGTATGATTTGGTCTTGTGAAGGTTTTTCACAAGAATTTCATAGTGCAAAATCTTGGGTTAGTGGTTTCTAACTCAAGTATCCGGAGGGGATCCGGGTGGTTGGGACGTAGGATCACCGGGAACAAGTCGGGGAGACTTGGGTGGATCCGAACCCGTTACATGCTTTGTTTGCGTTTGTCTATTATTGTTGTTTGTAGTCTATTCCGCATTGTTGTTTGTGTGTTTGTACAATAATTAGGAATAACTCTCTTGATTATTTAAAAGTACTATTCACCCCCCCTCTAGTACGTGTGCAGTAGCTTCGCAGGGCACAACAATTGGTATCAGAGCCAGAGTTCAAAGCTATGACAAACAACGACTACAACGTCTTCAAAGATCGTCAATGATCTTCTTCAGTCATGGAAGGACAATCCTCTGTCAGGCCTCCTCACTTCAATGGTACCAACTATTGGTACTGGAAATGCCGGATGGAAACCTTCCTCCGGAGCGCTTCACTTTGGAGAGCCACGATGACGGAATATGTCGAGCCTGCCGAAGAAGATTTCGCGAAGTGGACTACCGCGAAGGTCGCCGCGGAGGTAACTAATGCCAAGGCAATGAATGCCTTGAAATGTGCGTTGGAGCCCGAAGACTTCAACAAGATATGCACATGTAAGAGTGCATATCAAGTATGGAACCAACTCCTCATCTTGCACGAAGGAAAGAGTACGGTAAAAGATTCTAAACTCGTTGTCGCTAACAAAGAATTCGAGTTGTTTCACATGGAACATGGTGAAACTATGAAGGACTACTATGCTCGCTTCGTGGACATATCCAACGAATTGGAAGCTCTTAGAAAGACCTACACCCAAAAGGAGAAAGTCGCGAAGATTGTTGACGGACTTCCTTCTTGTTGGGAAAAGCGTACCTTCGCCATCGAGGAAGGTAACGATATGAATAAGTACACTGTTGTACAACTAATGGGTACCTTGTTGTCTTACAAGGTACGCAAGGAAAGTAAGATCAAGATGAAGGAGAAGATGAAGGCGTACTTGAAGCAAGACGAGCCAAAGAAAAAGGCGATTGCATACAAGACCGCTCCATCTACCGATGATGAAGAATCGGAAGAAGAGTTGGACATGGAAGCGTTGGCCGATTTGGCAAAGAAGTTCGACCGATTCTTCCGACAAGGTAAGTTGAAGAATAAATCAAAATTTATTTCGACTAATGCTTCTACTCCCGTGTGATATAAATGCAACAAGCCAGGACACATCAAGCCGGATTGTCCTCTCAACAAACACAAGGAGAAGTGGAAGGCATCCACGTACGACAAGTCGAGAAAGCACAAGAAAGGACTTGTCGGCACATTCACCGACTCCGAAGAGGACTCCTCAAGTGGAGAGTCGGATGATGAACGAGTGGAGAAAGCACACACGTGCTTCATGGGAAAAGAGGAACGTGATCAAGAGACTTCCTCCGATGAAAGCGAAGAAAGCGAGGATGAAGGCGAAGAGGTAACTATGGATGAACTTAGGTTAGCCAACGAACAACTTTGGAATAAGTTTTCTAATTTGGCTACTAGATTTATTAAGACTAAAAATGAGTTAACTAGTCTTCAAACCTCGCCTAAGCATATCATCGTCAACAACGACACCGTTGTTGAAGGGTTGAGAAATGAGATTGTAAATCTCAAATCTCAACTTGAGCATGTTCATATCGAGGATTCGGATGAACATGTGATAGCGGATTTGACGTCTCAAAACTCAACTTTGAGTATTGAGAATAAAAATCTCAAATCACGTGTTTGTGCACTCACATCGCAAGTGTCCACCTTGGATGCTTCCATGCATTCTCTCATCGAGAAGTATGAGTGCACATTAGGCCGAATTCATGAATTCAGTAAAGGTAAGGGCCATTTGGATAATATCCTAAATGACTTACTTCCGGCCAATCACCACATTGGCTTGGGGTGTAAGATGGGAGACTCATCCAAATCGGCCACGACCTTTGTCAGGCCATCTTTCGAAGCCTCTACTAGTGGGAGTAAACACTTCATGGGTAGTTCTTCTACCAATGGTGCTTCCGCTAGGAACACACCCCCATTTGGAAAGAAACCCACTTTGGGTGGACCTCCAAAGAAGGGTCATGCTTTCATGTATACCATGCCAAGTAGGAACACACATCCTACCCCACATGTTCGCACGTATGATGATTTCTATGCTCCGCATCCACGAGCACGTGCACACCATGTGAGACACACTCATGCACGTGTTCCTCCACATGCACATGTTCATCCTCATGACTATGTGAATGATTATCATCATGCACCATTTCATCATGCATCTTATGCCTATCCACGACATGCATCACATAGACATCAACAACATATGCATGCTCCCAATAGGATTAGGACTCCCAAGACATACACTATTTCGGGTCCGAAGAACAAAAGCATGCATGTTAAGGATATTTATGTGCAATCATATATTAATGCTATTATTTTGAATGATGATTATGTTGGGAAATCACGGTCCTCTTGGACTTGGTTTTCGAAGGGTTAGTCTTCGTTGACCCTTCATTGCTTGGTACCATAAGCTTATATTCATTTTATGGGTACCAAAGCATTTGTGTTAAGAAGTGATTTCCATTGCATGTTTATTTGTAAATCATTGTGCTTATGATTTTTATGTCTAAAATATTTAATATTTTCATGCAACTCATGCTTTGATTCATGCTTATGTTATGATTACATGCATCATAAAAATATTTATCAAGTGACATGATTACATTAGGATACGGGTTACAATTATTTGAATTTAATATGTTAAAATGTTGCCTAACCCATAGGATCCAAAAGGGTTTTTGGATACCAAGAATTGTGTTTTCTAGGTTCAATCCACCATGGGATACCAACCCTACCAACTCCTTGATTTGCAAGGATTTTCATTCAAATGGAGTTGATGGTGCTTAAGTGATGCACCAAAGTAGGGTGAGCCTAATGTTGTAAGTATATTCTTACATTTGATATATATTTGGTATCCATGTGTGTTGATTGCATACAATTACAATAGAGTATTTACATTGGTATCATTTTGTTTCATTTAGTATGCTAGAATTGTGTATGCCATAGTTTTATGATGTTACATCTATGTTTGGCATAACATTTTTGCATATTACTTTTGGTATCAATTCGCTACATTTGGTATTCTCATTGGATTTATGTCTCTGATATTGATTTCATCGCTCGACGATTTTATTGGATTAAATAGAATTCTTTCTATGGAAACATAGAATTGTTTTCCACGCACTCTATTTAACTAAGAATGTTGATATTGGAGAGTATGTTCCATAACTCAATAAGTGAAATTGATTTGAGTTTTGATGATTTCGTCTTTCGATTTTCACCTATGGTTTGATGATTTTGTTTTTCGATTTTCACCTATGGTTTGATGATTTCGTTTTTCGATTTTCGACTATGCTTTGATGATTTCGTTTTTCGATTTTCACCTATGGTTTGATGATTTTGTTTTTCGATTTTCACCTATGGTTTGATGATTTCGTTTTTCGATTTTCACCTATGGTTTGATGATTTCGTTTTTCGATTTTCGCCTATAGTTTGATGATTTCGATTTTCGATTTTCGACTATGGTTTGATGATTTCGTTTTTCGATTTTCGACTATGGTCACGTTGGCACGCTTTGATTTTCTTCGGTATTTTACATTTGGTATTTTACATTGGTGTCATTTGGACCGTGGTCGTATTCTTAGACTCTCATGCTTTTATTTTTTAGCCATTGTAATCTTGTCGTTGATCTCCTCCCGCTCTTTTTGCTAATGCCAAAGGGGGAGAGAATTAATAATGACAATGTGCTAATTGATAATTCAAAGTAATTTACCATGAAACTAATTTGATATGTTAGATTCAGGGGGAGTTAAGATATAAAAATGGATTTAGATCCTATATGTCAATAATTGGTTCATATTTCATATCTTCCTCATCTGCTTGATGCGTATGACTAATATTTAATACGAGACTAACGTGTCATCAATGCAGGGGAGTAAGTAAATTTATTTTGAATCATTATTATTGATTATCATTTATGTTGGTTTGTCATCACCAAAAAGGGGGAGAATGTTGAGTATTGATTCCCCGGATTTGGTTTTTGATGATGAGCAAACATAAATACCGTATACTAACTCTTTGTGAGCGCAGTTATGGAGATCGCCGCCAAAATACTATGTACATCAAAAGCGACGTCTCAAGACTTTTCAATACGCGTGATCGTGTGCCTGAAGCTTCGTTGAAGCTCAAGGAGTATTATTGAAGTCAAGAGTGAAGATTGAAGCTTTGAAGACGGTTCGTCATGTTTAATTTAGGGTTTTTCTCATATTAGTCCCTTAAATTATGTATATTTTGATATTAGTCCCTTAAATCTTTGTAATTTGAATTTAGTCCTTTAAAGGGACTATTTAGGTTAAACTTTAAACATTTAAGGGACTATTTAGGTGATCAAAAGGGACTATTTAGGTTAGCGTTAAAGATTTAAGGGACTAAATTCAAATTACAAAGATTTAAGGGACTAATATCAAAATACACATAATATAAGGGACTAATACGAGAAAAACCCTTTAATTTATTGTCTTCTAGCTTTATAGAATAGAATGTTAAGCCTTGAGTAGGGCTTACATTATAATCTTCATTTCGCTCATGTCTTAGAGCTAGGATTATCATAGAAGCCATTAGAAACTTTCCCGAAGCTTATCGCTTCTTCCCTCGGCTTCTAGTGCATCTTAGTTGGTTCAAGTAGAAGTACCAACCGACTAGATGACGATCTAGTCGGTCGGCAACTCTTCATGAACCGACTAAATGTCTTTGATCATTTCAGCTCTTTCCATGTTGATCAATTAGTCGGTCAAAGAAGGTTCACCGACCGACTAGATGACGATCTAGTCGGTGAGGAATCCTTCTCAGACCGACTAGTTATCATTGCCTCTGTACAGCCTGAGTTACTGTTTACAGTTAGTCGGTCCAAGAACATTCATCGACCGACTAGTTGTGAAACTAGTCGGTTGGAATTTGTTCTTAGGCCGACTAGTGTAACTTGTATTCGGCTACTTTGATTTCATCTGTTATTCGGTCAAAGAACACTCACCGACCGACTAGTTGGCAAACTAGTCGGTTGGCAAGTATTCTTGGACCGACTAGTTCATATTGCCTGGAACTTTTTCGTTTGGCTGTGAGCCAGTTAGTGGGTTCATGAAGAATCACAGACCAACTAGTTGCCAATTTAGTCGGTCAGTGATCCTTCTTAGACCGACTAACTGCTTCAGAAATATGACCGTTGGGAATCTTTTGAGCACGATTTTTCTTGCCTCTATAAATACAAACCTGATTCGTTTGAGGCAAGGTTAGAGGTCCATTATCAAAGTTATTTCAGACCTAAGAGATGAGTTTTCTCAAGCTATTTCTAAGCTCTCTCTTCCTCACTAGAATCTCTCCCTCACTCTTTGAGCCAATATCCTCAAGAGAGATTCTCTCCATTGTGAGCCTCTCAAGCTAAGAGCTTGATCCAAGGTCACCAACTCCACCCTAGGCTTCCATTGCTGGTCAACTTCTTGGAGCTACCTTAAAATCCCTCTTTGCCCTAATTTGGTAAGTATACTCAAGGCATAGGATTTTGTGGTAAGTGTTTCATTATTTCATCGCATTTGATATTTGAATTGTTCTCTCGGTTGTGAGAGAAGTGTGTGATCCCGGGTTGTGGGAGTCACATTTATATTGTGTATGATTTGGTCTTGTGAAGGTTTTTCACAAGAATTTCATAGCGCAAAATCTTGGGTTAGTGGTTTCTAACTCAAGTATCCGGAGGGGATCCGGGTGGTTGGGACGTAGGATCACCGGGAACAAGTCGGGGAGACTTGGGTGGATCCGAACCCGTTACATGCTTTGTTTGTGTTTGTCTATTATTGTTGTTTGTATTCTATTCCGCATTGTTGTTTGTGTGTTTGCACAATAATTAGGAATAACTCTCTTGATTATTTAAAAGTACTATTCACCCCCTAGTACGTGTGCAATAGCTTCGCAGGGCACAACAGGTTCAACAGTCGACTGTCTACACCTCATCAGTCGACTGTCCACGTGGTAAGTTACTGTTATGAATTCTCACCTATCCTATCTGACTGTACAGCAGTCGACTGTGAATTCCTCAACAGTCGACTGTCGCGGGCGCAGATTCTATTCGTTGAGTTTTTCCTCACGGATTTCAAAGCGGTTTTTTGCTGAATTCGTTTGTAGGGTTTGAGAAACCTATATAAGGAGCTTCTACTGTTCCATTGAGAGGTTACTCATTCATCCAAGTTTTATTTTGCTAAATCTCTCAAGATCAAAGCTCTCAAATCCAAAGCCCGAAGAATTCCTATCTTCAATCTCTTGCTCTCCAACCTAGAACCAAAGAGATATCTTAGCATTTGGTGCAGTCAAGAGAAAGGGCTTTCCTCTCTTCCAAGAGAGTCTTTCAATGCACAACACACTTCTTCTTCAAGTTCTACTTCAAGGCATATGTGATTGTAAGTGTTGCTTTCATATTTCATAACTTTCTTAATTTGATTTACTCTCGGGTTGTGAGAGTGATTTGCTTGATCCCAAGTTGTGAGAGTCAAGGTCAATCGATTGTATTTCGATTTCACTTGTAGGGTTGCTACAAGTGGGTTTTAAGGAAACCTGAAGTTAGTGTTCTAACTTGAGTATCCGGTTGTTAACCGGGTGGAAGGGACGTAGGATTACCGGGAACAAGTCGGGAAGTGACTTGAGTAATCCGAACCCTTGAAACATCATTGCGTTTGCATTTGTTTCATTTTGGGTTTATTTATATTCCGCACTATTTTGTTGGTTAGGAATTTAAATTGGTGTAACTATCTTTATAAATTGCATAAACACTATTCAACCACCCTTCTAGTATTTTCCCCATAGCCATGGTCCTTACAATTGGTATCAGAGCGCAATGGTATAGCTATGGCATCCAACAACAACAATGTTCCTCCACCGATTTCGTACAACAATCACGATCGTGATGGAGCGTCCACTCTTTTCGAAGGTCAATCCACGGTGCGTCCTCCGCGTTTCAATGTCACGAACTTTGGCTATTGGAAATGCCGGATGGAGACGTTCCTAAGGAGTGCTTCACTTTGGAGAACCCTCCACAAGGAATACATCGAGCCCACCGAAGAGTATTTCGAAATATGGACGACTTCTGAGAAATCCGCCGAAGTCAACAACATAAAAGCAATGAACGCTCTTCATTGTGTGTTGGACCCGAATGAGTTCAACAAGATATGCACATGTAAGAGTGCATATAAAATTTGGAACCATCTCGTCGTTACCCATGAGGGAACGAACACGGTAAAACTTTCTAAACTATATGTTGCCGTGCAAAATTTCGATATGTTTCACAAGCAGGAAATTGAGAGCATAGCATCGATGTACGGACGTTTTACCGACATCACCAATGAACTGGATGCTCTTGGGCAAACATACATCAAACCAGAAAATGGGAGAAAGATTATAATGGGGATGACCTCCAAATGGGAAAGAAGAGCTATCGCCATCGAGGAGGTCAACGACTTGAAGACTTACATAGTTGTGAATCTTATCGGAATCTCATGTCTTATGAAGTAAGACGGGAGAACCGATTAAAGATTCGAGCTATGATGAACCCTTCAAATGCCAAGAAGAAAGCTTTGGCATTCAACGCCAATTCCTCATCCTCCGATAGTGAAGAATCAGAAGATGAGATGGACTTGGGTGAAATGGCCCAAATGGCGAAGAAGTTTCAATGCTTCTTTCACAAAGGTAAATTTCCTTTCAAGAATAGATTTGATTCTATTAATCATTCTTCCTCTCTTTGCTTTAAGTGTAATAAGCCAGGGCACATCAAGAAGGATTGCCCAATGCTACGAAACAAAGAGAAGTGGAAGGCTCCGAAATACCACAAGTCCGACAAGAATAAGAAAGACAAGAAGAAAGGACTAGTAGGTACATTCGATGATTCTAGTGAAGACTCATCAAGCGAATCCGATGATGAGAAGGGCGAAAGTGCCCACATGTGTTTCATGGCCCGGGAAGATTCACTCTCCGAGGAAAGTGATTCCGACATGGAAGAGACCGAGGTAACTATGGATGAATTACGTATTGCTAATGAAGAATTATTTGCTAGGTATCAATCTTTAATGCTTAGATATACTAGTTTGAAGAAATTGAATGTTAGTAATTGCCTCGTCTCAAATGATGTGAGCGTTACTCCCAAGCGCATGAGATCGTACAAGTAATAATCCTGGTGAGTCCAGGTATCGTATCCACGGGACAACTGACCTGCAAAACCACGAACTTCAGTTTGTAAAGAGTACTAATACGATAATAATCAACCACCTATAAAGTATAAAGATATGGTTTCAAGAGTTTCAAATAACAAAAGAAAAATCCTACGATAACTACGGGGAAGACAATATTGGGGTATCAATATGAAGAGAATGTGTTGGTTGTGATTTCGTTAGGATCAATGCAATCAATGATTATAAATATCTTTTCTATAACTCAATGTTTCGTCCGGTCAGGGCACGAGAACGTCGGAAAATATAACGATACGCAAACAACGAAAAGTGCCTTAAGTACGCATACAATACTAGTTTCATGAGGAAAATAAACTTATGTGTCCGCAAGGATCACCACGAGTACGTCCGCAAAGATCGTATTCGATCCAAGTACACCAACAACGAATATACTTGAATAATACATGTAGAAACTAGCAAAATACGCGATTTAACGTGCAAATTAGGGCGAAAAGATATTAAAATCAGAGATTTCAGAGATCTAACAACATCACAACTAACACATGAGGGTATTAGCCTTGCATGAAGGGTAGAGAATCAATATTCATAGCCAAATACATCATCAATACATCAAAATACGAGCTAAATACGCCAAATACAAGGTAAAGTTTAGAATTTTATCACCAATTCTCTCCAATTGAACCTCAAACTGCTTCAGATAGTAGATCTAGCCTCTGTCCCCAGGGCTCCCAAATTTGGTGGCGAAATACGGCTCCTAGAGCCCAAAATACGCCCGAATACGCTCAAAACCCCTAGAATACGCTTATATATTAGCATTGCGGGTTTTAAGTTACTGACGGGTCCAAACCCGCTTCAAAACTCGAACCAAACCCGCTTGTAACAGCCGCAGCAAATGATAGCCGTCCGATCCAGGCGGGATCGGACTAGCACCCGCCACGTGTCCCCTTAACGGGTCTCGCCCGCTTCGTTTCTGAGTTCAGCTCGGATCCACTCGTAGCCATTGGATGGCCATCGCATGGTCTGTAAGAGGCGACGTCGTATGTAGAAATCGATTTCGCTCCGCCGTTTGGATTGATGGCAACTGTTGGATGGGAGAATCGAACGGCTCTTCGTTCAATCTCAGTTCAAAGTGCGGGTTGATTGTGCACCGTCCGATCGAAGCGGAACGGCGCAGATAGAGCCACGTCGACCGCCTTTTTCCGCTCCGCTCAGCTTCAGCTGAGATGCATCTGGCCGTTGGATCTACATCGAACGCTCCACTCGTTGCCGCGTCGCCCAAGTCGGATGCCGTTCGATCTGATATTGAAGGCCACGATCGTGCCACGTCGTTCACTAATTTGGAGCCGCTTGATTTAAGCGGGAGTTCGTGCGATTCTGCCGCGTGGCCGCCAAGATTCGTGCGGGGTGCATACGGCCGTATTTCCAAGCGTATTTTGAGCGTATTTCCTCATTAAATTGGTATTCTGCATTCAAAAATTCACAGTAATTAGCACAGATCTCAGAAAAATACAAATAAATAGTCGTTGGAATCGTGAGATCGAGACCAAGCCATGAAAAATATAAAAATGCATAAATACTCAATAAAATTCATGTTTTATGCACAAATCAAGTAATTTCTCTAATAAATGATAATATTAAAAATACGAACGTATTAGAGAGCAATTAAGCATCATATGAGCACAAAATAGGGCTAAATGGGGGGTTAAATATGCAATATTCAACCCGAATCACACCCCCAACTAGCGATTTGCTAGTCTCTTGCAAAAAGAGCGATGAGATTGGATGATTAGTAAAACAATAAATTCTATCAATCGCTTATGGCATGGCTCAATAATACGCTTTCCAACACTTTCCAACATGATTTAGACCATCAATATACACAATTCATGAACACGATCAATCGCAAGTTATTTTCTCTAATTTAATTTGAATAAATAACATGCAAGCATCGTTTTGCGCAAGCGAAAGTATAACACGTCGTTTTGTGCTAGTCTTCTTGTTTCCAAGGAATTGGCATCTCACAAAGAGCATTCAAATCATGGGTATTGAAGTTGCATAGTTTATTCACAATTTTTTGTTTCTTTTCCTTTTTCTTTTCTTTTTTAGTTCCGCGGAACGCGCATCAAGCAACATTTGCGGAAAATGTATAACTTGGATCGCTCCATCAAATGAGTGAGTTTCCGGTCAATGGCTCCCAAATCAGACGATAATAGGGCATTAGGCCAAAAAGGACCCCTCGGACTGTACTACTCGAGCCAACCAAGTTATTTATTAAGTGACACACTTATTCATTTCATTTTTTGTACTCCTTTTTCTCTTTTCTTCTTTTTTTTCCATAAGCAACTCAAACCCATTCTTCGAACATAAACATTAATAACAACGGCTAAATTCCTCTTCAATGTGAAGACTTTTCTAATAAATCATGTATACTTAAGCTTTTCCATCACATTAGCATGCATGAAATAGATTCAAACTATTTTGAGATATTAATCATGTCAATTGAAAACTTTCATGAATAGCATATTAACGGTAATTCCATGAAGGAAAAAAATTTAATTCACGCCATAAACAATTTTTTAGAACTCAATTAATGCATAATCATCTGTATGTGATATGTGAAGGAGCTTAAAAAATGAGAATGGTGAATTTTTCTTTTCTTTTGCCTTGTTTGTTTAAAAAAATCCTAAGGTCTTATACACACCCCCCAACTAAAGATGGACATTGTCCTCAATGTAGAAAGGGGTACGAGTTTATTCAAGCAAGCAACCTAGAAAGCATATAAAATCTACACTACTGGAAAGAACACAACGTGGTCAAATGGCGGATCCCGAATCTTTAATGGTGGAGGAAGTTGTTCAATTTTCTCCTTACGCTCCTCGGCAAGTATCCTTCCTCCAAAAGCTAAATTGGACACCAGCAACACAACTCCAAACATCTCTATAAGCTGTTTACCAATGTCCTGCAAGAGATGAGTTTTGTCAGTCCAAATTAGTTTAAAATTCCTTTCAACAAAAGTATTCCATATGTAGTCATCAAAATAGGTGAAATAAATTAAAGCATGTTGACGACTACTCCCTGATGGATATGCACTACTCTGGATATGATGCTCAGTCATTGGAGAGATGGGTAAATTATTTTGGGAAAAAACTGGGGAAGGGAATGGTTCGGGCTCCATAGCGATAATCTCTAAACCCGTGTCCTTAGCTGTCTCCTCCTCCTGTTCATCCAAAATTGCTAGCTCGTCCTCTCTTTTGCACACACTTTCTGCCATATCAATGTTTTCATTCGTGACTTCATCGTGGCATGTCTCGCTCGATATACCCGCAATAGAAGATAAACTCACATTAGATTCTGGAAATTGAATTTCAAAGGCATTACTTTCTTCTAAGCAAGTGGCAATCAGAGTAAGATTTTCAATGGATTTCTGAATCTACCGACTCCGAGCAAGGAAGTTCTCTTGGAATTGATAAGATGTAGCCTCTTGTGTCTGAATGAGCAATTGAACTTCATCTTTCAAGTGTTGCAAAGGTACGTCTACGCTTTGCTCTCCTTGATCAAGGCTTGAAGGCTCCATTGAATCTCATTTTGAAGTCTCTTTCATGATTTCTTCATTCTCTTGTAAAGACTCCATGTATATCCACGCCTCTGTTGGCGTCATGACTCCCAAGAATTCCTGCAGCTGTGGTCGTAGTCCACCTAGGAAGGACTCCATAAGCTCTTTCTTTGTAAACCCATGCTCCGGATAGCTCGATATTATGTCTGTGAACCTCCTCCAGGCCTGAAAGAAAGTTTCACAATCATTCTAATTAAAACCACCAATCTTAAGCTTCTCCTTCATATGTTTGTGTGCAATATCGTACTCTGCATCATACTCATTGTTTGTGCGATAAAAATTCATGTATTCTATAAACTCCATATCCTCTATCGATTCCATATCCTCCATTTTTTGAATTTTTTTAAAAAGAGAAAACAAAAGAAAAAACTAATAAAAAATTCTAAACTATACGATGGAAGGATCTCACCGAATGTTCCTCCAAACGAACTGAAATCGTAGATTACAAGTACTGTTATCCCCGACAACGACGCCAAAAACTTGCCTCGTCTCAAATGATGTGAGCGTTACTCCCAAGCGCAGGAGATCGTACAAGTAATAATCCTGGTGAGTCCAGGTATCGTATCCACGGGACAACTGACCTGCAAAACCACGAACTTCAGTTTGTAAAGAGTACTAATACGATAATAATCAACCACCTATCAAGTATAAAGATATGGTTTCAAGAGTTTCAAATAACAAAAGAAAAATCCTACGATAACTACGGGGAAGACAATATTAGGGTATCAATATGAAGAGAATGTGTTGGTTGTGATTTCGTTAGGATCAATGCAATCAATGATTATAAATATCTTTTCTATAACTCAACGTTTCGTCCGGTCAGGGCACGAGAACGTCGGAAAATATAACGATACGCGAACAACGAAAAGTGCCTTAAGTACGCATACAATACCAGTTTCATGAGGAAAATAAACTTATGTGTCCGCAAGGATCACCACGAGTACGTCCGCAAAGATCGTATTCGATCCAAGTACACCAACAACGAATATACTTGAATAATACATGTAGAAACTAGCAAAATACGCGATTTAACGTGCAAATTAGGGCGAAAAGATATTAAAATCAGAGATTTCAGAGATCTAACAACATCACAACCAGTACATGAGGGTATTAGCCATGCATGAAGGGTAGAGAATCAATATTCATAGCCAAATACATCATCAATACATCAAAATACGAGCTAAATACGCCAAATACAAGGTAAAGTTTAGAATTTTATCACAAATTCTCTCCAATTGAACCCCAAACTGCTTCAGATAGTAGATCTAGCCTCTGTCCCCAGGGCTACCAAATTTGGTGGCGAAATACGGCTCCTAGAGCCCAAAATACGCCCGAATACACTCAAAACCCCTAGAATACGCTTATATATTAGCATTGCGGGTTTTAAGTTACTGACGGGTCCAAACCCGCTTCAAAACTCGAACCAAACCCGCTTGTAACAGCCGCAGGAAATGATAGCCGTCCGATCCAGGCGGGATCGGACTAGCACCCGCCACGTGTCCCCTTAACGGGTCTATCCCGCTTCGTTTCTGAGTTCAGCTCGGATCCACTCGTAGCCGTTGGATGGCCATCACATGGTCTGTAGGAGGCCACATCGCACGTAGAAATCGATTTCGATCCGCCGTTTGGATCGATGGCAACCGTTGGATGGGAGAATCGAACGGCTCTTCGTTCAATCTCAGTTCAAAGTGCGGGTTGATTGTGCACCGTCCGATCGAAGCGGAACGGCGCAGATAGAGCCACGTCGACCGCCTTTTTCCGCTCTGCTCAGCATCAGCTGAGATGCATCTGGCCGTTGGATCTACATCGAACGCTCCACTCGTTGCCGCGTCGCCCAAGCGGATGCCGTTCGATCTGATATTGAAGGCCACGATCGTGCCGCGTCGTTCGCTAATTTGGAGCCGCTTGATTTAAGCTGGAGTTCGTGCGATTCTGCCGCGTGGCCACCAAGATTCGTGCGGGGTGCATACGGCCGTATTTCCAAGCGTATTTGAGCGTATTTCCTCATTAAATTGGTATTCTGCATTCAAAAATTCACAGTAATTAGCACAGATCTCAAAAAAATACAAATAAATAGTCGTTGGAATCGTGAGATCGAAACCAAGCCTTGAAAAATATAAAAAGGCAGAAATACTCAATAAAATTCATGTTTTATGCACAAATCAAGTAATTTCTCTAATAAATGATAATATTAAAAATAGGAACGTATTAGAGAGCAATTAAGCATCATATGAGCACAAAATAGGGCTAAATGGGGGGTTAAATATGCAATATTCAACCCGAATTAGCAATCCATCCATTCCATGCATTATCAACAATGACACCATTGTTGATACTTTAACCCTTGAGAAAGCGAATTTAGCTTCTCAAAATGTCACTCTGAGAAATGAGGTGAATACCCTCAAATCTCAACTAGATCAAACACATCCTAAGGATAATAGTGATCTAGTTTCACGACACACACAATTGGGTTTAGAGAATGATTCTCTTAAAACCCAAGTACACGAGCTCAAAGCACGGGTGTCCACCTTGGATACCAATAGTTCTTCTCTTAAGGAGAAATATGAGCTCATGTCCTCCCGTATTGTGAGATTCAATAAGGAAAAAGGACAATTGGACGATTTGCTAGCAACCCAATTTCCGGCCACACATCGTGTTGGTCTTGGTTTTGTGGAAGCAAATGCATCCAATGCTCGCACCTCCTATAGTGGGGTCACTATAGACTTTGTGAGGCCATCCTCCGGTGCATCCACAAGTGGTGTCAAAGACACTATAGGTAGTAAATCTACCATAAAAGTTACCACTTCACCGTCTCTTCCTTTTGGCAAGAAACCCACTAAGGGTGGAAACCAAAAGAAGCCATGCTTACATGTACACAAACTTTCATCCACGTAGGAAATCTCCTACTTCACAAGTGGATACTCATGACACTTTTTATGCTCCACACCCACGGACACGTACAAATCCACACATGAGAAATCCTCATGTACGTGCTCCTATATACCCATATGCTTATGCACATCATTCTTACATGTATGCACATCCCTCACATGTCATGCATGACCCATATGTTCCATACAACATGCATGTTCCCAAGCATACATATAATCCTCGTATGTCTAATGCATATCCACCACCTCATTTTTATGCTAGAAACCATGTTCCTAAGAAGCATGCACCATATAGAAATCTAACAACTATACATGCAACTAGGAAAAGGACTCCCAAAACATACATCATTTGGGGTCCTAAGAACACTAGCTTAAATGATAGGAATGCGTATATTGATTCCTATTTTCATGATGTTATTAATAATGGTAATTATGTTGGAAAGCGAAAGTCCACTTGGACTTGGCTTCCAAAGGGCTAATCCCCTTGGACCCAACAAAAATTGGGTACCATGAGCTTACAGTATATTATGTAGGTACCCAAGAGAAAGAAAAAGAGCAATAAAGATCAAACTAGCTCTAAAAGAAAAGGTTAGATTCTCGACAGTGGTTGCTCCAAACGCATGACGAGAGATCCTTAATTACTCTCCAAAGTGATTAGCATCAAGAACGGTGCAACGATCACTTTTGCAGGTAACCAAAAGGGAACCATCATTGGAGTAGGTATAGTCGGAAACCCCTCCAAACCTTTAATTACTAATGTATTTTTAGTTAGTAGTCTATGTCACAACCTTATCTCCATTAGTCAACTTTGTGACAAAGGTTACAAGGTTAACTTTGGAGAGGGTATGTGTAAAATTATTGATTCTAATTCACATGTTTTATTTACCGGTGTTAGGCGTAAAAATATTTATTATTTGAGCATGCCTAAAACCGTAGAACATTGCTTAGTTGCTAATACAAATGAACAACTATTATGGCATCACCGTTTTGGTCATGTTCATTTCAAGTACTTATATAAGTTAGCTAAGCATGATCTAATCAAAGGTTTTCCAAAAATTAATTTTAGTAAGAAAAACTTTTGTGATTCATGTCAAAGAGGTAAACTTAGTAAATCATCTTTTAAGCTTAAAGAAGGCATTACTTCTAAGAGGCCCCTAGAACTACTTCATCTAGATTTGTTTGGGCCAACTAGAACCGCTTCTTTAGGCAATGCTCATTATGGATTAGTTGTTGTTGACAACTTCTCTAGATTTACTTGGGTTTCATTCTTAACTAATAAGAATGAAGCTTTTGAAGAGTTTACCATATTTACAAAGAAGATTCAGAATTTCTTAGGATCCACAATTATCACTATCCATAGTGATCATGGAGGAGAATTTGAGAATGAATCTTTTACAAAGTTTTGTGATGACACCGGGATAACTCACAATTTTTCTTTTCCTCGGGCACCACCACAAAATGGTGTTGTAGAGATAAAGAATAGGACTCTTATTGAGTGTGCTCGTACTATGCTCCATGATAGTCATCTTGGACTACAATTTTGGCCAGAGGCGGTGCATACGACATGTTATGTGCTCAATAGGATCCTAGTGAGACCACGAACGAACAAAACTTGTTTTGAGTTATTTTATGACAAAAAGCCTCAAGTTAAATATTTTCGAGTTTTTGGTTCAAAATGTTTTATCAAGAACACCTTTGGTAATTTAGATAAATCTGAGCCAAGATCCGATGAAGGAATTTTTGTTGGATATTCCACACGTAGCAAAGCCTACCGGATATACAACAAAACCTCTTCAACGATCGATGAATCACTACATGTATCATTTTATGAAGATTCTAATTTACCTCATGTTGTAGACGATAGTGTAGATGCTATATGTGATTCTCTTAGTAATGTCAAGATTAATGATTCAATTATTGAGACTAACACTACTAATGATATTGTTGAAGATGTTCCAAGTGATGCAGAAATACCCAAAGCTTACCCAACCGTTCACAACCATCCACATAACCAAATTATTGGAGATATTGGTGTGGGTGTTCAAACGAGATCAAAAATTGAAGAATTCACTCATTGCGCATTTGTCTCTACCATTGAGCCAAAGAACATCCAAAAAGCATGTGAGGATAGATCTTGGATAATGGCAATGGAAGAAGAACTCATGCAATTCGAGAGAAATGAAGTTTGAGAGCTTGTTCCTCTTCCAAGTGGTCATCAAGTTATTGGGACCAAATGGATTTTCAAGAACAAGACCGATGAGAACGAGGTCATCATAAGGAACAAAGCAAGGTTAGTAGCTCAAGGCTACCGGCAAGAGGAAGGTATCGATTTCGAAGAATTCTTTGCCTCCGTAGCTAGATTAGAAGCTATTAGATTGCTTTATTTTTTGCATCTCATAAGAATTTCAAATTATTTCAAATGGATGTTAAAAGTACATTTTTAAATGGGATTGTCAATGAAGAAGTGTATGTTTCTCAACCTCCCGGTTTTATTCATGAAAAATTTCCAAACCATGTTTTCAAACTTAAGAAAGCGTTGTATGTGTTGAGACAAGCTCCTAGAGCTTGGTATGATCGACTCAAGACGTTTCTTTTGGATATAAGTTTTAAAATGGGAGAAGTTGATTCAACACTTTTCATTAAAGATTATGAAAATGACATCATATTGATTCACGTTTATGTAGACGATATAATATTTAGTTCTACTAACTTTAATCTTTGTCAAGAATTTTCTAAGTCCATGAAGTATGAATTCGAGATGAGCTACATGGGTGAGCTCAATTATTTCCTTGGATTGCAAATTCGACAAATGAAGGATGTGACTTTCATACATCAAACCAAGTATACATGGGAGCTTATCAAGCGATTTGGGATGGAATCGTCTTCAAGCAAAAGGACTCCCCTGAGTACGACAACCCATCTACACAAGGATGAGAACGGAAAAGATGTAGACGTTTGTCTATATCGAGGTATGATCGATAGCTTACTTTCTTTAACTGCTAGTAGGCCCGATAACATGTTTTTCGTATGCTTGTGTGCTAGATATCAAGCTAGACCTAAAGAGTCACACTTGATTGCGGTTAAACGAATTTTTCGTTATCTCAATCATTCACTAGATTATGGGTTACTTTACCCTAAATCTAGCACATATGAGTTAATCTCATATAGTGATGCCGACTTTACCGGATGCAAATCCGATAGGAAAAGTACTAGTGGCACTTGCCATTTCCTAGGAAACTCCTTAGTCTCTTGGTTTTCCAAGAAACAAAACTCGGAATCATTGTCCACGGCTGAAGAGGAATATATTGCCGCGGGTCTTGCATGTGCGCAAGTTCTTTGGATGAGATACATTCTTAAAGACTATGGTGTCAGTTGTGATACTTGCCCTATCATGGTTGATAACCAAAGTGCTATATGTCTTTCCAAGAATCCGGTACATCACTTCCGTACCAAACACATAGATGTGAGACACCATTTTATCAATGATCATGTAGCTAAGAAGGACATCATTTTAGAGTATATTTAAACCCAAAAACAAATTGCCGACATCTTCACAAAACCTCTTAAAGAAGATTCATTTGTGAGGTTGCGTGGAGAATTAGGAATTATGGGTGAATCTGAAATTTAGGAGCTCAACTTACTTTTTATAACACTTTTTGAGCTCATATCATCCTATTACCTCTCTTCATTTGACATATCATATATTTGTTTTAAGAAAGGCAATTGAGATTTTTTTGATTGCATGAGTTTTACGATTTTTTAAGAGATTTATGTTATAAATGATTTATCGTTTGATATTGACTTTATGATGAGTTTATGATTAGAGTATAGGTCCTAAGGTGAGTTGTGCATATCCTCTGGATTTTAACTTCATTGTGCATTTTTGGACCAGGACAGACGACTGTCTTTCCTTCGACAGTCGACTGCCTTACTCTATCTATTCTGTCAGCAGACTGTATCTTTCGCCCAGGCGACTGATGACAAATTTACAGTCGACTGTTGGATCAACAGGGGACTGCATTTTAGTCATCAGGCGCCTGTCTATTTCGTCAGTAGTCTCTGTTTTTATCATCAATTTTATTGATTCTCAGTCAGTCGACTGATGTGTATAAAACAGTCGACTGTTCCACAGACAGGCGACTGTATGTTACTCAACAATCGACTGTCTGTCATCCTAATCTTATTTCTTATCACTTCATGCAGTCGACTGACTATTGTTCATCAGTCGACTGTCTCATATTGTGGCGGTTCGCTCATTTGATCTGAGCCGTCGATTCTTAGATCCAACGGCCTAGATTCGTTCGCCCCTTCGTTATATTATCGAGACACTTCATGTCAACGCACGTTTTCTCTCTCATCCGATTGAAACCGTTCGTCTTCCCCGCTCGAAACCTTCAGTCAATCTCTCCTTCGATTTCTTCGAGCCAACACATGATCTTCCTTCTTTGTTTAGCTGCTCGAGTGTTGCTCGTTAGTGGATCGACAATTTTGAGGTATCTTGCCCGTTCATTTCTCGTTGCTCTTTTGAACTAGCTTCTGTCGATCGCTCTCATGGATCCTCTAGGTCATTCGTCATCAGGAGAACTGTTAAACATTTTTCTCACTGAACCCTCTCCTCCTTCTGTACCCCTAGAGGATTTCCTTCTCGGTTGATTATGTGACCGAGTCACTTCTTTCGAGAAGCTTGCTGCCTTTATGGATAAGAAGCTCACTCTCCTTCTCGAGCTTCAGTACAAGTCTCTTATATTTCATGGGTTCCCCATTCCTGCCGAGCTTCAGGCCCTGTTTTCCAAGTCTGAGGATACTGCCCATGTTGATGTTCCTCCTCCTCCAGGCTTTGTGCTGGTGCCTTCTGTGGTCCAGACCCCCGTTCATGCTCATGCGGAAACCTCTGCCGCGCGTGCGTCGTCCTCCAAGAGGAAGGCTCCATCTTATCCTACTCGTCGCTCTGCCAGGCTGATGTTCCGTTCGTCTGGTCAGCCCTCGGATCCTACTGTCATCAACATTGACTGATGCTGCAGTTGATATTATTGGACACTTAGCCTGAGATCTAGATTTTTTGGTCTGTTTTGGTTAGGGTTGAGTAGTTCTTTGATGTTTGTATGATGGATAGTTTTTGTAGTGATGATAGATGTATGGTTGAATCATGTATTTTTGATCATTTTGATGGACATGGTGATGCCCATATGTCTTATACTCATGTGATCATTTTGATATATACTTATATATGATGTTGCAGTTTTTTCTTATGTTTCACACATTGTATAATTGCTTATCGTATCTGTGTGAATTTTGAGATATTGTCTCCATGTATGTTGTATTCTTCATGTGATGTGATTTGAGACAATATGTTTTCTTCGTGTATCTCAAATGTTGATATTGGACTTCCATTCCTCTATTCACATAAGTTTATGATGTGGGTTTATGAGTTTTAGTTTTATATATCCTTAAACTCTCTGATTGTTGATAGTTTTTATTTAGCACGATTGTTGTTATTTTTACTCCCACCTTTTGGATAATGCCATAAGGGGAGAGGCATAAACATATAGATTCATAATGAATGTGCTAAGTATGTACTAATAACACTTGAATCTAAGATTGAAGTTGCCTTAGATTCAGGGGGAGTAATATACAATGAATATGGATTTTAAATCCTAGATTTCATGATTTCATTTCATTCATGCATATCTTACTCATTTGCTTCAATTGATATATAGATGCCCTAATATTTGTTGACTAACTTGATTGGCATCTATGTAGGGGGAGTAAGTTTTCGTTAAGCACAATTATTTATCTTTTTGTTTATGTTTGTTTGTCATCATCAAAAAGGGGGAGAATGTTGAGTATTGGACTTCTCCCTACTTGGTGTTAATGATGAGCAAACATAGATACTTGTGACTAATCCCCTATTTTGTAGTTAATCCATTGCCTAAGCTTATTATGAAGATCTACTTGCAATGGATGACACTCAAAGACCATTGAAGGCAAATGAAATGGATTGGATGATCGTAGATAGTGATTGAAGCTTCAAGAAGACTTCAAGCTCATGCGTTGGATAGAAGAGAGAGTTCGTCAAATGTAACTTTCTTATTTCTCTTCTAGTATGTATCTTAGAAGTAGAACATTGTTGGAGCACACACACATCTTCATTTCTGTCTTAGGATGTCATTAGATCAAGCTTCCTTTGACTCCGATTCATTTCAATCTAGATTGTGCATGTCATGTCTAAAACAGTCGACTGCTGAAGTTTTACAGTCGTCTGTCTCAAAAACAGTTGACTGTGTTTTGTTCTACAGTTGTCTGTTATGCAAAAACTTTTACAGTCTAGTTTTGGGCTTCTCTGCTTTAATTTCCACAGGCGACTCATGAATGATTCACAGGTGCCTGTCCAAGTGACAGTCGACCGTGTTTCGTTAATCAGTCGACTGTCTGTCTTTTTGCCCAAATCCTAGTCTCTTTGTTTATTCTGGCCAGTCGACTTATGTTGGATTTACAGTCGACTGTCCATTGGATCATCGACTGTCAATGCTGCACCAATCG
The DNA here is from genome assembly GCA_030789695.1 of Scilla litardierei. Lineage (NCBI taxonomy): Eukaryota > Viridiplantae > Streptophyta > Magnoliopsida > Asparagales > Asparagaceae > Scilla > Scilla litardierei. Next base: position 337,254,795 of record CM061133.1, read on the forward strand.
TCTATTTGTGACCCTATTTGATGACTCAACTCTCTGAAAAATCTCAGGGTTTTGACAGTCGTCTGTATAAGGATTTACAGTCGCCTGTTCAGGTTAATAGTCGACTATCTTCTCTTTATCAGTCGGCTGTCCTGTTCTCCCAGATGTTTTCCAGATTTCATTTACTTACCATTCTTCGGCCAGTCGCTTGCTGTAGGATTTACAGTCGCCTGTTGGTTCAACAGTTGACTGTCCACACCTCATCAGTCGACTGTCCACGTGGTAAGTTACCGTTATGAATTCTCACCTATCCTATCTGATTGTGCAGCAGTCGACTGTGAATTCCTCAACAGTCGACTGTCGCGGGCGCAGATTCTATTCGTTGAGTTTTTCCTCACGGATTTCAAAGCGGTTTTTTTGCTGAATTCGTTTGTAGGGTTTGAGAAACATATATAAGGAGCTTCTACTGTTCCATTGAGAGGTTACTCATTCATCCAAGTTTTATTTTGCTAAATCTCTCAAGATCAAAGCTCTCAAATCCAAAGCCCCAAGAATTCCTATCTTCAATCTCTTGCTCTCCAACCTAGAACCAAAGAGATATCTTCTAGGCATTTGGTGCAGTCAAGAGAAAGGGCTTTCCTCTCTTCCAAGAGAGTCTTTCAATGCACAACACACTTCTTCTTCAAGTTCTACTTCAAGGCATATGTGATTGTAAGTGTTGTTTTCATATTTCATAACTTTCGTAATTTGATTTACTCTCGGGTTGTGAGAGTGGTTTGCTTGCTCCCAAGTTGTGGGATTCAAGGTCAATCGATTGTATTTCGATTTCACTTGTAGGCTACAAGTGGGTTTTAAGGAAACCTCAAGTTAGGGTTCTAACTTGAGTATCCGGTTATTAACCGGGTGGAAGGGACGTAGGATTACCGGAAACAAGTCGGGAAGTGACTTGGGTAATCTGAACCCTTGAAACATCATTGCGTTTGCATTTGTTTTATTTTGGGTTTATTTCTATTCCGAACTATTTTGTTGGTTAGGAATTTAAATTGGTGTAACTATCTTTTTAAATTGCATAAACACTATTCAACCCCCCTTCTTGTGTTTTCCCCATAGCCAGGGTCCTTACATATAAGAACTCTGTATCTTCATTTATTTCGCCCGTAAATGCGACATTTCATGTGCCAAAAAAATTCCTAAATTCACCATAAAATTCCTGAGAGTTCTTTGACATACTCTTCATTGTCTTGAAGAGTTTCACTTAATGTTGTCGTTGTTTTCTCTGACATCCTCTTACAACTACTCAATTTTCCTTCGTATTCAATGGTATTACTCCGTATTTCTTCGCATAATCAACTCCATCATGAGTATTGTCTCCACCATCATATTCCATAGTCTTCATAGCTCTGTAATGCCCTGGAATACACTTAACAAATACATTAAAACAGTTCACACATGTTTGTTATCATCAAACAAGAAATCATCGACAACGATGTTTCCAACAGACTATGCACCCATCCTCCCTCTCAGGTGTACCGACGGGTTTCAGATTAATGGAAGGGCAGTTGCTGGCATCTCCCTGACATCCTGACTTCTCTTGCTCCTCACTTTCCCTCTATCTCCTTGGATGGCGTTGTGGACTCCTGTGAATGGAATTCCAGTTCTGGATGCACTCTTTGTTCAACATGGGATTCCATTCGTACTTATGCCCCTCCTTATCGTCTCTGCTCTCTGATTTGGTTTCCCATCCATACGCCCAAATATGCGCTCACCCTCCATGCCCTCACCGACAGGCTCCCCACCATGCACCTGCTGGCCCAGCGGGGCATCTTGACTTCCGCCAATTGTGTGTTCTGTAATGCTCACCGTGAGACTACTCGCCACCTCTTCTGCCGATGTGAGTATAATGGCTTCGTGTGGTCTACTTGCAAGCTCAAGTTGGGTATTCCCTTCTGCTCCAAATCCCTTCACGTGGACGCCCATCTCCTTTGGCAGATGTTTGGATCAAAAGGGAATACCAAGCTGTGGGCGGGCTTTCCATGCTTGTTCTCTCAACGGTTGTCTGTCACACATGGAAGGAGAGGAACAACCATGTTTTCCATTCTCAGGCGAACGCCAAGATGTCCCTGGTGGCCAAGATCTCCTTGGATGTTGCTGCGGCCTTCCCCCCTTCCATGCTTGAGGTGGATGACCCAATTGACATCACTACCCTTAGTAACTGGGGGTTGATTTGAGGCCTTTTCTCTTGGCCATGTTGTTGTTGGGTCTTGCCACAAAGTGTTACATGTCTTTGGTCGCCGCTCCTAAGCCTCTCCCAAAATCTGTACCTGGTCCTTTTGGTCGCCTCAGCATGACATTGTACATTTGTTCATACTTTATATGATATACACACTTACTTTTCATGTGCGCGTGAGCGCGCACTTACTTTGAGAGAGAGAGAGAGAGAGAGAGAGAGAGAGAGAGAGAGAGAGAGAGAGAGAGAGAGAGACTCTTTAAACGTGTGTATGAGAGAGAGAGAGAGAGAGAGAGAGAGAGAGAGAGAGAGACTCTTTAAACGTGTGTATGGGAGCTATCCGATGCCTTAGAGAGAGAGAGAGAGAGAGAGAGAGAGAGAGACTCTTTAAACGTGTGTATGGGAGCTATCCGGTGCCTTGGATGTGTATATGAATGAGATTTGTCAAGCTTTTTATAAGTTTGTATATGCATGGAAGCTCTCCAGTTTCAGAACTCTATGGTGCAGTTGGGCAAACCGATTTGTGCTCTGCTTGTGCTTATGTGCACGTGCACATGCACACATAAGATCTTGTCATAAAATCAACAAGAAGGCTCGAGGTTGCTAGCCCCGGATTGAAAAATTACCTCAGAACGGATTAACAGCAGTTTAATTCTAGGTTGCCAGCTCCGGAATCCCATGTAAGCGTGATATCGCTTGGATGACAAAGAAAAGGATGATTTTCGTAGTCACAATCTAGATTTTAAAAATAAGAATATTTTTCTAAATAATCATAATTGTTGTGAAGGGAAAAGTAGGGAAATAGGTGTATATGGTTAAGAGCCCCCTACCCTCATATTTATAGCTTTCAATAGTGGGCTGGATACCCAATAGGCTTCATGGGCCTATTCATAACACTTCCCCTTATCCAACCAATATTGAATAAGAGGTGGATTCTTCAGGATCCGAGTTAGGATAATTGCCTTGTTAAAGAAAGAACAGTTAATCCATAACTTCCCCTGTTTTAGGGATGTGTTTAGGGGTGGATACTTCAGGATCCAGAGTCAACGAGGTTGCCTCGTCAAAACCTTGACTACGAAAAACCCAGTGGGAAAAAACCAGTAGCCAAGGGAAAAGAGTACAACTCTGCAGTTGACTCCCCCTCATCTGACCAAGCTTCAGGCTTGCAGATTTCCTATGAATCTATACATCAGTCTCCTATGTACCTATGAGTTCATAGTCCTCTCATCCTGACCCAGTTTACATTTCCTCACTCTCCTCATCACAATCCCATATACAAGTTTCTCAAAGATACTAGTAGGCAGTGATTTGGTAAGCAAATCCGCCAAGTTATTACATGATTGGATCTTCTGTACCTCAATCTGCTTCTGCTTCTGAAGGTCGTGCGTCCAGAAGAACTTGGGGGAGATATGCTTCGTCTTGTCGCCTTTGATGTAGCCGTCCTGTAGCTGGGCTATACATGCTGTATTGTCTTCATGAAGTGGAGTAGACGCAAGGACGCCGGTCATCAGGCCGGTGGAGGTGAGGATGTGCTGGATCACAGAGCGTAGCCAGAAACTCTCCTTGCTTGCTTCGTGGATCGATAGGAGCTCTGAGTGAGTGGATGAGACGGTCGTCATGGTCTGCTTTACAGATCTCCAGGATATGGCTGTGCCGCCATAAGTAAACATGTATCCTATCTGAGACTTCTCTGTATGAGGATCGGACCTGTAACCTGCATCAGCATAACCAACTAAACCAGTTGATGCCCCTTTCCTGTAGAATAGACCTAAGTCTATGGACCCTTGGAGGTAGCACAGAAGATGCTTAACTCTGGCCCAGTGCCACTGTGTAGGCGCAACGCTATATCTGGCTAGTAAGTTGACTGCAAATGCTATGTCAGGGCGAGTGCAGTTAGCCAGGTAAAGGAGTGCACCGATAGCACTTAGATAAGGCACTTCGGGGCCTAGTACTTCCTCCCCCTCTTCCAGCGGCCGGAAGGGGTCTTTATGTACATCCAATGATCTGACGACCATTGGAGTGCTGAGGGGGTGGCACTTATCCGTCTGAAACTTTTTTAATAAGTTCGATGTGTAAGTTGACTGATGTAACAGGATCCCATCGTTAAGATGCTCTATTTGAAGACCTAAACAGAATTTTGACTTTCCGAGGTCTTTCATCTCGAAGGTTTCTGTCAAGCGTCTAGAAATCTCTGCGATCTCTTCAGGAGATCCGATGAGGTTCAAGTCGTCCACATAGACGGCTATGATTACAAATCCTGTTGCCTTTGCTCTTATAAAGATGCAAGGACAGACTGGGTCGTTTGTGAATCCTTGTTTTACAAGGAAATCGCTCAGTCTGGTATACCACATCCTTCCAGATTGTTTTAGACCATATAATGATCTTTGCAGTTTCACAGAGTAGATGTCACGTTGTCTCTCTTTTAGTGCTGCAGGCAAAGAATAACCGCCCGGCAATCTCATATAGATGTCTCGGTCTAAGTTGCCATATAGGTATGCAGTCACGACGTCCATAAGCTACATATCCAAACCCTCTTGGGATGTTAAGCCAATGAGGAATCGGAAGGTGATCACGTCCATGACCGGGGAGTATGTGGCTTCAAAATCCACCCCTGGACGTTGGGTAAAACCCTGCGCTACAAGCATTGCTTTGTAGCGAACGATCTCATTTTGTTCATTTCTTTTTCTAACAAATACTCATTTATAACCCACAGGTTTTACACCTTTTGGTGTCTGGACTATGGGTCCGAAGACCTTGCGTTTGGTGAGTGAATCCAACTCCACTCCTATTGCCGCTTTCCACTTTGGTCAATCATCTCTGCTTTGACATTCTGTCAGAGAGCGTGGTTCAATATCATCGTCGCAGTACGCGACGTTGATGGCAATATTACACGCAAATGTGTCATCTATGGTTGTGCTCTTTCTGTCCCAATACTCCCCAGTTCGTACATAGTGTATCGAAACTTCATTTTCTCCCGGTTTTTCCTCTTCATGAGAGTTTGGGAGAGATAAGGTAGCAGGGCTTATAGTAGCATCCTGTGGTGGTATTTGTTTACCATTGCCAAGGGTCCTACTCTTTCGAGGGACTTGGTCCTTGGATCCCGGTGGTCGCCCTCTCTTTTTGAGAGGTCCAACCATTTCTGCTGCAGTCGTGTTGCATCCATTTTGCGGTATGTCAATCCTAGCTGGAGTGTTAGTAGCAGGGACGTGTGATTTGACAATCTTCTGGTTGTCATTGAATTTGTCCGGCAAGAGATAGACAGTGTTTTGGATGTGGAGAATCTTCAGGACCTCCTCACACTGGCTTGTGGGCGGATCAAAGTGACATAATGTCTTTGTATCCCAAGTGATACATTCTGAAGCTTCGGGCTTCTTTGTCTGTGAGCCTAGTCTTGAAAATGATGTTTCATCAAATTCACAGTCTTCTAGACGTGCATTGAAAACGTCTCCCGTAAGGGGTTCTAGGAATCTAATTATGGAGGGGGTATCAAACCCAACATAAATGCCTAGGCGACGTTGTAGACCCATCTTTGTCCTTTGTGGTGGTGCTATGAGGACGTATACTGTGCAACCAAATATTCTCAAGTGTGAGACAATTGGTGGGGCTCCAAGTGATAGTTGCATTGGAGAAGATGACTGACCTCCAGAAGGTCTTAATTTTATTAAAGATGAAGCATGCAAAATTGCATGACCCCACGCATTCACTGGCATCTGGAATTGAAGTAATAATGGACGAGCAACCCATTGCAGTCTCTTAATTAGAGATTCTGCTAACCCATTTTGGGTGTGAACATGTGCTACATGATGTTCGACTTCAATTCCCTGTGCTTGGCAATAGTCTAGAAAGACTTGTGATGTAAACTCCCCCGCATTGTCCAGACGAAGTTTCTTTATCTGGTAGTCGGGGAAGTGGGCCCGCAACCTGATTATCTGAGCTAAAAGCTTAGACAGTGCGAGGTTGCGGGTGGACAGTAGACACACATGTGACCACTTAGTAGATGCGTCTATCAGGACCATAAAGTACCTGAACGGATCACTTGATGGGTGTATCGGCCCACAAATGTCTCCGTAGATTCTTTCCAGAAAGCTTGGAGACTCCACGTCCACTTTCAGTGGAGAGGGTCTCGTAATCAGTTTACCCTTGTAACAGGGTGGACATGGGAATTTGCCTTTTTGAAGAATCTTCAGGCTCTTCAAGTCTATACCCCTGGAGCTTTTTATGATGCGGTACATCATAACAGATCCAGGGTGTCCCAGTCTACTGTGCCAGAGTTGGAATTCTGGTGTTTGGGGGCACTGCAGGTGCTCCGCCATAGATGTTTCTGGAGTTTGTATACTTGTTTGGTAGAGTCCCAAGGAGAGTCCCTTGAAACGTTCCACAATGGTTTTTGAACCATTTGTAAGAAACGTTACAAGCAAGTATTCTCTTTTATCTTCCTCGACCGTCTCTAAGTGATATCCGTTTAAATGGATATCTTTAAAGCTTAGGAGGTTTCGGATAGATTTAGGGGAGTATAACGCATTTTTAAGTGTGATTTGTGTGTTACCGGGGAGCAATATGATTGCTTCCCCTGATCGTTCGATTATGTTGGCTGGTCCTGAGATTGTTCTCAGTGGACCAGAGTAGCTACTTATGCTCGTGAAGTAGTCTATGTTTTGAAGGATCGAGTGCGTCGATGCACTGTCCACTAGGCAATTTGATTCCATATTTATGTAAAAGAAAGACATTCAAGTAGTAAATAATATGAAAAAGAAAAGATTTACTTTCATTTAAAAATGCTCAAAGAAAATGTTTTGACATGGAATAAAAACTAGGTACTATGCATAAAAGGAAGATACATTGCTAGCATATAAAAATGGTCCATAACTAGAGAGTGTCATCTCCCATGAAATCTTCAGGAGTCCATGAGGTCTCTGGCAAAGCTGCGCTCTCAATCAGGTTTGTCTCATCTCGAGGCTTGAGACTTGCCTGGTAGAGGTCCTGGAGGTGTTTCTGGGTGCGGCAGATTCTGGACCAGTGGCCCGTCATTCCGCATTTGGAGCACTTATCCTTCCAGTCATTCTTGGGAGTATCACCTTTTGACGTCCACTTCTGCTTCTTTTCCACGAACTTCTGGTTCTGAGGAGGAGCTTGGGGAGTGGCTTTCTTCCGCTTCTTCTGTTCTTTCCATTTCTGGAATTTTGCCTTCTTGTCCATCTTCTTCTTCTGGGAAGACTGGAAGTGTATGTTGGATCCTGTCAAAAACAGAGTTAGGATCGATAAATGAAGTTGAGACTTACGCTTGCGTATGCGGCACGGTAGTCACAGAACTTCGCCTTCGGATTCGCCACGACGGATCGAGTCTTCTCACGAACGGAGTAAGGCTACTAAATCCACAATATAAATCTTTACTTTTAGATTAAGAACTTGGATAAAGGGAGAGGAAGGATTTCGGCAGAGCTTCGCTAGAATGAAAATGCATGCAAGAATGCCATGCAAAAGTCTTAGAAAATGGCTAACCCTTGGGTCTTATTTATAGCCCCCAAGGTAGTTATTTTAGGAGTAATTGTTCCTTTGGAACAATTTAACTAAGGTGTACCATCGTACATGGCACATTATAAGCTTAAGTTGCATACGCAAGCGTAAGTCTCAACTTCATTTATCGATCCTAACTCTGTTTTTGACAGGATCCAACAGTGTGCCTCTGCAGGAGGTGGCAGTGGAGCGGAGCCAGGAGGGCGCAGGTTGTGAGTAGCAACCAACAAATCTCTGTTCTATTCAGCCATTAGTAGGCATGAAAGCAGATCAGAGTACTTCGTGAACTTCCTCTCACGGTATTGTTGCATAAGGATCATGTCCTTCTCGTGGAAAGACGTGAACGTCTTTTCCAGCAACATTTTCTCCGTCACCGTTTCACCACACAACTTCAGGCGTGAGGTGATACGGAAGAGTGCTGAGTTGTACTCCGCTATGGATTTGTAATCCTGTATGCGGATGTGAGTCCACTCTTACTACGCACGGGGGAGTATGACCTCCCTCTGATGCATGTACCTCTCCTCGAGTGCGTCCCACAGCTCGTAAGGATCCTCTACAGTAAGGTACTCGTCCTTCAGGGTCGAGTCTAAATGTTTCCTGATATAGATAATGGCTTTCGCCTTTAGTATATCGGAAACTTCCTCTGTATGAGGTGCTTCTTTAGAAGCATCCTTTTCGGCTGGGGCAGTACTTGTTGTTGCCTTCTCAGTCGATGTGAGATTGAAACCATGAGAGCGCAGATGGAACTTCAGGTCCAACTGCCAACTCAGGTAGTTTGACCCATCGGCCTTCAGGACCGAAAAGTCGACATTCGCAAGTCTGGCCATTGAATGATCTAGCAATATAAAAACAGCATGGATCATTAAACTAAATAAAAATAGACATCCAAGCATGTATTTTTAAGCATTGTCATAACATGAATTTATTAAAGAAAATTTAACATCCATGCATGCTTTTTGACGATTTCATAACGTGAATAATTAAAAGAGATTAACATCCACACATGCTTTTTGACAGTTTCATTGTAACATTAACATGGCATGAAAAGAGTTAACATCCACGCAATTAATGTATAAGCAATGAAAAAATAACTTAGGACTATAGGGATCAGCCAGCCGACACCGAAAAGAAAAAGACAGTCCGAAATTACATCAAAAGTTGCATGAAAGAATAAGGGAACTTCAGAGAGAAACCCCTTTCATCTTGTGCATACACCTTCAGCTCCTTTTTGGTGTCCGCCGGTCTTCTTTTTACATTTATATCCTCACTTACAAATTTCTCTCAAAAAAGAAAGAATTGCAGGAAATTAAAGGTGTCGGAAAACTGGCTGATCCCTAAAAACATAGCCTAATCGCACATCCACGCAGATAATATATGGAAAATATACAACCACGCAGATAATCATATCACAGGCATGTAAAGATTAATTAAATAATCTAAATAGTGTGTGACGTGCTAAAAAATTATTTTTGAAAAACTTTTTACCTTTGATCCATATTTTTAATGTTTTGTTTACCGCTTTAAACCCTTTTTAATAAAGTTTCTTTAATTATTTTGGGCTTTTATGGCCAAAAATAAAAAAGAAAAATTATTTGTGTAAATGGGCTAATTTTCAGGCTTTTTGGGCCATCAAAACAACCATTAGGGTTAATTGGGCCTCCCCCGAAAAATTGGCCCATTTAGGGCTAGGGTTTCCGAAAACCCCTAGGGGGCCCGCGGCGCTTGTGAAGCGCCGCCGTTTCGCTCTTCGGGCGTGCGGAGTATGGATCAATGTCGGGGGGTAAAAACGGATTTTTCAAGCATTTAGATCTCTAAAAAACTGATTTTTATTGTTTTAGACATGCGGATCTAAATAAAAAAAGTGATTTTTACCGTGTTTTCAAACTTTTTGATCTTTAAATCATGCATATCTACGTGAAACGCAAGTTTTAGATCTAAAAAGTTTTGATTTTTACCACTAGATTCGACAAGGGAATCTAGTCGATGGTTGGTGAAGGATGCCCTTTTTCGCTCCCCGTTGAGAAGATTACGATCTTCTTGAATCTGAGCGATTGATGGATCTCCTTCCTCGCTAGCCGCCGCCTTCTCCAACGAGCGTGATCGTGCTGATAACGTGTTGTGAAGGGAAAAGTAGGAAAATAGGTGTAGAGTGTTAAGAGGCCCATACTCTCATATTTATAGCTTTCAATAGTGGGCTGTATACCCAATGGGCCTCATGGGCCTATTCATAACAATAATAGAATTCTGCTTTAAAAAGTTTAATATTAATAACGGTTCTAAAGTTGATTTATCAAAATTTCAACCTCTATAGTTGTTCTGTAAGGCTAGGCTAATAATTAAAATACCAAATCGATTTAGAAATTTATTCTGCATGACAATGGAATGATAGAATATTTGATTGATAAGGTTTCTTCGTGTAAGCTTCATTAATTAATCCAACAACAAATAGGCAGGCCAAATAAGGTTTCTTCCTGTTGGGAAAGTATTTTTATATTATAGATAGTTGTAACTTTTTTAAGCCACCAATGCCACAAATCCAATGGTCTTGATCGAAAACTTTGACAAGCATATTTTTTACCTAGTTTCAAATAATTAAAGAACTCAGAAGAGACATAAGCCAATTATAAAGCTCTACGAGAGTCGTTTTTTCACCCGCAATCTTCACTTTATACGCATATTTATTTTTAACTTTACCCAACTCTTTGGTTCCGACAGAAGTTCTAGGCAATTTTCTGTGACTACTTATGAACATAATTCTAGATCTTTCAATTTCTCTTCTTTTTCAACGAATCACCGGAACCAAAACCAAAACCATTTGGTTTCTGACTGAGCGAAACCAAAACCACTAGGACAACCAAAACCAACCAAAACCAAGTGGTTTCAGTCGAAATTGAGTCAAAACGGAGCGAAATTGAGTCTCAATGACAGGTCCGTCATATCCCTCTTCGCAAGCGATACAAAACAGCCGGTCGAAACCTTGTTCCTTGATGCATTCATCTCCTTACGAGATCGGCTCACACTACATAAAAAAAAGCATATAATAATTGTTTTAAGCAACTGTCAAGGATAACAGCATCTTAATGTAGTTATATTTTGGCACTACATATAAGTGTACCATGTTTGATGGAATGAGATTTTTCCAAAACATGCTTGAATGCATTATCGTGCAACCTAGATTCTTCCCGAGTATCATATCATCTAAGAGACATTGAACAAGAATTCAGGGAATAAACGACTCCGTTTTGGTCGACAATAAATATATGGCCATGAATAATTGATGAAGGACTAACTGTGACTTCAAAGACAAATCATAGAATTTTGAAACATCTGAAAAATGAAGCCAGCAACAAGGGAACAAAAGGTACAGACATGTATAGAAATTAAAACAAGCCCAGTAATTATAGATCTATCATCCTGATAACCCAAATGGGTGGAATCATCCTTCCATCCCTCCACAATCTACATGTTTGCTTTTCTTTCCCATCTTTCCTTCGCGTCAAGCCTGTAAATAAGAAAACACTGATAATTAGCATACACTCTCTCGATACAATACGAGCTCTCTCCCATATAAAATGCTCATATTCTCTCCCATGCAAAATATGAATGCAGGTTCCAACCAAGCTGTTCCTTAGTAGTCATGATGGCTGTATAAAAGGCAACTACAACTTAAAGTTCCAGCATCCAAAACAGTATGCACATGATGGCTGTGTTTTATACGGTCACATGATCAGAACTATCCATTTGATAGCCCTTTGGTATGCCACATCTAATTTATAGTCTTAAAACGCATACCTATTGTCAAGACTCTGTCTGAACAAGAGGTTTATGAGCGGAAACATATGGCTGGCAACAGCTTGTTTAATCTTTGTTTAGCTTAACTTATGATATGATTAAGTTGAGCTCACCCTTGGCTCCATTAAAATCCACGTAAAATCTCCTTTTTAATAAATGAATATTTTAGCTGTTATGTAATGTGTTGAGTGAAGCTCAATGAGCAATGACCTATCATGAATAACATACTGTTTACGAAGGTTCTAATTAGAATCAACATTGTGCTTGGCCATTTCCATCTAGACGCACTTGATTTTCTTTTTTCTCCTAAAATTCTGAGCTCAAGACTTAATTATGCTTATTTTACACAAATAAGTCTCGAAAATGTAAATTCAAGCTCCAGCTTGGCTTGTTTGATGTAATAAGCTCAAGCAAACAGAAATTGAGCCATGCAAGTAGTTATCAATAAAAGCTTGCAAAATCCTGCCAGGTTTAGCTTTCAGGTCAAGCTGCCCCAAAAAATGAATGAATGCTTAGACAAGCCAAATGCATCTTGATTGAGCTCATTTACACTGATACAAAAAACAAAAGATGGCATTAAGCATGTATTTCTATCAAAAGCCAAAAACACAATCAAATCATTGTATACTAGTTGGGAAGTAAATACAGGTCCAAGCATACCAGTTAGCACCTATATGAAATAAAGTTGCCACCACCAACAATTTAACAATATTCATGTGTCTTTTTTCAAAGTATACAATAGTGGCAAGTATTCTATGCATCCTCACCTACCTCCACCAGTCTCTATGAAGTTCTATTGAGTGTTATTTGTATTAGGGTGTGTGTGTAAAGCAAATCAAGGGATATTATATATATGAGGGGTTAGCTCATTTGGAAGCTAATCACCATTTTCCCAAAATACAACATGGTATCAGAGCCCTAGAAAACAAACCCTAAACCCTAAACCCACCCACCTCCACCTGCGCCTCCACCCGCCCAGCCCTAAATCCACCCGCCCAGCCACCGACTCCACCGACTCCACCGCCCAGCCACCGACTCCACCGCCCAGCCACCGACTCCACCGACAGCCACCGACCAGCCACCGACTTCCACCCGCCTCCTCTCCTGTGCCCGCATACCCCTCTCCCGCAGCAGGGCCCGCGACCCGCATCCGCCGCCGCCTGCGGTAGCCTCGTCTGCGCGCGCCGCCGGCTGCTGCTGCGCCGCCGGCTCCTGCTGCTGCCTCTCCACGCCGTGTGACCCCCTCTCTTCCAAGTCCTCTTCTAGCCCCACAAAACCCTAACTAGCTACAAAGAAAACCCACAAAACCCTAACCCTAGATCTATGGTAGAGTCATGAAAAGGACTCCATAGATTTACGGTTAGGGTATGCCCTAGAAGAAGAAGAGGAGAAGTAGATCTGCGGATCTGAGGAGGAAGAGAGGAGAGATCTGCGGATCTGAGGAGAGATGAGGGACAATCTTACCTCCGCTGACATGAAGGCATTCATTGGAGAGATAACGAAGCTGCTTGCTTCGAAGGAGTTGGGATCCTCGAGTGGATCGACACCTTCACGGCCCGTGCAGAAGCTGGAATTGATGCTCAATGATGTGAAATTGGAAGGGACCAAGAATTACCTCAGTTGGTCCAGGAGGGTACTTCTCATCCTGAAGTCGAAGGGGTTAGAAGGCGTCATTCTGGGTTCATGTAAGGAACCGGTGGATAAGGAGGGGGATGATTGGAGAGTCTGGAGCACCACCAACTCACTGGTGGCTGCTTGGTTGATGACATCGATGGTTCCACCCATTGCTGGGATGGTGGAGGCCATAGAGAGTGCTGCGGGGATATGGAGTATGGTGGAGAAAATGTATTCTGGAGCAGGCAATGTGATGCTTATGATGGAGGTTCAGGGCAAGGTCGACACCTTGAAGCAGGGGGATATGTCTATTCTAGCCTACTCTGCGGAGTTGAAAAGGCTGTGGTCAGAGTTAGACCACTATGACCCTATTGATCTGCCTGATCCTAGGAGCGCTGCGATACACAGGAAGTGGGTGGAGCGTAGGCGTGTCACCCATTTCCTGAGGAACCTGAGTGGAGATTTTGAGGCCAGGAGAGCGAGTATGTGCCACTTATCCTCCATCACATCTCTGGAGGAGGCCATAGCTGCAATGGCACAGGAGGAGACCAGATTGAGGGTTATGAAGGATGAGGGTATTCAGGTCACTCGGGCTGCACTGGCTGTACCGGCAGTGGCAGCAGTGAGCGAGGATCGAGAGTGCTACACATGTGGGGTGAAGGGGCACCTGAGCTTTAACTGCCCACAGAAGGGCAGTGGACGAGGACGTGGCACAGGAGGCAGAGGAGGAGGTCGTTGGGGCCGTGGAGGCCGTGGACGAGGTCGCGGGGGCCCACGGGCCAACTTTGCTACCGCTGACGGACGACAGGAGACAGTGATGATCGAGGCCACACCAGCTGAGGCGTCAGATCTAGAGCAGCGGAGACAGTCCAGGTCTACTAATGAGAGCTCAGAGAGTCATACAGACCAGACTGGGGATATTGCCTCGCCATTCGGTAACTTTGCCCACTTCGCTCACACAGGCTCAGGTAACCGATTAGCCCTTTCATGTAGAGATCATATAGAGTGGATCATTGACTCAGGTGCATCTAGTCATGTGTCAGGAGCATATAGACAATTTTTCACATATAAACCACATACCATTCATGAAACCGTTCAGACAGCTGATGGTACATCCCAACCCATTAGAGGGATTGGTACTATTCAGTGCACTCCCTCCATACGCCTCTCTTCAATCCTTCACGTCCCATCATTTCCAGTCAACCTCTTATCTGTTGGTTCTATTGTTGATGATCTCGACTGTAGCATTACTTTTGACTCCACTCATTGTGTGTTGCAGGAAAGGAAGACTGGGAGGAGGCTTGGGACTGGCGTCAGGCGTGATGGACTGTGGTACCTTGACAGAGCTAGTGGGGATGCTGTACTGGCTGTCGTTGGTGGAGAGAAGGAAAGGGATGTACTTTTGTTACATTGTCAGTTGGGACACTTGCCTTTTGATATTTTGGGTAAAATGTATCACGATGTTTTGAATAGAGTGAATGAAATGAATTTGAAATGTGATGCATGTGAATTTGGGAAACACACTAGGACGTCATATCCTAGTGTAGGGATGAGGAGTGTAGAGAAATTTCATCTTATTCACTCAGATGTTTGGGGGCCCTGTCCAGTGACTTCAGTAAGTGGGTTCAGGTGGTTTATCACCTTCATAGATTGTCATTCTCGGATGACATGGCTTTATATGATGAAAAACAAAGGTGAAGCGTTGAAGTGTTTTCAGGACTTCCATAGAAGTGTCAGAAATGTGTATGAGGCCAAGATCCGTGTCTTGAGAACGGATAATGGGACAGAGTATGTAAACAGGGAGTTTGCATCTTACCTATCTGAGAGTGGGATAACTCATCAAACCACTTGTCCCAACACCCCCCAACAGAACGGAGTTGCTGAAAGGAAAAATAGGCACTTGTTGGAGGTAACTAGGTCACTCATGCTCACCATGAATGTACCTAAGATATTGTGGAGTGAAGCAGTGATGACAGCCACATATCTTATCAACAGGATGCCTTCATGAATCCTTAGTATGAAGTCTCCATGTGAGATTCTTATGGGAAAGAACACTTTTGTAGTTCCACCAAAAGTGTTCGGATGCACATGCTTTGTGAGGGATCATAGACCTTCTGTGGGGAAGCTGGATGCTCAGGCAAGTAAATGCATATTTGTTGGGTATCCTTCACATCAGAAAGGCTATAGGTGTTGAAGTCCCTCAGAAAGAAGGCTGTTTGTGAGCATGGATGTGACGTTCAGGGAGACTGAACCCTTTTATGGAGGACTGACAGATTCTACATCAGTATTTGATACTGGGGCCTCTCCAAGCACAGGAAGAGCTGGTCGAGAGGGGGAGACTGATGACAGGAGGGTAGTGGTTGGACTTATACCGTGTCCTGTCAGGCCTACAGGTACTGGTCCTGATAGCAGGGAGGAGGAAAGGACCTTGGTGGAAGAGGAGGAAGACATGTTGTACGGCAGGAAATATAGCAGGAGACAGAAGGATAGTCATGGCGATGGAGAACAACATGAAGACATCTTCCCCACTGAAGAACCACTAGCTCCACAGCCACATGTCGAGATTGATCAGTCTATCACGCCTGCTCGAGTCCCGACTTCCTTACTGCCTTCCTCTCCTATCACGGATGGTAACCTTTCTTTGCCTTCCTCTAGTTTAGATCTTCCACTTGCATCTCGTAGGGAGCCTCGTATCAATGCCGGCAAGCCTCCTGTACGGTATGGATATGAGACTGATATTGCTAATCATGTCTCCTATGCATCTCTTACACCTGCATATAGGGCTATCATTGCATCCTTACAGTCTATCCCTATACCAAGTGATTGGCGAGTGGCAAAGCAACATCCCCAGTTGAAGAAAGCAATGCTCGAAGAACTTGAGGCACTGGAGAAGAACAAGACATGGAGACTTGTCTCACTTCCAGCAGGGAAGAAAGCTGTGGGCTGCAAGTGGGTATTCACAATAAAGCAAACTTCAGAAGGGAAGGTGGACAGGTACAAGGCAAGGCTGGTTGCCAAGGGCTACAGTCAGACTTATGAGATTGATTATGATGAGACATTTGCCCCAGTGGCAAAGATGAGTACTGTGAGAGTACTGATATCCTGTGCAGCGAATTTTGGATGGAAATTGCATCAGTTGGATGTAAAAAATGCCTTCTTGCATGGAGACTTACAGGAGGAGGTATACATGGAGGTCCCACCTGGCTTTGACACACAACAGACGATGGGAAAGGTGTGTAGACTGGACAAGTCCTTGTATGGGCTGAAGCAATCTCCAAGGGCATGGTTTGACAGGTTCAGGCGTGCAGTCATCACTATGGGCTACAAGCAGAGTAATGGTGATCATACTGTATTCAATAGACATTCAGGACAGCGGATTACTCTTTTGGCTGTGTATGTTGATGATATTATTATCACTGGAGATGATGAGGAGGGAATCTCTCACTTGAAGGTGAGGCTGGCGAGAGAGTTTGAGGTCAAGGACCTTGGACAGTTGGGGTATTTTCTTGGACTGGAGATTGCCAGGTCCAGGAAGGGTATAGTTCTCTCACAGAGGAAGTATGCCCTGGATTTACTGGCTGAGACAGGTATGTTAGGATGTCGTCCAGCAGTCACTCCTATTGACCAGAATCATATGCTGCATTCACAATCAGGGGAGCCAGTAGACAAAGAAAGGTACCAGAGACTTGTTGGACGCCTTATCTACTTATGCCATACTAGACCTGACATTGCCTATGCTATCAGTGTAGTAAGTAGATACATGCATGATCCTAGGATTGGACATATGGAGGCAGTCTTCAGGATACTGAGGTATCTGAAGAATAGTCCAGGAAAAGACATATTATTTGGTAGTCATGGTCACATGAATGTGACATGCTACTGTGATGCAGATTGGGCCAGTTGCCTAGATGATAGGAGATCGACCTCGGGCTACTGTGTGTTTGTTGGGGGCAATTTGGTCTCTTGGCGCAGCAAGAAGCAGGATTTGGTGGCTCGTTCCACTGCAGAGGCAGAGTATCGTGCTATGGTAGGCAGAGTATCGTGCTATGGTGCTTAGTACATGTGAGATGATCTGGTTGAGATCACTCCTACATGAGCTACACCTGCTGAGAGAAGGACCATTACGGTTGTTGTGTGATAACAAGTCAGCAATTAATATTGCCAACAACCCAGTGCAACATGATAGAACGAAGCACATAGAGATTGACAGGTTCTTCATTAAAGAGAGACTGGACAAGAAGCAGTTGGAGATCTCCTATATTACCTCTGGACAGCAATTATCAGATTGCCTTACGAAGGGGTTAAATTCTAAAGGAGTAGAGGATGCTTGTAACAAGATGGGCATGATGAATATCTTTTGCTCATCTTGAGGGGGAGTATTGAGTGTTATTTGTATTAGTGTGTGTGTGTAAAGCAAATCAAGGGATATTATATATATGAGGGGTTAGCTCATTTGGAAGCTAATCACCATTTTCCCAAAATACAACAAGTTCTAAGCTGATATAATATACTGTAGCTTATAATGCTCAGATCTCGCCTCTTTCCATGACTGACCCCCAAAGGATGATACAGAGAAAACCTTTTCTCCACTCTTAAAGTCATCAAGTCATGAGGTAGTTGCATCATCCACATGTCATTGGTACTATCATATCATTATTGTTTTGCTCCTTACTCTCGCATTGAAATTGACCATGTGCGACTATGATCTCCAGTTAAAAATTCAGAACAAGGTTTAAAATCTTGGTTCCGGTCTCTGTATTTACCAGTGGTTTGTAACATCAGTATCAGCTTATTGGAAGCATTGGATTTTAGGTATCGGTTGCCTCATCTCAACAGAAATGTTGGCTACAATTAGAGCTTTGTCCATCCATGAATTACATCTATATTCTATACATGAATTATCTCTATCAGGCAGCATACTATCCTCTCTTTTTCTAGCCAACTCCATCAAAAGGTTGTCACAATGAATGTTATAACTAAAATAAACAAATCGAATATGTGTCCCATGAAACATAAGAGTTTCACCCAATACTAATAACCTGTTAGGTATCACTCATACGATTAGGATCCAAAAAAGCTCATATGTATCGGAATCGGCTGATTTTTTATTGTTAAATGAGACTCTCAACTATTATATGGAATAAATCAAATTTCTACTTTTGATACGTCACATCTTTGATCTTTTCTTGTATTAATTGCTATTAGTTAATAACTTAATATCGATGGTAACATGCGATATCATATAGACCATATTGACATGCTTAAAATCCGATATAATACGAGTAATATGTCTCGGGATCAGCAGTTTTCAGACTACGGTTCAGAATGTGATGAATATTCAAATATTATGGCAAAACCGAAGGTGGCTGTTAAGAAACCATCTTTGAGAATATCTCAACTGAAAAATGAGGAATTAACGAATTTAATGTGCATCTCAATGACAAGTAAATGAATGTATAATGTAGGCTTAAACCAATGCTCGACAGAATACCTAAGAACTAAGACCAAGCAAGTAGTTCCAATTGCCATTACATATATAGACTAGCGGCTATATCACAGGTAGCGGAAAATATCATCAATGGCGTTACAATGTCACTACACATGAATAATACTTTCCTTTTTTTTAAGAGATTAAGGTCCTTGTTACTCAGCGCATTAATACCTTCCACAGTTATCTGTGATTGTAAATAAGCCTCAAGTAGTTAAATTCAGTTAATTTAGATGGTTCATGCAATTTATTTTTCGAACGTATGTCCACACAATGGTTGTCTGCAAATTAATATGATATAACATCCTTCTTTCTGCATAAAATGATTATCGTCAGAGTCTCAGATGGTGTGAATGACTGAATGTCACCCATTTCATCAGTCAACCTGAACAATATGAGTTTGACATTCACAGAGACGGGTTCGAAACTCATTATATGGGTTTTAATGTTCCCTACTGTGATAATGTATAAGTGTTCTCAATGGAAACATGACGATGTAGTGACACATGATTGGATAGATAGAAGTAGGGTTACTTTACTGTAGTGGATACTCTGACACAGGAAAGTTTTCTTCTGGATACATATTAATTAATTAATGGCTGAACTATCAGATCAAAGGATTGCTAATATGCCAATCTTTCTACAATGATCTTATAAAAGAGAGGACATCTTGAATATTTATCGCAAAAAAAATCATTCATATATAAGAACTCTTTTATACAGACTCGAGGACCTGACTAGTTATTGCTTAAACTGGATTTAAAAAGACTACAATATTAACTTAAATAATAGATGGTACCAAGGTTACATTCTAATAATTAAATGTTCCAAACATGATTGATACCAATGTATGAATTAAAATTTCCAATGATTACAAAAATCTGACAGAAACCCAGTTCCCAAAGGAGTTCAATCCTTTCCTAACTAAAAATGAAAAAAAAATCCACTAAACTACCCATGGATACTGACAATTGACAATTGACAATTGACAATATGGGTTTTTATTCTTAAGATTTTAAAACCCATGGATACTGACAATTGACAATTCGGATCCAAAACTACCGCAAATGCCCCAACTTCCATTACTGATACCGAAAAGGATGAACCATTGTCATGACTAATACAGAGATTTCAAACGTTTCTTGACATTATACATCTAGGGTGGAAATGGAGAAAACATACAACAGACTTACTCTCACCAACAGATCAATGTGAGAAAGACCATATCTTCTTCCAAACTACTATCGGCAGAATCCATCTAGTTCTAATAAGCTTCCAAATAGAATAATCGATTTGGACATAGTCCAAAAGAAATGAAAGACAAACTGAAGATTCAAATTACACAAATGCATATACAACCTGTATTCCAATTTAGGGCTGCAATCGTAGATTCCATTAGGACACTTGACAGTTAAGAAAGTATGAAACAATTTCTACTTATGTGAAAAAATGAGTGACAAATTGATAGAAATTTGAACTATTAAGAAAGTATCGCACATGTAACTGCATGAAAGATCTACATCCTGGTTTGTATGAAAGCATGGAGTCCATTAGAAATAACTTTCAACTGAAAAATAGCAGAATTAATGAAGAAATGATACCCCCAATGTAACTTTCGTCTCTTCATTGATGCAAAAGCAGGCGTTGAAGCTTCATCCTGATGCAATTGAAGATATTATTAGGTCAAACACAAAGCAAGTAAAGATCTCCCATAAGTAAAACTCACAGTAAAGGACACTTGAGCTATTAAGATGCATTATAATTTTGGAACTAGAGTTACAAGAATCAAGCCATTGATAAGTTCAGTAAAGCGGCATAATGATCTAGCATGCATATCATTGTCCAATTAACAAAATAAGTCTGGGCTGGTTGCAACAGAATGTTAGCATATCATTGTCCATTTAACAGATTGTAACACACATGAATGGCTGAAGACCCATTGGCTCTAGTTAAAGGTTTAAGCATAAGAATGCAGTGTTCTAAAATTCAAATTATGCGGCCACATATGCATATGTGGATTGAAACTGCATCCAATTTGGGTTATGCTATTGAAATATGAGGTTAACCGCATATGGAGTTGCATAATCATTTATGCACCCACATCTGCGCCAGCATACCCAAATTTGAATGCACATAAAATGATCTTTTTAAATAAAGCAAGTATAATGTCCAACCTGGTTCTGAATTCAAATTATTATGTATCTACGAGTTTTTAGCTTGAATAGCTATTTGAAATTGACATGCACAAATCCCAACATATTTATATTTACAGTGATGTATGAATGACTTGGCTTTGTTCAGTTTGCAAACTTGGCGACGCCATCCAACAATTTATTGATACAAGTGGTGTACATAACACTGTGATATTCATCCAACATATAATTGTTTTAACCTCTCACTTCTGTTCATATATAACAAATAGTCGTTGATGCAATTGATGGTTGAAAATCGTGAACTGTGATGTCGGATGATATTGGGCCCCATCTAATACTTAAAAGAATATCAGGGTCGTCGCATAGGACAGTATCGTTTTAGGTACCTTGAATATTTCTGTAATGATCGGAAGCAGACGATATTTAAATCATTGGTTGTAGTCTTTCATTTAGTAGTATATTAACAATACGTGTTTGCATGCCTTCTTTGCTTCACCATTGAGAGAGTCTACAACCACATGAATGCACCACAATAACTTGAAGAGCATTCCTTGCAATGGGAAAAGGATGGTAAGGTACTTGAAAAGATACCAATACATTGAAATATCAATCTTACAGCATCATAGATAGCCAACATCGGTGGCTTAAAAAGCAATAAAAAGTAATCGTCTGAATTTTATTGCAGTACACATCTCTTTGATAATCTGTATAAAAATTGAGGATACCATCCTGTTTTAAGGTATTCTCCGGCCCCTATTCCTCAATGATATTATCAAATTTTATGAGCAAGCTTGTGCTAAATTAATTGTGTGAATCATGGGGAATATATTACTTCCAGAAATACACAAGATACATTTCTCTTCGTAAATGTGTTCCTCTAATTTTTTATATCTTGCAGGAGTGCAATAATGAATTCCCTAGTTTTTCTTCAGCCTTATTCCTTTGCAGGAGTGCAATAATGAATTCCCTAGTTTCTTCAGCCTTATTCCTTATGACAAACTAAACAAAATAAGCACATAAACAAGTGGAAACATAGTTATGGTAACATCTGATTAGTTCCATTTTAATTAAAATTGTCAAGATTGGAATTATAACATAAATCATCTTGAGGATTAGATTGGACTCAATTGCCAACAAAGTCATGGAGCAAAAGAGACTTCTTGATTGCACTTAGAACTATGACAAATAATTTCATAGAAACTAGATAATAGAGAGTTGCACCATGATACGTTTATCACCTACGAGAGGAGGCGCAAGAAGACTAAGGAGTAATTGCTGGGCGTACCGAAGGTTTGGGGATAAAACTGCTTTAGGCACCATTAGTGGGTTTTAGATGCTGTACGCACCACGCCTCATCATTATATAAGAGAGGGCGTGAGCTAGGGTTAGGGTATCGAATTTGTGAGCCGTCATTTGATATTTCCTAGAGTTCTCCGAGGAGATCTAGAAGAGAGTTTAGGCTTTTCCCTTAGCAAAAGCTAGGAGAGGGGCCAACTCTCCAAAAATTGGCTATTTATCTTGTAACCCTATTCCCCAAATTCCAATAAAAATCCCCAAACCTCTTCTACAAACCCTAGTCCGCATCAATTTGGTATCAAAGCTCTGATCCAATGGCAGCAACAAGATCATCCACGGCAAAATCTCTGGAGGAGCGGCTAGATGCGGAAATCATCGAAAGGAAGAAAGACACGGCGGATCTCATCGAAAGGATCGACGCCGCCAAAACTGAGATCAGATCTGATCTCAAGGGAAGTCTGGAGCAAATGAAGGCGATGCTCGCCAACTTCATGGCTCAAAACATCACCGCGCCACAGATCTCGCGCTCAAAGGAAGGAGGCACCTCAGATCTGAATCATCAATCAGATCTGAGGGCAAAAGGGAAGGCGACGATGATTCCGGGCCATGAAGGCGTCATCTTAGAAGGAGTAGATCTAGATCTAGATCTCAACGACGACGACTGGCAAGAGGATCTCTCCGAAACCCTAGGAGAGAGCTCCGAGGAAGAACCGGCGACCCATCGGCAGCGAAGGAGGCAAGCGGCGAACCCCCTGGGGGTTGCCGACAGCCGGCGACCCCCCAGGGGGCTCGTCGGAGGCGGGCGAGCCCCCCAAGGGGCCGCCGAGGAGCGGCGACCCCACAGGGGGGTCGCGGGAGCAGGGCGACCCCGCCTGGGGGCCGACGAGGGCAGGCGAGCCCCATGCGGGGCCGCCGAGGCGGGCGACCCCCCCAGGGGGCCGCCGATGTGCTGCGACCCCCTGGAGGGGCCGCCGGAGGCAGGCGACCCCCCCAGGGGGCCGCGGGAGGCGGGCGACCCCCCAGGGGGTTCGCCGGAGGCGGGCGACCCCCCCCAGGGGGGCGCCGAGGAGTTGTGGGCCAGCCAGGGCACGCGCGGGCTCCCGACGGGCCGCGCGGAGTACGAGGACCCCACGCGCATCGTCGGGGGGCCCACGGGACCCGTGAGAGGCGCGCGCAGGGTGCGCAAGATCCGGAGTACTTCGAGGACGATGACTGGGCTCCGGAAGGAAGATGGGGGGCTGAGGAGCAGGATCCAGAGTACGAGGATCCCATCCGTCACTACGAGGAGGAGTATGAGGAGGATGAGCGGCACTGGAGGGAGGATAGGAGGTGGGAGCCGGAAGGAGGCCGATTTGTGGACCACCGTCGCCAGCAGCGCGTGGATCGTGTCGACGGGAGAGATCCACGGGCGGATGATCGCATACGGAAGCTCCAGATGCCGATGTTCGAGGGTAGTGACGCCATTGGGTGGATCTACAAGGCGGAGAGGTACTTTGAGCTGGCCAGGCTGACTGAGGAGGAGAGGTTGAGGGCGGTTGCCCTCTGTTTGGAGGGGGAGGCTCTGAATTGGTGGAGGTGGAAGGAGCAGCAAAGACCTCTGAGGACCTGGGACGGGTTCAAGGAGGCACTACTACACCGATTCCGAGGCTCTCAGGCGGGGGGAGCTTATGAGCAGCTACATGCCTTGAGGCAGATGGTGACCGTGTGCGACTACATCAAGCAGTACGAGGAGCTCACTAGCCGCGTGCGCGGGATGCCTGCAGAATCCCTGGAAGGATTCTTTATGGACGGTTTGAAGCCCACCATCAGGTCTGAGCTTCGTACTCTCAGACCACGTGGACTGGAGGAGCAGATGGAGCTGGCCCTGACGGTAGAGGACCGGTTGGCCGACGAACGCCGCGCTAGGGGACGTTTGGGGGGGCAGTTTCCACGCCCACAGGCGGGCTCAGGAAGACAGACTGGCGCTGCAGGAGGGGCCCCAGCGGGCGGAGGGAGACCCGGGGATGTGAGGCCAGGTGGGCCTTACAAGAGATGACGGACGCGGAGATGCGAGACCGGAGGGCAAAGGGGTTATGCTTCAAGTGCGACGAGAATTTTACCCCTGGGCATAGGTGTCGCAACCAGGCCCTGCAGGTGTACGAGGTATATGCGGAGGACTTGGAGGGGGAGCAGGCAAAGGATGAGGCGGCAGGGGCCGAGGAGGAGGGCACGCCTCTACTACTAGAGGCGGCCGAAGTCTCGCTTAGCTCCATCGCGGGGTTTACACGGGTGCACACTATGAAGCTGGCTGGTAGAGTCCGAGACCTGGACGTGGTGATCTTGATAGATAGTGGGGCAACCCACAATTTCGTATCCCCCAGGGTGATTGAGAGTCAGGGGTTACCGATCACGGAGACAGAGGGCTTTGGAGTCATGCTCGGGACCGGGGTGGTCGAGCAGAGTAGAGGTATCTACCGGGACTTGATGGTGTCCATACAGGGGGTGGTGATCACGGGTGACTTCCTGCCCTTGACCTTGGGCAACGTCGACTTGATTTTGGGGATGCAATGGTTGCAGTCGCTGGGAGAGACGAAGTTCAATTGGAGGCTACTACGGATGGAGTTCCAGGTGGACGGCCGGAAGGTGGTGCTGTTGGGCGACCCGAGTTTGTGTTGTTCGTCAGTGTCCTACAAGACCATGGCGAAGACACTCCAGGCTGAGGGAGGGGGGTTCTTGATTGAGCTCCAGGGGTTGGCATCGGACGAGGCCACAGGGGCGACAGTGGTACCGCCGGAGGTAGAGCAGCTACTGCAGGGGTTTGAGGGGGTGTTTCAGCCACCTAGCGGTCTTCCGCCACCGAGAGACCATGAGCACGCGATTGTGCTAAAGGAGGGGGTGTCACCTATCAGTGTGCGTCCGTACCGATACCCCCAGGTACAGAAGGATGAGATTGAGAAGCTGGTGCATGAGATGTTACAGGCAGGAGTCATCCGCCCTAGTGCTAGTCCTTTCTCTAGCCCAGTGCTTCTGGTTAAGAAAAAGGACGGCAGTTGGAGATTTTGTGTTGATTACCGGGCTCTCAGCAAGGAGACTGTCCCCGACAAGTTTCCCATTCCGGTGATCGACGAACTATTGGACGAGCTGCACGGAGCGGTGGTGTTCTCGAAGATCGACCTGAAGTCGGGGTACCACCAGATTCACATGAGGCAGGAAGATGTGCAGAAGACCGCCTTCAGAACTCACGAAGGCCACTACGAGTTCCTCGTCATGCCCTTTGGGCTGACGAACGCCCCCGCGACCTTCCAGTCCCTGATGAACAAGGTCTTCCGACCTTATTTACGGAGGTTCGTTCTGGTCTTTTTTGATGATATCCTAGTCTACAACGCATCACTACAGGATCATTTGGGCCATCTGGAGATAGTGCTGCGAGAGTTGGAGGACCATCAGCTGCAGGCCAACCGGAAGAAGTGTCTGTTCGGACAGGCGCAGGTGGAGTACCTGGGGCACATTGTGTCGGCGGAGGGAGTGGCCGCTGATCGTTCGAAGATTTCAGCCATACTGGATTGGCCACAGCCTAGGACACTACGGGCCCTGCGGGGGTTTCTGGGACTTACAGGGTATTACAGGCGATTTGTGAAGGGGTACGACACATTGGCGTGGCCCCTAACGGAGCAGCTGAAGAAGGATAATTTTTGCTAGGGAGAGGAGGCGACGAGGGCATTCCAGGCCCTCAAGGAGGCGATGACGACGGTGCCGGTGCTGGCGCTCCCAGATTTTGAGAAGAAATTCATCGTGGAGTCAGACGCATCGGGGTTCGGTTTGGGGGCCGTACTGATGCAGGAGCAGAGGCCGGTCGCTTACTTCAGTCAGGTCTTATCTACCAGGGCCAGGCTGAAGTCAGTCTACGAGCGAGAGTTGATGGCAATTGTGCTGTCAGTTCAGAAGTGGAGACCCTACTTACTGGGGAGGGAGTTTGTGGTACGGACATACCAGCGGAGTCTAAAGTACCTCTTGGAGCAGCGCATGGTGGCAGAGGAGCACAGAGATGGTTGTCCAAGTTGAGCGGGTACAAATTTAAGATCCATTTCAAACTCGGCTCGGACAACAAGGCGGCAGATGCGCTCTCCCGACGGGATGAGGGGGTACAGGTGGTGGCTCTGTCTATTCTGTTGATGTTGAGGAGCGACACCCTGCTAGCAGAGATTGAGGAAGATGAAGAGCTGCGGCGAATCAGGGAGGCGATTGCTGGGGGGTCTACAGACTTTCCGGGGTACACATTGGAGGGGGGACTACTCCTGTATCGGAGACGGCTAGTGATTCCTCGGACTTCGGGTCACCTTCCTGCGCTCTTCCATGAGTTCCACAGCAGCGCAGTGGGTGGGCACTCAGGAGGTTACCAGACGTATCAGAGGATGGCCCGGGAGCTTTACTGGCCGGGCATGAGGAAGGACATTGCGAGGCTGGTCTCGGAGTGCGATATATGTCAGCGCCACAAGTATCAGGCGACGTCTCCAGCCGGTCTTCTACAGCGCTTGGAGTTACCAGAGAGGATATGGGAGGACATCTCGATGGATTTCGTGGAGGGACTGCCGCGATCAGAGGGCTATACTACTATATTTGTTGTGGTTGACCGTCTCAGCAAATACGGTCATTTCATCCCACTCCGCCACCCATTTACTGCAGCATCGGTGGCAGTTGCTTTTCTGAAGGAGGTGGTCAGGCTGCATGGGTACCCCCGCTCTATTGTGTCCGACAGAGATAAAGTCTTTTTGAGCACTTTTTGGAAGGAGATGTTCCGTCTGCAGGGTACAGCACTACGACGGAGCACGGCATACCACCCCCAGACGGACGGCCAAACGGAGGTCCTCAACCGCAGTGTGGAGACATACCTGCGGTGTTTTGCGTCAGAGACTCCTAGGAAGTGGGCCGGGTGGTTGATGTGGGCTGAGTATTGGTACAACACCTCGTACCACTCAGCGGCGAGGATGACACCGTTTCAGATCGTGTATGGCAGAGATCCGCCCTATTTAGTGCATTACAGTAGGGGATCCACTCCGGTGTCAGGATTGGAGCAGCAGCTAGAGGATCGGGATCGAGTCCTGGAAGAATTGAAGCGCCACCTACTGCGCGCGCAGCAGATCATGAAGAAGAAGGCAGATGCACATCGCAGAGAGGTGGAGTTTGTTGTAGGGGAGCGCGTCTATCTGAAGCTTCGACCATACCGACAGCGTTCTATGGCTCATCGGCGCAACGAGAAGCTGGCGGCAAGGTACTATGGGCAATATGAGATTGAGGCCAGGATCAGTAAGGTGGCGTATCGACTGAAGCTACCTCCTACTACCCGCATTCACCCGGTTTTCCACGTCTCACAGTTGCACCGCGCTATTGGAGATCATGAGGCATCGTCTACTTTACCCCCGACTCTCACGGTTGACATGGAGGTACTTCTGGCACCCGAGGAGGTCACAGGCATTCGTACAGGAGCATCGGGAGCACGGGAAGTTCTTATTCGTTGGTCGGGATTACCGGAGTTCGAGGCCACATGGGAGTTATATGATCATATCCTGCAGCAGTACCCAGATTTCCACCTTGAGGACAAGGTGAAACTCCTGGGGGGAGTAGTGATACGTTTATCACCTACGAGAGGAGGCGCAAGAAGACTAAGAAGTAATTGCTGGGCGCACCGAAGGTTTGGGGATAAAACTGCTTTAGGCACCATTAGTGGGTTTTAGAGAGGGCGTGGGCTAGGGTTAGGGTATCGAATTTGTGAGCCGTCATTTGATATTTCCTAGAGTTCTCCGAGGAGATCTAGAAGAGAGTTTAGGCTTTTCCCTTAGCAAAAGCTAGGAGAGGGGCCAACTCTCCAAAAATTGGCTATTTATCTTGTAACCCTATTCCCCAAATTCCAATAAAAATCCCCAAACCTCTTCTACAAACCCTAGTCCGCATCACACCATTAGTTCTCCGAATAGAATGACACTTGGGGACTGTCCATGTTGCATAATAACCCAAGTTTCACCTGTAGCTCATCTGCTCTCCTCCGTAAATAAATCAGACAACAATGTTGCAATAATGTTGGGAATGAGGATTGAGGCCACTAAGATGGCAATTTTGTAGTTATGGGGCCCGAATGGGCAATTTTGTAAATTGGGTCAAATCAACCCTATAAATAGGAGAGAATGGGTTAGTCTTAGGGTAGGAAGAAAATTGAAAAGAAGATTAGAAAGTAGAGGGTAGAAGTTTAGGGGTAGAAAATAGTATTAGATCTTGAGAGAGTAGTCATCCTCTCTAATTGAGGCCATTATCTTTGTATTCTCCGTTCTAATATAAAGAAATCCCTCTTTTATCTCCTCCAATCCCCCAAATTTCTTATCAATTGGTATCAGAGCTACAGAAATCCCTCTTTTATCCCATCCAATCATCCCAATTTCTCATCAATTGGTATCGGAGCTCAAGATCCATGGCGCCGGTGTTTGATGCAGAGGAGACCAAGGCCGCGCTAAGGCAATATTTGGAAAAGATGGGCCGCCATCTATCGGAAAACTTGATATCCCAGATCCATCAAATATTTACCGAGACATACCGTCAAATAGCGGAGGATCGTGCAGAGATCGAATGCGGCTACCCCTCAGTTGCAAGAGTGAAGACATGTCTAATGGTTTCAAGCTCAGATCTGCCGAATCTAAATGAGGTGGCGAACATCGCAAATCTGACTCCGACGACCACCGACGACCAACCACCGGAGGTACCGATCCCCACCGTGGCCGCCCCGACTCCGACGAGTCACCGGAGACCCGCCTAGAGTCGGAGAGCCCCCAGAGGGCCGCACCAGTTCCGACAATCCCCCGGAGGGCTGTCCCGAGTCGGGCAAAAGCCCCCAGGGGTTGCACCGGCTCTGGCGATCCCTCGGAGGGTCAACCCGAGTCGGGCGAGCCCCAGGGGCAGACCGGCTCCGACGACCTCCTGGAGGGCTGTACCGAGGCGGGCAAACCCTTGGTGGGCCACCGCACAATGTTTCAACCTCCACCGACGATGCCGCCAGCGAGATCTTGGACCACCACCACCAATGGCTTCGTCTCGGCCGAGCAAACGCATCAGACCCACTTTTGCCGCCGACAGCCGAAATCGCAGAAAAACGGGATCGACGTCGTCGAGCTGCCAACGCTACAATGGCGGCTCAATCCAGCCAATCCCTTAGGAGCCGTAGGAACGAGCTGTCTAAGCCAAGCCATCACCGGTCAACGTCTAAACAGTGAGCCATCTCATTTTCTGGGGATTTCATAGACCATTTTCGGAGTATTTTCTGTGCAGCTTCCGTATTTTGACTTTTTGGGCCCGTTTGGAGTCCAAATTTAGAACGGAAAGCGTTGATGCGTAGACGACTCAGCTGCAAAAGCACTATCACTCCACGGCAACATTTCGATGAGGACGGAGCTCGTGTGTGGCCTTTTGATCCAAGAGGAGGCGATGAGACGTGCTCGAACACTAGGAGAAGCGCACTCGTGGATTTCATGCACCACCTTGAGGATAAGATGGTTTTTCGAAGACGAAATAGTGTTAGGAATGAACAAGCTCGTTAAGTGTTCATGAACAAGTTCGTTAAGTGTTCGTGAACAAGCTCGTTAAGTGATGTTCGTGAACAAGCTCAAGTGTTCGTGAACAAGGGCGTGAGTGAATTAAAATTAAAATTAAACACTCACCTCCTTAAATTGAATTAAACACCTCCATCTCTTCAACTGCCCAGCTTCCCACTCCTATACTCCCATGCTCCCAGCTCTCTTTTGGACCATTGCCATTGTTCGTTCGTTTGTTTGAAAATCTGTTCATGAACAATATTGATTGTGTGTTCGTGAACATGTTTCCGTACATGTTCACGAACAAGCTCGATAAGTCTTGTTAACAAACAGAACGTTCGTTCGGTAAGCTCGGTTTACGTTCGTTTATGTTCGTTTACGTTCGTCCGATAAGCTTAACAAACAAGCTTGAACATGTTTTTAGAGCTCGGTTAGTAAACGAACAGAGCTTGAACATGGATTTTGTTCATGAACAAAACCAAACACACTGTTCAAGCTTGTTCAAGCACGTTTGTCTACAGCCCTAAGTAGTTCCAATTGCCATTACATACCTAGACCAGCGGCTATATCACAGGTAGCGGAAAATATCCTCAATGACATTACAATGTCACTACACAAGAATATTACTTTCCTTTTTTTGTAGAGATTAAGGTCATTGTCGCTCAGCGCATGAATACCTTCCTCAGTTATCTGGGATGGTAAATAAGCCTCAAGTAGTTAAATTCAGTTAATTTAGATGATTCATGCAAATCAACATCGCCAGATGGTGTGAGTGTCACCCATTTCATCGGTCAACCTGAACAATATGAGCATGACATTCACATAGGCGGGTTTGAAACTCATTATATGGGTTTTACTGTTCCCTCCTGTATTAATGTGCATGCAAACACGCCAATGTAGTGACACGACTGGATAGATAGCAGTAGGGTTACTTTTGTAAGATTGATAATATGCCAATGCTTTCTACAATCAATCTTACAAAAGAGGGGACATCTTGAATGTTTATCGGAAAAAAATCATTCATATAAAAGAACTCTTTTTTACAGACTTGAGACTTGAGGACCTGACTAGTTATTGCTTACAAAGGATTTAAAAAGACAACAGTATTAACATAAATAATAGATTGTAGCAAGGTTACATATCTAATAATTAAAGGTTCCAAGCTTAACATAACTGAAAGCTTACAAAAATCTATTATAACCTTGCTACAATCACACTGTTCAAGCTTGTTCAAGCACGTTTGTCTACAGCCCTAAGTAGTTCCAATTGCCATTACATACCTAGACCAGCGGCTATATCACAGGTAGCGGAAAATATCCTCAATGACATTACAATGTCACTACACAAGAATATTACTTTCCTTTTTTTGTAGAGATTAAGGTCATTGTCGCTCAGCGCATGAATACCTTCCTCAGTTATCTGGGATGGTAAATAAGCCTCAAGTAGTTAAATTCAGTTAATTTAGATGATTCATGCAAATCAACATCGCCAGATGGTGTGAGTGTCACCCATTTCATCGGTCAACCTGAACAATATGAGCATGACATTCACATAGGCGGGTTTGAAACTCATTATATGGGTTTTACTGTTCCCTCCTGTATTAATGTGCATGCAAACACGCCAATGTAGTGACACGACTGGATAGATAGCAGTAGGGTTACTTTTGTAAGATTGATAATATGCCAATGCTTTCTACAATCAATCTTACAAAAGAGGGGACATCTTGAATGTTTATCGGAAAAAAATCATTCATATAAAAGAACTCTTTTTTACAGACTTGAGACTTGAGGACCTGACTAGTTATTGCTTAAAAAGGATTTAAAAAGACAACAGTATTAACATAAATAATAGATTGTAGCAAGGTTACATATCTAATAATTAAAGGTTCCAAGCTTAACATAACTGAAAGCTTACAAAAATCTGACAGAAACCCAGTTTCCATAGGAGATCAATCCTTTCCTAACTAAACAGGAAAAAAAACTCCACTAAACTACCCATAAACCTATACAACTATAGTAACCAAACAGTTACTAATTATAGGCATGCTTATGAGGTCATGTTGACTATAATAGTAACTCCTCGACTGAAAATCAGAAAACCATATAAATTCAAGTTCTAATTTATATTTAATCCTCTGTCAAAACTGTCACCTCGATCCACCAGTCAGCTTGTGCAGCATAACCGATGGGGATTACGTCAATAATCAGCCTGTAACCATCTTTCAACATTGACAACATTGCACGCATTTTGGCACATGGTTAACCGATTCAATGCTTTCCCAAAAATGGACTAATAGGTATTAAAGTTATTGTCACTTCAACTAATACTTAGTGACCAAACAGATTCCTCCCTCCCTCTGTCATCACTAATAATTCAGTCAACTTACCGCCTCTAAAATTTTTTTTGCATCCATGGCCAGCTGATTTGGTGCTCCTTCGCAAGCAAACTTATTAAGTCATCTTACCATCTTCAACAGCATTGCTTACATTTGGCAAGTGGTCAGAAGATTTGGTACCTCCTCATAAGCAGAAAAGAGTGCCAGCAGAACTATTATTTGAATTAGACATTAGCGCACAAAGAGTACCTCCTCTTCCAAGTCCTGGTTAGTTGATTTGTCCTAATAAGTGGGCTTCTTTTTCTGACAGCAGCTTACCATCTTTCAACAGCATTGCTTATAAGCATGTTAAGGTGGGTTGGTTGCTTCCTCATAAGCAGACTTAAATCTGTGAAGGGCAAGAGTCGATTGCATACAGCCTTTATCTCTATGATTTAATGTTTCTTTGTCAATGGTTTTTATACGTCGTCTTACCATCTTTTAATGGCATGGCGGGTGTTTAGTTAGCAAGTACATCCACCTACATGACCCACTAATTAATATAGCATTAAACATATAGATGAAAGGACGATAGTGTATATATCCAACTTCCAAGTACAGAAAATAAGAATGTGACAATGAGACTTTTGTTCTGGAGCTGGAACTGTTAAAAGTGCAGCTCAGTGACCTATGATTGTTGATAGAACTTACTAATTGAACCAACATTCTTTCAAGAATCTTAAAGACTTGCTATTCGCTTCCACAATCTTAACGCCCCCCCTTCCCACTTAAAAAAATGCGCGCGCGCACACACACAAAACCCAACACACAGTTTGTGCCCTTGTACTAGAGGAATAATTGATACATGTTTTGAAGATGGCCCAGAATAAAAATAGAAAAACATGAATATTATTCAGGTAGACACATAATAAGCTGAAATAGTCATCAAACATGAGGAGAACAACAATTAAGTGTTTGCCTTCCTCTGTTCAACTCTCGAACCATTTTGTCCCTGAGAATTGAGCACAGTTTGGGTGGGTGAATACCACGTAGTTGATCCAGACTCGATGACGACAAACCAGTTAGACCCCTGTTATACCACACTGCTCAGGAGTCAAATTCTTGATGAACCAGTGTCTGAAGTGATAACAATCCACTTAGCATTCAATTTTGTAAACATGAACACCCAATCAAAATTTTGGAATCTAATCTTGTATGTTCTTTAAATGGGACGAGGTAGTAATGCTTGACATTTGTTGAAACTGTAGGAGTTTGAATGACAACGAGAAAGTCAACATAAAAACAAATTAAGTTTGGGAAAAGAAGTGGATGTATCAAAATTCTTGATGAAAACACAACAAGATTTAAGCATCAGACGATATCATGTATCACTTATATCATATAAGATTTATCAGATTATGAGCATACCAATCCATTTCAAACTGAGACTATCAATACTATGGCTCAAAGCTGATTTTTTGTAAGGACTAAGGTTTGACGTATGAAAAGTTGATTTGATGGTGTTTTATTGGGCAAAAGTAAAAAAAAAATCGACAAACAAATAACTTGTGATAAACTTTTAATTATTCCACATATAGAAGAATCGTTAATAACAACATAATCAAAAAAGCATACCAATCACAAAAGGAAGTTGATTATCTCAATAGATTTAACTTCTCTAATTATTCATGTAAGTTAGATTAATTTAAATTATCATATCTATTTAAGAATTACTATATCAACTATCGGATTATATATGTTTTGATTGACACTCAATCCATTCTTCATTGATTATTCAAAAATATGCCAAACAATCCCAGATTTAACTTTCATTTTTTTAAGGGAGTTGCTATGCGCACGTACCGAATTGCTCTGCGCATGTCGAGGGTTAGACTGATTTACAAAATTTTCATTCAAAATTTCTCACTCGCGCACAACAAATAATAATCCCCAAACTTCCCCCGTTGTGTGCGGGGAGCAAAACGCGACAACATTGTTTATCTTCATCTTGGCATCCACTGAGATTCAAATCTCAATTCGTTCATCTTCATCTTCTCACTCAGATGACTCATAAGCTTTTGGAAATTGAGATTCAAATCCAACACAGAATGAGCAGATTGATCGACCCACTCCTTTGTTGCTGACTCCTCCGAGTGAGCAGATTGATCTCAATCTCAATTCGTTCATCTTCGTCTTCTAATCTGATCATTCTGTGTTGGATTTGAATCTCAATTTCGTCTTGGCATCAATCTACTCACTCGGATAAGGACAAGTCAGCAGCAACAGAACCAGTAGGGGGTGGATCGGTGCTTTAAGAGGATGAGGATGGGGAAATGAAAGAACGGGCTGATGTCGAGCTCGTTGAGGATAATCTTGTCTTTCCTGAAGACGGTCTCGTCCAACGCCGGCTCCGTCGCCAGGACCGTTCGATTAACAAAAGACGGACTTTGGTTGGTGCTGTCTAGCCTTTCACCGTGATTTACACCGGCGGTATTAATCCTCTGCTCTGGGGGCAACGTGCACTAGGTTTGCGTGTTGTGCGCGTTGAGCAATGTAACGACCCACTCTCGGGGGCCTGTTACTTTTTGATATTTGCGCAGGTCCTGCAGGTTACCAGTGAAAACAAAATAGCCACGATGCATAGATGTACAAAAATACTCAAATAGTGTCCAATTATTACAATCCATATCGTACAAGATGTCCCATCAAGTATACATGAAAGAATAAAGTACACAACTGAAAATAACTCTGGAAGCTGCGGTCTCATGGTTGAATTCTGGCGCTATTAGCTCAAGAGCATCTACCTCCATATGTACGTCGTCTGCGGTGCCACGGAGATGGAACCGTAGGTAAGTCACAACAATTCTAAATATAGAAAAGAAGCAGTGCACAAGTATGACAAGAGTAACTATGTATGAGCAGACCAGAGTGAAAAGTAAAGTACTGAGCAACAACTGTACACAGCTGAATAGTAAAAGTAAACAGAACTGAAAGGAAAGAACAAATGTACTGTGGTAGTGCGAGTGTAAAGCAGGCTAAGCAAGTGAAACATGCTACTGCTGTAGCTAAAAGTGCGACATGTAAAGTACTGGTGACTGCACTGGTGTGGTAAGTAAAGTACATGTAATGCATAAAGTAAAGGAGACCGTGCAAGTACAATGAGCAAAGTGTAAGAGCAACCATAGTAATAGCAATGGTGAGACTAGCAGGCATGAGCTGTAACGATATTAAGCATGCAAAGTACTGAATCAGATGTACAATCAATGGTTATTTCAGTGCTGGCAGAAAATAACTATGTGATGTGACTCACGTAGGAAAGTATGATATGCAACCATGGGTCACCTCCGTTGCCACAGGGGGCCAATCCTGGGCGTCAACTACAACATACTTTTAAAACGAGACGAGACGAGACGAGAGAGAGTGACTCCGGTCATAGCTCCCACACTTTCTTTACAATGAGTTACCCCAAACCCCAGTGTCACGTGTGTCGATTTCATGTTTCTTACGAGATATTCCTTTAAACATTTCACGAGATATTCCACGAGATATTCCACAAGTTGTTCCACAAGTTGTTCCACAAGTCATTTTACGAGATATTCCACAAGTCATTCTACGAGATATTCCACAAGTCATTCTACTAGATATTCCACGAGACATTTCACATGCTGTTATCAATTCCTCATTTATGATGATAGTTAAACCAGGACTACTAGTTGACTTTCTTATTGAAAACCAGAAAGTAAAGCAAAGTGGATGCTAAGAAATTTGAGTATAAAAATAAGTCCAACAAACATGGAATACAAAACAGTTGGTTTAAGGGTGGTAGTTTCGTTAGCACACAATTTACCCAAGTTAAGCATCCTAAGTTCATACTTATGCACTTACTTAGTTTCTAAGTTTAGAATTAAAGTGACTTACTAATTTCGAGCTCTTCGTGTCAAGACGAGTTTGGAGCTAGAGGAGCTAGTGCACGAGGATCGGTATCTGCAAACACAAGAAACAACCGGTTAAAGGGCACACTATTTTCTACCTATTTAACCTGATCGTTTTGATTTTCTAAACTAGTTGAAACGTTGTCAAAAATCGTTCTAAATTTTTCTATAGTCTAGATATGATGAAAATAATTTTATCGTAGGAGGAAATATTTTTCTGAAGCTGATAGTAATTTTTATAATTTTTTAAGAGCTCAAAAATAATTTAAAAACTATTTTTCAATTTGTGACGTAATTATTCAACAATTTATTCTGGATGCAATCCGCATCGGAAAGT
Source organism: Scilla litardierei (assembly GCA_030789695.1). NCBI lineage: Eukaryota > Viridiplantae > Streptophyta > Magnoliopsida > Asparagales > Asparagaceae > Scilla > Scilla litardierei. Next base: position 337,290,994 of record CM061133.1, read on the forward strand.
TGCAAATGAACTGTCAAAATGACCGTCTCGGAGAGTACTTTAACATATATTTTTCTCATATATTAATACACGTGAAAATATCAAGTTACGGATTTTTGAATGAAAATAACATATTTAACTTTTAGGGTTAAAAATTAATTCTGAAAAAACTAGGCGTCAGATTAAGATGAAACTAGTGCCATTGGGTCCAGAATGTCATTTCTGATTTTTCTGGGTCTAGCCTTATATTTTTCTGACCTCTATATTATTTATTATTAATTTAAGACTAATAAAACACATTTATTAATTAGTATTATACGAAATTATGCGTATTCTATACGAAAAAATACGTATACGTATTTAAAATAATACGTTAGTTAAATAACCTCACCCTCTCTCTTCCTTACGCTCGAGCATGCGGAGGCGGGGGTCTCGCTCGTCGGAGGCGGGCACTCGGGGCGGCGTCGGGCTGTGGCAGCGGCGGTGGCGAAGTCGGGGTGGCGGTGGCGACGAAGGGGGCGCCGGAGCAGTGGCTACGAAGGTTGCAGCAGCTGTTGCTGCTTGGAGTCATCGGCGGGCTCCGGCGAGGGCTCGTGTTCGCACGGCGGCGTCGCTTAACGAGTTCGAAGGCGGAGCGGGAGGACAGAAGCGGCGGTCGGCTCGTCTACCGGAGACAGGGAGCTCGGGGAGCAGCGGCGAGCTCCTTCGGCGTCGTCGTGGGCGTGGGCGGAGGACGCTGCGATAGATGGCTGAACGAGGAGAGCGGGCGGTGGCAGCGAGCGCTCGGGGTTCCGGTGACGTCTCGAAGCGGAGGGGAGCTTGAGTCGCCGACGTTGGGAGGGAGGAGCATCGGGGGTGAACGGCGCTTCGGTGTAGGGACTTCGGGGTGAACGGAGACGGCCAACGGTGTAGGGAGGCAGGGCGCTGATCCTCGAAGCGGCGGCGGGGTGTGCTGTCGGCGACTTCGACGACGAGGCGGCTTGTCGAAGCGAGGGCAGTGGCGGTATGCAGCTGAGGCCTGGGAGCTCGTTGTCGCGCTTCGGGGTTCGTCGTGGGTGGCTGGGGCGTTTCGAGCGGGCGTCGGGCTCCGGGGACTTCTGCACTCGATAGCGGCGGCGGGCGTGGCTCAGCGAAGCGAGGGGAGCGACGGCAAGCTCTGGAGCGGAGGGGGTCTTTCGGTGGGCACGTCGGGCGGCGCCGTAGGCTGAGGTAAGCAGGGGAAGTGAAGGCGGAGGCGGGGTGTTCGAGCAGGCGGCGGCGAGTTCGGTGGGGCGAGGAGACATCCGCGGCGGTGAGGGGCTGAGGGGAAGCTTGGAGAGCGGCGGTCATGTCTTGGGGGTGTTTGGAGTAGGGGGTGAGTTCGAGAGGGTGAAAGAGCGGGCTTGGGTTTGAACCTGGTTTGAGAAATGAAAGGGTGAGGGTGTTTGATGAGATTGAGCTGAGAAGATGGGTTCAGGCCTGGGGAGAGGGTGAGTTATATTAACAATATGAATTAATTAAGCTCATCAATATGTTGGTTAGGTGATGAAGACTAAGTGTAGAAAGTGTTAAATGATTAATGAAGTTAGGTATAGGTTTTGACTACGTTTTAGAAAAGATTAAGCCATGAAACACATGGGCTACGCACGGGATGTGTTAGGTAGAGATTAGGTAAGGGTAAAATGTAATTAAGATCCGTTAATTAATAATTAACCAAAGTAAAACGTAATTAGCGAAAATAATACGAAATTACGATTTTGCCCCTATTAGTAAACGTGTCCGAAAAATTACGAAAACATACACACGGATTCGTATTGTTGCGAGGATCGCGAATACGAGATCCGTTTCAGGGTTTGGGTTACGGGGATACTAGTTTTGGGCCAAAACGTTTAGAAAGCGGGTTCTCTATTGATTCGTCTCCAGAAATTACGAAATTAATGTGGGAAGCCCTAAATGGTCATAGAAGGATACTGTAAATGTTTGAAGACGTTTTGAAGATATTTGAATAGAAAATAAATTCATTAAGCCAAAACGGTAAATACTGAAAATGAATTTTTATCAGAATTGTTTTGAGTATTTTGATGAAATCCGATCTTACTAAAATACTCCATAACTAGTCTGGTACTTCAAAATATTTTTATAAGAAATTTTTGGAATCGTAAAACTCCTGACAAACCATTATAAAATAGTTTAAAAATGGAAAATACGTGAATAGTTGCATTGAAAAATACGGACCGTTATAAGCAACTGTGATTTCCAAATTACTCAACGTGCAAAAATTTTGCATGTTGTGCACGCTGAGTAATATTGTCCAAAGCCAACATTTTTACTCAGCGCGCACAACAGGTAAAAGTTTTGCATGTTGTGCGCACCGAGTAAAAATGTTGGCTTTGGGTAAAATTACTCAGCACGCACAACAGGCAAAAGTTTTGCATGTTGTGCGCACTGAGTAAAAATGTTGGCTTTGGGTAAAATTACTCAGCGCGCACAACACGCAAAACTTTTGCACGTTGTGCACACGAGTAATTTTGCCCACGTCGGAACTGAAACCACAACCTGCACGACCATCATCTCCTCCTCCCACAACGTTCTTCTAAAAATACTCTCGGATCTAAGAGGAGGTAGCGGATCGGAGCTGGGAGATGGTGACAACATCGTTTTTACTCACCAACATCGGAGCCGAGAAATTTTGGTCCAAGGTTGGTTCCTTGTGACATCTTAGCTGTGAATCGGAGAAGACTCACCCTTGTCGTTTTCATGTGACAACATCGAAGCTGGGAAGAAGCACTAGTTCGGCTCCAGAATCTTCACCGAAGGAAGCGAGGACAGTCGACGTTCTGGCGGTTGTGCGCGTAGCTGAAGAGGGGATAACGGTTGTGCACGCTTAGCAAAACCACGATGGCGGTGAGTTTTACTCAGCGTGCACAACCGCTATATTCGACAGGGGTAACGGCAGAGAACATAATGGCAAACGTGAGAATAAGTGGTTGTACGCGCGAGCAATTCGGTACGTGCACGTACCAACTCCCTCTTTTTATTCTTAAGATTTTAAAACCCATGGATACTGAAAATTGACAATTCTGATCCAAAACTACCGCAAAAGCCCCAACTTCCATTACTGATACCGAAAAGGATGAACCAGTGTCACGACTAATACAGAGATTTCAAACGTTTCTTGACATTATACATCTAGGGTGGAAATGGAGAAAACATACAACTGACTTACTCTCCCCAACAGATCTATGTGATAAAGACCATATCTTCTTCCAAACTACTATCAGCAGAATCCATCTAGTTCTAATAAGCTTCCAAACTGAATAAACAATTTTGGACTATAGCCAAACAAAATGAATGACAAACTGAAGATTCAAATTACACTAATGCATATACAACCTGTATTCCAATTTAGGTCTGCGATCGTAGATTCCATTGGGACACTTGGCATTCCATTAGGACACTTGGCAGTTAAGAATTTGAACCGTTAAGAAAGTATTGCACAGGTAACTGCATGAAAGATCTACATTCAGGTTTATGTATGAAAGCATGGAGTCCGTTAGAAATAACTTTCAACTGAAAAATAGCAGAATTAATGAAGAAATGATACCCCCAATGTAACTTTCGTCTCTTCATTGATGCAAAAGCAGGTGTTGAAGCTTCATCCTGATGCAATTGAAGATATTATTAGGTCAAACACAAAGCAAGTAAAGATCTCCCATAAGTAAAACTCGCAGTAAAGGAATTAAGATGCATTATAATTTTGGATCTAGAGTCACAAGACTCAAGCCATTGATAAGATCAGTAAAGCTGCATACTGATCTAGCATGCAAATCATTGTCCAATTAACAACATAAGTCCTGGGCTGGTTGCAACAGAATGTTAGCATATCTTTGTCCATTTAACAGATTGTAACACACATGAATGGCTGAAGACCCATTGGCTCTAGTTAAAGGTTTAACCATAAGAATTCAGTGTTCTAAAATTCAAATTATGCGGCCACATATGCATATGTGGGTTGAAACTGCATCCAACTTGGGTTATGCTCTTGAAATATGAGGTCAACCGCATATGCAGTCGCATAATCGTATATGCACCAGCATCTGCGCCAGCATACCCACATTTGAAGGCACATAAAATGATTTCTCTTAGAACTATGACAAATAATTTGATAGAAACTAGATAATGGAGATTTGCACCACTAGTTCTCCGAATAGAATGACACTTAAGGATTGTCCACCCAAGTTTCAACTGTAGCTCATCTGATCTCCTCCGTAAATAAATCAAACAGCAATGTTGCAATACTGATGGGCTTGCAGAGTATCAAAATTTGTACTTTTGGTAATTTTCGAATTTTTCGGGGTCTTTTCGTACATTTTTTGTCTTTTTGGGTTTTTTTTGCAATTTGTCTTTTTCTGAACTCTATTTATATGTGGGTAGGAGTGAGGGGATTCTGATACTTATTTTGAGAGAGAAATCATAAGGGATGTTGAGAATTCCATCTACTTTCGAGACAGTGCGGTCGTCCTCTTGAATGGACGACTTGTGAGAACGGTCCACCTCTCGAACGTTACCATTATATTCATTATATCAATTTTATATAATAAAAATCAGATCTTTCCTTTAAATCCTATTAATTTGATATCAGAGCGGTGAGAACCATAACGGAGACAAGATCGAAAGAGAAATTTGACGCCTTCGAGGAGAAGTACAACAGCAAGCTTAACGTTGTGAAGCAAACCATAGCAAAGCAAAGGAAAGCCCTAGAGAAACAAGGAGAAGCCCCAGTGCAAATCATGCAACTTGCGGGCGCTCGGCAAAAATCAACAAGGAGGCCGGAAACCCTAACCGTTGGGCAAAAGACGTCGACTTTGGAGAAGAGCAAGGGCAAAGCAATGGAATATGAATGGATGCTCTCGGACGCCAACGAGTATTACACGAAAGATGAGGACAAGCCCCCGAGGGGCGGCAGCCCTAGTCGACCCTCGAGGGGGCCCCAGCATGGCCGCCAGCCTCTGCAGCATAACTGCAGGACCGAACGGCCCCCAGGGAAGGCCGACATGCCGACCTCTGCTGTCTCCCAGAAGGGGCAGACAGCCCGTCGCACGACCCTTGTAAGGCTGCGACAGGGGCGACATGCCTCTACCGTGTCCCTGCAAGGCAGCCGCACCTCTGCAAGGCCCGAACAGAGGTGGACAGCCCCTGCCATGGCCTGGCAGGAGCCCAGTCAGTTTTCGACAACCCGTCGGGGGCTAGACAACCTCTGGACGACGGTCTAGGACAACGACGACTCTCCGATGGACATTTTGGAGTACGATGACGACGGACATAAGTTTCTAGGGTCCCCGATATGCTGCGGAGAGGCGACACAGCCCTCTTCCGGCCTACGAGGAGTACCTAGAGGATATTGGCATGGGCTTGGACCCTGAGGATACCGAGGCTCCATTTTGGACGGCGATGGAGGAGACTACGGAGACAGAGATGGAGGCCAATGGAGGGATTTGGAGTGACACATAGACAGATGGAGATACACCTACCAACCCCTTCATCCTAGGCACTTCAAGGAGCGACCTGATCAGAGAAATTTTCGGGTGGATAATCGTGTGAGAAAGCTAAAGATACCGATATTTGAGGGGATGATCTATATGGCTGGATTTACATGGCGAAGAGATTCTTTTCAGTGACGCGCCTGACGAAGGCACAAAAATAGTCCAATTAACAAATCAAAAGTGAAAATGATAGAAAGTAAATATGTTGTATATATTCCATAACATAGAGATTAGAATGATGTTTTCGTCCATTATTGTTAAGTATTGATCCAAGATTATATATATACACGTGATCATGAGACATCTTGATATCTAACTCATGGTATTTTCAGTTGGGATCTTATTTAAAACTAGTGTGTTGTCAAGCCTCTCTTACTTTAGATTTATTTACTGAAAGCTATTGTGTTGCAGATTGTGAGGTTTTCAATCTTCACTCTTTTCATCATCATCTTGCCCCGTTGATGCAAATATGCACATGGTAGGAAGTGTTAATAAAAAACCGTTGGAACCCTGCGGAACAACAAGCCCTAACAACTAGCTAGGGAGCTAAGGCTTGAAAAATTGGGTTACACAACAAACCAAACAACCAATCTCTCAACGGATCTTGTGAACGCAAATTAGTAAACGAAAAGCGACAAACTGAAAGTAAATGAGGCGGATGATTTTACCCTGGTTCGGTTGCGAACAACCTACTCCAACATTCCGAGACGATCCACTACTAATCAAGGAGAACACACGAGCTTACACCAACACATTTTTCTTCATACTCTTGTGGGTAACTTAGCAATTCCAAGCTCTCTCAAATCTCACAAAGGAAGAAGAGAATGAGAAACACTAGAAGACCTAAGCTCTTCTAAACTCTCAAAACTCATACCTTTCTTTTTCTCTTTCTCAAGGAGAACACATAAGCTTACACCAACACCTTTTTCTTCACAATCTTGTGAGTAACTTGGCAATTCTAAGCCCTCTCAAATCTCACAAAGGAATAAGAAGAGAATGAGAAACAGTAGAAGACCTAAGCTCTTCTAAACTCTCAAATCTCATACCTTTCTCTTCCAAAAGCAAAGAGAACAACGGCAACCCTTCACACACTTTCTCTCACTAGACAACCAAAAGGCATCGGCTTCTTTTCTTTTTCCCTCAGAAAACCATAGATATCGTACTCTCTGCCCGCTGGAAAAAATCAGCAGCAAGCACACCTTTCTCTCTGTCGACAAGCCAAAACAAAGGCTCCAAAGCCTTTAATTCATCTAACCACCATAATGCATGGGCCCCTCAAGACTGAGCAACGGGTGGAATTTTGCAACATAAAAAAACAACACTCTACCTTACTACAAAATCTCCATCACTCCATCTAAGCTCTACCTTGATCAAAACTTCATGATCACTCCACGGACCTCATGGTCGTCTCGGAATCTGCGCCATTCAACACAACACTCAAGCCATTAAACAAATCAAGCTCAAGTATGTCTTGAGCTTGATGGTAGGAACAGGCTTGGTGAACATGCCTGCAGGGTTTCTCTTAATTGGGACCTTCTGAATCTCAATCTGTTTACTCTCCTCCTCTAGAAAACAATCACAGACCTCAATGTGCTTCGTCCTCGAATTGTAAGCATGATACTTCGCAAGATGAATAGCACTCTAGCTATCGCTGAAAACCAACTACAATCTCTGCGGCATCCACAAATCCTCTAGTAGACATCTCAGCTACTTCGCCTCCTTCATCGCTTCTATCGCGGCAATCAACTCAGCCTCCGTGGTTGACAACGCAACCACCGACTGTAGGACTGATCGCCATGACACTGCTGCGGTGCCCAACGTAAACACGTAAACTGTGGTCGATCTTCGTCTGTCAATGTCACCAGCATAATCAGAATCACAGTACCCAGTCAGCACCACACCTTACCACTGCCCAAGTGCAAACCGACACCAATTGTGCCTGTCAAATATTGCAATATCCACCTGACGGCCTGCCAATGCTCCTTGCATGGGTTCGTCATATATCTGCTCATTACACTCACGGCTTGTGCAATATCAGGACGCATGCAAACCATCGCATAAATCAAGCTCCCAACTGCACTAGCATATGGCACCTGAGACATAGCTTTCTTCTCATCCTCGGTGCTCGGTGACTGCAACGTCGAAAGCTGAAAGTGAGCTCCAAGAGGTGTCCCCACGGGCTTCGCACTCTCCATTGCATAACGGACGAGCACCTTCTCAATATATCCCTTCGGCGACAACCTCAACTCACCCTTCCTCCTATCCCTGGATATCTCCATCCCTAGGATTTTCTTCGCCGGCCACAAGTCCTTCATATCGAACTCTCTCCACAGCTTCAACTTCAGCTTCTTAACCTCAGACATGTTGCAAAAAGCAATTAACATGTCATCAACATAAAGTAGGAGGTAGATGTACGAGCCATCATCCAATGTGTGCACATATACTCATTGATCCTTCACGCTCCGCTCAAATCCTACACTCATCATGAAGCTATTAAGTCGCTTGTACCACTGTCTGGGTGACTGCTTCAACCCATATAAGGATTTTCTCAACCTGCAGACCATCCTCTCCTTGCCTTCCACCACGAACCCCTCTGGTTGGTGCATATAAAATCTCCTCATCCAAATCACCGTGCAGAAAAGCAGTCTTGACATCGAGTTGCTCCAACTCCATGTCCATGGATGCTACTAGTGCTAACAAAACACGAATGGAAGTGTCTCACCACTGGAGAAAATATCTCATTATAGTCCTCTCCATTCCTCTGTGCAAAACCCTTAGCCACTAGCCTTGCTTTGTACCATACATCACCACCATCTTCGGTCGAGCTTTCATTGACCTTGTAGATCCATCTACATCCAATGGCATGCTTCTCACGTTGTAGAGGCACTAGCTCCCATATGTCATTGTGGTGGAGAGACTCCAGCTCTTCCACCATAGCTCATTGCCAATTCGCCACACCACTCGAGCTAATGGCTCCACCGTAGGTCATAGACTCCTCGTGCTCAATGTTTAAGGAGAATGTCCTGTAATCCCAAGCTCCAAGTCTCTCGGGTGCCTTCTCGGTTCGCTTTGACCTCTGCACCTCATCTGCAACAAATTCATCACGTATCTGAGCTGGGACTGGTGTCTGCATATGGTCCTCAACATGGACCTCATCATGTCCCGCAACGGGGACCTTGACCATCAGCTCCTTACCGTGTCGCCTCTGAAATGGGATCGGGAGATCATTCGTCTCTAGCACGGTCTCCTCGGGTGACTCGTCTCCCTTCCAATAAGTATGCTTCGTCCTGAGCATCACAGACTCATCGAAGGTGACGTGCCTACTCAAAATCGTCTTGCAGCCCATCGGGTCCCACAAGCGATATTCTTTCACACCATCGCCATATCCAAGAAAAATGTACTTCTTGGCCCTCAGATCCAACGTGTCGCCCCTCTCATGTGCATATGCCAGGCAACCAATGATGCGTAGGCAATGTTCTAAAAAGCGGTTTCATTATGCGTGCGGTCCAGAAGCGCATAACGCATATGCGGATTATGCGGTCGATTATGCGGATTATACGGTTTACGCGAAAATAAATATTTTAATAAATAAATAAACAGTAAGTATATATACACATATATATGTTTGTGTATATTAAATTTAAAAAGTCCTCAAAGATGGTAACAAGAAAAAATCATATTAACTTTTAAAACATGAATTAATTCATACTACAATATCAGCACCATCAAGGCGATCAATACATAAAAGAAGTAAAGTCTAAAGCAATCTGCACACTACATAAATATTTAGTTTTGCATTCAAATCAAAAGCATGTCAACCATAAGTATTTTTAAATAACAAAAGGCACATTCTATATTTACTCGTCAGCTTCATAACGAATATCATCATCTAACCGCCCATCAGAAAAAAGAAAAAGAAGAAGAAAGGAAAAAACATGCAGAAAAGCCGCTGCTTCTTGCTGGGAAAAAAGAAAAATAAATAAAAAACATGCGGGCAAACCTGCTTCCCGATGTCGCTTTGCTCCATTGCTTCCATCCTGATCTGCGGCTGCTTTGACTTGGATATGATGGAGAGAGTGGCCACCACTTTTTATTTTGGAAAAATTCTTAAATAAAAAAAACTGATTTTTATGCTTAACAGGTCGGGTTTCTTAACGGTTTGAGGTTTTGTAATTGCAGATTATGCGCTCGTATATTCGCATATGCGAGTGCACAACAGTTATATGACCGATTATGCTGCCAACCGCATAATTTGACCGCATAACTGATTTTCATGCGGCTAGAGGCCGCCTCCTTATATGCGGCCGCATATGCGGCCGCATATAACTTGTTTTAGAACACTGTGCGTAGGTAAGAGTAGTTACCAATTTTCACACTCTACTTCTCTTCCGAAATTTGGTAGTCAATCGCCGCCGTCGGAGCTCTATTCACTATGTGCACGGCGGTAGTGAGTATCTCACCCCAAAATTCCTTCTTCAACCTGGCAGAGTGCCTCAAGCAACACACTCTCTCCAACGTCATGTTCATCCTCTCTACAACCCCGTTCGACTGAGAATCCCCTGGTGTAGTAAAATGATGTCGAATCCCATGGGATCTGCAGAATCATGTGAACTCTCTCGAGGTGTACTCCTATCCGTTGTTGGATCTAAGGACTTTCACCGCCTTGCCAGGTTGCTTTTCAACCATCGCAAACCATTGCCTGAATATCCCAAAGGTTTGATCTTTTGTCTTCATCAAGTACATCCAAACCTTTCGAGAATAATCATCGATGAAGAGTACAAATTACCTAGCCCCACCCACATCAGAATGTATGTAATCTAAAGGACCTCGGTTAGTGTGCATCCCCGTGTTGAACTGCATCTCTGTCTTTTCCCGTACACACAGCTTTCACAAAACTCCACTCTCATCACTAGCTCCAATCAATTTTCTTCGGCAGAGAACATCGAGGGTCTTATCACACTGGTTACTCAAACGATAATGCAATAACTTCGCTGAATCTCTGTCACTCGAGCTAGTAGAGGTGGCATCGGCTTCACCTTTTACTGTGGTACCTTGTAAGGCATATAGATTCCATACCTTTCTTCCCTTCATCACAACCATGGTTCCTTTGGATACCCTCAGCTGGCCATTCTCTACAACTGACTTGCATCCAACATTATCCAACACACCAATGGATATCAAGCTCTTTCGAAGATCAGGGACATGCCTCACATCTGCTAGGGTACGCATTATGCCATCGTGCAGTCTTGATCCGAACAGTTCTAATACCCGCAATCTTACACGTCGCATTGTTTTCCATGAGAATAGAGCCTCCGTCTTCATGGAAACGGTAAGTGGAAAACCAACTCTGATGTGGAGTCATATGATATGAACAACCGATGTCCATCAACCACACAACTCGTGCCTCACCGAACATCCCTGCTGCGAACATCTGTGGATCTCTACCCATTTCACCATGATCTCTGTCATCACGAATCTGCATGTCCTCAAAACCTAAGGAAACAGAACCAGGCGCTTCCTTGTCTTTCCTCCCAAATCATTGGGGCATTGGTTCCTCCAATGATCTCTCTGCTTGCATATGAAACATGAGCTGTCCTTCTTATCACGAGAATGTCGGGACTTCGAGCGGTCCTTCTTCTTGAAATGGCCTTGACCTCCTCTCCTGTCGTGCCTCCCTCTCACATGCAATGCTTCATCGCGGTTTCCTCCAAAGTCTCTACCTTGGACTTTCTCACATAACATCTCGGTATGGAGCGACACCTTCACCTCTTCCACGGTGAGCGTTATTCGTCCATAGATCATGGACCGAACAAATTGGGAGAACTCCTCAGTCAACGAACATAACATAATCATCGCTTGTTGCTCATCTTCGATATTGACATCCATTTCCAGCAACTCCATCACAATCCGATTCAACTCATCTATGTGGTCTTTTACCGCCGATCCGGACTTCTCAAAGTGTACAGCCGCTGTAATAAGTAGAGGCGGATTGTAAAAGATTTCTTCATATACAACCCCTCTAACTTCCTCCACATATCCTTGGCCGTAGCCTCATCCAATACCTCTCTCAAGACGGTGTCGACTAACGATAGCTGAATGGCGCTATACGACATTCTCTCCATCTCGGCCATCTGTGATGCCGTTACATCCTTATCAATATTTTCCTCATCGAACACAATATGAAAACATTTCGTCTGCCTCAAATAATTTTTCACCCTCGACTGGCATAACCTAAAATCATTACATCTAGTGAACCTCTCAATGTTAAGTGTCGCCAAACTAACCATCTTCGCTACTCAATTTCTCTACAAACAACCGAGAGCTCTGATACCAATTGTTGATAAAAACCCGTTGGAACCCCGCGAAACAACAAACCCTAACAACTAGCTAGGGAGCTAAGGCTTGAAAAATTGGGTCACACAACAAACCAAACAACCAATCCCTCAACGGATTTTGTGAAAACAAATTAGTAAACGAAATGCGACAAACTGAAAGTAAATGAGGCGGATGATTTTACCATGCTTCGGTTGCGAATAACCTACTCCAGCATTTCGAGACGATCCACTACTAATCAAGGAGAACACACGAGCTTACACCAACACCTTCTTCTTCACACTCTTGAGAGTAACAACAAGGCAATTCCAAGCCCTCTCAAATCTCACAAAGAAAGAAGAGAATGAGAAACACTAGAAAACCCAAGCTCTTCTAAACTCTCAAAGCGCATATCTTTCTCTCCCAACAGCAAAGAGAACAATGGCAGCCCTTCACACACTTTCTTTCTCACTAGACAACCAGAAGGCAGCGGCTTCTTTTCTTTTTCCCTCTGAAAACCAAAGATAGCCCACTCTCTGCTCGCTGGAAAAAATCAGCAACATGCACACCTTTTTCTCTAACAAAGGCTCCAAAGCCTTTAATTCCCCCAACACCATAATGCATGGGCCCCTCAAGACTGAGCAACGGGTGGAATTTTGTAGCATAAAAACAACAGGAAGTAGAGGTCAGTATTTGTACAGCTTAATCTAAAAACGTATAAATGATAGATGTGAAAAGATGCCAGTGAAGGAAAAATGAGTATCAGCCAGTGAGGAAGTTTTCTTCACTGGTGATTTGCGGGGACTACTTTCATGATGATCTCGTTCATGGTGACCTTAATGGTTTGAAACATGGGTATGGCAAAATTTTATGATATTCATAATATTTGCTCTTGTATCGTGTTGTAAAAAGTTTAGTGGTTGCATAATTCATAGTGTTAACACTCTTTTCATATTAAAATCAGTAAGTAAAATAATCTGAATTTACTTAAGATTAATATAAACAATTTTGAAAAAAGTATTTGAAGAATAGACTTTATATAAGAAGTCATCTAAAGATAATTTTCCAGCTTGTTCGGCAAAAACATACAGATTCAAGTTAGTCGATGCGCGTCGCGCCCTTGTCGCATTCCCCAAAAACAGCAATGGTTTCATCCACATGACCCGCTCATGGCACCGCGTCACTCCACGAGCTTCAAACCCGTGTTAACCTTCTCGTTTGAAGAACCTTCTCTCTCTCTTATGGACTTTAGTTTATCCATTTCGCAATTCACGAACACCCCACGACCTGCGTATCCTACTCCGTCAAATACGACAAGACCCCAACCCCACATATCTGCAAACAATCTCGTCGTTATCCGCAACCATGGTTTATGTTGATGTATGGATGGAAAATGTTCTATTCACTTGAAACTTAAATTTTCAACAGCACAGTGTTAGAGCAAAAAATATGGAACCATCTTACTTTCTTTATATGTCTGTATTTTAAGACATATAGATCAGATTATAGGGAAAGAAATAAAGAGTGGATATTTATGACTATCATAAAAGGAAATTTTCATATCAGGATATTATACATATAATCATCATGCTCCTATTTACCACCCATAATCTTCCTGTTTAGGGAAGGGACAAGCAGTACTTGTGTTTATGGTAGAAAATCAGATTGTTGTATATGTACCTTGAAGGGACAAGCATTAATTCAATTTTTACCTTGAAGCAAAATATCTAGAAAAAAGGATCAACTACATTTGATTGGTTATTATACTTAATTGCGATGTGTTATTCCAAATTGGAGATAACTGAGGCTATTGGATGACCATGGCGCAGGAGTGAAACACATTGGATGAGACATGTTTAAAAATATTCCAAGTGCCGATGCAATCTTTATGAAGGTAATTAATGTATTATTAACTTTATAGGTAGCCATCAGCGCACACACGGAAACATGTATGTCTATGGGCTCAAGTGCCCCCATAAAATTTCACAAAACCATGTTGATTGCTGCATTTGTAAAATACATGCTAATTTTGACTTAACTAAACATCCATCTTAATTGAGATGCATGTTTCATAGACCTAAAATAGATAAATATTTCATGTTGTGCGTATAATTGAAATAAATCTTATATTTATGCATGAGTGTATATATGAATATGTATATTTATTGCATATACAATAGTACAATATTGGAAAATGTTTTTCAACACAATTAAAATGTATCAGGAGTTACATATGTGGCTATAAAGTTTGCTTAAAGATGGAACATGACGACATAAAGGTCCATCATAACCAAAAGATGAACAACACATCGAAGAGAGAAAACAAAGTTTTGCCCGCTTCAAAATACCTCCTATATATCAAATATCGAAGGCTTTAAACCTAGCTGCTAGGAATAGTTTGTGCTATAAATATTAGACATATGAATGACTAATGTCGTTTAATGGGTTGTAGTGGAGTCTTCATATCTGGGATGATGGAAATTGCCTGAATATATTGAATAATTGCTTCAAGGCTCTGACGGAAGCCAGATTGTGCAGCATAACGGATTACATCAATAACTCCCACTAGCAATTCAGTCCATAACCAGCTTTCAACGTTGACAACATTGCATACATTTTGGCACATGGTTAACTGATTCAATGCTTTCCCAAAAACGGACTAACATGCATTAAAGTTATTGTCACTTCACCTAATACTCAGTGACCAAACAGATTCCTCCCTCGTCATTACTAATAATTCAGTCAACTTACCGCCTTTAAAAATTGCTTGCATCCATGGTCAGCTGATTTGTCCTAATAAGTGGTCAGAAGATTACATTTGGCAAACTTATAAGTCATCTTGCCATCTTCAACAGCATTGCTTACATTTGGCAAGTGGTCAGAAGATTTGGTACCTCCTCATAAGCAGAAAAGAGTGCCAGCAGAACTATTATTTGAATTAGACATTAGGGCACAAAGAACCTCGACCACTCTTCCAAGGCCTGGTTAGTTGATTTGTCCTAATAAGTGGGCTTCTTATTCTGACAGCAGCTTACCATCTTTCAACAGCATTGCTTATATGCATGTTAAGGTGGGTTGGTTGGTTCCTCGTAAGCAGACTTAAATCTGTGAATGGCAAGAATCGATTGCATACAGCCATTATCTCTATGATTTAATGTTTCTTTGTCAATGGTTTTTATACGTCGTCTTACCATCTTTTAATGGCATGGCGGGTGTTTAGTTAGCAAGTACATCCACCTACATGACCCACTAATTAATATAGCATTAAACATAAAGATGACAGGAAGATGGTGGATATATCCAACTTCCAAGTACAGAAAATAAGAATGTGACAATAAGACTTTTGTTCTGGAGCTGGAACAGTTAAAGGTACAGCTCAGTTACCTATGATTGTTGATAGAACTTACTAATTGAACCAACATTCTTTCAAGAATCTTAAAGACTTACTATATGCTTCCCCAATCTTAACCCAAAAAAAAACACACACACACACATTGTTTCAGTTTTGGGGGGCATGCCTCTTTTAACATCATTCATAAAAAAACACATACAAGTCGCTATGTCCAAATTCTCTTATCCAATTTCTCTTGATAACATCCCTTTTTTATATAATAGACTAGTCATTACTCGTGCCCATAGGGCACGGTTTATTTAATAGCTGAGTCCCCCCACAAATTTCAAGTACCCTAAATTTCAAGTTTTCCGACAAAATTTCAAGTTTCCCCCAAATTTAAGTTTTTTACCAAAATTTAAGTCCCCCCAAAATTGTCATTGCTGCCTATGACAAACTTGCCACGTAGGAAAAAGCTTTGTCCTATTAGGATAAGATTCAAAATCTTCAAAGGACTGGAAAAAATGGTCGAAAGATGGGAGAATAAGAAGTGTGGGTGTGTGCGTAGGGAGGGTCCAGTGGCAAAATTGCAAAAACCGGTGTTGTATGTGCAAAATTCTCCAGCTCCGCTCTTATCCCTCAAAATATCATCTCCTATATTTTCTCTTATCCAATTTCTCATGTCCAAATTCTCTTATCAAATTTCTCTTGATAACATCCCTCTTTTATATAATAGATATCCAAATTCGCTTATCCAATTCCTCATGTCCAAATTCTCTTATCCAATTTCTCTTGATAACATCCCACTTTTATATAATAGATATCCAACTTCTCCCAAATTCTCTTATCCAATTTCTCTTCATAACATCCCTCTTTTATATAATAGATATACAAATTCTCTTATCCAATTTCTCATGTCCAAAGTCCCTTATCCAATTTCTCTTAATAACATCTCTCTTTTATATAATAGACTAGTCATTACACGTGCCCATAGGACACGGTTTATTTAATGGCTGAGTCCCCGCATCACAAATTTCAAGTTTTCCGACAAAATTCAAGTTTCCCACAAAATTTAAATTTTCACCAAAATTTAAGTCACCCAAAATTGTCATTACCACCTATGACAAACTTGCAACGTAGGATAAAGCTTTGTCCTAGTAGGATAAGATTCAAACTCTTCAAATGACAGGAAAAAATGGTCGGAAGAGGGGAGAATAAAAAGTGTGGGTGTGTGCGTAGGGAGGGTCCAAGGGCAAAAATGCAAAAATCGGGGTTGTATGTGCAAAATTCTCCACCTCCTCTCTTATCCCTCAAAATCTCGTTTCTTAAATTTTCTCTTAATTTCTCTTGATAACATCCATCTTTTATATAATAGATATCCAAATTCTCTTATCCAATTTCTCTTGATAACATCCCTCTTTTATATAATAAATATCCAAATTCTCCTATCCAATTCCTCATGTCTAAATTCTCTTATCTAATTTCTCTTGATAACAAACCTCTTTTATGTAATAGATATCCAAATTCTCTTATCCAATTTCTCATGTCCAATTTCTTTTATCCAATTTCTCTTAATAACATCCCTCCTTTATATAATAGATATCCAAATTCTCTTATCCAGTTTCTCATGTCCAAATTCTCTTATCCAATCTCTCTTGATAACATCCCGTTTTTATATAATAGATATCCAAATTCTCTTATCCAGTTTCTCATGTCCAAATTTCTTATCCAATTTCACATGTCTAAATTCTCTTATCCAATTTTTCATGATAACATCCCTCTTTTATACAATAGATATCCAAATTCTCTTATCCAATTTCTCGTGTCCAAATTCTCTTATCCAATTTCTCTTGATAACATCCCTCTTTTATACAATAGATATCAAAATTCTCTTATCCAATTTCTCATATCCAAATTCTCTTATCCAATTTCTCTTGATAACATCCCTCTTTTATACAATAAATATCCAAATTCTCTTATCCAATTTCTCATGTCCAAATTCTCTTATACAATTTCTCATGTCTAAATTCTCTTATCCAATTTCTCTTGATAACATCCCTCTTTTATACAATAGACTAGTCATTACACGTGCCCATAGGGCACGGTTTATTTAATGGCTGAGTCCCCCCTCACAAATTTCAAGTTCACACTAATTTCAAGTTTTCCCACAAAATTTCAAGTTCCCCCCCAAATTTAAGTTTTTCCCCAAAATTTAAGTCCCCCAAAATTGTCATTGCCACCTATGACAAACTTGCCACGTAGGATAAAGCTTTGTCCTAAAAAGATAAGAATCAAAATCTTCAAAGGACTGGAAAAAATGGTCGGTAGAGAAAAAAATGCTCGGAAGAGGTGAGAATAAAAAATGTGGGTGTGTGCGTAGGGAGGGTCAAGGGGCAAAAATGCAAAAATCGGGGTTGTATGTGCAAAATTCTCCACCTCCTCCCTTATCCCTCAAAATCTCATCTTTATATTTGCTCTTAATTTCTCTTGATAACATCCCTCTTTTACATAATAGATATCCAAATTCTATTATCTAATTTCTCTTGATAACATCCCTCTTATATATAATAGATATCCAAATTCACTTATCCAATTCCGCATGTCTAAATTCTCTTATCCAATTTCTCTTGATAACAACCCTCTTTTATATAATAGACATCCAAATTCTCTTATCCAATTTCTCACGTCCAAATTCTCTTATCCAATTTCTCTTGATAACATCCCACTTTTATATAATAGATATCCAAATTCTCTTATCCAATTTCTCACGTCCAAATTCTCTTATCCAAATTCTCTTGATAACATCCCTCTCTAATACAATAGATATCCAATTTATCATCTCCAAATTCTCTTATCCAAATTCTCTTGATAACTTCCCTCTTTTATACAATAGATATCCAATTTATCATCTCCAAATTCTCTTATCCAATTTCTCTTGATAACATCCCTCTTTTATACAATTGATATCCAAATTTTCTTATCCAATTTCTTATGTCCAAATTCTCTTATCCAATTTCTCTTGATAACATCCCTCTTTTATACAATAGATATCCAAATTCTCTTATCCAATTTCTCAGGTCCAAATTCTCTTATTCAAATTCTCTTGAAGGCATCCCTCTTTTATACAATAGATATCCTAATTCTCTTATCCAATTTCTCATGTCCAAATTCTCTTATCCAATTTCTCTTGATAACATCCCTCTTTTATACAATAGACTAGGGCACGGTTTATTTAATGGCTGAGTCCCCCCCCCACAAATTTCAAGTTCTCCCAAATTTCAAGTTTTCCCACAAAATTTCAAGTTCCCCCCAAATTTATGTTTTTCCCCAAAATTTAAGTCCCCCAAAATTGTCATTTCCGCCTATGACAAACTTGCCACGTAGGACAAAGCTTTGTCCTAATAGGATAAGAATCAAAATCATCAAAGGACTGGAAAAAAATGGTCGGAAGAGAAAAAAATTGTCGGAAGAGGGGAGAATAAAAAATGTGGGTGTGTGAGTAGAGAGGGTCAAGGGGCAAAAATACAAAAATCGGGGTTGTATGTGCAAAATTCTCCACCTCCTCTCTTATCCCTCAAAATCTCATCTCTTATATTTGCTATTAATTTCTCTTGATAACATCCCTCTTTTATATAATAGATATCCAAATTCTCATATCTAATTTCTGTTGATAACATCCCTCTTTTATATAATAGATATCCAAATTCACTTATCCAATTCCTCATGTCTAAATTCTCTTATCCAATTTCTCTTGATAACAACCCTCTTTTTCTTATCCAATTTCTCACGACCAAATTCTCTTATCCAATTTCCCTTGATAACATGCCTCTTTTATATAATAGATATCCAAATTCTCTTATCCAATTTCTCATGTCCAAATTCTCTTATCCAATTTCTCTTGATAACATCCCTCTTTTATACAATAGATATCCAAATTCTCTTATCCAATTTCTCAAGTATAAATTCTCTTATCCAATTTCTCTTGATAACATCCCTCTTTTATATAATAGATATCCAAATTCTCTTATCCAGTTTCTCATGTCCATAACATTTCTCTTAAATATAATAGATATCCAAATTCTTTTATCAGATTTCTCTTGATAACATCCCTATTTTATAAAATAGATATCCAAATTCTCTTATCCAATTTCTCATTTCCAAATTCTCTTATCCAATTTCTCTTGATAACATCCCTCTTTTATATAATAGACAGGTCATTACAAGTGCCCATAGGGCACGGTTTATTTAATAGATAGTCCCCCCAACAAATTTCAAAATCCCACAAATTTCAAGTTTTCCCACAAAATTTCAAGTTTCCCCCAAATTTAAAATTTTCCTAAAAATTTACGTCCCTCCAAAATTATCATTGCAACCTATGACAAACTTGCCACGTAGGACAAAGCTTTGTCCTAGTAGGGTAAAATTCAAAATCTCCAAAGGACTGGAAAAAATGATTGCAAAAGGAGAGAATAAAAAGTGTGGGTGTGTGCGTAGGGAGGGTCCAGGGGCAAAAATGCAAAAACCGGGGTTGTATGTGCAAAATTCTCCACCTCCTCTCTTATTCTTAAAAATCGCATCTCTTATATTTTCTCTTATCCAATTTCTCATGTCCAAATTCTCTTATCCAAATTCTCTGATAACATCCATCTTTTATATAATAGATCATATCCGAATTCTCTTATCCAATTTCTCATGTTCAAATTCTCTTATCCAATTTCTCTTGATAACATCCCTCTTTTATATAATAGATATTCAAATTCTTTTATCCAATTTCACTTGATAACATCCCTTTTTTATATAATAGATATCCAAATTCTCTTATCCAATTTCTCATGTCCAAATTCTCTTATCCAATTTCTCTTGATAACATCCCTCTTTTATATAATAGACTAGCCATTACCTGTGCCCATAAGACACGGTTTATTTAATGGCGGAGTCCCCCCAACACAAATTTCAGGTTCCCCCAAATTTCAAGTTTTCCCACTAAATTTAAAGTTTCCCCCCAAATTTAAGTTTTTCCCCAAAATTTAAGTCTCCCAAAATAGTCATTGCCATATATGACAAACTTTCCACGAAGTACAAAGCTTTGTCCTAGTAGAATAAGATTCAAAATCATCATATGACTGGAAAAAAATAGTCGGAAGAGGGGAGAATAAAAAGTGTGGGTGTGTGAAGAGGGAGGGTCCAGGGGCAAAAATGCAAGAATCTGGGATGGATGTGCAAAATTCTCCACCTCCTCTCTTATCCCTCAAAATCTCCTCTCTTATATTTTCTCTTATCTAATTTCTCATGTCTAAATTCTCTTATCCAATTTCTCTTGATAACATCCCTCTTTTATATAATAGATATCCAAATTCTCTTATCCAATTCCACATGTCCAAATTATCTTATCCAATTTCTCTTGATAACATCCCTCTTTTATAGAATAGATATCCAAATTCTCTTATCCAATTTCTCATGTCCAAATTCTCTTATCCAATATCTCTTGATAACATCCCTCTTTTATATAATAGATATCCAAATTTTCTTATCCAATATCTCATGTCCAAATTCTCTTATCCAATTTCTTTTGATAACATCCCTCTTTTATATAATATATATCCAAATTCTCTTATCCAATTTCTTATATCTAAATTCTCTTATCCAATTTCTCATGTCCAAATTCTCTTATCCAATTTCTGTTGATAACATCCCTCTTTCATATAATAGATATCAAAATTCTCTAATCCAATTTCTCATGTCCAAATTGGCTTATCCAATTTCTCTTGATAACATCCCTCTTTTATATAATAGAAATTCTCTAATCCAATTTCTCATGCCCAAATTCTCTTATCCAATTTCTCTTGATAACATTCCTCTTTTATATAATAGATATCCAAATTCTTTTATCAGATTTCTCTTGATAACATCCCTATTTTATAGAATAGATATCCAAATTCTCTTATCCAATTTCTCATTTCCAAATTCTCTTATCCAATTTCTCTTTATGACATCCCACTTTTAAATAATAGACAGGTCATTACCCGTGCCCATAGGACACGGATTATTTAATAGCCGAGTCCCCCCACAAATTTCAAGTTCACCCAAATTTCAAGTTTTCCCACAAAATTTCAAGTTTCCCCGAAATTTAAGTTTTTCCCCAAAATTTAAGTCCATCCAAAATTGTAATTGCCACTTAAGACAAACTTGTCACGTAGGACAAAGCTTTGTCCTAGTAGGATAAGATTCAAAATCTTCAAAGGACTGGAAAAAAAGGATCGGAAGGGGAAGAATAAAAAGTGTGGGTGTGTGCGTAGGGAGGGTCCAGGGGCAAAAATGCAAAATTCGGGGTTCTATGTGCAAAATTCTCAACCTCCTCTCTTATCCCTCAAAATCTCATCTCTTATATTTTCTCTTATCCAATTTCTCATGTCCAAATTCTCTTATCCAATTTCTCTTGATAACATCCCTCTTTTATATAATATATATCCAAATTCTCTTATCCAATTTCTATTGATAACATCCCTCATTTATATAATAGATATCCAAATTCTCTTATCAATTTCTCTTGTTAACATCCCTCTTTAATATAATAGACTAGTCATTACGCGTGCCCATAGGGCACGGTTTATTAAATGGCCGAGTCCCCCCCCACAAATTTCAAGTTCGCCCAAATTACAAGTTTTCCCTCAAAATTGCATGTTTCCCCCCCAAATTTAAGTTTTCCCCCAAATTTGAGTCCCCCAAAATTGTCATTGCCACCTATGACAAACTTGCCACGCAGGACAAAGCTTTGTCCTAGTAGGATAAGATTCAAAATCTTCAAAGGACTGGAAAAAAATGGTCGAAAGAGGGGAGAATAAAAAGTGTGGATGTGTGCGTAGGCAGGGTCCAAGGGCAAAAATGCAAAAATCGTGGTTGTATGTGCAAAATTCTCCACCACCTCTCTTATCCCTCAAAATCGCATCTTTTATATTTTCTCTTATCCAATTTCTCATGTCCAAATTCTCTTAACCAATTTCCCTTGATAACATCCCTCTTTTATATAATAGATTTCCCCCAAATTTAAGTTTTGCCCCAAAATTTAAGTTCTCCAAAATTGTCATTGCCACCTGCGACAAACTTGCCATGTATGACAAATCTTTGTCCTGGTAGGATAAGATTCAAAATCTTCAAAGAACTGGAAAAAAATGGTCGGAAGAGGGGAGAATAAAAAGTGTGGGTGTGTGCGTAGGGAGGGTCCAGGGGCAAAATTGCAAAAATCGGGGTTGCATGTGCAAAATTCTCCACCTCCTCTCTTATCCCTCAAAATCTCATCTCTTATATTTTCTCTTATCCAATTTCTCATGACCAAATTCTCTTATCCAATTTCTCTTGATAACATCCCTCTTTTATATAATAGATATCCAAATTCTGTCATCCAATTCCTCAGGTCCAAATTCTCTTATCCAATTTCTCTTGATAACATCCCTCTTCTATATAATAGATATCGAAATTCTCTTATCCAATTTCTCATGTCCAAATTCTCTTATCCAATTTCTCTTGATAACATACCTCTTTTATATAATAGATATCCAAATTCTCTTATCCAATTTCTCATGTCCAAATTCTCGTATCCAAATTCTCTTGATAACATACCTCTTTTATATAATAGATATCCAAATTCTATTATCCAATTTCTTATGTCCAAATTCTCGTATCCAAATTCTCTTGATAACATCCCTCTTTTATATAATAGATATCCAATTTCTCTTATCCAATTTCTCATGTCCAAATTCTATTATCCAATTTCTCTTGATAACATCCCTCTTTTATATAATAGATATCCAAATTCTTTTATCCAAATTCTCATGTCCAAATTCTCTTATCCAATTTCTCATGTCCAAATTCTATTATCCAATTTCTCTTGATAACATCCCTCTTTTATATAATAGATATCCAAATTCTCTTATCCAATTTCTCATGTCCAAATTCTCTTATCAAATTTCTCTTGATAACATCACTCTTTTATATAATAGATAACCAAATTCTCTTATCCAATTTCTCAGGTCCAAATTTGCTTATCCAATTTCTCTGGATAACATCCCTCTTTTATATAATAGAAATTCTCTTATCCAATTTCTCATATCCAAATTCTCTTATCCAATTTCTCTTGATAACATTCCTCTTTTATATAATAGATATTCAAATTCTTTTATCAGGTTTCTCTTGATAACATCCATATTTTATAGAATAGATATCCAAATTCTCTTATCCAATTTCTCATGTCCAAATTCTCTTATCTGATTTCTCTTTATAACATCCCTCTTTTATATAATAGACTAGTCATTACCCGTGCCCTTAGGGCACGGTTTATTTAATAGCCGAGTCCACCCCACAAATTTCAAGTTCCCCCAAATTTCAAGTTTTCCCACAAAACTTCAAGTTTCCCCCAAATTTAAGTTTTTCCCCAAAATTTAAGTCTCCCCAAAATTGTCATTGCCGCCTATGACAAGCTTGCCACGTAGGATAAAGCTTTGTGTTATTAGGATAAGATTCAAAATCTTCAAAGGACTGGAAAAAAATGGTCGGAAGAGGGGAGAATAAAAAGTGTGGTTGTGTGCGTAAGGAGGGTCCAGGGGCAACAATGCAAAAACCGGGGTTGTATGTGCAAAATTCTCCAACTCCTCCCTTATCCCTCAAAATCTCATCTCTTATATTTTCTCTTATCCAATTTCTCATGTCCAAATTCTCTTATCCAATTTCTCTTGATAACATCCCTCTTTTATGTAATAGATATCCAAACTCTCTTATCCAATTCCTCATGTCCAAATTCTCTTATCCAATTTCTCTTGATAACATCCCTCTTTTATGTAATAGATATCCAAATTCTCTTATCCAATTTCTCATGTCCAAATTCTCTTATCCAATTTCTCTTTATAACATCCCTCTTTTATGTAATAGATATCCATATTCTCTTATTCAATTTCTCATGTCCAAATTCTCTTATCCAATTTCTCTTAATAACATCCCTCTTTTATGTAATAGATATCCAAATTCTCTTATCCAAATTATCTTTATCCAAATTCTCTTGATAAATCTCTTTTTTATATAATAGATATCCAAATTCTCTTATCCAATTTCTCATGTCCAAATTCTCTTATTCAATTTCTCTTGATAACATCCTTCTTTTATGTAATAAATATCCAAATTCTCTTATCCAAATTCTCTTGATAACATCTCTCTTTTATATAATAGATATCCAAATTCTCTTATCCAATTTCTCATGTCCAAATTCTCTTATCCAATTTCTCTTGATAACATCCCTCTTTTATATAATAGATATACAAATTCTCTTATCCAATTTCTCATGTCCAAATTCTCTTATCCAAATTCTCTTGATAATATCTCTCTTTTATATAATAGATATCCAAATTCTCTTATCCAATTTCCCATTTCCAAATTCGCTTATCCAATTTCTCTTGATAACATCCCACTTTTATATAATAGAAATTCTCTTATCCAATTTCTCGTGTCCAAATTCTCTTATCCAATTTCTCTTGTTAACATTCCTCCTTTTATATAGATATCCACATTTTATAGAATAGATATCCAAATTCTATTATCCAGTTTCTCATGTCCAAATTCTCTTATCCAATTTCTCTTGATAGCATCCCTCTTTTATATAATAGATATTTAAATTCTCTTATCCAGTTTCTCATATCCAAATTCTCTTATCCAATTTCTTTTGATAGCATCCCTCTTTTATATAATAGATATCCTAATTCTCTTATCCAGTTTCTCATGTCCAAATTCTCTTATCCAATTTCTCTTGATAGCATCCCTCTTTTATATAATAGATATCCAAATTCTATTATCCAGTTTCTCATGTCCAAATTCTCTTATTCAATTTCTCTTGATAGCATCCCTCTTCTATATAATAGAAATTCCCTTATCAAATTTCTTTTGTCCAAATTCGCTTATCCAATTTCTCTTGATAACATCCTCTTTTATATAATAGATATCCAAATTCTTTTATTAGATTTCTCTTGATAACATCCCTCTTTTACATAATAGTATCCAAATTCTCTTATCCAATTCTCATGTCCAAATTCCTTTATCCAATTTCTCTTGATAACATCTCTCTTTTATATAATAGATATCCAAATTCTCTTATCCAATTTCTCATGTCCAAATTCCCTTATCCAATTTCTCTTGATAATATCCATCTTTTATATAATAGATATCCAAATTCTCTTATCCAATTTCTTGTGTCCAAATTCTCTTCTCCAATTTCTCTTGATAACATCCCTCTTTTATATAATAGATATCCAAATTCTCTTATCCAATTTCTAATGTCCAAATTCTCTTATCCAATTTCTCTTGATAGCATCACTCTTTTATATAATAGGTATCCAAATTCGCTTATCCAGTTTCTCGTGTCCAAATTCTCTTATCCAATTTCTCTTGATAACATCCCTCTTTTATATAATAGATATCCAAATTCTCTTATCCAGTTTCTCGTGTCCAAATTCTCTTATCCAATTTCTCTTATAACATCCCTCTTTTATATAATAGATATCCAAATTCTCTTATCCAGTTTCTCGTGTCCAAATTCTTTTATCCAATTTCTCTTGATAACATCCCTCTTTTATATAATAGATAAGCATAAATTTTCCTTAACTAGAGTGGAGATCAACTAAGTTAACAAAGGTAATCTTTGTCAGAAATATATGCACTTGTTGAGGGTTTAAAGCTGTGAAAAAATTACGGTAATAGATCGATGATTTGTCCACAGAAGAAAGAATAGGTTCATATAGCATATCTTGAACATGTGTTGGTTCCAAAACATCAATTTAAACCTCTGGCATGGATACACTACCTTTGAACGTCTTGTACTAGGGCAAAAAATCATGTTCTTCAACCTCATAATAGCATGACTTGGCAAAGCATACTAACTCATTCGGGAGCCTCGACTTGACCCCCAACACATCCATGCTAATGCGCCTTAGTGTGGCCTTTCAACTAATTCTCAAACAACCCCCTCACAGCTTGCTAGGGATGCCCATGCACCTGAGTGTGCTCAAGACCCATGGTACCATTCAATCAGATGTGCCAGATATCCGACACCCAATGCAGGTGCAAACTGGGGTACCCCACCACCCCAAACAGGTGCAAACCAGCTTACCATAGTGCCCTTTTGGGGTTTTCATGGGGATGCATTGATACATATTTATAGTTTATATGTTAGTGCATGATCCCTTTTTTATGTTTGTGTGCAGATGCACGGGTGCCCCTTTGGGTGTTGTATGACCAACACCACCTTCGCAACAATACCATATATGGATAGGTCAATTTTTCCAAGGTGTATGCATTAGTTAATCTTTATCCGTTGACAAAATCATCCGCCATTCTAGCATAGGGTGCAATAACAATTATTTACAAACCGTCTGTGACAAGGGGCAAGGGTGAGACACTTCTCCCATAGGCACCATAGCATAGGTCCCACGTTCCAGGGTCTTCTTACAGTCTATCTTTTTGTCATGACTCTGACAGTGAGACGTCCCATTATGAAACTTAACCTTCGATATGTTGCAACTCTCATCCAGTCTCTTTTTTCAAGATCACCATAGGACGAATAAACATGATGCTTTCACCCTCAAGAAGTCTTACGACGCCATGGTGGTGTGCGACAGTTATTACCGCATCCTACTTGTTACAACATCCACAAGATGAGCATGTATATAGGCAACAAACACTCTTATCAGGCGGAATTCTAATCATATAAGTACAACCACCAAGATTTGCAAATAAACCCACCAATAAAGAGAAATCCAAGTGAAATAAGAAATTTGTCTAAAGAGTTTGTAAAAACAACTACTTATTAAGAAGATTCGTACAACTATAATGAGTAACATTAAGAGTTTTACCATATTTGATCATGAATCATTTATCCAATATAAATTCGATATGAATAACTTTAATGAGAAACAACTTTTGATGGTAGGTAATCATAGTTTATGAAAAATTAAAGGTTAACCAAATGTTTCTCAGTTTATTTTTTGGAGTCAATGGATGTCGAGTTTACCACATAAAAGGCACAAGGACCTACCCAACAAAAATCCACAGACCCAACAATTCAGGTAGCCCATAAATGGTCCGCGTGCATAACAAATATCTAGTACATGAAAAGACAAAAGGCTTTCAGTATATCGTATATAAAGCTTTCCCTTTAAGCGAAGATGTAATTCATTCAATACTGAGCTTTCTCTCTTAAAATTGTATCTCTTGTCTCTATCAGGTTAACTTGAGCATCAGAGAAGCCAAACGCAAGGACTCCCACCGTGAGTTCCCTCGGTAATAATTTTACTAGTTGCAGTGTGTGCAGATGGTAAGACCTCTCGTGTGAGCCCGACTCGACTCGACACATGTCCATTTGCACACCACATCATTAGGATCAAATTCTAGAAAAGTGAACTTAACTCCAAAGCCAAAAAAACATTAGACAATTGTGTTTACTTTTCTTAATGCACCCCAGCCCCCCCCCCCCCCCAACACAAAAAAATTAATAATAATAATAATAATAATAATAGTAATAATAATAATAATCTGAGTATACATACACTAAAGTAGACTCATCATGCATACCATCAATTTGATGATATGCTGCCTAAAAACTACCATCAAAATTTGCTCATTTAAATCATTCTTGTGGCAATTTTTGTAGCAGACGGTCAATGTGTCGACCACAATCATTCGTAAATTAATTATTAGTTATAACTTTGTTAAGCATAACTAACATGTTGTCCCTGTTGTCCCTTTGTCAGACTGTTAATTTGTTCCTATTTTTACATCCAAATATCACAACGTTTACTTATAGATGACATTGATTGGTATATGAATGAGGTAACACGCTTGAGGGGTAGTTCAGAAAATCTGAATCCTATAAATTTATCCTTCATAAAATTTAACTTTAAACAAAAGCCGTAGTAACCCATCATCCATATATCCAAAGACCAGGCATTGGACCTCCTAAGGGTATCGTGATTCAGTCACATGCTCAACAAAAGGATGTTTTTCATAAATAGATGTGGCTAATATTATTCAGTCGACAGGATGTGCATGGTTATTAATAGCTTTTTCTCCTTGTAGGGCCAGTAGTAATGCACGGAACATATACTCCACACCACAAACAATATTATAGCATGTGTCACAGGTACATTACTATATGACAGCAGCTAGACGATAGGCAGGCAAATAGAAAAAGGTGAAAAGAACCTTAGCTGTGCCCATGCAGAGGATCAATCCGCAAATACCTGAAATCAGAAACGGAAACAGAATTCAATCAGATGAACAAAGTAATCTCTTCAGTTTGGGAAGTAACAATACCGTTTGTATACATTAAGACAATCTTCCAAACTACAGTCAGCTGGCCCAAACAAATTCTTGTTAACAAAGATTAGGTCATACTTCCCAGCTGGTAAGACTAAACAGTTCACCTAGGCACCTAGCTAGAATAAATATTAATAAAATTTTGAACAGAATTATTCTAATTTAATTCGTGTACAAAAAAGCCCAAACACAGTGAACGCACAACCTACCACCAGGTCTTAATGATATGTAAGCGTTGAATTTAAGAGTCAAGCTTAACATTGATAACTGTTGGTCACCTTTCCCGCTCTTGAAAGTGAGTGTTGTTTTTTGTGATTCAAATCCATCGGAGCATTTTTCCCAGGCTGCTCGACCGAGCAGCATGAAGCCGCTGACTGACCGAGCAGGCAGATAGCTGGGGAAGTTTTTCCCTCCGACTCAGGTGACTCCTACTCGGTAGAGTAGGAGGCTACTCAGTCGAGCAGGAAGCTACTCGACCGATCAGCATGGAGAGTTTATTTGCCCGAGCAGCCCGAGGCATTTTGGCTTGAAGAGGGATACTGACACTCAGGCCGAGTAGCTAGGCTACTCGACCGAGTCGACTCGACTCCACCTAGGACATGTCCGCTCGACCGAGCTAGACCGAGCAGACTGCCGACTCGGGCCGAGTCGGCGCGGGCCCATGCGCGAGATGCACGGTTTGGATGCGGTTTCCCCCATTGTTTTGGGTTTGTATTTAACCTATCTATTGTTTTAGATTAGGTTAGGCCTCTATTGAGTTTGGCAAGCCCCCATTGGAGATTGGAGAGAGTTTTAGGGTTTGTGTTCTTGAGAGAAAGGTTTGGTTTTTTTCTTTCTCTTCTTCTTCCATTGATTTCTTCCTCTTGAGTGGATTCGTGAGGGCTTGTTCCATTGACAAGTTATTACTCACACGTGAGGGAGCATTATGTAACCCTAATTGTTTAAATCTCTCTACTAATGGAATCGTCTCGGATTGGATTGCTGGACGTATGTTGTTTACAACTGAACCAGGATAAATTCTCGTGACTGCGATTGATTTATTTGTTGTTGTGATTCGTTTGCTACTTTCTATTGCATGGTCACTTGGGAAATTTTTTGGGTCATTGGGATTAGATTTTTGTTAGCTCTATATTCCTGATCAGTTTATTAAGGTTGGTTTCCGCATTGATCCTAAGGCATTTCGGGTTCACACCCCACAGCAAGTGGTATCAGAGCTTTTGGTTTTATTGCAAAGGACGTTAGTGTCGAAGGAAAGATGGTGTCTTTGGCAACTTTGAACATTGAGAAGTTCACCGGCCGGAATGATTTTCGGATTTGGCAGACGAAGGTGAATAATGTTCTTATGCAGACGGGGTGTTACCAGATCGTATTTGATGTCTCGAATATCGATAAGGAGGTGACTGCATCCGCTAGGGCGAAGATGGAGAGGAAGGCGTACAACGCGATTCAGTTGTCGTTATCAGATAATGTTCTGAGGGAAGCCCTGGATGAGGCGACGGCATCTGATATGTGGAAGAAGCTTGATGGACTCTATATGAAGAAATCATTCACGGGTCGCCTATATTTGCTTCAACAGCTGTATACTCTCAAGATGAAGTCTGGTTCAGCGGTGAAGGATCACATGGATGAATTGAACAGGATTGTGCTAGAGTTGCGTGGTATGGATGTGAAGATTGAAGATGAGCAGCAAGCGGTTATCTTGTTGTCCTCATTGCCTGAAGAGTATAATCAGTTTGTTCGGTCGATGATTTACAACCGGACTACTCTCACCGTGGAAGAGGTGAAGGCGGCGCTTCACACGGTACAACTATGTGGTAAGGTTCAATGTAGAGATCATGTGAGTAACCGCGAGGAGGCATTGCATGTGAGGGGTCGACAGGAAAGGAGAGGATGCTTCAGGAAGAATAATGACCGCTCCAAGTCGAGACACTCATAGGATAGCTTTGCGAACATCACATGCTACAATTGCCATAAGAAGGATCATTATTCGAATCATTGTCCAATCAAGAATAGGAAGAAAGGAAAGGAAAGGAAACCGAGAAGGATTCCGGTTCGGCATCTTTAGGGATTGATGGTGAGCATGTCCATGATGATGGTAGAGATACCGAGATTTTTGCTGCGGGGAGTGCAGGTGATGCCAGTATGGCATCCCTCATGGACAGCGGATGCTCGTATCGTATGACTCCTAATAGGAGTTGGTTCACGACTCACCGTTCCAAGCAAGATGGAGGCTCAATCCTCATGGGGAACAATGTAGTGTGTAGAACTGCGGGTATTGGAACCGTTCGGATAAAGATGCATGATGGCATAGTGCATACACTTGCTGATGTGAGGCATGTCCCAGATTTGCAGAAGAGCCTAATCTCCATAGGCGTGTTGGACAATGCTGGATGTAAGTGGGAATTTGAGAAAGACCAACTTCGAGTTTCGAAAGGAGCCATGGTTGTGATGAAGGGAAAGAAAATTAGAAACCTATATGCCCTTCAAGGTACCACAGTTGAAGGTGAAGCAGACGTAAGCACTACGAGCGCAGTTTCCGAAGATTCGGCCAAGTTATGGCATTATTGTTTGGGTCATCTGTGTGACAAAACACTTGATGTACTCCAAAGAAGAAAGTTGATTGAAGCCTCGAATGAGAGTGTAGAGTTCTGCGAATCATGTGTGTACGGTAAGAAGACAAAGCTGCAGTTTAACACGGGGAAGCATACTAGCGGAGGACCACTTGACTTGTACACACTGATGTGTGGGGACCGTGCCCAGTGCCGTCAAGAGGGGGAGCTAAGTACTTTGTCTTGTTTACTGATGACTACTCTCGCAAAGTTTGGATGTACTTGATGAAGTCAAAGGACCAGACTTTTGATATGTTTCGAAAGTGGAAGACCATGGTGAAGAAGCAAACAGGAAGGCACGTGAAGGTGCTTAGATCTGACAATGGAGGTGAGTTTACCTCGAGGGAGTTTGGAAATTTCTGCAAACTCCATGGGATCCGCAGACACCTTAGCACACCCGATGATCCGCAGTCGAATGGTGTGGTGGAGCAGTGAATAAAACATTGTTGGAGAGAGTGCGGTGTTTGAGGCACTCAGCCGGTTTGGGGAAAAAATTCTGGAGAGAGATACTCTCGACTGTTGTGCACATTGTGAACAGAGTTCCTTCAGTAACGATTGGCTACAAGATCCCTGAGGAGATGGGGAGTGGTGAATCTGGAGATTACTCGTACTTGCGCATTGTGGGTTGCCCGGCATACGTGTACGAGAGGGATGACAAATTGGATCCAAGAGCAAAGAAGTGTGTCTTTCTTGGATATGGCCACGACGTCAAGGGATATCGTTTGTGGGATCCAGAGGGTCAAAAAGCGATATTGAGCCGACATGTCACTTTTGATGAGGATGCAATGCACAGGGCAGAGCATTCTCGCTCAAAAGATGACACGTCTGCAGAGGAGATTTCACCGGAGAGGGTTGATCTTCCGGTCCAGCCCACTCAGCGACCAGGCAAAGAGTTGATGATCGATGCTCCAGTTGATGGAGATGATGAGGTCCATGCTGAGGACCATGTGCAGACACCCTTTACATCTCAGGTACGTGTTGACACTTATGCAGGTGATGATGGAACGCGGAGATCGAAGAGGGTGAAGAAAGCGCTAGAAAGATTGGGAGCATGGGATTATGCAGGTTATTCTTTCGATGATATGGCTTCTTATGCACTCAACCTAGAGCATGAGGAGCCAGCGACATATGGTGGAGCCATAGTCTCGGGAGATGCCGCTCAGTGGCAAAGAGCTATGGAGGAGGAGATGGAGTCCCTTCACCGGAACGAAACTTGGGATTTGGTGTCGTTACCTAGCGAGAAGCGTGCTATTGGTTGTCGTTGGATATACAAAGTCAAAGAAGGTTCAACTCAAGATGGGAACAATGTCAGGTACAAGGCAAGGTTGGTTGCCAAGGGATTTGCACAACGGAAGGGTGAAGACTACAACGAGATATTCTCACCGGTTGTGCGTCACACGTCCATTCGTGTGTTATTGACGCTAGTTGCTAGCATGGACATGGAGTTGGAGCAACTCGATGTGAAGACCACCTTTCTGCATGGAGGCCTTGATGAGAAAATCTATATGCAGCAGCCTGAAGGGTTCATAGTTGAAGAGAAATAGACTTTGGTGTGCAGGTTGAAGAAATCGTTGTACGGGTTGAAGCAGTCACCCAGGCAGTGGTACAAATGATTCGATAGCTTCATGATGGGAGTAGGCTTCGAGAGGAGCATCAAGGATCAATGTGTGTATGTTCGCACACTTGAGAATGGCTTGAGGATTTATTTGTTGCTCTATGTGGATGACATGCTAATTGCTTCTAATAGCATGTCAGAGGTGAAGAAGCTGAAGGAGAAGCTAGGCAAGAATTTGACATGAAGGATTTGGGGCCCGCTAAGAAGATTCTCGGAATGGAGATTTTTCAAGATCGAAAGAAGCATGAGCTTAGATTGTCACAGAAGGGGTATATTCAGAAGGTACTAGCCCGGTTTGGAATGGATAGTGCGAAGCCCGTAGCAACACCTTTGGGAGCAGCTCGTTTTCAGCTGTCGGCAAGTCAGTCGCCAGTCGCCAAGCACCGATGAGGAGAAGACTTACATGTCTCAGGTGCCATATGCAAATGCAGTAGGAAGCTTGATGTACGCGATGGTTTGGACACGTCTAGATATTGCACAGGCCGTGGCAGTGGTTAGTAGGTATATGGCTAATCCTGTCAAGGAGCATTGGCAGGCCGTCAAGTGGATTCTGAGATATCTGCGAGGCACAGCGAGTGTCGGGATCCTCTATGGGAGAGGAGACGGAAAGGTGCTGATAGCTTACTGCGATAGCGACTACGCCGGTGATAGAGACAGTCGGCGATCTACCACGGGGTATGTGTTCAGTTTGGGCACTGCCGTGGTATCGTGGAGGTCGGTCTTACAGTCTGGGGTTGCGCTATCAACCACTGAGGCCGAGTTGATTGCAGCGGTGGAAGCTGTGAAGGAAGCCAAGTATTTGAGGAGTCTGCTGAGAGATTAGAGGCGTGTCGCAGAGTTCGTCACATGTGCATTGTGATAGCCAGAGTGTCATTCATCTGGCAAAGCACTAGGCATATAGTTCGAGGACGAAGCATATTGAGGTGCGTGATTCCTTCCTTAAGTTGGAGAAAAAGGAAATAGAGCTTCAGAAGATCCTAACTGATTTGAACCCCGTAAACATGTTTACCAAGCCAGTTCCCGCCGTCAAGCTCCAGGTTTGCATGGAGCTGATTTCCTTGTTGGCACTGGAGGACGCGTTTTCCGAGACGATGATGATTTTAGAGTGTGTGTCGTTACAGCGTGGAGCAGCTGGAGTCATTGGTGAAGAGATTTGAATCAAGGTAGAGTGTTGTTTTTTGTGATTCAAATCCATCTGCGCATTTTTCCCAGGTGACTCGATCGAATAGCAGGCTGCTCGGTCTAGCAGCAATCTACTCGACCGAGCAGCATGAAGCCACTGGCAGACCGAGCAGGCAGAGAGCTGTGGAAGTTTTCCCCTCCGACTCGGGTGACTCTTACTCGGTCGAGTAGTAGGCTACTCGGTCGAGCAGGAAGCTACTCGACCGAGCAGCATGGAGAGTTTATTTGCCCGAGCAGCCCGAGACATTTTGGCTTGAATATGGATACTGACACTTGGGTCGAGTAGCTAGGCTACTCGACCGAGTCGACTCGACTCCACCTAGGGCGTGTCCGCACGACCGAGCTCGACCGAGCAGACTGCCGACTCGGGCCGAGTCGGCGCGGGCCCATGCGCGAGATGCACGGTTTGGATGCGGTTTTTTCCCATTGTTTTGGGTTTGTATTTAACCTATCTATTGTTTTAGATTAGGTTAGGACTCTATTGAGTTTGGCAAGCCTCCATTGAGTTTTGAAAGGCCTCGTGTTACCCCCATTGGAGATTGGAGAGAGTTTTAGGGTTTGTGTTCTTGAGAGAAAGGTTTGGTTTTTTGCTTTCTCTTCTTCCATTGATTTCTTCCTCTTGAGTGGATTCGTGAGGGCTTGTTCCGTTGACAAGTTATTACTCACGCGTGAGGGAGCATTTTGTAACCCTGACTGTTTGGATCTCTCTACTAGTGAAATCGTCTCGGATTGGATTACTGGGCGTAGGTTGTTTACAACCGAACCAGGGTAAATTCTCTTGTGTCTGCGATTGATTTATTTGTTGCTTTGATTCGTTTGCTACTTTCTATTGCAAGGTCACTTGGGAATTTTGTTGGGTCATTGGGATTAGATTTTTGCTAGCTCTATATTCCTGATCAGTTTATTAGGGTTGGTTTCCGCATTGATCCTAAAGCGTTTCGGGTTCACATACCCCAACAGTGAGAACAGCCTTGTAAGCATCTCAATCATTGAATATACTATTTGTGAGATACACAACTCATAAGAGTGGTAAGATGTTGATGCTTCCTGTGGGTCAAGGAGAGCAATGCTAGACAACACAAAAATGACGAGACTATTGTGGTATGTTGCCAGGTTTTATGTAAGATTATTCTAGTGTAGCATCCTAATCTGAACTTACAATTATCAAACCAACTTCTAAGCACCTCAAATCAATTAACCTTCATAATCAAAAATACACAAGTCATTTTTCAAGTATGAAAGGATGCATTTTTCCTTTATAAATCATTGAAATCGTTTTTCATGTAGATCCACTAGCCTATGAGTACATAACAAAATCACACACCTTGAAATTATTTTAAACGTAGTGAAAAGGACAGAAGTTCAAAGCAAAGTACAGATCTCCATTCTATCCCGATAAAATATATGAAAAGGTGGTCAAGCAGAATCCTTAGAGCTATGTATGTAACTAATTTGATTTATGGATTTAATTCCCTCCATAAAACTTTCCTTTCTTACTATCAATTTAAGATCCCAGATGTAGCATGGGCATCAACATGTACCCACCCATTCGCAATGATGTCTTGTTCGTTTAATGAACTGTGCACAAATTCGAAGGTCATTCCACTTCAAATAACCAGAAAACCGAATCTACTTTCTTTAAAAATCTCCTCCCAGCTAGACTTCCAATTGATAGAAGTACCAACAATTTAGAATGTAAAGCTGTTAATACTTGGGAAAAAGCATCAATACCTAGAAAAATTAAGGGGTTTTTAGAATTCGGTCCCCCCAAAATGGGCTATTCGAAAAGAGTCCCCCAAATCATAGCATTTGCAAATTGGTCCCCAAATCTTTTAAAACACTCGAAAAGAGTCCTTTTGGACGAATTCTGTTATCAGGCTTAACTCGGGTGTAGTTTAAGCTGGGTTATACCCGAGTTAACCCAAACCCCTCCCAAACCCACATCCTCTCCTTTCTCTCACTCTCCCTCTTTCCTCACCTCAAGAAATTTACGAAATCCCCACATCTTCTCCAGCGGAGGAGATAGAGACGGCCGAAGAGGTGGAGCCATCGCTAAAAGATGAGGGAGGCTAATGAGTCGAGCGAATGCTGAGGGATCTGGGAGAGGACGAGGGTTAGTAGCTCGTCGGAGAGGCGGGCGGTGAGGTCAGGGGCGACTGGGAGGGGGAATATGAGCGGTCGGGGGCGGTGGGCATGGGATTTGGCGGGATATAGGGTTAGGTTGTGGTCGCCGGGGAGCTCCACTGCCCCCTTCGTTGCCCGCATCTCCTCCGCTAACCCCCACATCTCCTTCAACCGCCTCCCTCCCGGCTCCCTCCCTCCCACCGCCCTCCACCAATCATGAGGCCCTCGCCTTCGAGCTTATCCTCCTCTCTAACCCAAGCAAGAGAAAAAAGAGTTCCAAAATCAAACACCAAGATCTAATCCCAATCAAATTTTCTATTAGAGTAGACGGAATATTCCTCTCAGATCTAACACTTCTTAACCCGAGTGACACTTTTCGAGTGTTTTAAAAGATTTGGGGGACCAATTCGCAAATGCTATGATTTGGGGAACTCTTTTCGAATAACCCATTTTTTTGGTAGACCGAATTCTAAAAAACCCAAAAATTAAATAAAGCTTGTACCATTGTGTAAGCACATCCTCAAATGTATCCTTTAAACCATTTTGGTATGCCCTAAGCAATATGAAACAGAAATTCAGACATGAAAGGTTACTATACACTTTAGTCGCATTGATGGAACTAGGATTACGGAAAAGTCATGACTTGACAATAATTGTGCCATAATTGCTTGACTGTGAAACTCAGTCTTTTAGCAGTTAAAGCATGCCAAAAGTCAAGCTGATAGTATTCCTTTAAATTTGTTAGAATATAATATTGTATGTGGTGTTTTCTACTAAATTATGATACCACTATAAATAATAAAGTATTTGAGTAAGAGAGGTTGACTACCTCTCTAAAACATTTCTCCTACAATACCTAATCTCTGATTTCATCACGATATCAGAGCCTGACCCCAAACTTATGTTAATTTTTATAATAGGGTCCACAAATCTCCACATTGGTATGAAATTGTCCAATTGTGCCCACTGGCCCAATTGGTTTTGCTCATGGGCGTTCTCCCAAAAAGCCTCGTACCAATGGAGATTTCAAGCCTATTATAATCCCAAAACTCCCTTTCTCACAACCGACGTGGGACTATGTTCACATCCCAACAATCCTCCCCTCGAACAAAGGCACACATCGAGCCTCCACTTGAATGATCATCCATCTTCCCTTGCTCAATCAAGCCAATCATTCAGCTCCCACTGCGTTAGAGGCACGCCTTGCATCAAGCTCGAATATTGCTCGAGAGCTCTTGCCTCTATAGACCGTGGTCGAGAGCCTTGCTCTACAAGACCAACTCCACCTATCACTGCGTTGGAGCACACGCCTTACGTGAAGTGCCTGTAGTAGCTCCTCTCTTCACCGTGTGTGGGGTAGAGTGTGAGAGGCCATACACGCACCATGAAGGACTGGATTAACCAGTTGCTAAAGGAGCATCAACCCGGTTAACCGAACAACTGGAGCTCCCCCGTCTTTCCAATAGAGCACTGCAGATCCTTACATCATTCACCATGGAGCCAGCCATCTTTAGTGAGGAATCCGGAGGATCAAACAACATCGGGAGTACATGGTTTGGCTCTGATACCATGTTAATTTTTATAATAGGGTCCACAAATCTCCACATTGGTATGATATTGTCCAATTGTGCCGACTGGCCCAACTGTTTTGCTCTTGCTCTTGCTCTTGCTCTTGCTCTTGGGCTTTTCCCCAAAAGGCCTTATATCAGTGGAGATTTAAGGCCTATTATGAACCCAAGACCCCTTCTCACAACCGATGTGGGACTATGTTCACAGCCCAAAGATGTTTGCTCGGTCGAGCGGTTTGAGCGCTCGACCGAGCTATATACACAGGGAGTTGGAGTTCTGCAGAGCAAAGCGCTCGGTTAGACGCTCGACCAAGCGTAGTAGACGCTCGACCGAGCGCCCCGTTCATCCACCCAGAAGCTGCTACAGCAAAGCGGCCACTCGACCGAGAGGTGCACGGCCCAGGTTTTTAAGTCGACGGTTCAGATGGGTTTCCAGGCTCGTTTTTGATACCCTATTTAATCTAATGGTTGATTAGATTAGGGTTAACACAATTTTCAGATCTGGAGGAAGAGGAGAGTTTGAGCCAACGCCATTGAAGATTTTTGTCGAGAGATTAGGGCTAGGAGTTTGTGATTGGAGTTGAGTGATTCTCTCCTTATCTCATTTGTTTTCTCTTCCATGAGTGAGTTTGTGAGAACTTGTGCATCTAGCCAAGTTATTATTCACATGAGCGGAAGAACGATTGTAATCCCTTTGAAGATCTCTTTGATAGTGGTATCATCTCGGAAGTTGCTGAATGTAGATTGTGTGCAACCGAACCAGGGTAAACTTTTGTATCTGCGTTTTGATTGATTTGTTGCTACTTCGTTTGCTGCTTTACCCAACAAGATCGTATGGATTTTGTTGGGTTATTTGAGTATCCAATTTTTGCTAGTCCTATATTTCTGATCAGCTTTTAGGCTTGGTTGTTTCCGCGGGGATCTCAATTTGGTCGGTTTAATTCCCAACAACTTAATCATAAATTAGATTAGTTGGTCCTAACCCAAATACCATTATTACTCATTTTTGCATTCAAGCACATCAGGTCAAGTGTATCACATTGATTGTTTATGTTGATGACATGGTGCCAGTGATTACTCGACATGATAATGAGTGGATCATATCATTGAATGCATAATCGCAACGACACTTCCAGACAAAAGATCTTGGTCTATTGTACTACTTTCTTGGTTTATGGATAGCTAGATCATGAGAATGGATTGTGTTATCACAAAAGAAATATTTATTGGATATGCTTGCAGAGACTGATATCTAGATGTTATTTAGTCTGCTTTGTATGCATCCAAGCTCGAAGTTGTCGGATCAGGAAAAGTCACTAGGTGTCCCTGGGTGGTACATGACGCCTGAAAATTGAACATTTCACAGTGATTCGACCAGATATTACGTATCCAGTGAGTGTAGTCAATCTATTCATGTCAGCTCTGATACCATAAAGAAAATAACGATGGGATGTTTTAGGAGAAATCTTCGAGGGGGTTAATCAAACTCTTTCAACTGGATACTTTATTATACATGATGGTATCATAATTCAGTTTTACATAAAATACCATGTATAATATTATATTCTAACAAATTTAATACCATTGTAACTGCTGGCTTGAATTTGTTAGATAATATATGCATGCTTGGATTTGACTTGCTGGCTTGAATTTGGCTTGCTAGCTAACTATTGTATATAGCTAATACAGATTTATTATGCATTGAAAGTCTCGAACAGCGTAGTACCTGAAGTCACATCAATAACACACTAACAATAACAAAAATCTTTATAGCAAACGCTTCAAATTAGCTCTTGTACTTTCTTTCATCATGCAACTCTAATAAGAATCATATCCTCAGTTAAGGGCATGTTTCTTTGTGGGGAAAAAGGCCGAGAAAGTTAAAAATTGCTACTGTGGGATGTCACTTCTAGCACTATTCATCACTTTCTCGTTGCCTCGTTTCCCTCGTGTGTTTCCCTGCGGAGAATTCTCGCTGCGATTCCTCGCGACTCTGTCTCCGACGTGTCGCCGCACTTTCCTCCCCTTGAAATCTCCGCTTTTTGCGGGGATTGCAGCTGGAATTCCTCACTTTGGGCCCCACCTCGTTCCTTCCACCCCTCTTCCATTGCGCGGGAGACAACGGCTGGCTGAAAAATCCAAGTTGCGGTAGGATAGCGGCCGATCTTCGTTGCCTAGGGTTTCAAAAGGGTTTCGCAATGGATCGAAGGGCGTATTTTCTGATTGTGTGCCAAGCTTGGGGCATTTCAGCTCCGTCGAAGCTCTGTGCAGAACCCTAGCTGATCGGTGACGTTCGAGCTGATTTTTCTACGATTCCTTGCGCCTCGGTACAATTTCTGAAGCCCTAATTTTAATTTTGATGGGTTCTCTTGCTGCCATGGGTTATTGCTATGCTCGCATGATCTGAATGGGTGCATGTTGATAGGGTTTCGAAATTTTGAGGTATCGCACCACTCTGCTGTGATGAATATTTGATTTTCTGATGCTGTGAATGGGTGAATGATGCTAGGGTTTCGAATATTTGGGATTTCGCAACCAATCAATTCGATGATTATCTGATTTTATGATGTGATTTGATGGGTGATGCTAGGGTTTCGAAATTTTGGGCTTTCTCACCCATTTGCTTCGATGAATTTCTGATTTTTCTGATGTTGGGATTAGGGGCATGATGCTAGTGAATGATCCCCACTTATAAAAAATGCGAAACCTACATGCTCATAATCCACGCAAAGACACAGGCCCTTAGGTGTGCATATTCCAAAAAGCCCAATGATGAAAAATTATAAATGAATTTGGTATGGGTGGCTGTGGAAAAGTCATATATGCTGGATGGCTTGCTCGATGGTTCCATTTAATAACCTATTTGTGCATCACAGTGTTTGCTATTTTTCTGAATTGAAAGGGATTAGTTTTGAAATTTTAACATTGTGTCGATTTCAATATAAATGAACAAAATTTTGGATTTTTTGTAATTTACAATGTAATTTTAATGTGTTTAGTATTTATGATTTTTGTGTCAATTTGACCGTTTTTAGTGAAACAATTATAAATGAACAAAATTTTTTACCTTGATTTATGACGGTTGATTTATGGTTTGACATGGACGGAGCAACGGTAAAACAACCAGTTGTGAAAATGATTATTCATATATTCTCAAGGCTACAATTTTGGATATGTACAAATTTAGATGAAATGGGTTTTTCATATTTTCATATGATATGAATTTAATTCATATTGGCTAACAAAGGGTTTAAATTTTTTCCTGCCATAAGTTATATTAGGATGCTGGATAGCCACGTGTATCGTTTTCGCATAACCTACTTTCTGGTAATATCTTATGTCAATCATCACTTACGCGTTAAGTTATGTTTGAAGCAATTAAGGTGGACATAGATATACAATGAGACCATTCGTCTTGTGATTTATGTACCTCTGCCGCGGCGGCAATAATGTTTGTCATCTTAGCTTTACAACTTGACAATTCCGCTAGGCCCGACCCTATACCTAGAGAGCCATCAGCTATGCGGGATCTGCATAGAAAATCCTACATGCGAAAAACTCTGTATGGGTCTGAAAGTAGCTGTTTGCACTACCTATGAATGCGAAGACATGCTTTCATGAATCTTGCATTATTAATGCGACAGTGTGATCTTCTCAAGGACACTATTCATGCATCCGTCGAGGAGCAGGTGGCCATGTTCTTGCATATTGTAGGGCACAAGTCAAAGAATAGAGTCATGCAAGTGGATTTTATTAGGGGCGGGGGACAGCTAGCCGTTATTTTAACAAAGTGATGGTGGTACTGTGTGCACTTCGGGATATGTTCGTGAAGCAAGCTCCTAATGAGACGCCACCAGAGATAGTCAATAATCCAAATTGATTCCCATTTTTAAGGTATGTGTGATTATCTGTATATGTTTCAGTAAATAAGTATCTTAATGGGGATTGCAAATTGGTCTCATTTAATACGTTGTAGGACTGCATCGGTCTCATTAGGGGCGGGGGACAGCTAGCCGTTATTTTAACAAAGTGATGGTGGTACTGTGTGCACTTCGGGATATGTTCGTGAAGCAAGCTCCTAATGAGACGCCACCGGAGATAGTCAATAATCCAAATTGATTCCCATTTTTAAGGTATGTGTGATTATCTGTATATGTTTCAGTAAATAAGTATCTTAATGGGGATTGCAAATTGGTCTCATTTAATACGTTGTAGGACTGCATCGGTCTCATTGATGGGACGCACATAGATGCCATGCTACCAGCAAGGCTCGTACCCCGCTTTAGAGGGTGAAAGGGGGTTACGCAAAATGTGCTAGCAGCTGTTACTCCAAATAAAAGATTCACATACGTACTAGTCAGGTGGGAAGGATCCGCAAATGATTTTAAGGTCATGAAAGATGCATTGTCTTTACCCCCCACTGGGGCTTCGAGTGTATGAAGGTAATATGCATAAATTTACATATAAATTATAATTACGTATCTCAGAAAGCGTTGGATCATAAACTTGTTTTCTTTGTTCGAATGTAGAAAAATATTACCTATGCGATGCTGTATATACTACAATGCCAGGACTCATATCTCCATACAGGGGAGTTGGATACTATTTGAAGGACCATACTGATCGGGTTCCACAAAATCGACGAGAGCTATTCAACCTACGCCAACATTAAGATCAAAGATCGAGTCGACATTTAGTATCCTAAAGAACAAGTTTAAATTATTGACATCCAAGCCTCACTACCCATTCAAAAGTCAGGTCGATACCGTACTATCGTGCACTGTTTTGCATAATTACATCCAAATTGCAAATCCTCATGACCCCCACCTAACTGAAGATGGCGATGGGTTTGAGGAGGATGTAGATGGTATCGATGATCAGGATGACGATGTTATTGATCTATCCCAACAGGTGACCGTTCGTGAACAACCCGAACAACGAGATCGCTGGAAAATGCACAGGGAGCAGATAGCTTGGGATATGTGGGTGGACTACTTCAACATAAATAATAACGGGAACACATTAGAGCATGGGTTATAAGGGGGTCGTAATAATTGCATACTAAGTCTGAACATTTTAACATTGTGCCTCGATTATTGCATTATGTTTGATGTGTTAAGTATGACAATATTTTCATGCTTTGGCTTATCCTTTCAATAATTTACAATTCTGTACTTTTATACACCATGCGGTATAGTTTCAAATAAAATGATGGTTGGATGTTTATTTTAAAATTATGCATTTTCATTATCATAATATTGATGTTGTAGGGATGGAATGATCTTCAAAATCAGGGCATGAGGAAGATCCATACCTGGATGGGAGTGATCTAATGCATCAATTTTATGAAAATGTATATGGGACACAATGTGGAGAAGCAGAAAGGAGGGTGGGTCCCCTTCTCAACCGACCAATTCCCATTAGGATGCCTCCTATCCCCTACCAAATGCATGGATTCCAAGCTGGTGGGCATGGAATGACATATCCACAATATGGCAATTTCAACTTGCCAATGCAAATGCCAATGTCAATGCCATCGCATAGTGGCCATGGGTATATGAATATGCTCCAAGGGGGAGAAATACCCACTTTCAGAAGCCCCTCGTCTCATGGTGCCTTTGCTATGCCAACGCCACCAAGTGGCAATGAAAGAAATCCCGGCAGTGACTCCTTGAGGAAGTCGAGCCGGCGTAGCGAGGATACCGAGGGGTCTGTATCAAGTCCCAGTAAAAAGTATAAGCAATCTTCCTCTTCTTCACACCACAACAAACTTTGGAAGCCCGAGCACGATTTCACCCGTATTCCATTCCTAGCTGAACTTGCACGGCAGGGCCTTAAAGTCGATAAGACATTTAAAGGGACCGCATTCAATGCCGCTGCAGCAGAAATCAATAACACTCATGGAAAAACGTTCACAAGTGGTAATGTGAAAAATCACATGAAAGCATTGAAGACATGTCTCAAGGATGTTTATGAGTGCATGGAAATAAGCGGGGCTGGATGGGATGCGGAAAGAAAGATAATTGAGCTAGATCCGGAAACTTATGACACGTGGGTGTCG
Source organism: Scilla litardierei (assembly GCA_030789695.1). Classification (NCBI taxonomy): domain Eukaryota; kingdom Viridiplantae; phylum Streptophyta; class Magnoliopsida; order Asparagales; family Asparagaceae; genus Scilla; species Scilla litardierei. Next base: position 337,334,647 of record CM061133.1, read on the forward strand.
GTAATTACTGATATCTTATATATAGGATATGTGCTAGTACATTAAATATAGCTATGAATGGTATGTTCATATATGCTCTGCTAATCGTTCAGGCAAACCATCGGATGCGTGCTTATGTGAACCAACCCATACCATGGTTTGACGATCTGGTTGTCATCATTAGGGATGACGTAGCACGGAGGGATTTGTCAAGGTCCTTGTTCGATAGCTTTGGTGGCCCATTTTCTGGAGGGGAAGGAGAGCCCGTAATGCCTGATCCGACACATATTCCTACTCCACCCCCTATGTCCCTGAGGACATAGCCACACAAGCGTCGACATGAGATTGTCCACAAGGGAGACAAGAAATGCTACCCCACCTTCTTTGGGGAAGAAGAAACATCGGCGACGTGCCTTGAGGGACGATCCGGACGTAATGCGAGATATAGCCGCTAATGTGAAAGAGGTTGCGGATGCTATACGGAGCGCACACTCCCACTGGACAAAAACTCTTGCACAGCGTGTGTATGAGTTTACGGAGTATCCTCCCGACCTCTTGTTAAAGTTGTTTAAAGACTTAAGCATGAATGAGCTGGTGGGTCGACAATTTTTGGTCATGCCACAATCGGGTCGGAAGATTATGCTTGAGGAGTTAGTTGCTGAAATGGAAAATGACTTGCGTGAAGCAGGTTATGAAAAAGGATATGGCAAAGGAAAGATATGAGGATGGGTGGGCCCTATGGCATTGAGGTTGGGGGGAAGGGATTCTGGTAAATGTTGGTGAAGGTGTTACGGTAGGTTGGGTATGGGTATTATGTTGAGATCGGGATGTTAGTGAGGTGGGTATAGCCTTTAGGGTCTGTATCAAGTCTCATTGTTTCAGTTTTTGGGGCATGCCTCTTTGATGCTGGTTGTGTGGGTGGTATGGGCATGGCTCCTTGTTTCAGTTTTTGGGGCATTCCTCTTTGTTGCTGATTTGGGGCATGGCATATTGTTTCTGGGTGAGTTTTTGTGAAACAAATTGGCAAGTTGGTTCAGGTTTTTGGGCATGGCTCTTTGTTACTGGGTGTGATTTTTTGTTTCATTTGTGCATGGCTACTTGGTTCAGTTTTTTGGTGCATGTCTCCTTGTTGCTATTTGTGTTTATGTGAAACAAATGGGCATGGCTCCTTGGATCAGGTTTTGCGGCATGGCTCCTTGTTGCTGGGTGTGATTTTCTGAAACATATGTGCATGGCTACTTGGTTCAGTTTTTTGGTGCATTGCTCATTGTTGCTATTTGTGTTTATGTGAAACGTATGGGCATGGCTCCTTGGATCATGTTTTGAGGCATGGCTTCTTGTTGTGTGGTGCGATTTTATGCAACATATGTGCATGCTTCTTGGTTCAGGTTATGGGGCATGGCTCTTTGTTGCTGCTTGTATTTTTTTGAAACATATGGGCTTGGCTACTTGGTTCAGTTTTTAGGGGCATGGCACCTTGTTGCTTTTTGTGTTTATGGTGCCTTCACATATAGGCATGACTCCTAGTTTCAATTTTTGTTTATGGCTCCTTGTTGATGCTTACATATAGCCCAATGATGAAGATAATTATTTGATCCCTTTGTCCCTTGGTTATGCATAAATAGTTGGTACTAGGCTTGATGGTTCCATTACTCCCTAATGATGTATTTTAGTGAGATACATTGAAAATCAAAAGAATTGATATGGACTGTATGTATCAGTCTATGAGATGGGTGAAGGTAAAATGAGGGGGTGATATGTGATGGAGCAACTACCTATGACCACCATGTTTTCTCGATAAATTAAATTTCTTCCTGAGGGATTATGTATCACAAAAACACAAACAGCAACAAGAAGCCATGCCCATATGTTTCAGCCCTATGATGATGAACATATAATGATCAATTTGTCCCTCGGTTATGAAGAACAAGTGGTATTTGGCGAGAAGGTTCATTCATAATGAGCAACCACCTAATACATACTTAATGTTATAAAACATGTTTACCTGAGGGCTTTAATTTAGTAATATTTTAATTATGTATTGGGTTCAGTTTTTGGGGCATGTCTCCTTGTTGCCGGTTGTGTTTCTTGAAACATATGTGCATGCCTCCTTGTTTCAGTTTTTGGGCCATGACTCATTGTTGTTGCTTGTGTTTGTGCATAGCTCCTTATTTTTGTTTCAGTTTTTGGGGCATGACTCTTTGAAACATATGTGCATGGCTCCTTGGTTCAATTTTTGGGGCATGACTCCTTGTTGCTGCTTGTGTTTTTATGAAACATATTTGCATGGCTCCTTGTTTTAGTTTTTGGGGCATGACTCATTGTTGCTGCTTGTGTTTTTTTGAAACAAATGGGCATGGCTCCTTGTTTCAGTTTGAGCAAGCATGACTCATTGTTGCTGCATGTGTTTTTTTGAAACATATGTGCATGGCTCCTTATTTCAGTTTTTGGAGCATAACTCATTGTTGCTGCTTGTGTTTTTTTGAAAGATATGTGCATGGCTCCAAGTTTCAGTTTTTGGGGCATGACTCCTTATTGCTGGTTGTGTTTTCTTGAAACATATGTGCATGGCTCCTTGTTTCAGTTTTTGGGGCATGACTTCTTGTTGCTACTAGTGTTTTCTTGAAACATATGTGCATGGCTCCTTGTTCCAGCTTTTGAGGCATGACTCCTTATTGCTGCTTGTGTTTTTTGAAACATATTTGCATGGCTCTAAGTTTCAGTTTTTGGGGGCATGACTCCTTGTTGCTGGTTGTGTTTTCTTGAAAAATATGTGCATGGCTTCTTGTTTCAGTTTTTGGGGCATGACTCCTTATTGCTGCTTGTGGTTTGTTGAAGCATATGTGCATGGCTCCTTGTTTCAGTTTTTGGGGCATGACTCTTTGTTGCTGATTGTGGTTTTTTGAAACATATGTGCATGGCTTCTTGTTTCAGTTTTTGGGTCATGACTCCTTGTTGCTGGTTGTGTTTTTATGAAACAAATGGGCATGGCTCCTTGTTTCAGTTTTTGGGGCATGACTCCTTGTTGCTTCTTGTGATTTTTTGATACATATGTGCATGGCTCCTTGTTTCAATTTTTGGGGCATGACTCATTTTTGCTGCTTGTGTTTTTATGAAACATATGTGTGCGGCTCCTTGTTTCAAGTTTTGGGGCATGACTCCTCGTTGCTGGTTGGGTTTTCTTAAAACATATGTGCATTGCTCCTTGTTTCAGTTTTTGGGACATGACTTCTTATTACTGCTTGTGTTTTTTTGAAACATATGTGCATGGCTCCCTGTTTCAATTTTTGGGGCATGACTCATTGTTGCCGCTTGTGTTTTTATGAAACATATGTGCATGGCTCCTTGTTTCAGTTTTTGGGGCATGACTTCTTGTTGCTGGTTGTGTTTTCTTGAAACATATGTGCATTGCTCCTTGTTTCAGTTTTTGGGGCATGACCACTTCTTGCTACTTGTGTTTCCTTGAAACATATGTGCATGGCTCCTTGTTTCAGTTTTTGGGGCATTACTCGTTGCTGGTTGTGTTTTCTTGAAACATATGTGCATGGCTCCTTGTTTCAGTTTTTGGGGGCATGACTCCGTGTTGCTGCTTGTGTTTTTTTTGAAACATATGTGCATGTCTCCTTGTTTCATTTTTTTGAGGCATGACTCCTTGTTGTAGCTTGTGTTTTTTTCAAACATATGTGCATGTCTCCTTGTTTCAGTTTTTGGGTCATCACTCATTGTTGCTGCTTGTGGTTTTTTGAAACATATGTGCATGGCTCCTTGTTACAATTTTGGGGCATGTCTCATTGTTGTTGCTTGTGTTTTTATGAAACATACGTGCATGGCTCCTTGTTTCAGTTTTTGGGGCATGACTCCTTGTTGCTGCTTGTGTTTTCTTGAAACATATGTGCATTGCTCTTTGATTCAGTTTTTGGGGCATTACTCCTTGTTGCTGCTTGTGTTTTTTTGAAACATATGAGCATGGCTCCTTGTTTCAGTTTTTGGGGCATGACTCATTGTTGCTGCCTGTGGTTTTTTGAAACATATGTGCATGGCTCCTGGGTTCAGTTTTTGGGGCATGACTCATTGTTGCTGCTTGAGTTTTTATGAAACATATGTGCATGACTCCTTGGTTCAGTTTTTGGGACATGACTCCTTGTTGCTACTTGTGTTAATAAGAAACATATGTGCATGGCTCCTTGTTTCAGTTTTTGGGGCATGACTCCTTGTTACTGCTTGTGTTTTTTTGAAACAAATGGGCAAGGCTCCTTGTTTCAGTTTTTGGGGCATGACTCCTTGTTGCTGCTTGTGTTTTTTTGAAACATATGTGCATGGCTCCTTGTTTCAGTTTTTGGGGCATAACTCCTCGTTGATGTTTGGGTTTTCTTGAAACATATGTGCATGGCTCCAAGTTTCAATTTTTGGGGCATGACTCCTTGTTGCTGGTTGTGTTTTCTTGAAACGTATGTGCATTGCTCCTTGTTTCAGTTAGTGGGGCATGACTCCTTGTTGCTGCTTGTGGTTTTTTAAAACATATGTGCATGTTTCTTTGTTTCAATTTTTGGGGCATGACCCATTGTTGCTGCTTGTGTTTTTATGAAACATATGTGCGTGGCTCCTTGTTTCAGTTTTTGGGGCATGACTCCTCGTTGCTGGTTGTGTTTTCTTGAAACATATGTGCATTGCTCCTTGTTTCAGTTTTTGGGGCATGACTACTTGTTGCTGCTTGTGTTTTTTTGAAACATATGTGCATGGCTCATTGTTTCAATTTTTGGGGCATGACTCATTGTTGCTGCTAGTGTTTTTATAAAACATATGTGCAAGGCTCCTTGTTTCAGTTTTGGGGGCATGAGTCCTTGTTACTGATTGCGGTTTTTTGAAACATATGTGCATGGCTTCTTGTTTCAGTTTTTGGAGCATGACTCCTTGTTGCTGCTTGTGTTTTTATGAAACAAATGGGCATTGCTCCTTGTTTCAGTTTTTGGGGCATGACTCCTTGCTGTTGCTTGTGTTTTTTTGAAACATATGGGCATGTCTCCTTGTTTCAGTTTTTGGAGCATGACTTATTGTTGCTCCTTGTGGTTTTTTGATACATATGTGCATGGCTCCTTGTTTCAATTTTTGGAGCATGACTCATTGTTGTTGCTTGTGTTTTTATAAAACATATGTGCACGGCTCCTTATTTCAGTTTTTGGGGCGTGACTCCATGTTGCTAGTTGTGTTTTCTTGAAACATACATGCATTGCTCCTTGTTTCAGTTTTTGAGGTATGACTCCTTGTTGCTGCTTGTGGTTATTCGAAACATATGTGCATGGCTCCTTGTTTCAGTTTTTGGGGCATGACTCATTGTTGCTGCTTGTGGTTTCTTGAAACATATGTGCCTGGCTCCCTGTTTCAGTTTTTGGGGCATGACTCATTATTGCTGCTTGTGTTTTCTTGAAACATATGTGCATGCCTTCTTGTTTCACTTTTTGGGGCATGAGTCATTGTTGCTGCTTGTGTTTTTATGAAACATATGTGCATGGCTCCATGTTTCAGTTTTTGGGGCATGACTCCTTGTCGCTGGTTGTGTTTTCTTGAAACATATGTGAATTGCTCCTTGTTTCAGTTTTTGGGGCATGACTCCTTGTTGCTGCTTGTGTTTTTTTTGAAACATATGGGCATGGCTCCTTGTTACAGTTTTTGGGGCATGACTCATTGTTGATGCTTGTGTTTTTATCAAACGTATGTGCAAGGCTTCTTGTTTCAGTTTTTGGGGCACGACTCCTTGTTGCTCCTTGTGTTTTTTTGAAACATATGTGCATGGCTCCTTATTTCAGTTTTTGGAGCATGACTCATTGTTGCTGCTTGTGTTTTTTTGAAAGATATGTGCATGGCTCCAAGTTATAGTTTTTGGGTCATGACTCCTTATTGCTGGTTGTATTTTCTTGAAACATATGTGCATGGCTCCTTGTTTCAGTTTTTGGGGCATGACTTCTTGTTGTTGCTAGTGTTTTTTGAAACATATGTGCAATGCTTCTTGTTTTAGTTTTTGGGGCATGACTCCTTATTGCTCCTTGTGTTTTTTGAAACATATATGCATGGCTCCAAGTTTCAGTTTTTGGGGCATGACTCCTTGTTGCTGGTTGTGTTTTCTTGAAACATCTGTGCATGGCTCCTGGTTTCAGTTTTTGGGGCATGACTCCTTGTTGCTGCTTGTAATTTTTTGAAACATATGTGCATGGCTCCTTGTTTCAGTTTTTTGGGCATGACTCTTTGTTCCTGATTGTGGTTTTTTGAAACATATGTGCATGGCTTCTTATTTCAGTTTTTGGATCATGACTCCTTGTTACTGGTTGTGTTTTTATGAAACAAATGGGCAAGGCTCCTTGTTTCAGTTTTTGGGGCATGACTCCTTGTTGCTGCTTGTGGTTTTTTGATACATATGAGCATGGCTCCTTGTTTCAAATTTTGGGGCATGACTCATTTTTGTTGCTTGTGTTTTTATGAAACATATATGCGTGGCTCCTTGTTTCAGTTTTTGGTGCATGACTCCTCGTTGCTGGTTGTGTTTTCTTGAAACATATGTGAATTGCTCCTTGTTTCAGTTTTTGGGGCATGACTCCTTGTTGCTGATTGTGTTTTCTTGAAACATATGTGCATGGCTCCTTGTTTCAGTTTTTGGGGCATTACTCGTTCCTGGTTGTGTTTTCTTGAAACATATGTGCATGGCTCCTTGTTTCAGTTTTTGGGGCATGACTCCTTGTTGCTGCTTGTGGTTTTTTTGATACATATTTGCATGGCTCATTGTTTCAATTTTTGGGGCATGACTCATTTTTACTGCTTGTGTTTTTAAGAAACATATGTGCATGGTTTCTTGTTTCAGTTTTTGGGTCATTACTCGTTCCTGGTTGTGTTTTCTTGAAACATATGTGCATGGCTCCTTGTTTCAGTTTTTGGGGCATGACTCCTTGTTGCTGCTTGTGGTTCTTTTGATACATATTTGCATGGCTCCTTGTTTCAATTTTTGGGGCATGACTCATTTTTACTGCTTGTGTTTTTAAGAAACATATGTGCATGGTTTCTTGTTTCAGTTTTTGAGGCATGACTCCTTGTTGTTGCGTGTGGTTTTTCGAAACATATGTGCATGGCTCCTTGTTTCAGTTTTTGGGGCATGTCTCATTGTTGTTGCTTGTGTTTTTATGAAACATATGTGCATGGCTCTTTGTTTCAGTTTTTGGGGGCATGACTCCTTGTTACTGCTTGTGTTTTCTTTGAAACAAATGGACAAGGCTCCTTGTTTCAGTTTTTGGGGCATAACTCCTTGTTGCTGCTTGTGTTTTTTTAAAACATATGTGCATGGCTCCTTATTTCAGTTTTTGGGGCATAACTCCTCGTTGCTGCTTATGTTTTCTTGAAACATATGTGCATGGCTACAAGTTTCAATTTTTGGTGCATGACTCCTTATTGCTGGTTGTTTTTTTCCTGAAACGTATGTGCATGGCTCCTTGTTTCAGTTAGTGTCGCATGACTCCTTGTTGCTGCTTGTGGTTTTTTAAAACATATGTGCATGGCTCTTTGTTTCAATTTTTGGGGCATGACTCATTGTTGCTGCTTGTGTTTTTATGAAACATATGTGCGTGGCTCCTTGTTTCAGTTTTTGGGGCATAACTCCTCGTTATTGGTTGTGTTTTCTTGAAACATATGTGCATTGCCCCTTGTTTCAGTTTTTGGGGCATGACTTCTTGTTGCTGCTTGTGTTTTTTTGAAACATATGTGCATGACTCTTTGTTTCAATTTTTGGGGCATGACTCATTGTTGCTGCTAGTGTTTTTATAAAACATATGTGCAAGGCTCCATGTTTCAGTTTTTGGGGGCGTGAGTCCTTGTTACTGATTGTGGTTTTTTGAAACATATGTGCATAGCTTTTTGTTTCAGTTTTTGGAGCATGACTCATTATTGCTGCTTGTGTTTTTATGAAACAAATGGGCATAGCTCCTTGTTCCAGTTTTTGGGGCATGACTCATTGTTGCTGTTTGTGGTTTTTTAAAACATATGTGCATGGCTCCTTGTTTCAATTTTTGGGGCATGACTTAATGTTGCTGCTTGTGTTTTTATGAAACATATGTGCATGTCTCCTTGTTTCAGTTTTTGGGGCATGAATCCTTGTCGTTGGTTGTGTTTTCTTGAAACATATGTGAATTGCTCATAGTTTCAGTTTTTGGGGCACGACTCCTTGCTGTTGCTTGTGTTTTTTTGAAACATATGGGCATGGCTCCTTGTTTCAGTTTTTGGGGCATAACTCTTTTTTGTTGCTTGTGGTTTTTTGATACATATCTGCATGGCTCGTTGTTTCAATTTTTGGGTCGTGACTCATTGTTGCTGCTTGTGTTTTTATAAAACATATGTGCAAGGCTCCTTGTTTCAGTTTTTGGGGCATGACTCCATGTTGCTGGTTGTGTTTTCTTGAAACATATGTGCATTGTTCCTTGTTTCAGTTTTTGAGGCATGACTCCTTGTTGCTGCATGTGGTTATTCGAAACATATGTGCATGGCTCCTTGTTTCAGTTTTTGGGGGCATGACTCATTGTTGCTGCTTGTGGTTTCTTGAAACATATGTGCATGGCTCCTTGTTTCAGTTTTTGGGGCATAACTCATTGTTGCTGCTTGTGTTTTCTTGAAACATATGTGCATGGCTCCTTGTTTCACTTTTTGAGGCATGACTCATTGTTGCTGCATGTGTTTTTATGAAACATATGTGCATGGCCCCATGTTTCAGTTTTTGGGGCATGACTCCTTGTCTCTGGTTGTGTTTTCTTGAAACATATGTGAATTGCTCCTTGTTTCATTTTTGGGGCATGACTCCTTGTTGCTGCTTGTGTTTTTTTGAAACATATGGGCATGGCTCCCTGTTTCAGTTTTTAGGGCATGACTCGTTGTTGCTTGTGGTTTTTTGAAACATATGTGCATGGCTCCTTGATTCAGTTTTTGGGGCATGACTCATTGTTGATGCTTGTGTTTTTATCAAACATATGTGCAAGGCTCCTTGTTTCAGTTTTTGGGGCATGACTCCATGTTGCTGGTTGTGTTGTATTGAACCATATGTGCATGGCTCCTTGTTTCAGTTTTTGGGGCATGACTCCTTGTTGCTGCTTGTGTTTTCTTGAAACATATGGGCATGTCTCCTTGTTTCAGTTTGAGGGGGGCATGACTCCTTGTTGCTGGTTGTGTTTTCTTGAAACATATGTGCATGGATCCTTGTTTCAGTTTTTGGGGCATGACTCCTTGTTGATGGTTGTGTTTTCTTGAAACATATGTGCATTACTCCTTGTTTCAGTTTCTGGGGCATGACTTCATGTTGCTGGTTGTGTTTTCTTGAAACATATGTGCATGGCTCCTTGTTTCAGTTTTTGGGGCATGACTCCTTGTTGCTGATTGTGTTTTCTTGAAACGTATGTGCATGGCTTCTTGTTTCATTTTTTGGGGCATGACTCATTTTTACTACTTGTGTTTTTAAGAAACATATGTGCATGGTTCCTTGTTTCAGTTTTTGAGGCATGACTCCTTGTTGCTGCGTGTGGTTTTTCGAAACATATGTGCAAGGCTCCTTGTTTCAGTTTTTGGGCCATGACTCATTGTTGCTGCTTGTGGTTTTTTGAAACATATGTGCATGGCTCCTTGGTTCAGTTTATGGGGCATGACTCCTAGTTACCGCTTCTGTTTTTATGAAACATATGTGCATGGCTCCTTGGTTCAGTTTTTTGGGGCATGACTCCTTATTGCTGCTTGTGTTTTTATGAAACAAATGTGCATGGCTCCTTGTTTCAGTTTTTGGGGCATGACTCCTCGTTACTGCTTGTGTTTTTTTGAAACAAATGTGCATGGCTCCTTGGTTCAGTTTTTGGGGCATGACTCCTTATTGCTGCTTGTGTTTCTATGAAACATATGTGCATGGCTCCCTGTTTCAGTTTTTGAGGCATGACTCCTCGTTACTGCTTATGTTTTTTTGAAACAAATGGGCATGGCTCCTTATTTCAGTTTTTGTTTTTCGGGCATGACTCTTTGTTGCTGCTTGTGTTTTTTTGAAACATATTTGCATGGCTCCTTGTTTCAGTTTTTGAGGCATGGCTCATTGTTGCTGCTTGTGGTTTTTTGAAACATATGTGCATGGCTCCTTATTTCACTTTTTGGGGCATGACTCACTGTTGCTGCTTGTGTTTTTTTAAAACATATGTGCAAGGGTACTTGTTTCAGTTTTTGGGGCATGACTCCGTGTTGCTGGATGTATTTTCTTGAAACATATGTGCATTGCTCCTTATTTCAGTTTTTCGGGCATGACTCCTTATTGCTGCTTGTGTTTTTTTGAAACATATGTGTATGGCTCCTTGTTTCAGTTTTTGGAGCATGACTCTTCGTTGCTGCTTGTGGTTTTTTGAAACATATGTGCATGGCTCCTTGTCTTAGTTTTTAGGGCATGACTCATTGTTGCTGATTGTGTTTTTATGAAACATATGTGCATGTCTCCTTGTTTCAGTTTTGGGGCATAACTCCTTGTTGCTGGTTATGTTTTCTTGAAACATATGTGCATTGCTCCTTTTTTCAGTTTTTGGGGCATGACTCCTCGTTACTGCTTGTTTTTTTTGAAACAAATGGGCATGGCTCGTTGTTTCAGTTTTAGTTTTTGGGGCATGACTCCTTGTTGCTGCTTGTGTTTTTTTGAAACATATGTGCATGGCTCCTTGTTTCAGTTTTTGGTCATGGCTCATTGTTGCTGCTTGTGGTTTTTTGAAACATATGTGCATGGCTCCTTGTTTCAATTTTTGGGGCATGACTCATTGTTGCTGCTTTTGATTTTATAAAACATACGTGCAAGGCTCCTTGTTTCAGTTTTTGGGGCATGACTCCTTGTTGCTGGTTGTGTTTTCTTGAAACATATGTGCATGGCTCCTTGTTTCAGTTTTTGGGGGCATGACTCATTATTGCTGCTTGTGTTTTTTTGAAACATATGTGCATGGCTCCAAGTTTCAGTTTTTGGGGCATGACTCCTTATTGCTGATTGTGTTTTCTTGAAACATATGTGCATGGCTCCATGCTTCAGTTTTTGGGGCATGACTCCTTATTGCTGATTGCGTTTTCTTGAAACATATGTGCATTGCTCCTTGTTTCAGTTTTTGGAACATGACTTTTTGTTGCTGCTTGTGTTTTTTTTGAAACATATGTGCATGGCTACTTGTTTCAGTTTTTGTGGCATGACTCCTTGTTGCTGCTTGTGTTTTTTTCAAACATATGTGCATTGCTCCTTGTTTCAGTTTTTGGGTCATGATTCATTGTTGTTGCTTGTGGTTTTTTGAAACATATGTGCATGGCTCTTTGTTTCAATTTTTGGGGAATGACTCATTGTTGTTGCTTGTGTTTTTATGAAACATATGTGCATGGCTCCTTGTTTCAGTTTTTGGGGCATGACTCCTTGTTGCTGGTTGTGTTTTCTTGAAACATATGTGCATTGATCTTTGATTCAGTTTTTGGGGCATTACTCCTTGTTGCTGCTTGTGTTTTTTTGAAACATATGTGCATGGCTCCTTGTTTAAGTTTTTGGGGCATGACTCAGTATTGCTACTTGTGGTTTTTTGAAACATATGTGCATGGCTCCTGGGTTCAGTTTTTGGGGCATGACTCATTGTTACTGCTTGAGTTTTTTTGAAACATATATGCATGGCTCCTTGGTTTAGTTTTTAGGACATGACTCCTTGTTGCTACTTGTGTTTTTATGAAACATATGTGCATGGCTCCTTGTTTCAGTTTTTAGGGCATGACTCCTTGTTACTGCTTGTGTTTTTTTTGAAACAAATAGGCAAGGCTCCTTGTTTCAGTTTTTGGGGCAGGACTCCTTGTTGTTGCTTATGTTTTTTTGAAACATATATGCATGGCTCCTTGTTTCAGTTTTTGGGGCAGGACTCCTTGTTGTTGCTTATGTTTTTTTGAAACATATATGCATGGCTCCTTATTTCAGTTTTTGGGGCATGACTTCTCGTTGTTGTTTGTGTTTTCTTAAACATATGTGCATGGCTCCAAGTTTCAATTTTTGCGGCATGACTCCTTGTTGCTGGTTGTGTTTTCTTGAAACGTATGTGCATGGCTCCTTGTTTCAGTTATTGGGGCATGACTCCGTGTTGCTGCTTGTAGTTTTTTAAAACATATATGCATGGCTCTTTGTTTCAATTTTTTGGGCATGACTCATTGTTGTTGCTTGTGTTTTTATGAAACATATGTGCGTGGCTCCTTGTTTCAATTTTTGGGGCATGACTCCTCGTTGCTGGTTGTGTTTTCTTGAAACATATGTGCATTGCTCCTTGTTTCAGTTTTTGGGACATGACTTCTTGTTGCGGCTTGTGTTTTTTTGAAAGATATGTGCATGGCTCCAAGTTTTAGTTTTTGGGTCATGACTCCTTATTGCTGGTGGTGTTTTCTTGAAACATATGTGCATGGCTCCTTGTTTCAGTTTTTGGGGCATGACTTCTTGTTGTTGCTAGTGTTTTCTTGAAACATATGTGCATGGCTCCTTGTTTCTGTTTTTGTGTCATGACTCCTTGTTGCTGGTTGTGTTTTTATGAAACAAATGGGCATGGCTCCTTGTTTCAGTTTTTGGGGCATGACTCCTTGTTGCTGCTTGTGGTTTTTTGATACATATGTGCATGGCTCTTTGTTTCAATTTTTGGGGCATGACTCATTTTTGCTGCTTGTGTTTTTATGAAACATGTGTGTGGCTCCTTGTTTCAGTTTTTGGGGCATGACTCATCGTTGCTGGTTGTGTTTTCTTGAAACATATGTGCATTACTCCTTGTTTCAGTTTTTGGGGCATGACTTCTTGTTGCTGCTTGTGTTTTTTGAAACATATGTGCATGGCTCCCTGTTTCAATTTTTGGGGCATGACTCATTGTTGCTGCTTGTGTTTTATGAAACATATGTGCATGGCTCCTTGTTTCAGTTTTTGGGGCATGACTTCTTGTTGCTGGTTGTGTTTTCTTGAAACATATGTGCATTGCTCCTTGTTTCAGTTTTTGGGGCATGACCCCTTGTTGCTGCTTGTGTTTCCTTTAAAAATATGTGCGTGGCTCCTTATTTCAGTTTTTGGGGGCATTAATCCTTGTTATTGCGTGTGTTTTTTTGAAACAAATGGGCATGGCTCCTTGTTTCAGTTTTTGGGGCATAGCTCCTTGTTGCTGCTTGTGTTTTTTTAAAACATATGAGCATGGCTCCAAGTTTCAGTTTTTGGGGCATGACTCCTTGTTGCTGATTGTGTTTTCTTGAAACGTATGTGCATGACTCCTTGTTTCAGTTTTTGGGGCATGACTCCTTGTTGCTGCTTGTGGTTTTTTGAAACATATGTGCATGGCTCCTTGTTTCAATTTTTGGGACATTACTCATTGTTGCTGCTTGTGTTTTTATGAAACAAATGGGTATAGCTCCTTGTTTCAGTTTTTGGGGCATGACTCCTTGTTGCTGCTTGTGGTTTTTTAAAACATATGTGCATGGCTCCTTGTTTCAATTTTTGGGGTATGACTCATTTTTGTTGCTTGTGTTTTTATGAAACATATGTGCATGGCTCCTTGTTTCAGTTTTTGGGGCATGAATCCTTGTCGCCGGTTGTGTTTTCTTGGAACATATGTGAATTGCTCCTTGTTTCAGTTTTTGTGGCATGACACCTTGCTGTTGCTAGTGTTTTTTTTGAAACATATGAGCATGGCTCCTTGTTTCAGTTTTTGGGGCATGACTCCTTGTTGTTGCTTGTGTTTTTATGAAACAAATGGGCATCGCTCCTTGTTTCTGTTTTTGGGGCATGACTCCTTGTTGCTGCTTGTGTTTTTTTGAAACATATGTGCATGACTCCTTGTTTCAGTTTTTGGTGCATGACTCATTGTTGCTGCTTGTGGTTTTTTGAAATATATGTGCATGGCTCCTTGTTTCAATTTTTGGGGCATGACTCATTGTTGTTGCTTGTGTTTTTATGAAACATATGTGCATGGCTCCTTGTTTCAGTTTTTGGGGGCATGACTCTCTGTTGCTGGTTGTGTTTTCTTGAAACATTTGGGCATGGCTCATTGTTTCAGTTTTTGGGGCATGACTCATTGTTGCCGCTTGTGGTTTTTTGAAACATATGTGCATAGCTTCTTGTTTCAATTTTTGGGGCGTGACTCATTGTTGTTGCCGTTGTTTTTATAAAACATATGTGCAAGACTCCTTATTTCAATTTTTGGGGCATGACTCTTTGTTGCTGGTTGTGTTTTCTTGAAACATATGTGCATTGTTCCTTGTTTCAGTTTTTGGGGCAGACTCCCTGTTTGTTGCTGCTTATGGTTTCTTGAAACATATGTGCATGGCTCCTTGGTTCAGTTTTTGGGGCATGACTCCATGTTGCTGCTTGTGGTTTTTTGAAACCTATGTGCATGGCTCCTTGGTTCAGTTTTTGGGGCATGACTACTTATTGATGCTTGTGGTTTTTTGAAACGTATGTGCATGGCTTTTGGTTCAGTTTTTGGGGCATGACTCATTGTTGTTGCCTGTGGTTTTTTGAAACATATGTGCATGGCTCCTTGGTTCAGTTTTTGGGGCATGACTCATTATTGCTGCTTGTGTTTTTATGAAACATATGTGCATGGCTCCTTATTTCAATTTTTGGTGCATGACTCCTTGTTGCTGCTTGTGGTTTTATGAAACATATGGGCATGGCTCCTTGTTTCAGTTTTGGGGCATGACTCCTTGTTGCTGCTTGTGTTTTTTTGAAACATATGGGCATTGCTCCTTGTTTCAGTTTTTGGGGCATGACTCCTTGTTGCTGCTTGTGTTTTTTTGAAACATATGTGCATGGCTCCTTGTTTCAGTTTTTGGGGGCATAACTCATTGTTGCTGCTTGTGGTTTTTTGAAACATATGTACATGGCTCCTTGGTTCAGTTTTTGGGGCCTGGCTCATTGTTGCTAGGTGTGTTTTTTGAAACTTATGGGCATGGCTCCAGGGTGCAGTTTTTGGGGCATAGCTCCTTGTTGATGGGTGTGTGTTTTTGAAACAAATGGGCAAGGCTCCTTGGTGGTGGTTTTGTTTTGGGGTGGTATGTGCATGGCTCACTGTTTCAGTTTGTGTGGCATGACTCCTTGTTGCTGGTTGAGTTTTTGGGGTGGTTTGGGCATGGCTCCTATTTTCAGTTTTTGGGGGATGGCTCCTTGTTGCTGGTTACCTTTAGCCCAATGATTTGTTGCTGGTTTACTATAGCCCAATGATGAGATAATTATTTGATCCCTTTGTCCCTTGGTTATGCATAAATAGTTGGTACTAGGCTTGATGGTTCCATTACTCCCCAATGAAGTATTTTAGTGAGATACATTGAAAATCAAAAGAATTGATATGGACTGTATGTATCAGTATATGAGATGGGTGAAGATTAAATGAGGGGGTGATATGTGATGGACCAACTGCCTATTACCAACATTTTTACTTGATAAAATAAATTTCTTCCTGAGGGGTTTTGTTTCTATTGCAGACAAATAGCAACAAGCAGCGATGCCACCAAAACTGAAATAATGCGCCATGCACATACTACCCCAAAAACTGAAAATGATACACCCAAAAAATCCAACCTATGCTTGGCATTTGAGACCTTTGCGAATGTATCATGTTCCTACTGTGGACGTTGGTTATTTAGCAGTTGGATGTGTTCATATAGCCCTATGATGATGAACATATACAGATCATTTTGTCCCTCGGTTATGAAGAAAAAATGGTTTTTGACGAGAAGGTTCATTCATAATGAGCAACTGCCTAATACATACTTAATGCTAAAAAATATGTTTACCTGAGGGCTTTAATTTAGTAATATTTTAATTATATCTTCTTGATTCTTGATTTATCTTTGCTTTGTTTGGGTTTCTGCGTTGCCTATGTTACGGTATTTCCTTTTCTCTTTTACTTCTGATTTAAGCCAGATGATGTCATCTTTCGCGGGTATTGTAACTGTTCGTAGGTACGCTTTTTAAACCATTTTTCATTTAATTATCATATCTCTATAAATCATTATTCATTCTAATAGTTTTTATTTCATGCTAGGTTCAAATGAGCACGGGGTCCAGCTCTTCTATTCAATCCAGACCAAGAGTTGCTGCAGGTGGTGAGTTGGCTGCTGATGAAGATGACTGCTAGTTTTGCAACTGTGGACTGAGGGTTGCCATGAGGACATCATGAACCCGAAAAAATCCCAGCAGGCGCTTTTGGAGATGTCCATCCCGCGTGAATAAATGCAAATTCTACGAATAGAAGGATCCACCACACTCGGACTGGTCCACTTATGTGATACTACAGTTGCTGGATGAGATTGAAAGAGGTCCCACCAATGCTACCTCTTCCACAGCGTTCTCTGATCGGCGGCTTTTAGAGATAGAGGGGCGGTTGGCCACGCTCGTGAGGCGATTTGAGCAGACCACGGTGAAAATGGACACCATGAAGTTGGTTTTGTTTACGCTCCTAGGTTTGATGTTAGTTTTGTTATTGTTGATTATACACAAGAGTGTTTGATGTTAGGCTGGGTACAATGTAACACTTTATGCCTGTTTGTTTCTTACGCATAATGAGATTGTATTATAGATATTATAAGTATTTTGTATATGCTGGATTAATGTGTTATGTTAAATGGGAATGTGATTTCGGTTGCATGTGTTCTATGCCTTTCATTTCTAATTTTTATCATTTATGAATGTTGGATATGCAATGTTCTAACTTGTTATGTTGCTTGCATTGCCGGGCTTGTCTTAGTTTATATTTAATAGCCCAAAAATTCAATTAATTAATTCTTTTTTATTATTAAATTCGGTCTTTTAATATTTATTTTTGAGTAGTGGGATTTAATTATGCGTATTTAATAGATATTTATTTAATAGGTAATAGTTAGTTAAAGAATAGTTAATTAAATCATTAATTACATATTTTTCTACTTCATATGTGGATGTATTCTCACCTCATAACACCATAACCAACTCCCAACTATCCTCATCCAACAATCCCAATATCACTTTAACCCAAAGAAACACAAAACTTTAGTGTGGGACCCACAAACAAATCTCATACCAACTTTCCCACCCAATTTTCTCCAAAAGAAACACGAAACTCTACTTCTCTCTCCTCAAGAATCCAACATGGATTTACTATTCACAACAGTAAATCCCAACCAACAATTCCACAAAGAAACAGGCCCTAAATTACTGGCTATGGTATCCATCCTAACAGCCCCAGTCCAGTGTTCATTGATATTCACCGGTCTGCTGCTAGCCTTCATTGCTCCGTTAACAATGATAAGGCCACTCCTGGTTGGTGCCCTTATTGGTCTCCTAACGAACCCTTCCCTCGTTTTGTCCTTAATTGAAGCTAACCTTTTACTCTTATCAATGCACCCATTTTGTATCCTGGCATGCAACATTTCCCACTTTTCCATCTCAAAATTCATGCTAGACTTAGGCAGTCATGCTCTTGCCATACTGTTCTTAATTTTCCAGTATTCTGAGCATGAAACATCCATCCTATAAAAAATTTCCAAGATTCTTGATAATCGGATATTGCTTCAGAAGCACTTCTCTATTTTGGCAGAATCGCTTTGATTGACTGATACTAAATAGAAAAAAGGTTTCTCTTAGGAACTTCTTGGCCACCAGTGAAAAATGACAGGAAAAGAAGAACTTCATGTCCATCAACAAAATATGTATGGAAAAGAGCAATACGATCTTCCTGGAGATTGGCCATCACTTCGATTCTACTACGATTAGCAGTGAAAAGGAGGGGGGAAAATACAATACTAAACAAAGTGAATAAAAAGATGCCAGACATAATTTCTTTGCCCTCATCAACTTTATTAATTCAGTACGAACTCCAATCAACAGATCGCATATCAGCAGATACGCTTGCTATAGATATTCTTTTCGTCACCATTTTAGATAGAATCTTCAGAGGACGGCCAGAAAAAGAAAAGGGGAAGATTCTTACCTGAAAAGAAACGGGATCATAAATTTCTTTGCCCTCAGCAACTTTATTAATTTAGTACGAACTCCAATCAACAGATCGTATATCAGCAGATACGCTTCCTATAGATATTCTTTTCGTCACCATTTTAGATAGAATCTTCAGAGGACGGCCAGAAAAAGAGAAGGGGAAGATTCTTACCTGAAAAGAAACGGGATCATAAATTTCTTTGCCCTCATCAACTTTATTAATTTAGTACGAACTCCAATCAACAGATCGTATATCAGCAGATATGCTTCCTATAGATATTCTTTTCGTCACCATTTTAGATAGAATCTTCAGAAGACTGCCAGAAAAAGAGAAGGGGAAGATTCTTACCTGAAAAAGAAACGGGATCATAAAACCCTAATTCTGCGTTATCCTCAACCCCAGAATCTCCCGATCTCAAATCCGACCTTTACCGCTAATCAACTGCAGATACAAACTTTAATACCAAGACGGAATTGAAAAGAAAACCCTAAATACAGGTCAAAATCTTGATCCGCTCTCAAATCGGACCTTCGCTCTAATTGAAATGAAAGAAGAACCGAAAGGAAAACCCTAAATCAATTCGCGATACAAATTTGGTAATGAGAAAAAAGAATTGGAAAGAAAACCCTAAATCTGAAACTGAAATCAAATAGCTAATCGTTGTTTGCTTCCAAATCTCGAAGCCCTATTCGAAGAAGAAGCCCTAGACGAAAAAATTAGAGAGAGAAAGAGAGCGAAGGATGTTGAATTTTGAAGCGAGAGTAAGAGGGAATGCGTCGAATTTATAAAAGATGATGCTTGCGTTCGGACAACGCGACGCGGGAGAAACGCGAGTTTGGGTACCAGTTGGCCTACGCTGCATCCGTTAACCCGAACCATGCGGATCCCGATTCAATGAACCCGATCCAGCGCTTAAAAATAGGGGTGGCAATTCCACCGGCCCGGTCTTATAGAGACGAACCGACCCCGCCCGATCTTATAGAGACGAACTGACACGGCCCGGCCCGGCGTTGTTCGATAAGAGTTCGGGTTATTGAGGGACGGTACGAACACGGCTTGATATTAAAATCGGACCGACTGGCCCAGCCCGATAAGACCATTGAAATTCCAAGCGTCCATTGAAAAATTCAAGAGACAATCCGATTGTGTTTGGATTGTATGACCAATATGAGGATATTCCAATCTTCCAGCTAAAAGCTTATGAATTCAAATGAGGCAACTGCAAGCATACATAAGACATTGCATAAAGAAAGAAAAATAAAAAGATCCAACGCTCACTTGTCTTGAGAACAACCTTAGAATCTTGTTCGCATGGGCAACTAGAAAAATAAATGAGCGGGAAAAAACCCAAATCAGAAAATCATAGGAATAATGTGGGGATAGAGAAGATTTTAGGTCTTCATGGAGAGAAATAAAGGAAACCAAATGAGAAAATCATATGGGCAACTATCATCATGAAAATTGTATGAAAATTTAATGCTTGAAATCTGCAATTAAAAGTGATGGCTATTATGTAGTTCTTGAGGCTAAGCAGTTAGAAAGTGAGATAACACGTAAAAATCAAATGAAGCTATTAGGAGCATAAAAATAAAAAAACATAGAAAACACCCCTTAAATTTCATAAAAATATTAGCGAAAATAAGTCTCTGAGGATTATATGGCTTTGAAGGAGGTAGAGCACCTCAAAAGACAATGCTCTAAGAGATAAATGAAAGAAAAAAGAGAAAATTAATTATTATTAACGCATATTGCATGGGGCATTGATGAGTCAAAGAATCTTTTTATAGCCATGGAATTCAAGCAAAGAAGTGTATTCTTCTTGGAAAATAAGCAGCAAATGTTTACTTATCAATTTTGTACTTTAAAGGGCCAGGCCGCCCGATGGGCTGGATAGCTCGGTCCGAGCCCAGCACGATAAAGAATCGGGCCGGGTCGGGCCCGTCCAATATAGATTTTGGGCCATAATTGACAACCCAGGTACGGTCTTATCTTACTGGGCCCGTGCTAGGCTATCGTGTCGGGCCAAAAGTTGTCACCCATACTTAATGAGTGGGCATGCCATAGGATTGTAAATGATACTTAAGACTCTGAAAACCATATCCATTGGTCTTAACACTTTTTCAGTTTGGACCTTGAATTTTGAACCCTGAATTTTGAACCCAATCCTTAGATGATGACATGATTTTTCCAAACTTGAAAATCCAATAACAAAAACCTAATAGCTAACAAATAATAAATTGACACTTATGAACATGAAGCTAAATGATGTGGTGTGCAAGTGGATCTGAACGACTCCTTTCCACATTTACATGCGTTACTAGATCTTAAACGACTCCTTCCAACTTCACATGCGTAAGTGGTGTTGGGATCATGTAGATGGCAGATAAACACTAGAAGGGGATGATTAGTGTTTTCAAAAATAATGCCATTAAAAAATTAAATTCCTTTAACTATGCATAAGTCCCCTAAGAGAGTTACCTCCTTATGTACTTAATCATCAAACTAACTACTTGCAATGGAGAGATGTGCATATCGGAAATTAAATACAAGTGCAAGTAATATAAAATGAGAAATAAGAGATAATAATCACAATACAAACACACTGAATTTGTCCTGGTTCACCCTCGAGTGGGCTAAGTCCAGTCCTCAACCTCGTTGAGATTTTCTGTTGAGTATTGGATTCCCCAATTTGGTTTTGATGATGAGCAAACATAATTAATTGTGACTAATTCCTTGTTTTGTAGTAAATGAAATCATCATCAATACAATTCAAGGAATATCAAATGCGACGATAGCTTGAGTCAATGATGCAAGGTAATCAGATGAAGAACTCAAGGAAATCAAGTGGAAGTCTTCAAAGCATTCAATAGGAAGTGAAGGAGATTAATATGTAATTGTTTTATTTCTTCATTTCCTTAATGAATTAGAATATTATGCCTTGAATAGACTTAATAGAATATTCACTTTCATGACACACACACACACACACACACACACACACACACACACACACACACACACACCATCATAGTTCATTCATCATTTGAATCTCATAGAGTTAGAACTTATAAAAGCTCGAAATAGAGTTTTTCAGCCTACCCTGAGGACTGGTGCTTGAATCCTAGACGTCTGGTGTACATGCATTTTATAATGGCTGAAACCTAAGCCAGACTAAACGTCTGTACCAGACATCTGCATCGTAAGTCAGACGATTGGTTGAAGAACTCTAGACGTCAGGCCATTCATGAGCTAAAACTTCAGTAGCTATGTCTCCACAATCAGACTGATCTGCCGTTTGATGTTCTCATCCCAGACGTATGCACATTGAGACAGACGTCTCGGTGATGAACTCAAGACGTCTGGCTCTTGAAGTCAAAATAATTACAGTAACTCAGTTTCTACAGTCTGATTGATCAGACGTCTGAAGTTATCATCCCAAATGTCTTCATAGTGAGTCAGACTCCTTGATGTTGAACTCCACACGTCTTGTGCTTGATGACCAAGATTCCATGATTATTTCCCAAGCTAAATGATCAGGCGTCTAAAGCTTTACATCCAGACGTCTGCACAGTGGCATAGATGACTGGGTGTTGACCTCCAGACATTTGTCCATTATCGACTGTCATTTCCAGTAACTCAGATCCTAAACCCAGTTTGATCAGGCATCTGAAGCTATAGACCCAGACGTCTGCATAGAATCCCAGACGTCTGGAAAGCCTTTTTCGGTACTATAGAACTAGCCATTTGACAACATTAATTACCGTGTCAGTCGGGACTCCAGGCGACTGGTTAGTCTAGTCCAGTTGACTGATGACTATGATTTATGCATGTTAATAGCTGTTTACAGTGTTAAATGTTGGAGATCTTTGCTGGATTTTGGTGCAATTCTTAAGCTTTATAAATAGGGTTTGTTGGCATTTATTTCAGAACTCTTGGAACATTTAGAAAATAAATTCTTCACATTGAATAGCATTCAAAACACCAACCATCTCCCAAGCTTACAACTTTTACACTTGTCTCCCAAAGCATTCAAGGCACACAAAGCTGATCTTCATCCTAACTTTGTTCCTCATTTTGAGACAAGTAGTAAGTGCTCATACTCTCATCATTTAGAGCACATCACACACACCTCTTTGCCTCATCCTATTAAGTCATTATTCAAGGCATAGGTTGTGTAATTGATTTCATATTAAAGTGCTTCAATTCTATTCTCTTTACTTTGTTGAGATTACTCTCGGTTTGTAAGAATGGACCATTCCCAGGTTGTGGGAAGTGGTGATAAAGGTTGTATTGATTTACACTTGCCGGTATTTGGCAAGTGGAATATTAGTGGATACTAATCACTAGCGAAATTTGCTAGTGGGTTGCTAGAGAAGGATTCCTGGGAGTCAAGAATTGACTCAGGGGAATCCGAACCGGGGTACATAATCTGTTTGCATTTGCAATTTCTGTGTTGTTATCACACTATTTGTTCGGCACATTTAGTTGCATTAGGGGTTTTAATTGGGCGTAAATTCCTTTTTTAATATCATAAAACACTATTCAACCACCTCTAGTGTTTTTTCCACATAGTTTCAGGTCCTACAATTGGTACCAGAGAGAGGTATTAACTATGGAAACTAACGACGATGACAACGACCGTGATAGCGCTTCATCCATTGCTGCAGGCCAATCCACCATTCGGCATCCTCTATTCAACGAATCTAATTTTGGCGATGGGAAGGCTCGAATGATGATCTTTCTCAAAAGTATATCACTATGTAGAACAGTGGAGAAAGAGTACATAGAACCCCTAGAAGAAGACTTCAATAAGTAGACCCCCGTTCAAGTGACCACGAAGGCAAACAATGCAAAAGAAATGAACTCACTTATTTATGCATTTATGGCATCAAAGTTCAACAAGGTGTCGAACTACACGTCCGCATACCAAATTTGGAACCACCTCCTAGTCACACATGAATGGACCACTCAAGTGAAATTATCCCAACTCCATGTTTGTGTACAACGTTTTGAGATGTTTCAAATGCAGGAAAAAGAGAAAACCTCAAGCATGTATGCAAGATTCATAGACATTGTGAATGACTTGGAAGCACTTGGGAAGACATACACCAAAGTAGAAAAAGTTTTGAAGCTCGTCATGACCGTCACTTTAGAATATGAGAAGAAGACCATGGCCATTGAAGAAGGCAATGACATGTCAACATATACTGTGGAAAACTTCATTGGAAACCTCCTGGCTTATGAGGTTAGGAAGGAAGACTGAGAGCAACGGGATGCTCAAAAAGGGGTCTAGCCGAACCAAAGAAGAAAGCGATTGATTTCATGGCCACATCAGACTATGAAGAATCCAATGATGAGATGGATTTGGAGTCCATGGCTCTTATGGCTCGAAAGTTCTAACAGTTCTTCTCGAAAGGTAATTTCAAACCTAATAATAAATTCGATTCTACTAACAATTCATCTTTGTGTTATAAACATAATAAGCCAATGCAAATTAACAAGGATTGCCTCATGCTTACAAATAAGGAGAATTGGAAGGCTCCCAAGTACAAGAAGGGAGATAGGTACAAAGAGAACAAGAAGAAGAATGTCTTGGTAGGCACATTCCTACACATGCACAAAACCCGAATGTGAAATCACATATGTATGCTCACAATGCACGCATACATCGTGCAAGATCACATACTATTACTCATGCACACCCACATTATTACTACCAACAGGCAACATACGATGGGTATGCACAAATACAATCGCCACATACTCACCCTCATGCATATGTTCACCCAAATGCCTACATGCTGAATGCTCCTCATAGAACCCCTCCTCAAACGCATGCACCCTTTAGGCATGTGACTTCCAAATGTAACTTAATTTGGGGTTCTAAGAACACTAGCACATATGCTAAAATAATGTATATGCAATCTTATTTTAAGGATGTGGTGAATAATGTAAACTATGTTGGAAGCCTAAGTCCACTTGGACTTGGTTTCCAAAGGGCTAATCCCCTTGGACCCAACATGTTTGGGTACCATGTACTTATGGTATATTATATAGGTACCCAAGAAGGGGAAAAAGAGCAATAAAGGGAAAGATTGCTCCAAATGCAATAAGAAAGGATGGATACTCGATAGCGGGTGATTCGGGTTCAATATTACATATTTAACCCCCCATTTAGCCCTATTTTGTGCTCATGTGATGCTACATTGTTCTCTAATTCACACGTATTTTCTACACATTTATTTATTAGGGAAAACACACTATTTGAGCACAAAACAGTATTTAATGATGCAATTCTGCACATTTTATATTTTTCCTAGCATCGTCTCGATCTCACGATTCTAACGACTATTTATTTGTATTTTTCTGAGATCTGTGCTAATTACTGTGTATTTTTGAATGCAGAATACCATTTATTGGAAATAAAATAAAATTGGCACGAATCTTGATGAACACGTGGAGGCCATCCGACCGAGAGTTTTGAAGACTTAGAAGCCGTATTTTCTTCTGCAAAAATTCTGTAAAATTCCAGAGCCTATTTTCTTATTTCCAGAGAGTTTTGAAGACTTTTCAAGGAGAATTGGTGATATTTTCTTCAACTCTAGCTTGTATTTGGGTGTTTTGGCTTGTATTTTGCCCTTAAACTTCCGTATTTTGCTAATAAACTTATGAATTCTGATCTGAAATTTGTGTATTTCTGCACCATGAGTAGCTAAATATTTTATGTGCATGGTATGGAGTAATTAGGTGATGTGAATCGTATTCATTGGTTGTATTATTGCGCTTAATCGCTATATTTGCTAAAGTTTAATCGTCGCTCTTAAATCTACTTTTTCATATTCCAAAAGAATTGTTCTAGTTGATGATCACCCCACAAGGGTGAGATTTGATCTCTCCAAAAGAGAGCTTCATACTTCATATATACGTTTACAACTTTAGCGATATATTATTAGAATTGATGCGTTAACTCCCAAAAGGACATCTTCCGACGATTCGCTCCCAAAAGGAGGTTTCGTTGTGTTATACTTGATCAACCAAAGCTTACGATTCGCTGATCCTAATGAACCCATGCCATGTACATGCCTTTTATATCTATTTTTCACAAACTAGAATTCGTTGTTTGCATTGATCGCACGTAACAATCCCATCACCACACACTTTTCATACCACCTTCACCATCGCTATTAAAGTGCTTAGATTTTATTCGTAGTTACTCTATTTGATTTGGACTTGTGGTTTCAACAGATTCTCCCGAGGATTCGACATCTGGACTCCCAGATTTTACTACTTGAACGGACTCTTGCGCTTGAGAGAAGCACCTTTCGGAGCCCACCAAGTTTTTGGCGCCGTTGCCGGGGAGAACGGTTTGTTACTACGGTTTATCTCATTCAGAGGACCTTCGGTGAGATCTTTCCACTTTATTGTATATAATTTTTGTTTGATTTTATATAAATATATATATATATTTGTGCTAGTTTATGTGGCATAGGACTCCTAGGACACATAGGTTGACTCGACGTTTTGATATGGCTAATAATAATATGGATGAAAATTTTAGCAACAACAACGAAAATAATGTGCAACCTGGAGTGCCTAGGACTTTAAAAGATTTACTTCGACCCACTAGGACTAGCACTGCTTCATGCTTTGTTCTACCTGCCGATGCAAATTCTTTCAATTTTAAACCTGGGGTGATCCAACTCTTACCCACCTTTCATGGGTTAGACAAGGAAAATCCATATCTTCATATTAAAGGATTTGAGGAGGTTTGCTTGACATGCTTTGATGGGAAAACTAGCGAGGACACGATATATCTTAAACTGTTCCCATTTTCATTAAAAGACAAAGCTAAAAATTGGTTGAATGCATTGCCATCACGCTCTATTACTACATGGATTGATTTGCAGGCTGAATTTCTAAAGACGTTTTTTCCTATTCACAGGACATAGGGACTGAAGCGGCAGATTATGAACTTTGCCCAGAAAAGCGAAGAAACATTCTACCAGGCATTTGAAAGGTTCAATAAGTTGCTGCTCGCATGTCCGCACAATGGCTTCGACAAAAGCAGGATTATTGGCTTCTTCTACGATGGACTGTAGCCGCAAATGAAGCAATTTGTAGAGATTATGTGCAATGGAGGATTCTTTGATAAAGAGCCAGACGAAGCTTGGACGTACCTGGAGGAGATAGCAGAAAATGCGCAGACATGGGACACCACTTCAGACTACGAGAGAGGAGGCCATTCTGCACCATCCCAGCCTACGCGAGGAGTGGTTTATAATTTGAAGCAAGAGGATGCGTTGGAGGCAAAGATGGAGGCCATGATCTCAAACAAGCTTCATGCAATTAATTTGAAAGAGGCCAAGGCAGTTGAGATAGAGCAGATTTGCGCACTTTGCGACGTCAGTGGCCATGACACCAGTGCATGCCCCACACTTCCAGCCTTGAAGAGCATGCTAGGAAATCCTACTGGGGTGAATCAAGTTTCTTCGAACTACCAGAACTTCAATTCCAACAAGGGGTGGCGCAACAATCCAAACTTGAACTGGGGCCCCAATCAGCAGACTCAGCAGCAGCAGGCTCCCCCTCAGTTCCGACAACCTCAATACAACAACAACAACTATCAAGGTGGGAACCAGAGGAGGGACCATGAGCCAGTGCAACAACAGCAGATGCAACCATTTGGCGATGCGCTTCAGCAACTTATCCAATTGCAACAAGCTCAGATGCAGCAACAGCAGGCTCAATTTCAGGCTCCGCAGACTCAGAATCAGCAGATGAGCGAGAGCTTGGCGAGGCTTACAGCGACATTAGAAAAAGGTAAGCTTCCATCTCAGTCAATTCCAAATCCTAATATGGGCTCATCTTCTTCTGCAGGAAATAATATGAAGCCTTGCCAAGCGGTGTCCACTTTGAGGAGTGGAAAAGAAATTCAGAAGCCTGATCCACCGAGCAGACAAGCTGAGCAGGAAGAGGAAATTCAGATCCAAGAAGAGGGAATTAAAGAACAAGAGGAGGTGCAGGAAGAGAGCACGAACGTGGGTGTGAGCAAAAGCGTCATTAAAGAGAAGGAACCCGCAGCATATGTACCTGCAGCACCCTACCCTCATCGGCTACTTCAGAAAAGCAAAGATAAGTATCAAACTGAGATTCGTGAAATTTTTCAGAAGTGCCAGATCAATATTCCATTGCTTGATGCTATTAATCAAATACCTGCTTATGCTAAATTTCTGAAAGATTTGTGCACAGTTAAAAGAAAGTTAAATGTGAAAAAGAAAGCATTTTTGACTGAACAGGTTAGCTCTATTGTGCAACAAAATACACCACCTAAATTTAGAGATCCTGGATCACCCACCATCACTTGCACCATTGGCACTAAGAAAATTGGAAATGCTTTATTGGATTTAGGATCTAGTGTCAATATATTGCCATATCCTATTTTTGTGCATCTTGGGTTAGGACAGCTAAAGCCTACATCTGTTATATTGCAACTAGCTGATAGATCTATTAAAGTTCCAAAGGGATGCATTGAGGATGTCCTCGTTCAGGTGGACAAATTTTACTACCCCGCGGACTTTATAGTTCTAGACATCCAGGGACCCCAAACTGCCAATGCTACTCCTATCATCCTAGGTAGACCATTCCTAGCGACATGCAATGCTTTAATAAATTGTAGGGATGGTCAACTGAAAATTACTTTTGGCAACATGACTTTGGACTTGAATATTTTTAATACTTGCAAGTTGCCACATATGGATGATGAGATTGAGAGGGTGCATATGATTGATTCGTTGGTGGATGATTATATTTGTTCTGAATTTTGTGATGATGCTTCTATTGTTGAGACTTTTATTGGTGATTCTGATGACATATCTTTTGTGCAGGAGAACGTGAAGGAGCTCAATGCGGTATGGGAGCCTAGGTTTGAGGCTTTGCCACCTAATGCATCAATTCAAATTTCATCTGAGGAGGAGGATCCAAAGCCAGAGTTGAAGCCACTTCCTGACTATCTTAAGTATGCTTTTCTTGGAGATGAAAACAGCTTCCCAGTGGTAATATCTTCTAAACTTTCTTTAGAGCAGGAAAGCTCTTTACTTGATGTGCTGAGGAAACATAGAGGTGCTATTGGTTGGTCCATTGCTGACATAAAAGGTATAAGCCCTATTGTATGCATGCATCATATTTATTTAGAGGATGACGCCAAACCCACTAGAGAAATGCAACGTAGGTTAAATCCAACATTAAAAGAAGTGGTTAAAGGCGAGGTACTAAAATTATTGGATGCAGGCATTATATATCCTATTTATGACACCAAGTGGGTTAGCCCTACACAGGTTGTTCCTAAAAAGTCTGGCCTCACCGTGGTTAAAAATGAGAATAATGAGCTTATCCCAGTTAGAGCCACCACAGGTTGGAGGATGTGCATAGACTATAGGAAGTTGAACTCCCGAACTAGAAAAGATCATTTCCCTCTTCCATTTCTTGACCAAATTTTAGAGAGGGTAGCTGGACATGAATATTATTGCTTTCTAGACGGTTATTCAGGTTATTACCAGATTGAGATTGCACCTGAGGACCAGGAAAAGACCACTTTTACCTGTCCCTTTGGTACTTTTGCATTTAAACGAATGCCATTTGGTTTATGTAATGCTCCAGCTACTTTTCAGCGATGCATGCTCAGTATTTTTGATGATATGGTTGAGAAAATTGTTGAGGTATTTATGGATGATTTTTCAGTATATGGTAGCTCTTTTCATGATTGTTTAGCTAACTTGGCTCTTGTTCTCGACATGTGCATTGAAAAGAACCTCCTATTGAATTGGGAGAAGTGTCATTTTATGATCACAGAGGGACTTGTCCTAGGTCACCTGGTTTCGAAAGATGGTATACATGTAGACAGAGCCAAGGTAGCAGTAATTGAGAAGCTACCAAGTCCTAAATACGTGAAGGACATCAGATCATTTTTGGGACATGCAGGATTTTATAGGCGGTTCATCAAAGATTTTAGCGCCATATCTCGCCCTCTTTGCAACTTACTTACTTTAAATGTGGATTTTATTTGGACACCTGAGTGTCAAATTTCTTTTGAAACTTTAAAGAAGTTGCTGATTTCTGCTCCCATTTTGCAGGTGCCAGACTGGTCCCTACCATTTGAAATAATGTGTGACGCAAGCAATTACGCAGTTGGTGCAGTCCTAGGCCAAAGAAAAGACAAGGTTCCAGTGGTGATTTACTACGCTAGCAAGACACTAAATGACGCTCAGAGGAATTATACGACCACAGAGAAGGAGTTGCTTGCTGTAGTATTCGCGTTGGAAAAATTCAGGAGCTATATTTTGGGATCACCAATTTTGATATATACTGATCACTCTGCTTTAAAATATTTATTGTCTAAAAAAGATGCTAAGCCTCGATTGATACGATGGATTTTATTGTTGCAGGAGTTCAATGTCACAATCAAGGACAAGAAAGGCGTGGAGAATCTAGTAGCTGACCATTTATCACGATTGACAGTAGGCCTTGATTCAGCAGATGTGCCTTTGAAGGACTCCTTTCCCGACGAGCATCTTTTTGGCGTTTCCACCTCTCCATGGTATGCTGATATCGTTAATTATCTGGTAACTGGTAAGACTCCTGACACTTGGTCTCTTCAAGACTTTAAACAGTTCAAGTACGAGGTAAAATATTTCTTCTTTGATGATCCGTACTTACATAAATATTGTAGTGACCAAATTGTTAGGAGATGCATTCCTGATCATGAAATAACCAGTGTGATACAATTTTGCCATGATGGAGTATGTGGTGGACACTTTTCAGCGAATAAAACTGTGGCAAAAATCTCGCAATGTGGCTTTTATTGGCCAACTATGTTTAAAGATACATTTCATTATTGCAAGACTTGTGCTGCATGCCAACAATTAGGGGGTATTACTAAACGTAACATGATGCCTTTAAACCCCATTTTAGAAATTGAAATATTTGATTGTTGGGGCATAGACTTCATGGGACCTTTCCCACCTTCATTTGGATATGCTTATATTTTGGTTTGTATTGATTATGTTTCTAAATGGGTGGAAGCTATTCCTTGCAGGTCGAACGACACTTCCGTTGTGCTTAAGTTCCTCAAAGAGAACATTTTCTCTAGGTTTGGAGTGCCCAAGGCCTTGATCAGTGATGGAGGGTCTCATTTTTGCAACCACATGTTCGCTACTTTAATGAAGAGGTTTGGGGTCACACATAAAGTTTCTACTCCGTATCACCCCCAAACCAATGGTCAAGCAGAGTTGGCAAATAGAGAGATCAAAGGAATTCTACAGAAAACGGTGAATCCATCAAGGAAAGATTGGAGTTTGCGCTTACCTGAAGCGTTGTGGGCCTACAGGACGGCCTACAAAACAATTTTGGGGATGTCACCGTACCGCCTTGTATTTGGGAAGTCTTGTCACTTACCTGTTGAGATAGAGCATAGATCTTATTGGGCTATAAAGAAAATGAATTTTGATACTGATGTCTCTTTTTCTTCTCGCAGGTTGCAATTGTTGGAGCTGGAGGAGTTGAGGAGAAATGCGTACGACAACGCTAAAATTTCAAAAGAGAGGATGAAATCCGTCCACGACATGATGATCTTGAGGAGGGAGTTCACCCAGGCCAAAAAGTATTGCTCTACAATTCCAGGCTGCACATCTTTCCTAGGAAGCTTCGCTCTAGGTGGTATGGACCTTTCGTCGTCAAAGAAGTTTTCCCACATGGCGATGTGCTCTTACTTAATGAAAAAGATGGAAGTGAGTTCAAGGTGAATGGCCAGAGATTGAAACATTTTCACGAGCCTTGGACCAAGGAAGCGAGCACCATGGATCTCAGAGACCCACCTTCAGGTGGTAACAAATCATGTGTGTTCTTTCCATGATTCCCTCTTCCTAACATTGAGGACAATGTCTATCTTTAGTTGGGGGGAGGGAATAACTTTTAGGATTTTTTATTTGCTCTCTCTTTTTCTTTTAGGATTTTATTTTATTTTTATTTTTCTTTTAGGATTTTATTTTTTTAGTTCCCTTTTTGCATTGAAAAAAAAAAATTTTTTTTTTTGAGTTAAGAAATATCACCAAAGTCTATCTTTACCTAGAAATGACCCCTATGTGATGAAATTTCTCGATATTTATTCACCACCGTACACTCGTGATTTATTTTCCCCACCACTATTATTCAACATTTCAATCTCATTTTACATGAATTTGAGTGCTTGTGGTGAATTTCTTTTTACACATCTCAATGGCAAGATTAATCGATGACTTAATGAATCTAAAAATTATGGATTAGCAAGTGGTATGCCTTCATTGGAACACACCAAAGTTCATGTACCAATAATTCATAAATTAACTGGAGCATTGTTCTTTATCTCGTATTTATTGCCATTTGCATGCTTGGTGTGATTTTGGGTAGAAAAACGTACCACGTCATTTGAAATGATTAGGATACCCATTCTTGTGAACAATTAAAGAAGAGGAAGTTATCGGGCCACGTTGTTTATGCACACACAAAAGAAGAAAAAATGAGATGAATGAGGAAGAAAAAAAATGAATAAATGTGCTATTAAAGAAATAACTTGGTTGGCTCGAGTAGTACAGTCCGAGGGGCCCTTCTTGGCCTAATGCCCTATTATCGTCTGATTTGGGAGCCATTGACTGGAACCTCAATTATTTGATGGAGCGATCCAAGTTATATACTTTTCCGTGAATGTTGCTTGATGCGCGTTACGCGAAACTATGGAGAAAATCGAAAGAAAATAGAGAATAAGTGTGCATGATTAGCGAGGCAAGAGAACTTCCAAAGCGTAAAGAAAACACAAGATGTGGTGTGAGTCCCTATGAATAGAGATTGACGTGTGTATGTCTTGATACCATCCTATTTTTTGATGCTTGCTTTGCATGACACATCTACGCTCTAAGTTAAAATATTTGATTGAACGGTGTGGGCCATTGATTTTGTGTACTATGAGCCATGAAGTAATTGATAGTGAATTTGAGTCTAGTTTATAACCATTTGAGATGCTTGACATTCATTTTTGAAAACCCACAAGTACCATTACTTGATGAGCTTGAAATTTTGATATTAGTGTGCGGTTATCTCTTTTGTCGTAGTAGTATGATGGTGAGTAATTTGAGATCTGATAAGGTGATCTAGGCGTATTTTTAATCGCTCTTTTTGCTAGAGACTAGCAAATCGCTAGTTGGGGGATGTGATTCGGGTTCAATATTACATATTTAACCCCCCATTTAGCCCTATTTTGTGCTCATGTGATGCTACATTGTTCTCTAATTCACACGTATTTTCTACACATTTATTTATTAGGGAAAACACACTATTTGAGCACAAAACAGTATTTAACGATGCAATTCTGCACATTTTATATTTTTCCTAGCATCGTCTCGATCTCACGATTCTAACGACTATTTATTTGTATTTTTCTGAGATCTGTGCTAATTACTGTGTATTTTTGAATGCAGAATACCATTTATTGGAAATAAAATAAAATTGGCACGAATCTTGATGAACATGTGGAGGCCATCCGACCGATCCCCGCTCCATCTGACGGCTACGAAATTCCGGCGACGCGGCTTTATAATGGCCGTTGGATCGAGATCCAACGGCCAGAAACGCAGCAAAACGCAGCAGCGGGCGTTTTCCAATCAGGGTGACGTGGCCCCATCTCGACCGTTGAGTTCAGATCTTGCGGCCATAGTCAAGGGGCGACGCGGCTCAACCACCTCCGTTGGATTTTGATCCAACGGCACCCATCGAGCCCGAAGCAACGAAGAAGCGGGCGAATTTTCGTGCTACGTGGCAGTCATCCGACAGTCGCCGCTTCGATCGAACGGCTCTCATCATCTCCGATCCGATCTCAACAAGCGGCAAGCGGGCGAAATTTGTTAGGCGACGTGGCTGCTTCCGGGCGCTTGGATGACGATCCAACGGCGAGGAGCGAAGCGGATTCGATCTGAAATCGAATCGAAGCGGGCACACGAATTTCAGCGCACACGTGGCGCACCCACGTTAGATCCCGCAACGATCAACGGCCCTCGTTTACCCCGCTTTAGATCTGCGGCGTGGATTGATTCGGGTGCGTTTTGGTGCGGGTTTTGAACCCGTTAAGCCCAATAAACCCGCAATCTCTATATTTAAGCGTATTCTAGGGGTTTTGGGTGTATTATTGGCGTATTGGAGCACTTAGAAGCCGTATTTTCTTCTGCAAAAATTCTGTAAAATTCCAGAGCCTATTTTCTTATTTCCAGAGAGTTTTGAAGACTTTTCAAGGAGAATTGGTGATATTTTCTTCAACTCTAGCTTGTATTTGGGTGTTTTGGCTTGTATTTTGCCCTTAAACTTCCGTATTTTGCTAATAAACTTATGAATTCTGATCTGAAATTTGTGTATTTCTGCACCATGAGTAGCTAAATATTTTATGTGCATGGTATGGAGTAATTAGGTGATGTGAATCGTATTCATTGGTTGTATTATTGCGCTTAATCGCTATATTTGCTAAAGTTTAATCGTCGCTCTTAAATCTACTTTTTCATATTCCAAAAGAATTGTTCTAGTTGATGATCACCCCACAAGGGTGAGATTTGATCTCTCCAAAAGAGAGCTTCATACTTCATATATACGTTTACAACTTTAGCGATATATTATTAGAATTGATGCGTTAACTCCCAAAAGGACATCTTCCGACGATTCGCTCCCAAAAGGAGGTTTCGTTGTGTTATACTTGATCAACCAAAGCTTACGATTCGCTGATCCTAATGAACCCATGCCATGTACATGCCTTTTATATCTATTTTTCACAAACTAGAATTCGTTGTTTGCATTGATCGCACGTAACAATCCCATCACCACACACTTTTCATACCACCTTCACCATCGCTATTAAAGTGCTTAGATTTTATTCGTAGTTACTCTATTTGATTTGGACTTGTGGTTTCAACAGATTCTCCCGAGGATTCGACATCTGGACTCCCAGATTTTACTACTTGAACGGACTCTTGCGCTTGAGAGAAGCACCTTTCGGAGCCCACCAGCGGGTATTCCAAACATATGACGGGAGACCCAAGCTTGCTCTCCGAAATCATCCACATCAAGAATGGCGGAACGGTCGCCTAAGGATGAAATGAAAAGGGTTCCATCATAGGTATTGAAAAAGTCGGTAATCCATCTAAACCCTTAATAGATAATGTTTATTTAGTTGATGGGTTAAATTATAATCTTATTTCCATTAGTCAACTTTGTGACAAGAGTTACAAAGTTAATTTTGGTGAGGTGTTATGTAGTATGTATGATTGTAATAATAGAAATATTTTGTTTAGTGGCACACACCATAAAGACATTTATGTGTTGGATATGCCACATACACAAGACCAATGCTTGGTTGCACAGTCAATGAGCAACTTATATGGCACCGACGCTATAGTCATGTACACTTTAAACATCTTTTCAAACTATCTAAGCACAATCTAGTTAGAGGTTTTTCAAAATTTTCTTTTAATAAGAAAAAGTTTTTGTGAGTCATGCCTACATGGAAAGCTTCATAAACGTCATTTATGCTTAAGAATGTAACCTCTATTATTATGCCACTAGAGCTTTTACATCTAGAATTATTTGGGCCTACTAGAGTTGCATCTTTAGGAAATGCCTTTTATGGACTTATTATAGTGAATGACTTCACTATATTTACTTGAGTTAGCTTCTTACATAGTAAAAATGAGGCACTTGACAAATTTATTATTTTCTCTAAGAAAGTTCAAAAGATCCAAGATACATCCATTGTCACCATTCGTAGTGATCATGGAGATGAATTTAATAATGAACTATTCTCTAAATTTTGTGATGAATGCGGGATAACTCATACTTTTTCCTTCCTTCGTGCCTAATGGCGGAGGCATGAATTCAGTGAAGGGGGACGGAGGCGCCCGCGTCAGAGGCGGCCGCGTCGGCGCCCGCTAAATTTTTTTTACATTGAGTTTTTGTTCCGCGACGAAGGCACCCTCGTCGAATTTGTTGTTCTACGCGAATTTGTTTTTATGTGATGTTATAATTTATTTTTTGTTATGAGATGGGCCTATTGGGCCTATTGGGCCTATTAGGTATCCACCCACATTGTTTATTATATATATGAGGCTAGGGGTTTCCTAGCCGTCAACATGTTCACAACACGTTATCGGCACGCTCACAGCTGAGCCGAACCTCTGCCGACGGACGAATCGCGACGCGAAAGGGCTTCCTTCACCAAACGTCACTAGATTCGGCGGATAGGATCTAGAGGTAACCTTTGTCCCCTAGATCTAAATTTTTCATGCGCATGATAATGAATATGTGATTTACTTTAAATTAGATCAATCTTTTTTGCTTAGATCTAAATGAAAATTCACATTTTTAATATATTTCTCTTTTCAAAAAGAGTTTTTATATCATATTTGGATGAAAAATCAACTTTTTCACGCTAAAATTATATTTTGCGATAAAAACGTTGTTTCAAAGATTAAAAATTGTATCTTTACAATAGAAATCGAAGTTTTCCTCTGAAAGTCATCAATCCAGAAGATTTGGCACCCCCGCGCGAGCCCGACCGCGCGCACTCGCAAAGAACCACCGCGCCCGATGCAGGGCCAGCGGCCTCACCTGACGCACGGCCAGCGGTCGCGCCCAACTCGTGGCCTGCCGTCGCGCGAGGCACGGCCTGGCGTCGCTCCCGACGCACGGCAGACGGCCGCGCCTGACGCGCGGACCGCTGCCGCGCAAGGCACGGCTAGCAGCAGTGCCCAACGCGCGGCCCGACGCCGCCCATGGCTCGGCCCGCAGCCGCACCTGACGCGCGGCCCGCCCCGCCGTCGCGACTGTCGGGCGCGTGCCCCGCACGTGCGTGTCCCGCCGCTGCGCGCCTGCTGCACGCGTGCACGCACTCCGCCACCGTGCGCCTGACGCACACGCACGTGCATTTCCCGCACGTGCCTCGTCGCAACAAAACCTTAACTGAGGTTTTTCCTTTTTTTTAAAAGGCTATTTTCAGAAATTAATTGGATTTACTGTTCGATTTTTTTCTTTCCACGTAAATCTGATTCATCATATGCGTAAACATTCACTAATCGCATTTTTGGATTAATTGATTATTTTTACGTTTAATAAATATTAGGATCCTGAGACCACTCTCTCGTTAGTCAGCTAACCTAACGGGGTATGACGTTTCCACGTGATTCGATTAATTACTATACAAAAATATTTTATTTCATTATAAATGCGTGGGATGTTGTATATTTTCATTGCCTGTAGCCTGAAATTGTGTTTACACATACAAAATGCTTGTGATGAATAATTAAATGCCAACTGCATTGTTGATGTCTCTGCGACGAATGTTAATATTTGGTTGTGGTTTTGGATCGGCAACATATTGCATGCCTGTGTAGAAAATTATCTGCATGTCGCATATTTAATGGTCTATGATGCACATTTTATTTAGCATGCTAAAATCTCTATGATATATTCTTAATGCTTGTAGCATAACTATATGTCTGCGATGAAATTATTTGAATGCCTGTAGCATATAAATAACATTTGTATACATCATATATGTTTCAATTCATGTTAACTGAGCATACATTTTTAGCTCACATGCTTGATATTGTTTGCATGTATAATTTAGTTTCTTTCAACTATTTTATTGAGTATAACTTTTTAGCTTACAAGCTTTATATTTTGTGCATGATAAATCATTAAAATGTTACATATTGCACACTTATATGCTCATCCCATGCTTATACTCATGGTCATAATATGACATTGTTTTATGACAACAAACCAACAATAATTTCAAAAAGTTTAACATCATATCCACTTTGACAAATTGAACCTGAAGTTCAAGTCAATTCAAAAGTCAACG
Source organism: Scilla litardierei (assembly GCA_030789695.1). NCBI lineage: Eukaryota > Viridiplantae > Streptophyta > Magnoliopsida > Asparagales > Asparagaceae > Scilla > Scilla litardierei. The sequence goes on from CM061133.1 coordinate 337,371,541, forward strand.
CCCTTTTGCTCAAATAAAATAAAAATCACCAAATACGATGGATTATGCGAAAACTATTTATGCGATCTTTTTAGTAATACACATTTTGCGGTAAATAGATCTTACAAATCTGTGGTTTATTTAAATCAATATTGACACCAGCAGCTGTCATAACACAGCTAAACTCTTTTAGAGTAATCTCACTTTACGAGGTATGATTCTTTAATCTAGCCTTAATTTTAAGCGTACGCCCGAAGTCGTGGGTTAATTGATAAGTGAGAAATTACAAAATTCGTAGCCACGTATTTGTTTCCCCTTGAGCTTGATTCTCTATCTACATAATACTTGAATGACTCAATAAAAATGGCTTTTAGATCATACTTGAGTTTTCAAATAGACTTTTAAAAGTCTCTCATAAATTAGAAAAGTGGAAATATAGAAACTAACTCATTTCCCTTGCATATGTCTACTTCGTAAGACTAATATTCATTCTTCCTTATAAATAATAATAAGGAAGACTGAAAACAGGGAAAGTCTTGAATAAAATGAGAAAGGAAAGATATGATATACCTCGATATGGAGTAAGCAATGAAAAACCAATATCAGACCAGAAGTTCTGATAAGACACATAATGCTTTTGCAACATGAATGTGCATTAACGTATGCCATATAAAAATATATACATATCTAGTCTAAACGACGAAAGTCAAATTGACCTTATGTATATTTAGCTACTCCCCGAGGACAAATAAACTTTGAAAACAAATTTAATTTGTTGTCATAACATAAGTCTTAATGAGCATAATTGTAGACGCATGCTTTCAAGAGCACACATCAAACTATAAAAATTGTTGCCATAACATAATTATCAGTAGTATTCTCTTGTAGTATATATGTGCTTAAATGCATTATCGCAATATTTGTTATTGATGAATTTCATGCTCTTTATGCATTTTATTTTACTGCGATTGATTTGTTATCCCGAATACTCCTATTACGACCTAAAGATCGTGGGAGTCCGACCTTTCTCCCAGAACCACTAACGTACCTCGCTGGCTTGCCCTTCCCGAACGGGTGGCCGACCCAAAGTCAGGGCGCCCCACGCCTGAGCTTCAGAGGCCCGCCCTTCCGCCTCAGCTACCGAGGAGGCACACCCTTTCTCTCCCGGCGACCCAGGACCCACCCCCGACATGTCAACGGCCAGGCCGAACCCCCCCGATCAGGCCGGCTCGACTGCCCCTCTCGGACCCAGCCATGGAGAAACGCTCCGATAAACCCTTGGCTCATTGGACACGACAAACAACCTAGTATAAGGACATAACTGACACTAACGCCGCCCGACCACCTGACAAAGCACCCCCGGGGTGCCGCGCCCCCTGACACTTAATGCTTTCGGCCCTGACACCCTGACAAAAGCACCCTTGGCCGCTGCGCCGTCTGACAAAAGCGTAGCAGGCACTCCTGTTCCTGACACCCTCGTCCAAAGCTTCCGCTGACAGCGAGGCCAGCTCAGCACGTCGAGTCAGCACGCCAGGTCAGCCTCATCTACCCACCTACCGACAGGTATAAATACCCCTTCGCCTCCGACGGTGAAGAGGTGGGCAAATCTACTCTCAATCTCATTATTCACACACGAGAGCAAAGGCCGTCCATATCTGTGTTCTCCCACTCATAGCTCGTCACGTACGGTCGACTCACCCTCAGTCCGACCTGCGTGCCTAGCCCCCACTTTAAGTCCTATAACTGACTTATGCATCGGAGAGGCTAAGGGTTGGACCCCTACCCGGCCTTTCTGACGAGTTGTTCCTTGCACAGGATAGCTCATCCCTCGGCCTGTGCTCGCCTTCAGCTCCAGCCGTCCGATCTTCTTCAATCGCATCCTATTGGATTCGACCTCGTGGTCTGCTTCAACGACAAGCTTAGCCTCATCACCCCTCTAATCACCTGCCAAATAGCCTACCTTAACCCCTTCATTAGCATAACCACTGTGCCCTTGGTTCCCCCTAATACAAATTCATTGTACGCGGGTTCTACCCCGCAACAATTGGCGCCGTCTGTCGGAACGAAGGGTCACACCCATGTCAGACCACATACCAATCACCCGGAACCCTGACCACGGCAAGGATCCCATGGATCAAGAACCACTCTCTCAACCAATGACTCCCGCGACTGACCCTCCTCCTGGGGTAGAGGTCGAGATAGTCCAGGCTTCGGCCCACGCGATACAACAAAGCTTCGAGGCCTTCACTAAGGTGATGGCAGGCTTCGCAACAACAGTGACGGAGGCACCTCCCGGCCCCTCTGAGCCCCCGAACATGAGACATAATCTTCACCCTCAGTTCGAGGAGGAGGGGGGAGACCAGGGGCTCGCCAAGGAGATTGTGGCCCAGCGGAAGCTCTTGGCGGAGGAAATGGAGGTCGCGCAGCTGCGGAGGTGCCGGGAGGAGGCAGTCACCGTGCAAAGGCATTTAGGTGAAGCGGCCGAGACCGCCCGGCAGGCCCACCTGGACGACGAGACCGCCCGACGCCAGCTCCGCTTCATTATCACGGAACGCGAAAGGCTCCGAAGGGAGAACGGAGAGAACCGGGGGATCCCGGAGGTGTCGGCGACGGGCAGGCGACACCTGGACGGGCGCGGCCCGCCGCTCGCCAAGTCTCCACCGTAGGGGAGAAGTCCGCCTCGTCAACATATCTCCCCCGATCGTCTGGGCGAGGAAGCCGTTCGTCCACAACTCCACTTCCTCACCGCCGAACGCGAAAGGATCCTGAGGGAGAATCAGGAGCGGAGAGAGGTCCCGGACGAGACAGCCGGAGGGCGGTGGTACTGGGACGACCGCCGCCCGCCGCCCGTCGAATCCTCTACCCACGGAAGGAGTCCCCCAGGCGATCGTTTCGTTATTCCTCGGGGCGCGACGACCGTCGGCAGCCAAGGCGCGACCGGAGCCAAACCCCGAAATGGCGAAGAGGGCACGCGCCCGAGTGCTCTGCCTACCCAGAGGAGGTCACGTCCGCCCCGAGACCCGTAAGATTCAAGGCCCCACACCTGGCCACCTACAACGGAAGAGGCGACCCCCTCTCGCACGTGCAACAATACCGGGGGCAATGGAGGCGCATGATGTGGATGAAGAGTTCCTATGCCGGATTTTCTCGCAAAGTCTGAGGGACACAGCATTGGATTGGTACTTCGGCCTACCCGCAAGATCCATTGGGAGCTTTGGCGAACTGTCCCACAAGTTCTGCCAGGAGTTCCGGGCCGGGCGAATGAAGAAGAAGCCCTTGGACTACCTCAGCACGATAGTCCAAGGGGAAGGAGAGATGACAGGGAAGTACCTGCGCCATTTCCAGGATGAGAGACGGGCGGTGGTGACCTGCGGTGATGATGTGCTCATGATGGCTTTCAAGACGGGGCTGCGGACTCGGAGCCTCCACAAATCCCTGCTCCGAGATCCGCTGGCCGACTACGAGGCGCTGGTCGCTATGGAAGAGAGGCATGCATTGGCCGAGGAGACTCTCGGCACGAAGAAACTGTTCCCCCCGATGAAACCGCCCCAAGGCGAGCCCCGATCGCATCCACGACCAAGGCAAGAAGACGGGCATCGAGGGCGTGACCAGCTAGCCCCACCAAGGCGCGACCCGACAGGGCGTCGCTCGCAAGATCGCCCTGGCCCGGCCCGAGAGTTCGCACTGGCCCAAGAGCCCGCCCGAGCCATCCCGAGGCCAGAGGGGACCCTGCAGGCCCATTACACGCAGCTCAACACCCCCATGTTAGAGGTGTTGGCCGCGGCGACAAGGGCCAGACTGCTGCCGGAGCCGTCCGGGGAGATGAGGTCGGACCCATCGAAGCGAGATCTCCGAAAGTACTGCCGGTATCACCGGGACCACGGCCATGACACCGACAATTGCTACACCCTCAAGAGGGAGATCGAGCGGTTGATTCAGGCGGGCCACTTGGGAGGCTTCGTGGGAAATAGGCAGGCAATCCAAGAAGAAAGGGCCACACGAGAAGCACGAAGGCCAGAGCCACCGGCAGACCATGGTCGGGAAGAGCCGAGCCCCCCTAGGGCGATCATGCGTATAGACGTGATAAGCGGGGGGCCGCCCCCAGTTGGGGCGTCATCCACGAGCACGGAGGTATGTGCCCGGCAGGTGATGGTGGCGGGTGCCAGCAGCAAGTCGAAGCAGAGAAGGGTAAATCGACCCCCATCACTTTCACCGATGAAGATCTGGAGGGAGTCGAGTATCTGCATGATGACGCCATCGTCATCGAAGCTCAGATCGAAACGGTCATCATCAGCCGGCTCCTGATCGACACCGGGAGCTCCTGTGACATCTTGGTTTTATCAACGGTCGAGAAGATGGGGTGGAATCGGGCAGACCTAAGGCCTTGCACGGGGCCCATCGTCGGCTTCACCGGCTACGCGATCTCCATTGTAGGGGTGATCACCCTACTGATGTCTCTAGGGGAGGAACCGAGGGTCGTCACCCGGGGGACGCAATTCGTTGTCTTCGACATCACGTCGACGTACAACGGGATCATTAGACGCCCATACATGACGGCCATAGAGGCGCTCCCTAGCCTGCTACACCAGATGTTGAAATTCCGGACTCCGCGAGGGGTGGGGCTAGTGCGGGGAAACCAGGAGCTGTCCAGAAGCTGCAACGAAGGGTCGACCAGGCACAAGAGCCCGAAGCAGGCCTTCTCAGTCAACATTCCCGACGAAAGGGAGGACTTCTGCGAACAACGACCGACCCCTGCCGAGGAGGTCGAAGAGGTGCCCGTGGCCGTGGAGGAGGGCAAAACCGTCTCCATTGGGACGAAGCTCCCGGCCTCTCTAAGGGCGGCCCTCGTCAGCTTGCTCTGGGAAAACGTGGACATATTCGCTTGGTCGCCCGCGGACAAGCCAGGGGTTGACCCAACGGCGATCTCCCACATGTTGAATGCGGACCCAGGAGCTCGACCGATCCGGTAGAAGAAGAGGAGCGCCGGGGGCGAAAAGAAGAGGGCAGCCGAGGAGGAGGTGGAGCTGCTTCTCAAGGCCAAGTTTATCAGGCCGGACTACTCGGTCTGGCTCACCAACGTCGTCTTGGTGAAGAAGGCCAGCGGAAAATGGCGCATGTGCGTCGACTTCACCGACTTTAACAAGGTGTGTCCGAAGGACAGCTTCCCCCTCACACAGATCGACCACTTAGTAGACCAGGCGTCCTGCTACGAGTTGTTAAGCTTTATGGACGCCTTCTCGGGCTACAACCAGATCCTGATGGTGGAGGAGGACAAAGAGAAAACATCCTTCGTCACCGATAGAGGCACCTTCTGTTACACGAAGATGCCCTTCGGATTGAAGAACGCCGGGGCGACCTATCAGCGGATGGTGGACCGGATATTCAGCCCGCAGGTCGGGCGGAACTTGGAGGTCTACATCGACGACATGCTGGTAAAGAGTAGGAGAGCCCCAGACCATCTTACTGACTTACAGGAGACGTTCCGAAGGGTTCGCCAATACGGCTTAAGGCTGAACCCGGTAAAGTGCGTCTTCGGCGTGCAGTCAGGGAAATTCCTAGGCTTCATGATAACGAAGCGAGGGATTGAGGCAAACCCCGATAAGGTGATGGCCCTCGTCAATATAGCGGAACCACGGACGATCCGGGATTTGCAACGCCTGAATGGCCGGATCGTCGCTCTGGGGCGGTTCCTGTCAAAATCCGCGGAGAGGTCGCTCCCCTTCTTCAGGGTCTTGCGCATTGCCTTCGGTGAAGCAAATGACAAAAGGAAGGTGATCCATGGGACGACGACTGCGTTCGAGCATTCACAGAGCTGAGGGCCTACCTGCAAAGCCCGCTGCTCCTTGCCAGGCCGGAAGAAGGAGAACCGCTAGAGTTGTACTTGGCAACCAATGAAGAGGCCGTCAGCTCCGTCCTAATCAAAGAAGAAGGGGGCATGCAACTCCCTGTATATTACGCCAGCCGGATCCTTCGGGAGGCGGAGACTCACTACAGTCCCATCGAGAGGGCCGCCTACTGCCTGGTCACAACGGCAAGGAAGCTCCGACCATACTTCCAGGCCCATCCCATCGCCGTCCACACCGACCTGCCCCTCGAGAAGAACCTGAAGAGGTTAGAGTGGTCGGGAAGGATGCTCAACTGGAGCGTCAAGCTCAGCGAGTTTGACATAACATACAAGGCCCGGACGACGATCAAGGGCCAGGCATTGGCGGACTTCGTGGTAGAATGCACCGCCGAGGACGCCTCGGGGGACCAACCAGACGCACCATCGGCGACCGCATCCCCACAAGTGATGGGGGTGGTGGAACCTTCAGAGCCCTCCCAGGGAAACATGGACGAATTATAGACCATCCACGTCGATGGCTCAGCGACGGGATCCGGGACGGGGGCGGGTATCGTCATTCAAACCCCCGACGGATGCTCGTTGGAATACGCCTTGTGCTTCAACTTCCTAGCGACCAACAATGTCGCAGAGTATGAGGCCGCGGTCAACGGGCTGAAGCTCAGTAGGGCGGTGGGGGCGACGAACGTGTTGCTCCTCAGCGACTTATGGCTCGTCATCCACAAATCCAAGGGAGCTTCGAGGCCCGAGAAGAAACGATGAAGCGCTACCTTAAGCGCATCCAAGCCGAGCTCTAGAAGTTCAAGAGAGTGGAGGTCCGGCACCTGCCCTGTTCCAGCAACCTCCAGGCGGACGCCCTGTCCAAGCTGGCCTCTTCCTCTGCGGCCGAGATCGGGAAGGCCATCTACGTCAAAAGCCTGCTGACACCCACTATTGATGAAGAAGAACTAATGTGTGTCGGCTCGGTGACGACATGGATGACCCCCATTGTGAAGTACCTGGAGACAGGGGTCCTACCCGAGGAGCGGATGCTGGCTAAGAAGGTAGAGCGGCAGGCCCTATCATTCGTACTCCTCGACGGAGTATTATACCACCGACGCCGCGCCAACTTCGACGTCTTTGCCGTACCTGAAATGCCTGGGGCCAGAGCAGGCTGAGCAAGTCATCCGTGAAGTGCACGAAGGCTTCTGCGGGAACCACCACGGCGGTCGCACCATCGCCCACAAAATAATGCGCCAGGGGTATTATTGGCCGACAATGATCCAGGACGCGGCTCAGTATGTCAAAAAATGCGAGGCGTGCCAAAAATTTGGCCGACATACGGCAGCGCCTCCGGCCAACTTGGTGCCCATCGTGAGCCCGATCCCGTTCGCCAAATGGGGGCTCGACATCCTTGGGCCTTTCCCAAAGGCCTCCGGTGGAAGGAAATATCTAGTCGTCGTTGTGGACTATTTCACAAAGTGGGTGGAGGCTGAGCCGTTGGCACGCATCACGTGGACGGACATGAAGGGTTTTATCTGGCAGTCTGTTATATGTTGCTTCGGGATACCCCGCTCTATAGTCACGGATAATGGGTGACAGTTCAATTGCGAAGGCTTCCGTGACTTCTGTTCGGGCTGGGGGATCAAGCTCCATTTTGCGTCGGTTGCCCACCCGCAGTGCAACGGAGTGGCGGAGACTGCCAACAAATGCATCTTGAGTCCTATGAAGAAGAAGGTAGACGTTGCTCTCGGGGCATGGGTCGACGAGCTACCATGAATCCTCTGGTCCTACCGTACCACCTACAAGGCCTCGACTGGAGAGAGCCCATTCATGCTGGCATACGGATCAGAAGCGGTCGTTCCTGTGGAAGTCGGAGAAGAGACACTCCGGCTGAAACTCTTCGATGAGGATATCAATGGGGAGGGGCTCGGCCTCAGTCTCGAACTAGTGGACGAGGTAAGGGACCGAGCCCTGACGAACCTCATCCGACACATCAAGAGGATGTCCCGAAATTACGACTCCCGGGTGAAGAAGCGGACCTTCAGAATGGGTGACCTGATCCTCAGAGACGCCACCTTCAGACCCGAGACCGCCCATCAAGGGAAGTTGGCCGCCAAATGGGAAGGGCCCTACAAGGTCATCGACATCATCGGACCGGTCACATACATCCTGGCGACCCCGGACGGAAGCGAGCTAGCCCACCCTTGGAATGCGGAGCACCTGCTAAAGTTTTACCAATAACTGTGAGTCTTTTTAATGAAAGATCTTCATTTACGCACTTTTCCAAACTTTGTTGTCTCCACGTGAGTGTTTCAGTCTGAACCCTCCAGACCTCTGGGGCAGGGCCAACCCTCACCACCCAAACCAGAGAAGGGCACGGGCCAAGCTACGCGCTCGCTCCCCCCTCCAGAACTCTGGGGCAGGGCCAACCCTCGCCACCCAAACCAGAGAAGGGCATGGGCCGAGCTACGCGCTCGCTCCCCCTCCAGACCTCTGGGGCAGGGCCAACCCTCGCCACCCAAACCAGAGAAGGGCATGGGCCGAGCTACGTGCTCGCTCCCCCCTCCAGACCTCTGGGGCAGGGCCAACCCTCGCCACCCAAACCAGAGAAGGGCACGGACCGAGCTACGCGCTTGTTCCCCCCTCCAGACCTCTGGGGCAGGGCCAACCCTCACCACCCAAACCAGATAAGGGCATGGGCTGAGCTACGTGCTCGCTCCCCCCTCCAGACCTCTGGGGCAGGGCCAACCCTCGCCACCCAAACCAGAGAAGGGCACGGGCCGAGCTACGCGCTCGTTCCCCCCTCCAGACCTCTGGGGCAGGGCCAACCCTCGCCACCCAAGCCAGAGAAGGGCACGGGTCGAGTTACGCGCTCGCTCCCCCCTCCAGACCTCTGGGGCAGGGCCAAACCTCGCCACCCAAACCGAAGAAAGGCACGGGCCAAGCTACGCGCTCGCTCCCCCTCCAGACCTCTGGGGCAGGGCCAACCCTCGCCACCCAAACCAGAGAAGGGCACGGGCCGAGCTACGCGCTCGCTCCCCCCTCCAGACCTCTGGAGCAGGGCCAACCCTCGCCACCCAAACCAGAGAAGGGCACTGGCCGAGCTACGCGCTCGCTTCCCCCCTCCAGACCTCTGGGGCAGGGCCAACCCTCGCCACCCAAACCAGAGAAGGACACGGGATAAGGCGACGCAGCAAGGCGAGGCCCTGCTGTTTCAGCCATGGAGCAGGGAAAGGGAGTGTGGCGGGCGGGCCCCTTCACTTTCAGTCCGGCAGAGACTCTATTTGGACTGTCCCGGTGCCAGCCTCGTGTTTATGGAGTTGGCGGAGTGTGCTCTATGTCCGAGAATTTGAGCTACGTGCTCGCTCCCCCCTCCAGACCTCTCGGGCAGGGCCAACCCTCACCACCCAAACCAGAGACGGGCACGGGCCGAGCTACGCGCTTGCTCCCCCTCCAGACCTCTGGGGTAGGGCCTAGCCATGCAGCCACACCCCTGCCCCGTTAGACCCGTGATTCTCGAAAACTCGAACCTTGGGAAGAGGACAAGGGCACGCAAACCGGGGCAGACCTGGCAAAAACCAGGAACCGCTGAACAATGCTCACTGGATAAACGCCGGGTCCCGATAAAGCAGCCCCCGATGCGACTCGTCGAAACGAAAGGACGCTCAGGAAATGCGCCATCAATAACGAGACGCCCCCAAGAGGCCAGGGCTGACGAACCGCGTCAGGCGCCGCCTGGCAAAAGCGGTTCCCAAAGAGCGTGATTCTGCAGAGCCCATTAATGGTGCCAGCTCATCGCATTAACTAGGGCGAAACCGTCAGCAGAATCCCACTATAAATACCCCCAACACCCCTTCGGAGTTAGGAGGAAGTAAAAATATATGAGAATGAATCACAATCCCCTACACCGAGTATGAAAAAGCCAGGGACGCCCCGTCCAAACTACGAAGGAGGCCGATATCCACTGACGGATAGCACTTCCTCAACCAGCAATCGCTTCTACTCGACGGTCACTGATAGGCTACTCCCCTTACCCAGAGAACAGCCCGACCACCAGTCTCCCACTTCCTTCAGACAACTTGCGGCAGGGGAGTTGGAGCACCTCCCGCCCCCCTTTCGGCATCCCACGCAGCGTGGGCCCCATGGGAAGGGAGGGGGCCCCAGCCGGATCTCCCCGTTGGACACTCTGGCCTCAACACTGGGCATACAAGCCTCCGCCCAGGCATACCGGCCTCAGCAGGCCCACCTCCCAACGGCTTGCCACGCTGATAGGGTATTCCCCTTACAAGCGGATCGCCAATAGGGTATTCTCCTTACACATGGGGAGCCCCGCCTGCCGGTCTTCCACCTGCTCTGAATCAGATGAAGCAGCCGGTTCGAAAGACTCGCGACGAGCCGCCATCCCCCAATCAGCATCCGCGCCACCCCGATCCCCACCGGATGCGAGGGTGGAAGCCCCCGCCGGGCCTCCTAACGACCCACCTGCCCGCCCTCGACCTTCCACTCAAGGCTGGCCCGCCGGACATCACCCCCGAGAAGGCAACGCCTCCACCTCCACCTCATCCGTCGCCTCCTCCAGGGTTCCCCTTCGATGTACGGGTTCCCCAGAGAGGCCTTGCAACCATTCGACACGACGAAGGCGAGGCGGGATATGACAAAGCAATAGAGGGGAAGGAGATCCGCCCGGCAGACAGAGGATCGATCACCCCGACGCGTATCACAGCAAGGCTGCATCCCTGATGAGTCCAAACGGCGAGTCATGGCGTGTCAGCTCGCCCACGGACGATCAAGACCAGTATCCCACTCCCAACCCTTCGCGGACAGAAAGGCCAAAGGAGTGCAGCGATCAACGGAGAAGAAGGAAAGCCGCCCTGCAAACAGGAGCCCTCTCATCCTGACGCAACGGGCAACAGGTTAAAACAGCTTCCCGACCCGACCGTGGGTTGGGTCACACCTGCCCCATTATTGTAAATATCATTGAGATCTCTTGTAATAGCTAATAAAAAAGATTGTTCCATGTGGACTCCTAGTCATAGCCCAAGCGCACTCTGGCTAGGCACTTCACCGAACAAAGGACATCAAGAATAAGGCAAAAATAACAGGAATTATCACACATGTGCGGTAGGCACTTTATAAAGATAACCATGGTCGTCCCGATAAAACAGGGTTCCCCTCAGTCCGACCTGGCCTCACATGCAACCGAAGATCGGAGAGCGGCAACGCCCCTCCGCAAACCACCGGGTCAGTCCGCCTCGCCTCGCCCCGAACCCGCGGATCCCCAATTGCACCGACCTTGTGTGCATACCGCCAACATACAGCGATTCAGCATCCCCTTCTCCCCTTTTTACTCCACACCGACGGTTCCTATTGGGCCGGCTATCTACCCCTCCTGCAACTCGACCGCCCTCACCTTGTTAACCACCTCCCCGGCACGCCTCGATACTATACCGTCCCCCTCCCGCTTTACCCCTGGAGTTGGCACTCGTCTGTAGCCTTCGACGAGTCAAAGTACGCGGCCCGTCCTTTCTCAGCCTCGCAGACCACCTCAACCATTTCCATTTTCGCTCCCATTTCCCCCCGGATCTCCCTGACCTCGCTGAGGCTGGCCCTCGCTTTATCGAGAGTCGATGGCCACCGGAGTGCGGCACGTCAGGGTTACCATAGCCATGACCTTCTACAAAAAGACCCCGACCGGCCAGGCACGGATAAAGAAAGGGAGGGGGCTAGTCGAGGAAGTCGGCCTGCTTGCATGACATGCCACCCAGCGGAGCCGCACAATCGCTCCGCCCCAATGCTGGTCAAGGACCCACGGTCCCGTCGCAGCGGGCAATACTCCGCGAGAGGCGCCGCAACCCCCGAACACGAATCGAAGTCCAAACCACCGCCTCAAAGCGGGGACGCGTTACGTCATCCGAGCCGAATCAGGCTCCCGCCTCAAGCTCGAATGCCTGGGCAATTGTTACGACCTAAAGATCGTGGGAGTCCGACCTTTCTCCCAGAACCACTAACATACCTCGCTGGCTCACCCTTCCCGAATGGGCGGCCGACCCGAAGTCAGGGCGCCCAACGCCTGAGCTTCAGAGGCCCGCCCTTCCGCCTCGGCTACCGAGGAGGCACACCCATTCTCCCCCGGCGACCCAGGACCCACCCCCGACATGTGAACGGCCGGGCCGAACCCCCCCGATCAGGCCGGCTCGGCGGCCCCTCTCGGACCCAGCCATGGGAAAACGCTCCGATAAACCCTTGGCTCATCGGACACGACAAACAACATAGTGTAAGGACATAACTGACACTAACGCCACCCGACCACCTGACAAAGCACCCTTGGGCTGCCGCGCACCATGACACTTAATGCTTTCGGCCCTGACACCCTGACAAAAGCGCCCTTGGCCGCTGCGCCGTCTGACAAAAGCGTAGCAGGCACTCCTGTTCCTGACACCCTCATCCGAAGCTTTCGCTGACAGCGAGGCCAGCTCAGCACGTAGAGTCAGCACGCCAGGTCAGCCTCATCTACCCACCTACCGCCAGGTATAAATACCCCTTCGCCTCCGACGGTGAAGAGGTGGGCAAATTTACTCTCAATCTCATTATTCACACACGAGAGCAAAGGTCGTCAATATCTTTGTTCTCCCACTCATAGCTCGTCACGTACGGTCGACTCACCCTCAGTCCGACATGCGTGCCTAGCCCCCGCTTTAAGTCCTATAACTGACTTAGGCATCGAAGAGGCTAAGGGTTGGACCCCAACCCGGCCTTTCTGACGAGTTGTTCCTTGCGCAGGATAGCTCATCCCTCGGCCTGTGCTCGCCTTCAGCTCCAGCCGTCCGATCTTCTTCAACCGCATCCTGTTGGATTCGATCCCGTGGTCTGCTTCAACGACAAGCTTAGCCTCATCACCCCTCTAATCACCTGCCAAATAGCCTACCTTAACCCCTTCATTAGCATAACCATCGTGCCCTTGGTTCCCCCTAATACAAATTCATTGTACGCGGGTTCTACCCCGCAACAACTCCTAAAACATAAAATGAGGATGCCATGTACTCTCTGAAACTTATAAAGTTTCAAAGGATATTCGTCAAAACGAAATCCCTAATGACTCAAGAAATCACAAAGCCTGAAGCTTTGTCCCACTATGATCCGCATAATAGTCAATGTGAAGATGTAATCCTTCACAATCAGAACACAGCTCACCTATTACCTGACAAAATTAAATTGAGCATTTTAATGGACTTTAGAAAGTCCCACATAAATTCGAAAATTGGAATTAATTTGGAACACCAGAAGTGTCCACAATCGACCAACTTTGGAACGATGTCACCTTGGATTGATGATGCAAGACATCATTAGCCAATCCTGTAAATCTGACGAATACGAAGATTCTTCAAAAAAGGGTGAAACTTTCATTGTCACATTCAAAAGAGAAAAATGATTACGAGATCATCTCCATTCACGTGGACATTGAATCTCTTCACTTCCTCAAACGAATTTAAGATGATATATTTTCTATCATCATTAACATAATAAGACCTTTAGGTCGCTTGAGAGTATTCGAGGGATAAAAGTAGATTTATCCACTCCCTACGTAGGGCTGATGATGTACTTTAGAGTACTCATCCATATATCCTCTAAAAATGGTCATTATCAAACCTATTACCCAACCGCAGTCCAGCTTTTAACAAGCATGTAGGACATGTTAATAAATGGCGGATAACACTGGAAAATCATATAATATTCATAACCGGAATAATGTCGAACACCCTGAAGTTTGTGTTAACACCTAAAAATGGGTAATATAAATAAATCATTAAAATGATTTAAACAAGATTACTTATCCATTAAAAATCCAGTTGTAGGTAACTACATGGGAACATGCAATTACAATGCAAACCATCAAAATGCCTCCTTAGAACCTATTTACATAAGCCTGATCACCTCATATAAACAGTTTCCGAGAACCCCTAATGGGGGAAGCGTTTAGAGCACATCTTTTCGATTGTACGATGATGAGTACACATCCCCATATCACCACTATAAACCATTAAAAATGCACTCTAAACAGGGGAAGCATTTAAAATCACTTCTTCTAAGATGTGCATTGATGGCCCATCCTCTAAAGATTTGATGAGATCATGAAGATCCTTCACATCTTTAATTTCCCAGTATTAGGTTCAACGAAGTATTATAATCATCCATGAGCCTGAAGCTCAATTGACCATTTCAAACATTAATACCCATGATCTGATTATCATGAATTGTGATGAGATCCTGAAGATACGCAATTATGAAACTGTTAAACAGTTATCAGACATAGTTACCGACAATATAAATATTGTTAAATTCACGCATCCCTGCTGCTAAAAATCCAGCTAGGCTTGACATACCAAATATAATGGATGCAATCCACCAGTAGCAGAAGTGGATGTCCTCAATGGATGAGAGGACATACTATGAGGCTCCAAAGCGAGAAATAACTCCTAGAGACCCTAAAGCAATACCAACACAGGAAAGTGAGCTCATCTCCATATCATCTTCCCTTCTAGAACATCTAGAAGAGATGAATCTGGAATAAATTGAATAATGTACGTACATGGAGAGGTGTTTGGATAAAAACACACTTGTCGACAATTACTAACATTTCATTTTGCCATTTAAATGATAAATATCGTTCCACACTCCGTTTCCTGAAGCAAACGTAGAGATTGGCCAATAATGTGGAACGGGGCAATAATAAGTTGAGCTGGACTCACTTATGAAATGTGAAGTGTTTGGACCTGAAGTCCTGATATTAAAAGATATCAAACCAGTGGGCTAACCGAGTATTGTATAAATATAAATAAATAAAATCGTATGCTATAAGCAACACACTATAGCTTAGAGGTTTATTTCGTAGAAACCAGGAAGTAATCAAGTAAGATGAGCTTAACTCACTTACAAAGTTATTTAAATTGATGTATCAGGCTCCCTGGTCATAGTTGCGAAAACCATGCGATTGGCAAAAGAAATTTTAGGCTATGTTGCTATGGATGATGTGACAACATACCCTTATGGATTTCCTCCTTATTTGCCTGGATAGATTTTAGGGACATCTACCCTATGAAATTATCATCCTGAAGATGAAACCATCATCCTGAAGATGAAACCATCATCCTGAAGATGAATAATCATCCAGAAGATGAAATTATCATACAGAAGATGAATAATAATCCAGAAGATGAAATTATCATCCAGAAACTGAATTATCATCCTGAAGATGACACTATCATCGTGAAGATAAAACCATCATCTTGAAGATGAAAACATCATCCAGAAGATGAAAATATCATCCAGAAGATGAATTATCATCTAGAAGATGAAATTATCATCCCGATGATGAAAAACATGTGACATTAAACTTCATACTCCCGAAGTTAATGAATAAACATGGACAATTGCAATCCACTAAATACACCTACTGGTTGTATGGAAACACAGTAAGACCCCTTCCGTTCGCTGGAAGAGGGGAAGGATATCCTAGGTCCTGAAGTGCCGTACTCAAGAGTTTTTGGTACACTCCTTTATCTGGCCAACTGCACGCAACTCTAGAGAGCATTGGCGGTAAACCTTTTAACCAGATACAGTGCAGCGCCTGCAGCACACCACTGGACCAAAGATATGTAGCTTCTGTACTACCTCTATGGATTAAGGACTATCCAACATGTTAAATGTATTTGCAGATACAGGTTACAGATCATCGCAATGACTAAAATAAAGGAACAACCAACTCCTGGAGACCAGCAAAGCATGCTTCCAAGGCAACATCAATCCCACCATCCCGAGAGGCTCATCATCCAAGAAGCAAATCAAAAGTACGCACAACCAGGTCCTGTAGTACCTCGTAGACACAATGACGACTGGGTCAGAGACGTGGAGCTACCTGCCGAGTCTGCAGACCACTCCTCTTCAGAAGAGCTCCCTCAGATTTAGTAGCTGCCAGAGACGTGCGATACTTGTATAGATGAGCGATGTCTTGTATAGATGAGCAATGTCTTGTATTTTGTACTCAGAACACTGTAAGAGATTGATGTATAGGTGTCTAGGAGACCTGCAAGTCTGCAGCTTGTACAGATCAGGGGGAGTCAAATGTAGTGTTGTACTCTTTTTCCTTGGCTATTGGTTTTTCCCATTGGGCTTTCCATAGCTAAAGGTTTTAACGAGGCAACCTCATTGACTCTGGATCCAGAAGTATCCACCCCTAAATACTTCCACTAATCAGGAAAAGTTATGGAAAACTGTACTCTTTTTCCTTGGCTATTGGTTTTTCCCACTGGGTTTTCCATAGCTACAGGTTTTAACGAGGCAGTTATCCCTAACTTAGGATCTGGAAGTATCCACCCGTTATGATACTCATAAGCACTATAGATCCTGTAGTATTCATATGTCGAGTATACAACGATGGTTGGATAAGGGGAAGTGTTATGAGATGGGCCTATTGGGCCTATTGGGTATCCACCCACATTGTTTATTATATATATGAGGCTAGGGGTTTCCTAGCCGTCAACCTGTTCACAACATTTTTGTTTTTGTTTTTTTTTGTTTTTTTCCTAAAAGCTTGACTTGGGTGGGATTCAAGTCAGCTATCCAATTAAAAGTATAGGCAGCCTATCCCCTAGGAATGGACTGGTGAGTGAATGAGTGTATAAAAAAATTTATTGGTTTCTTTACCAGATAACTAACCGGATTGAATGCTCTATGCGGCTGCCCCATCTCGTGCGATTCTACGAAGTGCTGAGAGACGGATTGAGGAGATTGGTGTATAAATTTTTTTTGTGGTGTATAATTTTTTTTAATTTGAAGGCGGTGTGGGGGGGAGTGGGGACAGCTGCCCCATTGTCCATATGTGGCTTCGCCACTATTTATAAGAACTCTGTATCTTCACGTATTTCGTCCGTATACGTGACATTTCATGTGCCAAAAAATTCCTAAATTCACCTTAAAATTCCTGAGAGTTCTTTGACATACTCTTCATTGTCTTGGAGAGTTTCACTTAATGTTGTCATTGTTTTCTTTGACATCCTCTTGCAAGTACTCAATTTTTCTTCGTATTCAAGGGTATTACTCCATTTTTCTTCGCATAATCAACTCAATCATGAGTATTGTCTCCACCATCATATTCCATAGTATTCATAGCTTTGTAATGCCCTGAAATACACTTAAGAAATACATTAAAACAGTTCACACGGGTTTGTTATCATCAAACAAGAAATCATCGACAACGATGTTTCCAACAGACTATGCACCGATCCTCCCTCTCAGTTGTACCGGCGGGTTTCGGATTAATGGAAGGGCAGTTGCTGGCATCTCCCTGACGTCCTGACTTCTCTTGCTCCTTACTTTGCCTCAATCTCCTTTGGATGGCGTTGTGGACTCCTAGGAATGGAATTCCAGTTCTGGCTGCACTCTTCATTCGGCCTGGGATTCCATTCGTACTCATGCCCCTCCTTATCGTCTCCGCTCTCTGATTTGGTTCCCTGGGCATACGCCCAAATATGCACTCACCCTACGCGCCCTCACCGACAAGCTCCCCACCACGCACCTGCTGGCCCAGCGGGGCATCTTGACTTCCGACAATTGTGTGTTCTGTAATGCTCACCGTGAGAATACTCGCCACCTCTTCTGCCGATGTGAGTATAGTGGCTTCGTGTGGTCTACTTGCAAGCTCAAGTTGGGTATTCCCTCCTGCTCGAAATCCCTTCACGTGGACGCCCATCTCCTTTAGCAGATGTTTAGAGCAAAAGGGAATACCAAGGCTGTGGGCGGGCTCTCCTTGCTCGTTCTCTCAGCGGTTGTCTGGCACATATGGAAGGAGAGGAACAACCATGTTTTCCATTCTCAGGCGATCCCCAAGATGTCCCTGGTGGCCAAGATCTCCTTGGATGTTGCTGCGGCCTTCCTCCCTTCCATGCTTGAGGTGGATGACCATATTGACATCACTACCCTTAGTAACTGGGGGTTGATTTGAGGCCTTTTCTCTTGGCCATGTTGTTGTTGGGGCTTGCCGCAAGGTGTTACATGTCTTTGGTGACCGCTCCTAAGCCTCTCCCAAAATCTGTACCTGGTCCTTTTGGTCGCCTCGGTATGCCATTGTACATTTGGTAATACTTTATATGATATACACACTTACTTTTCATGTGCGGGCGCACGCGCACTTACTTTTAGAGAGAGAGAGAGACTCTTTAAACGTGTGTATGGGAGCTATCCGGTGCCTTGGATGTGTATATGAATGAAATTTGTCAAGATTTTTATAAGTTTGTATATGCATGGAAGCTCTCCGGTTTGAGAACTCTCTGGTGCAGTTGGGCAAATCGATTTTGCTCTGCTTGTGCTTATGTGCACGTGCATGTGCACACATTAAGATCTTATCATAAAATCAACAAGAAGGGCTCGAGGTTGCTAGCCCCGGATTGAAAATTACCTCAGAACGGATTAAAAGCACTTTAATTCTAGGTTGCCAGCTCCGGAATCCCAGGTAAGCGTGATATCGCTTGGATGACAAAGAAAAGGTTGATTTTCGTAGTCACAATCTAGATTTTAAAAATAAGAATTTTTTTTCTAAATAATCATATTAGAATTCTGCTTAAAAAGTTTAATATTAATAACGACTCTAAAGTTGATTTATCAAAATTTCAACCTCTATAGTTGTTTTGTAAGGCTAGGCTAATAATTAAAATACCAAATCGATTTAGAAATTTGTTCTGCATGGCCAGTGGAATGATAGAATATTTGATTGATATTCAAAAGTAAGATTCATTAATTATTCCAAAAAAAGGCAGGCCAAATAAGGTTTCTTCCAGTTGGGAAAGTATTTCTATATTATAGATAGTTTTAACTTTTTTAAGCCACCAATATCACAAATCCGATAGTCTTGATCGGAAACTTTTATAAGCATGCTTTTTTTACCTAGTTTCAAATACTTAAAGAACTCATAAGAGGCAAACCAAAGTAAAAGGGCAAAATTGAATCTCAATGACAGTTTCTTCATATCCCTCTTTGCAAGCGATACAAAAAACGGCCGGTCGAAACCTTCTTCCTTGATGCATTCATCTCCTTGCGAGATCGGCTCACACTACATCAAAAAAGCATATAATGATTGTCTTAAGCAACTGTCAAGGATAACAGCATCTTAATGTAGTTATTTTTTGGCACATGTAAGTGTACCATGTTTGATGGAATGAGATTTGACCAAAACATGCTTGAATGCATCATCGTGCAACTTTGATTTTCCCCGAGTATCATATCATCTAAGAGACATTCAACACGAATTTAGGGAATAAATGTCTCCGTTTTTGGTCGACAATAAATATATGGCCATGAATAATTGATGAAGGACTAACTGTGACTTCAGAGACAAATCATAGAATTTTGAAACATATGAAAAATGAAGCCAGCAACAAGGGAACAAAAGGCATAGACATGTAAAGAAATTAAAATAAGCCCAGTAATTACAGATCTTGTTAGGAATAAACTCTCTTGTATTATTCCAAGGGCAATAGACCGATATATATAGAGTACAGGGAATGGTAAATAAGCACAAAAGACCTATACAAAGGGACATATACATCTATCATATCATCTAAGAGACATTCAACACGAATTCAGGGAATAAATGTCTCCGTTTTTTGTCGACAATAAATATATGGCCATGAATAATTGATGAAGGACTAACTGTGACTTCAGAGACAAATCATAGAATTTTGAAACATGAAAAATGAAGCCAGCAACAAGGGAACAAAAGGCATAGACATGTACAGAAATTAAAATAAGCCCAGTAATTACAGATCTTGTTAAGAATAAACTCTCTTGTATTATTCCAAGGGCAATAGCCCGATATATATAGAGTACAGGGAATGGTAAATAAGCACAAAAGACCCTATACAAAGGGACATTTACATCTATCATATCATCTAAGAGACATTCAACACGAATTCAGGGAATAAATGTCTCCGTTTTTGGTCGACAATAAATATATGGCCATGAATAATTGATGAAGGACTAACTGTGACTTCAGAGACAAATCATAGAATTTTGAAACATATGAAAAATGAAGCCAACAACAAGGGAACAAAAGGCATAGACATGTACAGAAATTAAAATAAGCCCATTAATTACAGATCTTGTTAGGAATAAACTCTCTTGTATTATTCCAAGGGCAATAGCCCGATATATATAGAGTACAGGGAATGGTAAATAAGCACAAAAGACCCTATACAAAGGGACATATACATCTATCATATCATCTAAGAGACATTCAACACGAATTCAGGGAATAAATGTCTCCGTTTTTGGTCGACAATAAATATATGGCCATGAATAATTGATGAAGGACTAACTGTGACTTCAGAGACAAATCATAGAATTTTGAAACATATGAAAAATGAAGCCAGCAACAAGGGAACAAAAGGCATAGACATGTACAGAAATTAAAATAAGCCCAGTAATTACAGATCTTGTTAGGAATAAACTCTCTTGTATTATTCCAAGGGCAATAGCCCGATATATATAGAGTACAGGGAATGGTAAATAAGCACCAAAGACCCTATACAAATGGACATATACATCTATCATATCATCTAAGAGACATTCAACACGAATTCAGGGAATAAATGTCTCCGTTTTTGGTCGACAATAAATATATGGCCCTGAATAATTGATGAAGGACTAACTGTGACTTCAGAGACAAATCATGGAATTTTGAAACATATGAAAAATGAAGCCAGCAACAAGGGAACAAAAGGCATAGACATGTACAGAAATTAAAATAAGCCCAGTAATTACAGATCTTGTTAGGAATAAACTCTCTTGTATTATTCCAAGGGCAATAGCCCGATATATATAGAGTACATGGAATGGTAAATAAGCACAAAAGACCCTATACAAAGGGACATATACATCTAACACCCCCCTCAAACTTATGGTGGATCAACAACACTGAGTTTGGAAAGGTAGAAGTTGTGCTGTGCTCTGGTCTGGGCCTTTGTGAAGAAATCCGCGAGCTGATACTCAGAAAGCACACACTGTAGAGCAATAACCTCATCCCGTACCTGTGAACGCGTAAAAGAGGCGTCCACACCAATGTACTTGGTGAGCTCATGCTTCACCGGGTCACGAGCAATACTGATGGCACCTGTACTGTCAGACAACAAAGGAGTAGGTGTGGAAATAGACACGCCAAAATCCTCAAGTAACCAACGTAGCCAAATAAGCTCTGATGTCAACAAGGCCATAGCACGCAACTCAGCCTCTGCACTCGATCGAGAAACCGCCTGCTGCTTCTTGGTCTTCCAAGTGATGAGAGAGCCACCCAGGAAGACGCAATAGGTGTTGAGTATCGGACTCCCCGGATTTGGTTTTGGATGATGAGCAAACATAAATAATTCATGAACTAACAATTTGTGAGCGCAGTTATGGAGATCGTCGCCAAATTCACGAGAACACACAAAGCGACATCTCAAGACTTCTCAAAGCTCGTATTCAATGCCTAAAGCTTCGTTGAATCTTTTGGATCATTTTGGAAGTCATGAAGATTTGATCGAAGCTCTCGAAGACCGTTCTTTAAGGTTTTATTCATAGTCTTTTGGTTTCGATTTATAGAATGTTAAGCCTTGAGTATATCTTACATTTCTATCTTCATAACGCTCATATCTTAGCTCTAGGATCTTAGTAGAAGTCCATTCTAACTTTTTTAAGCCACCAATATCACAAATCCGATAGTCTTGATCGGAAACTTTTATAAGCATGCTTTTTTTACCTAGTTTCAAATACTTAAAGAACTCAAAAGAGGCAAACCAAAGTAAAAGGGCAAAATTGAATTTCAATGACAGTTTCTTCATATCCCTCTTTGCAAGCGATACAAAAAACGGCCGGTCGAAACCTTCTTCCTTGAAGCATTCATCTCCTTAGTCCTTACGAGATCCGGCTCACACTACATAAAAAAAAGCATATAATAATTGTTTTAAGCAACTGTCAAGGATAACATCATCTTAATGTAGTTATTTTTTGGCACAACATATAAGTGTACCATGTTTGATGGAATGAGATTTGTCCAAAACATGCTTGAATGCATCATCGTGCAACTTAGATTTTTCCCGAGTATAATATCATCTAAGAGACATTCAACAAGAATTCAGGGAATAAACGTCTCCGTTTTTGGTCGACAATAAATATATGGCCATGAATAATTGATGAAGGACTAACTGTGACTTCAGAGACAAATCATAGAATTTTGAAACATCTGAAAAATGAAGCCAGCAACAAGGGAACAAGAGGTATAGACATGTATAGAAATTAAAACAAGCCCAGTAATTACAGATCTATCATCCCGATAACCCAAATGGGCATCCCTCCACAATCTACATGTTTGCTTTTCTTTCCCATCTTTCCTTCGCATCAAGCCTGTAAATAAGAAAACACTGATAATTAGCATACACTCTCTCGATACAATACGAGCTCTCTCCCATATAAAATGCTCATATTCTCTCCCATGCAAAATATGAATGCAGGTTCCAACCAAGCTGTTCCTTAGTAGTCATGATGGCTGTATAAAAGGCAACTACAACTTAAATTTCCAGCATCCAAAACTACAGTAGTCGCGTTAGTGCACAGTTATTGGTAAGGTGTTTTGAGATGGAAGGGATCAGACCACCACGGGTATTGTTCTGACAGTAATGACACACACACACACACACACACACACACACACACACACACACACACACACATGAATTATCTCTATCAGGCAGTATACCATCCTCTCCTTTTCTAGACAACTCCATCAAAAGGTTGTCACAATGAAAGTTATAACTAAAATAAACAAATCGAGTGTGTCCCACGAAACATAAGAGTTTCACCCAATACTAATAACCTGTTAGGTATCACTCATACAATTACGATCCAAAAAAGCTCATATGTATCGGGATGGGCTGATTTTTTTATTGTTAAACGAGACTCTCAACAATTATATGGAATAAATCAAATTTCTACTTTTGATACGTCAAATCTTTGATCTTTTCTTGTATTAGTTGCTATTAGTTAATAACTTAATATCAATGGTAACATGCGATATCATATAGACCATATTGACATGCATAAAATCCAATATAATACGAGCTGCATCGATATGGTTTTTGGGTTATGGATTCAAGCTATGAGATGGCAACCTAGCTATGGTCAAACCATTCACATGTCCTCCTTCCTCTTCTTTCAACGTGGCATACCTGAATCAATGCATACGCCACATAATGGCTGTGTTTTATACGGTCACATGATCAGAACTATCCACTTGATAACCTATTGGTATGCCACATCTAATTTATAGTCTTAAAACGCATACCTATTGTCAAGACTCTGTCTGAACAAGAGGTTTATGAACGGAAACATATGGCTGGCAACAGCTTGTTAAATCTTTGTTTAGCTTAAGTTATGATATGATTAAGTTGAGCTCACCCTTGGCTCCATTAAAATCCGTGTAAAAATCTCCTTTTTAATAAATGAATATTTTAGCTGTTATGTAATGTGTTGAGTGAAGCTTAATGAGCAATGAACTATCATGAATAACTTACTGTTTAATTAGAATCAACATTGTGTTTGGCCATTTCCATCTAGATGCACTTGATTTTTTTCCCTCCTAAAATCTGAGCTCAAGACTTAATTATGCTTATTTTACACAAATAAGTCTTGAAAAGGTAAATTCAAGCTCCAGCTTGGCTTGTTTGATGTAATAAGCTCAAGCAAACAGAAATTGAGCCATGCAAGTAGTTATCGCTAAAAGCTTGCAAAATCCCGCCAGGTTTAGCTTTCAGGTCAAGCTGCCCCAAAATGAATGAATGCTTAGACAAGCCAAATGCATCCTGATTGAGCTCATTTACACTGATACAAAAAACAAAAGATGGCATTAAGCATGTATTTCTCTCAAAAGCCAAAAACACAATCAAACAATTAGTGCTTTGTCCATCCATGAATTACATCTATATTCAATACATGAATTATCTCTATCCGGCAGTATACCATCCTCTCCTTTTCTAGACAACTCCATCAAAAGGTTGTCACAATGAAAGTTATAACTAAAATAAACAAATCGAGTGTGTCCCACGAAACATAAGAGTTTCACCCAATACTAATAACCTGTTAGGTATCACTCATACAATTACGATCCAAAAAAGCTCATATGTATCGGGATGGGCTGATTTTTTTATTGTTAAACGAGACTCTCAACAATTATATGGAATAAATCAAACTTTTGATACGTCAAATCTTTGATCTTTTCTTGTATTAGTTGCTATTAGTTAATAACTTAATATCAATGGTAACATGCGATATCATATAGACCATATTGACATGCATAAAATCCAATATAATACGAGCAATATGTCTCGGGATCAGCACTTTTCAAACTACGGTTCAGAATGTGATGAATATTCAAATATTATGGCAAAACCGAAGGTAGCTGTTTAAGAAACCATCACAGAGAATATCTCAACTGTAAAAACGAGGAATTAACGAATTTAATATGCATCTCAATGACAAGTAAATGAATGTATAATGTAGGCTTAAACCAATGCTCGACAGAATACCAAAGAACTAAGACCAAGCAAGAAGTTCCAATTGCCATTACATAGCTAGACTAGCGGCTATATCACAGGTAGCGGAAAATATCCTCAATGACGTTACAATGTCACTACACATGAATAATACTTCCCTTTTTTAGAGATTAAGGTCCTTGTTGCTCAGCGCATTACTACCTTCCTCAGTTATCTGTGATTGTAAATAAGCCTCGAGTAGTTAAATTCAGTTAATTTAGATGGTTCATGCAATTTATTTTCCGAAAGTATGTCGACACATGTTTGTCTGCAAATTAATATGATATAACATCCTTCCTTCAGCATAAAATGATTATCGCCAGATGGTGTGAATGTCGCCCATTTCATCAGTCAACCTGAACAATATGAGTTTGACATTCACAGAGACAGGTTCGAAACTCATTATATGGGTTTTAATGTTCCCTACCGTGATAATGTACAAGTGTTCTCAATGGAAACATGACGATGTAGTGACACATGATTGGATAGATAGCAGTGGGGTTACTTTACTGTGGTGGATACTCAGACACAGGAAAGTTTTCTTCTGGATACATATTAGGATAACGTAATTAATTAATGGCTTAATTAATGGATAACGATCAAAGGATTGCTAATATGCCAATCTTTCTACAATGATCTTATAAAAAAGAGGACATCTTGAATATTTATCGCAAAAAAAAACATTCATATATAAGAACTCTTTTTTACAGACGTGAGGACCTGACTAGTTATTGCTTAAAATGGATTTAAAAAGACTACAATATTAACATAAATAATAGATGGTACCAAGGTTACATATCTAATAATTGAAGGTTCCAAACATAATTGATACCAATGTATTAATTAAAATTTCCAAAGCTTACAAAAATCTGACAGAAACCCCGTTCCCAAAGGAGTTATATCCTTTCCTAACTAAACATGAAAAAAAACAAAAAAACTCCACTAAACTACCCATTAACCTATACAACTATGGTAACCAAACAGTAACTAATTATAGGTATGTTTATAAGGTCAAGTTGACTATAATAGCAACTCCTCGACTGAAAATCAGAAAACCATACAAATTCAAGTTCTAATTTATATTTAATCATCTGTCAAAACTGTCACCTCGATCCACCAATCAGCTTGTGCAGCATAACCGATGGGGATTACGTCAATAACCCCCACTTGCAATTCAGCCTGTAACCATCTTTCAACATTGACAACATTGCCCGCATTTTGGCACATGGTTAACCGATTCAATGCTTTCCCAAAAATGGACTAATAGGTATTAAAGTTATTGTCACTTCAACTAATACTTAGTGACCAAACAGATTCCTCCCTCCCTTTGCCATCACTAATAATTCAGTCAACTTATCGCCTTTAAAAATTGCTTGCATCAATGGTCAGCTGATTTGGTGCTCCTTCGTAAGCAAACTTATTAAGTCATCCTACCATCTTCAACAGCATTGCTTACATTTGGCATGTGGTCAGAAGATTTGGTACCTCCTCAGAAGCAGAAAAGAGTGCCAGCAGAGCTATTATTTGAATTAGACATTAGCGCACAAAGAACCTCGCCCACTCTTCCGAGTCCTGGTTAGTTGATTTGTCCTAATAAGTGGGCTTCTTTTTCTGACAGCAGCTTACCATCTTTCAACAGCATTGCTCATATACATGTTAAGGTGGGTTGGTTGCTTCCTCATAAGCAGACTTAAATCTGTGAAGGGCAAGAGTCGATTGCATACAGCCTTTATCTCTATGATTTAATGTTTCTTTGTCAATGGTTTTTATACGTCGTCTTACCATCATTCAATGGCATGGCTGGTGTTTAGTTAGCAAGTACATCCACCTACATGACCCACTAATTAATATAGCATTAAACATATAGATGAAAGGACGATGGTGTATATATCCAACTTCCAAGTATAGAAAATAAGAATGTGACAATGAGACTTTTGTTCTGGAGCTGGAACTGTTAAAAGTGCAGCTCAGTGACCTATGATTGTTGATAGAACTTACTAATTGAACCAACATTCTTTCAAGAATCTTAAAGACTTGCTATACGCTTCCACAATCTTAACCCCCCCAACCTCCCCCCCCCCACAAAAAAAAAAAAAAAAGGCGCGAGCGCGCACACACACACAAAACCCAACACACGGAGTTGTGTCCTTGTACTAGAGGAATAATTGATACATGTTTTGAAGATGGCCCAGAATAAAAATAGAAAAACATGAATATTATTGAGGTAGACACATAATAAACTGAAGTAGCCATCAAACATGAGGAGAACAACAATTAAGTGTTTGCCTTCCTCTGCTCAACTCTCAAACCATTTTGTCCCTGAGAATTAAGCACAGTTTGGGTGGGTGAATACCTAATAGTTGATCCAGACTAGATGGCGATAAACCAGTTAGACTCCAGTTATACCACACTGCTCAGGAGTCAAATTCTTGATGAACCAGTGTCTGAAGATAACAATCCACTTAGCATTGAATTTTGTAAATATGAACACCCAATCAAAATTTTGGTAAATAATCTTGTATGTTCTTTAAATGGGAAGAGGTAGTAATGCTTGACATTTGTTGGAACTGTAGGAGTTTGAATGCCAAAGAGAAAGTCAACTTATAAAGAAATTAAGATTGTGAAAAGAAGTGGATGTATCAAAATTCATGATGAAAACACAACAAGATTTAAGCATCGGACAATATCATGTAACACTTATATCGTATAAAATTTATCAGATTATGAGCATACCAATCCATTTCAAACTGAGACTATC
Source organism: Scilla litardierei (assembly GCA_030789695.1). Classification (NCBI taxonomy): domain Eukaryota; kingdom Viridiplantae; phylum Streptophyta; class Magnoliopsida; order Asparagales; family Asparagaceae; genus Scilla; species Scilla litardierei. The sequence continues at coordinate 337,398,713 of CM061133.1, forward strand.
AATACCATGGCTCAAAGCTGATTTGTAAGGACTAAGGTTTGACTTATGAAAAGTTGATTTGATGGGGTTTTATTAGGCAAAAATAAAAACAAATCGACGAATAAATAAGTTGTCATAAACTTTTACTTATTCCACATATGGAAAAATCGTTAATAACACCAGATTCAGAAAAAGCATACCAGTCACAAAGGAAGTTGATTATCTCAAAAGATTTAACTTCTCTAATTATTCATGTAAGTCAGATTAATTTAAAATATCGTATCTATTTAAGAATTATTATATCAACCAAGGTTTGAGGTTTCGGCCGATACCCATGCGTATTGTCCGTATCGTATCGGTATCGATGGGTAACGATACCGAAACTAGGGGCTAGTTTCGGTATCGGCCGATACTGAAGGGTACCGTTCAGTTTCAGCCGATACCGGCCGATACTGACCAATACCGTTCAGTTTCGGCTGAAACAGACTGGTACCGTTCAATATCGGACGAAGACGGAGGAAGAAGAATGTGTAATTAAATAAAAATTCTCTAAAAAACCCAAAAAATTTCGTGAATCAAGAGGTTGCAAAGAAAGCTCGGTTAAAAGAGAGGAGAAAACCCTAGGGTTTCGAAAATGACGAAGAATTAGACGAAGAAGAGGCAAAACCAAGAACAAATTGCTGAAAAAAGAAGAAAAATGGAAAAAGAAAGATGAAAAAATTGAACTCACCACATCGCATCGTCGCCTCGCCGAACCCACATCCTGCCTCGTCGAACACGCCTCTTGCCTCACCGTCCCACCTCAACCATCTAGCATGGGAGAGACAGAGAGCAAAGAGAGGGAGACAGAGAGGCCCGAGTCGTCTTTCAAGGGAGGCTGCGTTTTTTAAAAGGCAAACTTGTAAATAAGTGCTATGTGCGTAGAGTAAAACAGTCGGTGCACATAGCAAGCGGATTTTTAGTGGCAACCCTGTAAATAAGTGGTATGTGCGCAAAGCAAAATGGTGGGTGCACAAAGCAATGCCCTGCGATTTTTTTGGCAAACTTGTAAATAAGTGGTTTGTGCGCAAGGTAAAACGGTGGGTGCGCAAGGCAAGCTTTAGGATCTATTCATTTTTTTAATATTTAGTATTTAAGTGCCAAACTTTAGGTATTTAGTATTTGATATGATTACGAACTCAAATTTAGTTTATCTATTTAGTATGTAGTATTTGATAGTATATGATTAATATTTTAGTTTGTTAAGTATTTAATAGTATTTGATAGGTTTAGATTTAAGAATCTCTAAAACCATCACTATGTCTATATATTATATACATATTTAAAGTATCTCCGAAACCGAAACCGAAACCCGAAAGAAACTGCCGAAACTGGCGATACGGACGAAACCGAAACTTGCTTCCGAAACCGCCGAAACGGGTGATAACGATACCGAAACCTAAATTTTGGAAAGAACGATATCGAGACCGAAACCGAGACCTAAAACCTTGATATCAACTATTGGATTATATATGTTTTGATTGACACTTAATCAATTCTTCATTGATTATTCAAAAATATGCCAACCAACTCTTCCTGTCTTTCATTTTTTTTGTTCTTAAGATTTTAAAAACCATGGATACTGACAACTGACAATTCTGTTCCAAAACTACCGCTAAAGCCACAACTTCCATTACTGATACCGAAAATGATGAACCAGTGTCACAACTAAAACAGAGATTTCAAACGTTTATTGACATTATACATCAAGGGTGGAAATGCAGAAAACATACAACAGACTTACTCTCCCCAACAAATCTATGTGAGAAAGACCATATCTTCTTCCAAACTACTATCAGCAAAATCCATCTAGTTCTAATAAGCTTCCAAACAGAATAATCGATTTTGGACTATAGCCAAACGAAATGAATGACAAGCTGAAGATTCAAATTATACAACTGCATATACAACCTGTATTCCAATTTAGGTCTGCAATCGTAGATTCCATTAGGACGCTTGGCAGTTAAAAAAGTATGAAACAATTTCTACTTATGTGAAAAAATTAGTGACAAATTGATAAAAATTTGAACCATTAAGGAAGTATTACACTGGTAACTGCATGAAAGATCTACATCCCGGTTTATGTATGAAAGCATGCAGTCCATTAGAAATAACAGAATTAATGAAGAAATGATACCCCCAATGATACCCTCGGGGCCGCCTCCCGAGGGTATATGCCGACGGTGTTGTTTTTATGCTGATAAAACCATGTGATACACAGTCTTCTTAGGGCCCCCAAGTTGTGTGGTTGGTGGAGGAATTAAAGGCATCATGTGCCTTGGTTTTCCTTGGGGTATGCAACCGACAGCCAAAGAGAGCCTGCAGCATTTCATTTGGACAGAGGCTTGGTTGCTTGCTGTTTTGTTTTCCAGAGCCAAAGAAGAGGAGTCCCTGCCATTTTTTTCTTTGAGCGGAAACCATGGATGCTTGGATTTGAGAATTGGAGGGGAAGAAAGATAGGGAGCTTCTTCTCGTGTGAGATCCAAGGTGAGTGTCTGCATTTCTTCTTCCGTGTTTGAGATCTAGAGTTCCTTAGGTAGCTTCCTAGTTTGGGGCTATATTACCACGGAGTGATCTCCATTGGTGTGGGATTGGTCCCTTAAGGAGCTCTACGTGTTGTAGAGGCTTTGTTATCAAAGATTCCCACTTGGTTGAGAGTGTGTGAGCTTGGTGAGAGATCGAGGGTTAGGTCTTGTTGCTTGGAGCTATTCTCTCATTGTGGATGAAGAAGATGATGGGGTCAGTGTATGCCTTACTTGATCAGTAGTGGAACCAAGTGCATTGGATGCTGGATGTAGGTTGTTCGCAACCGAACCAGGATAAATCTCCGTCTCTTTTGTGTTGCTCTTAATTTCGTATTATATTCGCGTGCTTACATTATCTATCGCAAGATCTTCGAGAGAGTTGGTACTTGGTGACAACTCTCTCTTGTGCCCGTGAGGTGTTTGGTTTTGTGCCTAGGTGACATCTTGGTGGAATTCAGGCTTGGGATTGTTTGGCCACTGTTTCCGCGTATTATAGGTGGTATTGTGTACCTAGCCTACTTGTTTGGGGAGGTGCACGGGGAACCAACAAGTGGTATCAGAGCTTCCGATTTGCAAAGAAGTGTAGTGCCGCGATGACGTCTTGCTCATGTGAGAAGACGGTCGGGTGTTCATACGAAGTAGAGAGGCTTAAAGGCCGAGACAATTATGGTCCGTGGCGACAAAAGATGGTGGCTTTGTTGAAACACCATGGAGTTTACGGTGTCGTATATGATACGGACATGTCATGTAAGGCAACAGTGTATGATAAGCGAAGGATGTAGCTTAAAGCACTCGGTGAGATATTGCAATCCTTGGAGGATGAGATTCTTCGGCAATTTACCGATGTGGAGGTCGTGAGCGACCTATGGAGGATGCTTGAAGCTCGGTACTCGACCAAGACACCCATTGGATGAAGGTTGCATTTGTGGCAACGCTTCTATACTCACAGGATGAAAAAGGGAACCTCGTTGTGGAACCATGTTGGTGAGATGGACCGTATAGTAATGGACCTACGGGAATTGGGGAGTGTGATAGAGGATGAGCAACATGCCATGGCACTACTGTGTTCTCTTGCTCCGGTATATTCCAAGTTTGTAGGCTCGATGTTAAATGGCCGAGACTCACTCACGTTGGATGAGGTGAAGTTTGCATTGAATACAGGGGATCTTCAAAGTTTGGTGTTAGGTGACACCGATGGTTGTGAGGTACCCAATGTCATCCGAGGTCACCAAGAGGACGGACCCACTCCAAGATACAAGACGGGCCGTTCCAAGAGTCGGAATCGACGGCAACAGCAGCGGTCCAAGTCAAGGGGCCGCAGTGACAACAAATGCTTTCTATGTAAGGAAAGCGGGCATTGTAAGAGGGATTGCCCGAGGTTGAAAGCGAGGACGTCGATTGGCATTGTGGAAGATGTTGCTCAGAGTTTGACTCATGTTGGAGCACGAGACAGGATATTTTCTGATGAGAATGATTGCTCGGTGTTTGCGGCATACTCCGTGGGAGAAGCGCAATGTTCGTGGCTATTGGACTCGGGGTGTTCATTCCATATGACTCCGGATCGGAGTGCGTTCGACTCATACATTCCATGCATTGGAGAGCAGATTCTCGTGGGGAATGGTATGGAGTGCGAGCAGGTTGGGAGTGGCACGGTCAGAGTCAGGATGCACGATGACATCATCCGTGCGTTTGATGGCGTCAGACATGTTCCTGATCTTCGTAGTGGCTTGATATCGATAGGAGCTTTGACCGAGATGTGCTACATGACAGTGATCGAGGAGGATCAGCTGCGTATTTACCGAGGATGCCTGGTTGTCATGAGAGGGAAGAAGCGTGGCAACTTGTATGCGCTCGATGGGCACACAATATTAGGCGAGACTGGCAGATCACAGGAGCCCAAGAGTAGAGATCCAGCGAGACTATGGCATCTCAGATTGGGGCATGCTGATGAGCAGAGCCTTGACAGTCTTCAGAGGAGTGTGTTCGGAGGTGATCATGGGCTTGAGTCTTGTGGTGACTGTGGTGCAGAGCGGCCGATGCAAGTGAAGTTTGGGACAGCTGTCAGACACAGTAGGGAGCCCCTAGAGTGCGTCTACGCCGGCGTATGGGGTCCATGTCCAGTTCCTTCCCTGGAAGACGCGAGGTACTTCGCGGCCTTCATAGATGACTTCTCGAGGAGAGTCATAGTTACTCTCATGGGATCTCGGAAGGAGATCCATGAGAAGGTGCGGCTATGGAGGAGCATAGTCGAGAGGCGGATGGGTAGACCCGTAGGAGAGATCTGTACCAACGACGTAGAGATACGAGATATTTGTAAGTCAGAGGGGATCGCGTGCCGTTACACCATTCCTGATGGAGACCCTCACGGTGGCGTAGCAGACGTCATGATCAGGATGTTGGTAGAGAAGACACGGGGGCTATTGAGACCATCTGGCCTTCCTATGGAATTATGTGCAGAGACACTTGCTACTACGGCATATCTCATCAACCGAACACCGTCACGAGCCGCAGGTAGTTCTATTCCCAAGGAGTTATGGACGGGCAAAGTCGTTGACTTTTCGCACATGCGTATGTTTGGATGTCCGGTGCGGCCGCACGAGATGGACGATGACGATGTAGGACAATGCATGCATGATTGTGTCCTAGTCGGGTACGCTAGTGGAGGTGCGAAAGGGTACATGTTATAGTGTCCTAGTACACGCGAGGTGATTGTCAGACGACGCGTCATGATTGACGAGTCTGCAATGCTTAGTACGGAGCAGACTCATGATGGTGTGCAGAGAACAGAGGACAGCCCGGTCCATAGAGAGGATGAGGTGGTGCAGATTCAGACTCGGGCATGTGATCAGACAAGTGTGCAGACGGACAGGGTGCAGAGGTCATCCGATGTGGTCAGTGTCAGTGATCAGTCAGCATTTCACGATGTAGCTCCAGATTCAGTTCAGTCAGAGGTGCAGAGGACAGCAGTCTACGAGGAGGCGTTGCAATCGGTCGTCGTATCGATGCAGTCAGTTGCAGTGTGTGAGGAGACGGAGGTCTCTCACAGTTCCAGCATGCACGTTATGGGTGCTCTTGAGGAGACCCAGCATGCTGAGGTGTGCAGCTTTAGTTTCGAGGTAGAGCTGTCGATCTACGAAGGAGTAGGGCAGTTGGTTTCCGCACCGATACCAGAGGTTGCAGTGGGTGAGGAGACGGAGGTCTCTCACGTTTCTAGCACGCATGGGTTGGTTGCTTCTGAGGAGGACCAGCGTGTTGAAGTGTGCAGCTTCAGCTTCAGGGTAGAGAGGTCTTCTGACGAGCTTGACATCAGGGTAGAGCATTCGCTGTGCATGATAGATCAGTCTTCACAGCATGGGCACAGGCGATATGACTCTCGTTTGGCTAAGGGTAATTTATCAGGCGCATCTTCTGATACTTCAGAGGCCAGACTGGGGGAGATGCAGAGGAGCAGGGAATCTGATAGCGTAGTGGAGAGTGGAGACTCACACGACAGTGTAGAGACTACGATGGTGGTCCTAGGTGGAGTTGCCACTATGGACATGGAGCTGAGAGTTAGGAGGCCACATATTGAGTGTGTTCTCGCTCGATATAGGGAGGAGGCAGAACCGAAAGGAGCTCTTTCAGTGTGCACTCATATCTCACCTTCGGCGAGTTCATCACAGTGCATGGCAGGTGAGGATGATCTTCAGAGGCTAGATGTTGGTGCAGCGGACAGTTTGACGATTGCGTGTGCGCATTCGTGTCTTGAGTTGCCGGCACAGTCAGTTGAGATGCAGAGCCGGTGGACGGCGAGTATTGATGACAGGCATCAGCAGACAGAGCAGATACAGACGGCGTATCGATGTGACCCTGCTGGGGTCAGTCTGCAGAGCAGCGGAGAAGACGGTGTGTTTCTCATAGATAATGGCCATGGCGAGCATGAGTTGCTCGCGGACCCGTGGGGTGATGATAGGGATGTTCATGGATCGACAGAGAGCTCATTGACGCTGGCACGGTATCATTTGATTCGTTCATGGAGTCCGAGCTCGTAGAATTATCCTCAGAGACAGATGACTTCATCGCAGACATGGCGATGAACGAGGCGGAGATGCGTGAGGCTAGGCTCAGACGACTTCTGAGCTTGGCATGTCTCTCGGAGAATTGAGGCGCCAGAGGGCGCAATTTCCGATGCACATGATGGAGGTTCACAAGTCCGATGGTCAAGGCAAGGTGAGTTCATACACGACAGGTACAGGTTGGTGCTAGAGCTGGAGTTGTGCTGAAGTGAGTGTGTGGATTTATCAGCAGGGTAGAGTGTTGTTTTTATGCTGATAAAACCATGTGATACACAGTCTTCTTAGGGCCCTCAAGTTGTGTGGTTGGTGGAGGAATTAAAGGCATCATGTGCCTTGGTTTTCCTTGGGGTATGCAACCGACAGCCAAAGAGAGCCTGCAGCATTTCATTTGGACAGAGGCTTGGTTGCTTGCTGTTTTGTTTTCCAGAGCCAAAGAAGAGGAGTCCCTGCCATTTTTTTCTTTGAGCGGAAACCATGGATGCTTGGATTTGAGAATTGGAGGGGAAGAAAGCTAGGGAGCTTCTTCTCGTGTGAGATCCAAGGTGAGTGTCTGCATTTCTTCTTCCGTGTTTGAGATCTAGAGTCCCTTGGGTAGCTTCCTAGTTTGGGGCTATATTACCACGGAGTGATCTCATTGGTGTGGGATTGGTCCCTTAAGGAGCTCTACGTGTTGTAGAGGCTTTGTTATCAAGGATTCCCACTTGGTTGAGAGTGTGTGAGCTTGGTGAGAGATCTAGGGTTAGGTCTTGTTGCTTGGAGCTATTCTCTCATTGTGGAGGAAGAAGATGATGGGGTCGGTGTATGCCTTGCTTGATCAGTAGTGGAACCGGGTGCATTGGATGCTGGATGTAGGTTGTTCGCAACCGAACCAGGGTAAATCTCCGTCTCTTTTGTGTTGCTCTTCATTTCGTATTATATTCGCGTGCTTACATTATCTATCGCAAGATCGTCGAGGGAGTTGGTAGTTGGTGACAACTCTCTCTTGTGCCCGTGAGGTTTTTGGTTTTGTGTCTAGGTGACATCTCGGTGGAATTCGGGCTTGGGATTGTTTGGTCACTGTTTCCGTGTATTATAGGTGGTATTGTGTACCTAGCCTACTTGTTTGGGGAGGTGCACGGGGAACCAACAGACGGGAGGTACTTGGGGGGAGCCGAGGAGGTGAGGCAGTTGCACGAGGCCGGGGAGCTCGACCGGGCCCTGGAGGGGTGCGAGGCGGCGGCGGCGGCGGGGAAAGGCGGCGGAGTGTGCAAGGGGTGCAGAGGGGTGAGGTTCGTGCCGTGCGAGAATTGCTTGGGGAGCTGCAAGGTGTTTCTAGAGGAGTTTGAGGACGAGGACGAGGACGAGACGACGGCCGGCAGTGGCGGTTTCCGGCGGTGCCCGGATTGTAACGAGAATGGGCTTGTTATGTGTTCGTTTTGCTTGTGACACGCCGGGATACATGAACAACATGATATAAGGTGCATTGTTTCATTTGTGTTGTGTTGAGAGTTGAAGAGATGCCTACTTGTTGCCACTTTGCAAGATTTCCCCCTTTCTTTCTGCTGTCTCCTTCAAACAGAGATTTCAAACGTTTATTGACATTATACATCAAGGGTGGAAATGGAGAAAACATACAACTGACTTACTCTCCCCAACAGATCTATGTGATAAAGACCATATCTTCTTCCAAACTACTATCAGCAGAATCCATCTAGTTCTAATAAGCTTCCAAACTGAATAATCAATTTTGGATTATAGCCAAACGAAATGAATGACAAGCTGAAGATTCAAATTACACAACTGCATATACAACCTGTATTCCAATTTAGGTCTGCAATCGTAGATTCCATTAGGACGCTTGGCAGTTAAAAAAGTATGAAACAATTCTTACTTATGTGAAAAATGAGTGACAAATTGATAAAAATTTGAACTATTAAGAAAGTATTACACTGGTAACTGCATGAAAGATCTACATCCCGGTTTATGTATGAAAGCATGGAGTCCATTAGAAATAACTTTCAACTGAAAAATAGCAGAATTAATGAAGAAATGATACCCCAATGTAACTTTCGTCACTTCATTTATGCAAAAGCAGCTGTAGAAGCTTCATCCTGATGCAATTGAAGAAATTATTAGGTCAAACACAAAGCAAGTAAAGATCTCCCATAAGTAAAACTTACAGTAAAGGACACTTGAGCAATTAAGATGCATTATAGTCAGAAGACTCAAGCCATTGATAAGATCAGTAAAGCGGCATAATGATCTAGCATGCATATCATTGTCCAATTAACAAAATAAGCCCTGGGCTGGTTGCAACAGAATGTTAGCATATCATTGTCCATTTAACAGATTGTAACACACATGAATGGCAGAAGACCCATTGGCTCGAGTTAAAGGTTTAAGCATAAGAATTCGGTGTTCTTAAATTCAAATTATGCGGCCACACATGCATATGTGGGTTGAAACTGCATCCAACTTGGGTTATGCTCTTGAAATATGAGGTCAACTGCTTATGCAGTCGCATAATCGCATCTGCGCCAGCTTACCCACATTTGAAGGCGCATAAAATAATCGTTTTAAATAAAGAAAGTATAATGTCCAACCTGGTTCTGAATTCAAATTATTATGTATCTACAAGTTTTTAGATTGAATGGCTATTTGAATTTGACATACACAAGTCCCAACACATTTATATTTACAATGATGTATGAATGACTTGGCTTTGACCAGTTTGCAAACTTGGCTATGCCATCCAACAATTTATTGATACAAGTAGTGTACATAACACTGATATTCATCCAACATATAATTGTTTTAACCTCTCACTTCTGTTCCTATATAACAAATATTTGTTGATACAATTGATGGTTGAAAATCGTGAAATGTGACGTCGGATGATATTGGGCCCCATCTGATACTAAAAAAATATCAGCGTCATCATATGGGACAGTATCGTTTTGGGTACCTTGAATATTTCCGCTATGCTCGGAAGCAGACGATATTTAAATCATTGGATGTAGTCTTTCATTTAATAGTATATTAACAATACTTGTTTGCATGCATTCTTTGCTTCACCATTGAGAGAGTCTACAGCCACATGAATGCACAATAATTGAATAGCATTCCTTGCAATGGGAAATGGATGGTTAGGAACTTGAAAAGATACCGATACATAGAAATGTCAATCTTACAGCGTCATAGATGGTAAACATGTGGCTTAAAAAGTAATGGTCTGAACTTTATTGCAGTACACATCTCCTTGATTTTTGAATCTGTATATAAATCGAGGATACCATACTCTTTTAAGTTTTTCACATGCCCATATTCCTTAATTATATTAGAAAATTTTATGAGCAAGCTTGTGCTGAATTATCTGTGTGAAGTATGGGGATTATATTACTTCCAGAAATTTGCAAGATACATTTGCAAGTTACATTTCTCTTCATAAATGTGTTCCTCTAATCTTTTATATCTTCCAGGAGTGCAATAATGAATTCCCTAGTTTTTCTACAGCCTTATTCCTTTTGACAAACATAAACAAAATAGCACATAAACAAGTGGAAACATATTTATTGTACCATCTGATTAGTTTCATTTTGATAAATATTGTCAATATTGGAATTATAACATAAATCATCTTGAGGATCAGATTGGACTCAATTGCCAACAAAATGTTGACACAGCCCATACTAGGTCCCTAACCTAGTCCATTTGTTAGAGACCATGCCCATACTAGGCCCTTAACACTAGCATTGCTAAGGACTCATCCCATATTATGTAGAGTTCTGAGTCACCTTTTGGGTAATACCTGTGGTTGTTGGCTCGATCAACCCCATGTGGGCTGCCCTTGGGTTGGTGCAAGGGGGGTTGATGCACCAACCCGCTCACCCTTTAGCCCTATAAAAAGAGAACAATGGCTTTGATTGTTATCATTGAAAATTGAGAATCCAATTGAGCTTCTATTGAAGTATTGAGAAAGATTGTATAGGTCCAATTGGAAGCTCCATAGGATCATTGAGAGCCATCTTTGAGAGAGCCTATTGTGAGGATGTCTTAGGAAGTGCAGTTGAGTGCCTTTTGTACCTCCTAATTGAAATCAAGAGAAGTGTTTCGTTGGTCGTTATGCGGTAGCGAAGGTGGTGGCGAGGGTCGTCGCCAAGGCCAAAAATCCCAAAACATATCGTCGGAGGGCCATCGGTGGTTGTGACTGCTTGACGTGGTGGGTGTCACTGGAGTAGGATGGGGTGGTGGAGCTTCGGGTGAGGTCGGAGGAGCTTGAGGCGAGATGGGTCGAGTTCGCTTGGGGAAGAGGCCGGGAAGAGGAGTGAAAGTCGATACGGCGTAGGGGAAACCACGGGGTGGCTTGGTGGGGAAGAAGAGGGGGTCTCTTTAAAGAAAAGATGGGCACCGAAAGTCGTCGGTAGGATGGGGTAGGGTTAGGCATGAACGGGGCTCGAGGTGAGGATGATGACAAAAAGCAATAACGAGGGGCAGGTGGTAGGCGGGAAAGGAATTCAAACCTATGGAAAATCGGGCACAAGATAGAAAGTAGGTGGTTAGAATAGAAATACGATCTCAAGAAGACGTAACAACCAATACTTGCACGTCGGGTTTGGCTCGTCTCAAATCCTTTAGCATCATCCTCCAATACTTCTGAGTGTCCTTCAATTTACTTCTGTTGTCGAGCTACCCTCCTTAAAATAGACGTAGCGAGTTTTCAAGGTCAATCGAAAGGTTATCAAGTTCAAGGAAGAGTGATGGGAATCAAGGAAGTCCTATTGAAGATGGCAATAAGGACGCTTCACCCGTATATTCAATACGGGTGAACACTCGAGACATCCTGTACTCGAGGGTTCTATTTGAGTATTTTATATTGTACACCCTGATCTTGCTATATTGTTCACGAGGTAGGTAGCGCGGACCTGCGTGGGCCACCAAGCTGTAACGACCCGATTCCCGGGCCCGTTACTTTTTGGTAATTGCGCAGGTCCTGCAGTTAACCAGTGAAAACAAAATAGCCACGATGCAGAGATGTACAAAAATACCCAAATAGTGTCCATTTATTACATCCATATTGTATAAAAATGTTCCAACAGACGTACATGAAGAAAAGAAAATACAACTGAAAACAACTCTGAAAGCTACGGACTCACGGTCAAATTCTGGCGCTATTAACTCTAGAGCATCTGCCTCTATATGTACGTCGTCTGCGGTGCCACAGAGATGAAACCGTATGTAAGTCACAACAATTCTAGCAATAGAAACAAAGTAGTGCAAAAGTATGAAACAGACTATAGTAAACAAAAGATGGTCATATAGGTACAAAAAGTAAAGTATGAGCTGACAGATAAGTACTGGTAACTGTACGTAAAGGTGACTGTGTAAGTGTAAGAGTGATAACTGTGACATGGCATATAGTAGCAACAAAATTTCGAACACAGACAATGTGATGACGCTAGTTAGGCATCCATGTGGTTGTAACAACACTTAGGGAGGTGAGCGTCGTTTGGCTATATAATAGTGTAGGCGGGCCAAATAATAAGAAGTCTAAATTAACTTCCAAATCAGCCAGTCAGTCAGGGCTTGAAGGCACAGGTCACTTCAAAGACCGCAGGAACAAGTCCATTGGTTGACCAACCCCCTTCCCATTCCTTCCTAGACACTGATTCAGTCGTAATTCAAGACCGCTCATTATTAAACCGTTCTATCACGTTCGAGTAGTCTCGACTTATTCCGTAGAATAGTAGTAGTTCGTGACTGAAGTAATGGTATCAATCAATTATCAATCAATCAAACTAGTGCATCAGTCTTAAATGCCGTAAGGGCCCAATAGTGTGCTCCGTAAATGCCCGAGGGCCCAATACTGTTCTCAGTAAATGTGCTCCGTAAATGCCCGAGGGCCCAATAGTGTGTTCCGACAATACCAACAACCATGAGCACAATACAGCAATCAAACTAGTGCATCAGCCTTGGCTTGAGTGCACGATATGCAACCAGAAGTGCACCCATCCCACTGAGCAACTCGTGGAATCTCTACCTACCATTCCTGCAGGGTGATGGTACAGCTTAACTAATAAGGGTGGACCCGGTCACTCCCGCACACTTCGTAGCTCAAGACTACCCCGTATCCCGTGTATTATCTTAGTCCAATGTTCATATCAGTGTTCGTATCAATATGGCCTCATAGGCCCTGTATCACTCAGCTAGTGCAACAGTCTCAGCTCGAATGTACGATATGCAACCAGAAGTGCACCCATCCCACGGAGCAACTCGTGGAATATCTACCTACCATTCCCTTCAGGGTGATGGTACAGCTTAACTAATAAGGGTGGACCCGGTCACTCACGCACACTTCGTAGCTCAAGACTACCCCATAACCCGTGTTGTATCACATTTCATATTTACAATCGTATCCGTATCTGTGTCCGTATCCATATCGGTATCCGTATAGCCACATAGGCACATCATTTCATACATCCAATAATGTGTACAACAATACTTTCGTCAATGAGTACAACAAATCACATATATGGTATTTACTTGCTGAAAAGTCAATGCAGAAGCCTCAACAGAGAATATCAGTCCTGAGCAATGCTTTGAAGTCCAACAACTATGATATCTAATTTCATAAAAGTGCACTATTTCAATTTAATCCTGAGCAATGCTTTGAAGTCCAATAATTATCTCAATTTAATCCTGAGCAATGCTTTGAAGTCCAGCAACTATAATATCTAATTCCAAGTGCACTAGTTCACTTTAGTCCTGAACAATGCTTTGAAGTCCAGCAATTATCACAATTTAATCTTGAGCAATGCTTTGAAGTCCAACAACTATGATATCTAATTCCATAAAAGTGCACTATTTCAATTTAGTCCTTTGGTCATTCCACTATTGATCAGTTTTCTAGTTAAATTAGGTCTCTAATCATTGGTTCAAGTTAGAGCTGTTCTGAGTCTAGGTGTCATGGCCTAAGTTCATACGGGTACACAGACTAAATTTCTAAAGTTAGAATTAAAGTGACTTACACTCGAGATCGTCGTGGCAAGACTAGGTCGGAGCTAGAGCTTATAAAGATGCTCGTGCATGAGAAATAGTACCTGCAAACATCAGAAATAATTGGTTAACAATCACACTATTTTCTATCTATTAGTCGTTTTGATTTTATAAACTGATTGAAACGTTGTCGAAAAGCTTTCTAAATTTTTCTATAGCCTAGATATAAGGAAAATAATTTTATCGTAGGAGGAAATATTTTTCTGAAGTTAATACTAATTTTTATAATTTTTAAAAGCTTAAAATCAATTTAAAAACTAATTTTTAATTAAGTACGTAATTATTCAATAAATTATTCTGGATGCAATCTGCATCAGAAAGTTGCAAATGAACTGTCAAAATGGCCGTCTCGGAGAGTATTTTAACTTATATTTTTATCACATATTGGTTTACGTGAAAATAGCAAGTTACCGATTTTTGAATGAAAATAACCGATTTAACTTTTAGGCTTAAAAATTATTTCTGGAAAATCTAAGCGTCCGATTGAGACGAAACTAGTTCCATTGGGTCCAGAATGTCATTTCTGATTTTTCAAAACTAGTCTTGTATTTTTCTGACCCTTATATAATTTACTATTAATTTAAAACCAATAAACCATATATAATAATTTATAAAATGCCGTATTTTTCAATATACGAATACGTATACCGGTATTTCTTCGTTATAACGTACTCACCCCCTCGTTCCTTTCGCTTGTGCATGCGGGGCGGGGGTTTCGCTCGTCGGAGGCTGCGACGTTGAGGCAGCGGCGACGTAGGGCGGCAGTCGGGCGGCTCTGGCGGCGGCGTCAGCAGTGTACAGCGGCGGACGACGTGGCGGCGAACTTGTGCGAGGCTGAGCGAGGGGAGGCAGGCAGCGGTCGCTGGACAGGGGTGAGCGATGCTCTCCGGCGAGGGCTTCGAGCACAGTGGCATGGCAGCGGGTTGTCGGGGTGACCGGAGATGGCGAGCGGGCACTTCGGAGAGGCGGAGGGGGAGGCTCTGTGGCTGCTGTGGGGTCGGAAGACGGCGGTGCTGCTCGGAGGTGCTTCGTGCTGTCGAAGGGCGAGCGAGCGGTGCACGGGAGCGGCAGTAGTGGCGGTAGCACGGACGTCGGGGCCTGCAGCGGAGGCTATGCACGGCGGCGAGTCGAAGGCGACTACCGGAGGGGAGAGAGTGCGGGCGGTGGCTTGGAGCACGGGGGTGGTGCTTGGGCTTCGACGGAGCTCCTTGGAGCTGGAGGCGACGGTCGAGTTCCGGCGAGGGTGGCTTCGGGTTCGTCCGGCGTCGAGAGGAGGCGGAAGCAGCGGTAGAGGCCTTTGGATGGGCAGAGGGCGGCTGTGGGTGTTCGTCGGAGCACGGCCTGAAGGTGGTGCACGACGTGAGAGCATGGGCGCTCGGGGACGGGGTGCTCGGCGTTCAACGTCGATGGCGATAGTGGCGGAGCTCAGGGAAGAGAGGCGGAGAGCTGTGGGCTTCGGGGGCTGCTGCTCTGGTCGTCGGAGCAACGGGAAGGCGGGGCTGCGTCGGTGGACGTCGGCGGGCGAGCGGAGGAGCTCAGGGGCGCTAGGGACGTCGTCGTCGGAGAGTGTCGGGGTGTGTGGGTGCTGCCGAGGGGTGCTGAGCAGCTTGCGGGGAGCTCGGGCGTCTTACGATGGCGGAGATGGCGAGCTCGCTAGAGGCGGAGCAGTCGGGGGCTGTGCGTGCGTGGGTTGGGTTGCCATGGAGCGGGCTGAGGGAGGAGAGAGTACGTGGGCTTGGGGTTACGGGTTGGGAGAGAATAATTAGAGGGATATATATAGGGTAAGTAAATCAATTAGATATTAAGCCTCATTAATACTTAGTCAAGTTATTTAATAGGTTAGGTTAAACTTTAAACTAAAAATTAAATGGAGTTAGACTAAGTTAGGAAATTGTCTAAACGTGTTAAGCATGTGGGTGAATAGTAACTAGTAATTAGGCTAAGGTAATTAGTAATTAGCTAGGGTAATTAGTGACGGTAGCAGTAAAAATTGTAACGAAATTACAATTTTGCCCCTACTAGTAAACGTGTCCGAAAAATTACGAAAACATACCCACGGGATCGCATCGTCACGAGGATTGCGAATACGAAGTCCGTTTCAGGGTTTGAGCTACGGAAATACTAGTTTTTGGCCAAAATGTTTAGAAAGCGGGTTTGCGGGTTCTCTATCGAAATGATATCAGAAAATTACGAAATTAATGTGGGAAGCTCTAAATGATCATTGAATGTTACTGTAAAAGTTTGAAATCGTTTTGATGATGTTTGTATAGAAAATAAATTCATAAAGCCAAAACGGTAATAACTGAAAATGAATTTTATCAGAAATGTTTTGAGTATTTGATGAAATCCTATTTTACTAAAATACTCCATAACTAGTCTGGTACTTCAAAATATTTTTAAAAGAAATTTTGAAATCAGTAAAACTCCTGACAAACCATTATAAAATAGTTTAAAAATTGAAAATTTTGGTCAAATTCGTAAATAGTTTGTCTTGATGAAAACAGCCCGTTACATTTCCAATGTCTATGCTTCTTGCAAATATGACACCTCGTGTCTCTGGTCCTCGATCTCGATCTCGATCTCCCGTTGTAGTTGCCTTTCCTGTTGCTTCGCTCCGAAGCAAACATCACCTGGCTGTCTGAAGCTCCTTCGCTCAAGCTAATGCTTGCCATGCGATCTCGCAACTCCTCGCTGTAAAGCCCCGTCTGCACATCTTCAAGAATGAGAGTATCTCGACTGTAGAGCATGGTGTTGATGAACGTCGTGTACCTCTCTGGTAACGACAGGAGCAGGAACATATCTTCATGCTCTGCCTCCACAGTCAGACCAACCGCCCTCATTATGTTTAATCATCCGTCTAGAAAAATACCGGCCGTTACAGCAATTATGTTTAAATATTATTATTCCTGATTAAAAATTGACGTTCGTTTGTTTGATTGAAAATCTGTTCATGAACAAGATTGATTGTGTGTTCACAAACATGTTCCCGAACATGTTCACGAACAAGCTCGATAAGTTTTATTAACGAACGGAACGTTCGATTTACTAGTGAACAAGCTCGATATATGTTCGTTTGCATTCGTTTGATAAGCTTAACGAACAAGCTTGAACAAGTTTTTAGAGCTTGGTTAGTAAACGAACAGAGCTTGAACATGGATTTTGTTCATGAACAAAACCAAGCTCCCGATTCAAGCTCGTTCGTCAACAACCCTAGAGAGATCACTGCTGCTTCAGTAATTTTTGGATTTCAGCCTATGGCATTTGGTTGAAGGGAACCAACCAAATCCACTAAGTAACGAAGAAAGAAACTGGAGAAGACCTCACAACCCAAGCCCTAAACAACCCCTGGTTCACCTCCTGATTATACTACAGGGAGCCACGAACCTTACAATACTCAGCACTCTAAACAGCCGATAGAGAACTCTCTAATTGCCTTTGAGATGCTTCTGGAAGTGCTCTGGCTTAATGGAACTCTATGCGGAACACACTCATTTATAGGAATGGAAGGCGTCGATAAAACGTGTTCCGAATACTGTTCGGAATGCAACATCTTTCCGTGTCAAAATTTTGTTGCTTCATATCAAACAAAATTTGGTGAGCTTTCATTATCAAATCTAACACATCACATGGGGGCGCATGGGGTGTTTTGTATCACAAAGTTTCAACATATTAGGCCCCTAACGCTAGGCTCACACCCCAATTATTAAGTATTAGCTAGCATCCAACCCAAAACTAATTGGTATTAGGTCGAGAGGCCATCTAATACTTAAACACTTCATTTCTTTTGTCTTTTTCGATGTGAGACTAAGTGGAATCGTAACATATCACCACGCTTCGACACCGGCCGTCCATGACGGCCCACTCTGGCGTGCCCACTAAGTGGCCCACTCTGGCGTTTACCAGGTCTCCCCCTCCTAGGTCGCTCCTTCCTCAGGTCGTCCCTTCCGCTTCTGACAACAGCCGTCCACATCGACCCACTCTGTAACGACCCGCTCTCGGGGGCCCGTTACTTATTTGATTTATTTGCAGGTTCCGCAGTTTACCAGTGAAATCAGCATAGTCACAACGCAGAGATGTACCAACAACACTCAAACCAGTTTACAGACATTATTACAGTCCAAATTAAAGTACAACAACCAGCACTCTCTCACACCGACACATGAAAGGAAAAGTACGGAAAGGAAATACAGAATGGAAATACATCTCACAACACACACCAACACAGATAACTAAAACTCCGCGGCTTCTGGGTCGTACGCAGGCTCCTTGTACTCTGGAGCGATCTCCTCGATCAGGTCGTCGTCTGTCGGTGCCACAAGTGGAACCGAAGGTAAGTCACAAAGATTCTAAACAAAGAAAAGGAGTACTGTACAAGTATGACAAGCAGAAGTAAAGTACGGTGTAGTGTCTGTACAAGTGCAGAAAGTAAAGTGCTACAAGTGCAGAAAGTAAAGTGCATGACTGTAAAGAAGTAACCGTGCAAGCTCTGCTAAAATTACGTGACTCAAGTCGGAGAGTACAATATGTGACCGTTCAGTTCGTCTCTTGCCTGGTTGCTACCCAGACGAATGCCGGTACCCAGGCAGCAGTATGGTTTGCCGAAACGCAGGCAGCAGGACAGGGCGTCGAAACACAGGCGACAGGACAGGTAGACCAAACTCTAGTCACTCCCGTACTCTCGCAAACTATGAGTTACCCCAAAACCCGGTGATGTGTCAAGTACAAGTTCTTTACATGATCGTTCCATGAAATGTTTCAAGTCAAGTCCAACACAAGTAAGTGGTGTATGTTTCCGTGCTTCGAGCACGTAGTAGTGCGGTGCTACAAGTTCGTACGAGCACAGTGGCTGGATTTCTAAGGTTAGAACCTATCGTGACTTACCAAAATTAATACCGTTGTAGTAAGCCGGAAGAGGATCTAGGGCTTCCTCAGAAGTTGGTACACCAGAGTCTGTACCTGCAACACAAAATTCTTATTTTAGAAAAAACACGACTTTTTCCTATTTAATAATTAGGTTAGTTTGATTTTTAAACTCGTTAAAACGGTGTCGGAAAATATTTAAAAATTTTATATAAACCTAAAATAATTATTTAGATTTTACTGCAAGAGGGGAGAATTTTCAGAAGCTTCTGTATTTTTTTATAATTTTTATAAACTTAGAAATAGCTTTAAAATCCTAAAAACTTAAGGAACGTGTATCTTCCGTAATTTCTTACGGGAGCAATACAAATCGGAATTACATGAATAAATAGTCAAAATGATCGTATCAAAGTCTATTGTCACATATAATTTTATCACATATTATTGTGAGCGAAAACAGCTAGTTACGATTTTTAGAATGATTTATACCTATTTATCTTTTAGGTTCGAAAAATCATTCCGGAATAAGTAGGCGTCTGATCTCAGTGAGACTAGCGCCATTGGGTCCGAAACTCCGTTTCTGATTTTCTGGAGCTATCCGCACATTTTTCTGGGTCCTGTATAATTAGTTATGGATTAAAAACCCTAAAACCCAATTATTAATCATTTAAAATCACGAAAATTACGAACTTCTCAATATTTACGTGTTTGACATCGATTAAAACTTACGCAGCTTCGAAAATAAAACACCAAGGGGGGGGGTTTTTGTGCACGGCGACGATCGAGGCGGGGGCTGACGGTGGCGGCGACGGCTGGGGGCAGCGGCGTGGCGGCGACGGCGGGGGGCAGCGACGGGGCGGTCGGAGACGGTGGCTGTGGCTAGGGGCTACGGCGGCGGCTTCTTCCGACGGCGACGAGGCGCGGGGCTGACGGAGTTGTAGGCGACGGCGGCTGCAGCTCCGGCGTCGCGGCGAGGCTCCGAGGGCGGCGACGAGGTCGGAGGAGAGGCGGGCGGCGCTCAGCTGCGGGGAACGACGACAGCGGTGGGGTGGCCTCGGGCGGCTGCACGGCGGGTTCTTCGGGCTGCCGGAGCGGGCTGCGGGGTCGGTAGGGGCGGCGAGGCGTCGGATGACGGTGGGGTGTCGGAGTACGGCGACGAGTCGCCGTCGATGGCGAGGGCGTGGGTGAGAGAGGGGAGAGATGGATAGAGAGAGGGTGCGAGAGAGAAGAGAGATGCAGGGAGTGAGAGCGGGTTTGCATGGGTTTAGCTGGGTGCGTGAATTAGAGAGGGGTGTTTAGGGGTTTAAATAGGGATTAGGGATTAGTGTTAGTCAAAAACAATTAATAAGATTAGGTAGGGATTAGGTAGAGCTTTTGACTAAAACAAGAAAATCAACCGGTTTCCTTTTCACGTGTTAGTCATGTTTAGGGTAGTTTAATAGTTTAATTAGGTTAAGGTAATTAGTAATTAAGTAAAACTCCATTAGTGAAAGTAATTAGTAAAATACAAAAACGAAATTACGATTTTGCCCATACTAGCAAACGTGTCCGAAAAATTACGAAAACATACCCACGTGATCGTATCGTCGCGAGGATGGCGAATACGAAGTCCGTTTCAGGGTTTGGGCTACGGAAATACTAGTTTTTGGCCAAAACGTTTGGAAAGCGGGTTTGCGGGTTCTCTACTGAATTGATATCCGAAAATTACGAAATTAATGTGGGGAGCCCTAAATGATCATAGGATGCTACTGAAGGAGTTTGATAATGTTTTGAAAGTGTTTGAATAGAAAATAAATTCGTCGAATCAAAACGGTAATTTTGGAAGATGAATTTTAACAGAAATGTTTTGGCCATTTGAGGAAATCTGAAATTGCTGAAATACAATATGATAAGTCTAGTGCTCTAAAATATTTTTATAAGAATTTTTAAAGTCAGTTTTGTTAGAAAATTCTTGACTAACATTTATAATGTAAAATTTATTCTTAAAAATACGTGTAAATACGTAAATTGAACTGTTGAAAATTACTGGTCGTTACATTCTACCCTCCTTAAAATAATTCCGTCCTCGGAATTTAAAAAATATTTTTTTGAAACAAATAATTGATGTTATGAAGAAGCTCAAGCAAATAAAAGATAGAAAAGCTGGTAATCTTTGTAAATCAGGCTGTAAATAAAACGAAATATGATATGATATTATAGCATCAAGAAAACAAGAGATATTACTAATAAATAGATACTATTAACATCACCATAGCTTTCGTAACTATTCTAGTATCATCACAATAGTTATTCTGACTTCTCAAGTAGACCAAAATTAACATGAGATAATAATATCACATGAAAATGAGGGCTATTATGATGACAACATTTGTTCGAACTTGGAACCTGAGGTGATAAGCCAGTAGCAAGCTATAAAAACGGAAGACCATAAAGTTCATTCGTGCTACTGGTAACTAACTGGGTCTAGCCACAGATGTCGTTCATAATATAGCATGTATCGACTAATCCACGGGTACCAACACCATCAATTTCCATAATGCCCAACCACATGCTAACGTCCAAATCACTACCCAAAGGTAAGTACAAGGCCAACATTCTAAGTCAGTATTCACTGCTAGCATTCCTTCCGTCAATCTCCATACTATCCCACAATAAGGCAGGATCCAAGCTCTCATCCAGAGCCAAGCACAAGGCCTACATCCAACTTCAACACCCAAGGCCAATATCATGCCAATAAGCATCGCCATCATTCCTTCCGTAGACCAATACTTGACATTCGCAACACCCAACATTACCCAACAAATGAACAACCAAAAACACGCTTTCCCGCACACCAAAAGGAGTAGACGCAAGAGGAAGCCTAAACGGGACCTTAACCGGGGTGAGACCCAGGGCAGAGAACTCAAGAGAAGCCCAAGGATCACGGCTTCCCAAGATCTCAGCCAAGCGGCGGTAGCGAGGGTGGCGACGAGGGTTGTCGCCAAGGCCAAAAATCCCAAAACATATCGTCGGAGGGCCATCGGTGGTTGCGGGTCCACGGCGGCAAGGGCTGCGGCTGGTTGACGATCCATGGCAGGGACTTCTGATGGAGTGGAGCGGAAGCTGGCGGGGCTTCGGGTGAGATGGCGAGCTCGCTTAGGGAAGAGGCCGGGAGGAGGGGCGATGTCTGAAAAGGGAACCACGGGGTGGCTTGGGAAGGAAGGAGAAGAGGGGTTAAAAAGAGAAGGGGGCACTGAAAGTCGTCGGTGTTAGGCGGGAACGGGGATCGAGGTGGGGAAGCGGACAAAGGAAATAAATAGGGGGCACCGAAAGTCATGGGTAGGTAGTATAGGGTAGGCGGGAACGGGGCTCGAGGCAAGGATGAGGACAAAGGCAATAATGAGGGGAGGTGGTAGGTGGGAAGGAATTCCAACACGTGGGAAAAATCGGGTACAAGATGGGAGCAGGGTTAGAAAAGAAATACGAGTTTCAAAAAAACATAACAGCCTATACGTGCACGCTACGTTTGGCTCGTCTCAAAATCTCCAGCATCATCCTCGAGTACTTCTGAACGTCCTTCGATTTGCTTCTGCTGAGGAGCTCGAACTTCTGATGATCGAAAAATTCGAACGCTACCCTCCTTAAAATAAACGTAGCTAGAGTTCAAGCAA
Organism: Scilla litardierei; assembly: GCA_030789695.1. NCBI lineage: Eukaryota > Viridiplantae > Streptophyta > Magnoliopsida > Asparagales > Asparagaceae > Scilla > Scilla litardierei. The sequence goes on from CM061133.1 coordinate 337,420,853, forward strand.
ACTAGAGATAGAAGATTCTAAGAAGGTCAATCGAAAGGTCATCAAGATAAAGGAAGGTTGGTAGTGGAGAAGATCGATGACGTCACATAATCATGATTCACGTCCTTGCGGTCCAGCGGACACGGTCAGGGAAGTGACTAAGACAGGATCACTTGTACCCAGTCTAGCTAGGTTGATCCAACAGACTTTAGCCAAGCACATTGACCGGTATCATGGTCCATTGAAGGAAGATCATCATTCATATGAGTGCCACCGACACAGAAGGATTTTCGCCTTTTTTTATACAACTAATTAATCCTATCAAAATTTTGTTAATGACTTTTTATTAAGGTAGGATAGGTCAACTCCATTGGGGCTCTCCGAGATGTTCACGTCCGTCTTTCGAGTGTCGAACCTGCATCCATAGAAATGTCAGCTTAGTTGAGTATCATATACGATACATCCTGGTTTTACTATACTGTTCACGAGGTATTTTGCACGGACCTGCATGGGCCGCCAAACCTGTAACGACCCGCTCTCGGGGGCCCGTTACTTATTTGATTTATTTGCAGGTTCCGCAGTTTACCAGTGAAATCAGCATAGTCACAACGCAGAGATGTACCAACAACACTCAAACCAGCTTACAGACATTATTACAGTCCAAATTAAAGTACAACAACCAGCACTCTCTCACACCGACACATGAAAGGAAAAGTACGGAAAGGAAATACAGAATGGAAATACATCTCACAACACACACCAACACAGATAACTAAAACTCCGCGGCTTCTGGGTCGTACGCAGGCTCCTCGTACTCTGGAGCGATCTCCTCGATCAGGTCGTCGTCTGTCGGTGCCACAAGTGGAACCGAAGGTAAGTCACAAAGATTCTAAACAAAGAAAAGGAGTACTGTACAAGTATGACAAGCAGAAGTAAAGTACGGTGTAGTGTCTGTACAAGTGCAGAAAGTAAAGTGCTACAAGTGCAGAAAGTAAAGTGCATGACTGTAAAGAAGTAACCGTGCAAGCTCTGCTAAAATTACGTGACTCAAGTCGGAGAGTACAATATGTGACCGTTCAGTTCGTCTCTTGCCTGGGTGCTACCCAGACGAATGCCGGTACCCAGGCAGCAGTATGGTTTGCCGAAACGCAGGCAGCAGGACAGGGCGTCGAAACACAGGCGACAGGACAGGTAGACCAAACTCTAGTCACTCCCGTACTCTCGCAAACTATGAGTTACCCCAAAACCCGGTGATGTGTCAAGTACAAGTTCTTTACATGATCGTTCCATGAAATGTTTCAAGTCAAGTCCAACACAAGTAAGTGGTGTATGTTTCCGTGCTTCGAGCACGTAGTAGTGCGGTGCTACAAGTTCGTACGAGCACAGTGGCTGGATTTCTAAGGTTAGAACCTATCGTGACTTACCAAAATTAATACCGTTGTAGTAAGCCGGAAGAGGATCTAGGGCTTCCTCAGAAGTTGGTACACCAGAGTCTGTACCTGCAACACAAAATTCTTATTTTAGAAAAAACACGACTTTTTCCTATTTAATAATTAGGTTAGTTTGATTTTTAAACTCGTTAAAACGGTGTCGGAAAATATTTAAAAATTTTATATAAACCTAAAATAATTATTTAGATTTTACTGCAAGAGGGGAGAATTTTCAGAAGCTTCTGTATTTTTTTATAATTTTTATAAACTTAGAAATAGCTTTAAAATCCTAAAAACTTAAGGAACGTGTATCTTCCGTAATTTCTTACGGGAGCAATACAAATCGGAATTACATGAATAAATAGTCAAAATGATCGTATCAAAGTCTATTGTCACATATAATTTTATCACATATTATTGTGAGCGAAAACAGCTAGTTACGATTTTTAGAATGATTTATACCTATTTATCTTTTAGGTTCGAAAAATCATTCCGGAATAAGTAGGCGTCTGATCTCAGTGAGACTAGCGCCATTGGGTCCGAAACTTCGTTTCTGATTTTCTGGAGCTATCCGCACATTTTTCTGGGTCCTGTATAATTAGTTATGGATTAAAAACCCTAAAACCCAATTATTAATCATTTAAAATCACGAAAATTACGAACTTCTCAATATTTACGAGTTTGACATCGATTAAAACTTACGCAGCTTCGAAAATAAAACACCAAGGGGGGGTTTTGTGCACGGCGACGATCGAGGCGGGGGCTGACGGTGGCGGCGACGGCTGGGGGCAGCGGCGTGGCGGCGACGGCGGGGGGCAGCGGCGGGGCGGTCGGAGACGGTGGCTGTGGCTAGGGGCTACGGCGGCGGCTTCTTCCGACGGCGACGAGGCGCGGGGCTGACGGAGTTGTAGGCGACGGCGGCTGCAGCTCCGGCGTCGCGGCGAGGCTCCGAGGGCGGCGACGAGGTCGGAGGAGAGGCGGGCGGCGCTCAGCTGCGGGGAACGACGACAGCGGTGGGGTGGCCTCGGGCGGCTGCACGGCGGGTTCTTCGGGCTGCCGGAGCGGGCTGCGGGGTCGGTAGGGGCGGCGAGGCGTCGGATGACGGTGGGGTGTCGGAGTACGGCGACGAGTCGCCGTCGATGGCGAGGGCGTGGGTGAGAGAGGGGAGAGATGGATAGAGAGAGGGTGCGAGAGAGAAGAGAGATGCAGGGAGTGAGAGCGGGTTTGCATGGGTTTAGCTGGGTGCGTGAATTAGAGAGGGGTGTTTAGGGGTTTAAATAGGGATTAGGGATTAGTGTTAGTCAAAAACAATTAATAAGATTAGGTAGGGATTAGGTAGAGCTTTTGACTAAAACAAGAAAATCAACCGGTTTCCTTTTCACGTGTTAGTCATGTTTAGGGTAGTTTAATAGTTTAATTAGGTTAAGGTAATTAGTAATTAAGTAAAACTCCATTAGTGAAAGTAATTAGTAAAATACAAAAACGAAATTACGATTTTGCCCATACTAGCAAACGTGTCCGAAAAATTACGAAAACATACCCACGTGATCGTATCGTCGCGAGGATGGCGAATACGAAGTCCGTTTCAGGGTTTGGGCTACGGAAATACTAGTTTTTGGCCAAAACGTTTGGAAAGCGGGTTTGCGGGTTCTCTACTGAATTGATATCCGAAAATTACGAAATTAATGTGGGGAGCCCTAAATGATCATAGGATGCTACTGAAGGAGTTTGATAATGTTTTGAAAGTGTTTGAATAGAAAATAAATTCGTCGAATCAAAACGGTAATTTTGGAAGATGAATTTTAACAGAAATGTTTTGGCCATTTGAGGAAATCTGAAATTGCTGAAATACAATATGATAAGTCTAGTGCTCTAAAATATTTTTATAAGAATTTTTAAAGTCAGTTTTGTTAGAAAATTCTTGACTAACATTTATAATGTAAAATTTATTCTTAAAAATACGTGTAAATACGTAAATTGAACTGTTGAAAATTACTGGTCGTTACATTCTACCCTCCTTAAAATAATTCCGTCCTCGGAATTTAAAAAATATTTTTTTGAAACAAATAATTGATGTTATGAAGAAGCTCAAGCAAATAAAAGATAGAAAAGCTGGTAATCTTTGTAAATCAGGCTGTAAATAAAACGAAATATGATATGATATTATAGCATCAAGAAAACAAGAGATATTACTAATAAATAGATACTATTAACATCACCATAGCTTTCGTAACTATTCTAGTATCATCACAATAGTTATTCTGACTTCTCAAGTAGACCAAAATTAACATGAGATAATAATATCACATGAAAATGAGGGCTATTATGATGACAACATTTGTTCGAACTTGGAACCTGAGGTGATAAGCCAGTAGCAAGCTATAAAAACGGAAGACCATAAAGTTCATTCGTGCTACTGGTAACTAACTGGGTCTAGCCACAGATGTCGTTCATAATATAGCATGTATCGACTAATCCACGGGTACCAACACCATCAATTTCCATAATGCCCAACCACATGCTAACGTCCAAATCACTACCCAAAGGTAAGTACAAGGCCAACATTCTAAGTCAGTATTCACTGCTAGCATTCCTTCCGTCAATCTCCATACTATCCCACAATAAGGCAGGATCCAAGCTCTCATCCAGAGCCAAGCACAAGGCCTACATCCAACTTCAACACCCAAGGCCAATATCATGCCAATAAGCATCGCCATCATTCCTTCCGTAGACCAATACTTGACATTCGCAACACCCAACATTACCCAACAAATGAACAACCAAAAACACGCTTTCCCGCACACCAAAAGGAGTAGACGCAAGAGGAAGCCTAAACGGGACCTTAACCGGGGTGAGACCCAGGGCAGAGAACTCAAGAGAAGCCCAAGGATCACGGCTTCCCAAGATCTCAGCCAAGCGGCGGTAGCGAGGGTGGCGACGAGGGTTGTCGCCAAGGCCAAAAATCCCAAAACATATCGTCGGAGGGCCATCGGTGGTTGCGGGTCCACGGCGGCAAGGGCTGCGGCTGGTTGACGATCCATGGCAGGGACTTCTGATGGAGTGGAGCGGAAGCTGGCGGGGCTTCGGGTGAGATGGCGAGCTCGCTTAGGGAAGAGGCCGGGAGGAGGGGCGATGTCTGAAAAGGGAACCACGGGGTGGCTTGGGAAGGAAGGAGAAGAGGGGTTAAAAAGAGAAGGGGGCACTGAAAGTCGTCGGTGTTAGGCGGGAACGGGGATCGAGGTGGGGAAGCGGACAAAGGAAATAAATAGGGGGCACCGAAAGTCATGGGTAGGTAGTATAGGGTAGGCGGGAACGGGGCTCGAGGCAAGGATGAGGACAAAGGCAATAATGAGGGGAGGTGGTAGGTGGGAAGGAATTCCAACACGTGGGAAAAATCGGGTACAAGATGGGAGCAGGGTTAGAAAAGAAATACGAGTTTCAAAAAAACATAACAGCCTATACGTGCACGCTACGTTTGGCTCGTCTCAAAATCTCCAGCATCATCCTCGAGTACTTCTGAACGTCCTTCGATTTGCTTCTGCTGAGGAGCTCGAACTTCTGATGATCGAAAAATTCGAACGCTACCCTCCTTAAAATAAACGTAGCTAGAGTTCAAGCAAACTAGAGATAGAAGATTCTAAGAAGGTCAATCGAAAGGTCATCAAGATAAAGGAAGGTTGGTAGTGGAGAAGATCGATGACGTCACATAATCATGATTCACGTCCTTGCGGTCCAGCGGACACGGTCAGGGAAGTGACTAAGCCAGGATCACTTGTACCCAGTCTAGCTAGGTTGATCCAACAGACTTTAGCCAAGCACATTGACCGGTATCATGGTCCATTGAAGGAAGATCATCATTCATATGAGTGCCACCGACACAGAAGGATTTTCGCCTTTTTTTATACAACTAATTAATCCTATCAAAATTTTGTTAATGACTTTTTATTAAGGTAGGATAGGTCAACTCCATTGGGGCTCTCCGAGATGTTCACGTCCGTCTTTCGAGTGTCGAACCTGCATCCATAGAAATGTCAGCTTAGTTGAGTATCATATACGATACATCCTGGTTTTACTATACTGTTCACGAGGTATTTTGCACGGACCTGCATGGGCCGCCAAACCTGTAACGACCCGCTCTCGGGGGCCCGTTACTTATTTGATTTATTTGCAGGTTCCGCAGTTTACCAGTGAAATCAGCATAGTCACAACGCAGAGATGTACCAACAACACTCAAACCAGCTTACAGACATTATTACAGTCCAAATTAAAGTACAACAACCAGCACTCTCTCACACCGACACATGAAAGGAAAAGTACGGAAAGGAAATACAGAATGGAAATACATCTCACAACACACACCAACACAGATAACTAAAACTCCGCGGCTTCTGGGTCGTACGCAGGCTCCTCGTACTCTGGAGCGATCTCCTCGATCAGGTCGTCGTCTGTCGGTGCCACAAGTGGAACCGAAGGTAAGTCACAAAGATTCTAAACAAAGAAAAGGAGTACTGTACAAGTATGACAAGCAGAAGTAAAGTACGGTGTAGTGTCTGTACAAGTGCAGAAAGTAAAGTGCTACAAGTGCAGAAAGTAAAGTGCATGACTGTAAAGAAGTAACCGTGCAAGCTCTGCTAAAATTACGTGACTCAAGTCGGAGAGTACAATATGTGACCGTTCAGTTCGTCTCTTGCCTGGGTGCTACCCAGACGAATGCCGGTACCCAGGCAGCAGTATGGTTTGCCGAAACGCAGGCAGCAGGACAGGGCGTCGAAACACAGGCGACAGGACAGGTAGACCAAACTCTAGTCACTCCCGTACTCTCGCAAACTATGAGTTACCCCAAAACCCGGTGATGTGTCAAGTACAAGTTCTTTACATGATCGTTCCATGAAATGTTTCAAGTCAAGTCCAACACAAGTAAGTGGTGTATGTTTCCGTGCTTCGAGCACGTAGTAGTGCGGTGCTACAAGTTCGTACGAGCACAGTGGCTGGATTTCTAAGGTTAGAACCTATCGTGACTTACCAAAATTAATACCGTTGTAGTAAGCCGGAAGAGGATCTAGGGCTTCCTCAGAAGTTGGTACACCAGAGTCTGTACCTGCAACACAAAATTCTTATTTTAGAAAAAACACGACTTTTTCCTATTTAATAATTAGGTTAGTTTGATTTTTAAACTCGTTAAAACGGTGTCGGAAAATATTTAAAAATTTTATATAAACCTAAAATAATTATTTAGATTTTACTGCAAGAGGGGAGAATTTTCAGAAGCTTCTGTATTTTTTTATAATTTTTATAAACTTAGAAATAGCTTTAAAATCCTAAAAACTTAAGGAACGTGTATCTTCCGTAATTTCTTACGGGAGCAATACAAATCGGAATTACATGAATAAATAGTCAAAATGATCGTATCAAAGTCTATTGTCACATATAATTTTATCACATATTATTGTGAGCGAAAACAGCTAGTTACGATTTTTAGAATGATTTATACCTATTTATCTTTTAGGTTCGAAAAATCATTCCGGAATAAGTAGGCGTCTGATCTCAGTGAGACTAGCGCCATTGGGTCCGAAACTTCGTTTCTGATTTTCTGGAGCTATCCGCACATTTTTCTGGGTCCTGTATAATTAGTTATGGATTAAAAACCCTAAAACCCAATTATTAATCATTTAAAATCACGAAAATTACGAACTTCTCAATATTTACGAGTTTGCCATCGATTAAAACTTACGCAGCTTCGAAAATAAAACACCAAGGGGGGGGGGGGTTTGTGCACGGCGACGATCGAGGCGGGGGCTGACGGTGGCGGCGACGGCTGGGGGCAGCGGCGTGGCGGCGACGGCGGGGGCAGCGGCGGGGCGGTCGGAGACGGTGGCTGTGGCTAGGGGCTACGGCGGCGGCTTCTTCCGACGGCGACGAGGCGCGGGGCTGACGGAGTTGTAGGCGACGGCGGCTGCAGCTCCGGCGTCGCGGCGAGGCTCCGAGGGCGGCGACGAGGTCGGAGGAGAGGCGGGCGGCGCTCAGCTGCGGGGAACGACGACAGCGGTGGGGTGGCCTCGGGCGGCTGCACGGCGGGTTCTTCGGGCTGCCGGAGCGGGCTGCGGGGTCGGTAGGGGCGGCGAGGCGTCGGATGACGGTGGGGTGTCGGAGTACGGCGACGAGTCGCCGTCGATGGCGAGGGCGTGGGTGAGAGAGGGGAGAGATGGATAGAGAGAGGGTGCGAGAGAGAAGAGAGATGCAGGGAGTGAGAGCGGGTTTGCATGGGTTTAGCTGGGTGCGTGAATTAGAGAGGGGTGTTTAGGGGTTTAAATAGGGATTAGGGATTAGTGTTAGTCAAAAACAATTAATAAGATTAGGTAGGGATTAGGTAGAGCTTTTGACTAAAACAAGAAAATCAACCGGTTTCCTTTTCACGTGTTAGTCATGTTTAGGGTAGTTTAATAGTTTAATTAGGTTAAGGTAATTAGTAATTAAGTAAAACTCCATTAGTGAAAGTAATTAGTAAAATACAAAAACGAAATTACGATTTTGCCCCTACTAGCAAACGTGTCCGAAAAATTACGAAAACATACCCACGTGATCGTATCGTCGCGAGGATGGCGAATACGAAGTCCGTTTCAGGGTTTGGGCTACGGAAATACTAGTTTTTGGCCAAAACGTTTGGAAAGCGGGTTTGCGGGTTCTCTACTGAATTGATATCCGAAAATTACGAAATTAATGTGGGGAGCCCTAAATGATCATAGGATGCTACTGAAGGAGTTTGATAATGTTTTGAAAGTGTTTGAATAGAAAATAAATTCGTCGAATCAAAACGGTAATTTTGGAAGATGAATTTTAACAGAAATGTTTTGGCCATTTGAGGAAATCTGAAATTGCTGAAATACAATATGATAAGTCTAGTGCTCTAAAATATTTTTATAAGAATTTTTAAAGTCAGTTTTGTTAGAAAATTCTTGACTAACATTTATAATGTAAAATTTATTCTTAAAAATACGTGTAAATACGTAAATTGAACTGTTGAAAATTACTGGTCATTACACACTCTGGGGTGCACACCCTAAGTGGCCCACTTTGGCCTCTACCAGTTCGTCCCCTCTTAGGTCGCTCCTTCCGCAGATCACCCCTTCCGCACCGTGGGTCGTAGCATGGGGCTTGCTCTGATACCATTTGTTAGAGACCCAGTCCATTCTATACCCCTGACCTAGTCCATTTGTTAGGGACCCATCCATTTCTAGGTCCTTAACACTAACCTTACTAAGGACCCATCACATACTATGTCCCTAACACTTGGCTCACACCCTAATTATTAAGTATTAGCTAGCATCCAAACCAAAACCAATTGGTATTAGACAGAGAGGCCCTCTAATACTTAAACATTTCATTTCTTTTGTTCTTTTCCGATGTGAGGACTAAGTAGGATCGTGACATAGTCATAGATCATAAGCGACTTCTTGATTTACGTTAGAACTATGACAAATAATTTGATAAACTAGATAATGGAGATTTGCACCACTAGTTCTCCGAATAGGAGGACACTTAAGGACTGTCCACCCAAGTTTCAACTGTAGCTCATCTGCTCTCCTCAATAAATAAATCAAACAACAATGTTGCAATACTGATGGGCTCGCAGATTATCAAAATTTGCCGTTTTGGTAATTTTCGGATTTTTAGGGGTCGTTTCCTACATTTTGTCTTTTTGGGGTTTTCTGCAATTTTGCCTTTTTCTGAAATCAATTTATATATGGGTAGTGGTGAGGGGATTCTTATACTTATTTTGATATAGAAATCATAAGAGATGTTGAAAATTCATCTACTTTCGAGACGGTGCGGTCGTCCTCTTGAATGGGTGACTTGGGAGAACGGTCCACCTCTCTAACATTAACATTATCTTCATTATATCAATTTTATATAATAAAAATCAGATCTTTCCTTTAGATCCTATTAATTTGATATCAGAGCTTTGAGAACCATAACGGCGACAAGATCGAAAGACAAATTTGACGCCTTCGAGGAAAAGTACAACGGCGAGCTTGACGTTGTGAAGCAAACCATATCAAAGCAAAGGAAAGCCCTAGTGCAAATCATGCAACTTGCGGGCATCTCGTGAAAATCAACGAGGAGGCCGGAAACACTAACCATTGGGCAAAAGACGTCGACTTTGGAGAAGAGCAAGGGCAAAGCAATGGAATACGAAGGGATGCTCTCGGATGCCGACGAGTATTACACGAAGGATGAGGACAAGCCCCCGAGGGGCGACAACCCTAGTTGACCCCCGAGGGGACCCCAGCAGGGCCGCCCGGCCTCTACAGCGTAACTGCAGGACCGAACGGCCCCCAGGGAAGGACGACCGGCCTCTGCCGTGTCCCAGAAGGGGCAGACAGCCCGTCGCACGACCCTTGTAGGACTGCGGCAGGGGCGACATGCCTCTACCGTGTCCCTGTAGGGCAGCCGCAACTCTGCAAGCCCCGAATAGGGGCAGACAGCCCCTGCCATGGCCGGCAGGGGTCCAATCAGTTTCCGACAGCCCATCGGGGGCCAGACAGCTTCCGATCGACGGTGCAGGACAACGACAACTCTCCTGTGGACATTTTGGAGTACGACGACGACAGATATAAGTTTCTAGGGCCCCACGGCTCCCGATATGCTGCGGAGAGGCAACAAAGCCCTCTTCCGGCCAACGAGGAGTACCCAGAGGATATTGGCATGGGCTTGGCCCTGAGGATACCGAGGCTCCATTTTGGGCGGCGATGATGGAGGAGACTATGGAGACAGCGATGGAGGCCAACAGAGGGGTTTGGAACGACATATAGACAGATGGAGATACACCTACCAACCCCTTCATCATAGGCACTTCAAGGAGCGACCTGATTAGGGAAATTTTAGGGTGGATAATCGTGTGAGAAAGCTAAAGATACCAATATTTGAGGGAATGATCCATATGGCTGGATTTACCGGGCGAAGAGATTCTTTTCAGTGACGCGCCTGACGGAGGCACAAAAATAGTCCAATTAAAAAAAATCAAAAGTGAAAATGATAGAAAGTAAATATGTTGTATATATTCCATAACATAGAGATTAGAATGATGTTTTCGTTCAATATTGTTCATTATTGTTAAGTATTGATCAAAGATTATATATATACACGTGATCATGAGACATCTTGATATCAAACTCATGATATTTTCAGTTGGGATCTTATTTAAAACTAGTGTGTTGTCAAGCCTCTCTTACTTTAGATTTATTTACCGAAAGCTATTTTGTTGCAGATTGTGAGGTTTCAGTCTTCACTCTTTTCATCTCATCTTGCCCCGTTGATGCAAATATGAATATGGTAGGAAGTGTTGATAAAAAACCATTGGAACCGCGCAGAACAACATGTCCTAACAACTGGCTAAGGAGCTAAGGCTTGAAAAATTGGGTCACACAATAAACCAATCACCCAATCTCTCAACGGATCTTGTGAAAGCAAATTAGTAAACGAAATGCGACAAACTTAAAGTAAATGAGGCAGAGGATTTTGCCTTGGTACGGTTGCGAACAACCTACCCTACCATTTCAAGACGATCCACTACCAATCAAGGAGAACACACGAGCTTACGCCAACACCTTCTTCTTCACACTCTTGTGAGTAACAACTTGACAATTACAAGCCCTCTCAAATCTCACAAATGAAGAAGAAGAGAATGAGAAACACTAGAAGACCTAAGCTCTTCTAAACTCTCAAAGCTCATTCCTTTCTCTTCCAAAAGCAAAGAGAACAACGACAACACTTCACACACATTCTTTCGCACGAGACAACCAAAAGGCAGTGGCTTCTTTTCTTTTTCCCTCTGAAAACCAAAGATAGCGCTCTCTTCTTGCTGAAAAAAATTAGCAGCAAGCACACCTTTTTCTCTCTGTCGGCTGGTCAAAACAAAGGATCCAAAGCCTTTAATTCCCCCAACCACCATAATGCATGGGCCCCTCAAGACTGATCAATGGGTGGAATTTTGCAGCATAAAAAACAACACTATACCTTACTACAAAATCTCTCACTCCATCTAAGCTCTACCTTGATTAAAACTCAATGGTCACTCCACGGACCTCATCGTCGTCTCGGAATCTGCACCATTTAGCGACACACTCAAGCCATTAAACAAATCAAGCTCAAGCATGTCTTGAGCTTGATGGCGGGAACGGGCTTGGTGAACATGTCTGCATGGTTCCTCTTAGTTGGGACCTTCTGAGGCTCAATCTGTTTGCTCTCCTCCTCTAGGAAGCAATAACAGATCTCAATGTGCTTCGTCCTTGAACTGTAAGCATGATGCTCCGCAAAATGAATAGCACGCTGGCTATCGCTAAAAACCAATGACAATCTCTGCAACATCCCTAAATCCTCTAGCAGACATCTCAAATATTTGACCTCCTTCATCACTTCTACCGTGGCAATCAACTCGGCCTACATGGTTGACAACGCAACCACTGACTGTAGGACTGATCGCCACAACACTGCTGCGGTGGCCAACGTTAACACATAACCTGTGGTCGATCTCCGTCTGTCCCCGTCGCCAGCATAATCAGAATCGCAGTATCTAGTCATCACCACACCTTCACCTCTGCCAAAGTGCAAACCGACACAAACTATACCTCGCAAATATCGTAATATCCACATGACGACCTGCCAATGCTTCTTGCATGGGTTCGCCATATATTTGCTCACTACTCCCACGGCCTGTGCAATATCAGGACGCGTGCAACCCATAGCATATATCAAGCTCCCAACTGCACTAGTATATGGCACCTAAGACATAGCATTCTTCTCCTCCTCAGTGCTCGGTGACTGCAACACCGAAAGCTGAAAGTGAGCTCCAAGAGGTGTTCCCACGGGCTTCGCACTCTCCAGTGCATAACAGACGAGCATCTTCTCAATATATGCCTTCTGCGACAACCTCAACTAACCCTTCCTCCTATCCCTGGATATCTCCATCCCTACGATTTTCTTCGCCGACCCCAAGTCCTTCATATCGAACTCTCTCCCTAGCTTCAACTTCATCTTCTTAACCTCAAACATGTTACATGAAGTAATCAACTTGTCGTCAACATAAAGTAGGAGGTAGATGCATGAGCCACCATCCAATGTGTGCACATATACACATTGATCCTTCACGCTCCGCTCAAATCATATACTCATCAGGAAACTATCAAATCGCTTGTACCACTGTCAGGGTGACTGCTTCAACCCGTACAAGAATTTCATCAACCTGCAGACCATCATCTTCTTGCCTTCCACCACGAACCCCTCTGGTTGGTGCATGTAAATCTACTCATCCAAATCACTGTGCAGAAAAGCGATCTTGACATCGAGGTGCTCCAACTCCATGTCCATGGATGCTACCAGTGATAACAAAACACGAATGGAAGTGTCTCGCCACTGGAGAAAATATCCCATTGTAGTCATCTCTCTTCCTTTGTGCAAAACCCTTAGGCACTAGCCTTACTTTGTACCGTACATCACCACCATTTTCGGTCGAGCTTTCCTTGACTTGTAGATCCACAAACATCCAATGGCACGCTTCTCATGTGGTAGAGGCACTAGCTCCCACGTGTCATTGTGGTGGAGAAACTCCATCTCTTCCTCCATAGCTCCTTGCCAATTCGCTGCATCACTCGAGCTAATGGTTCCTGTAGGAGGATATATGCCCATAAGGCGATTTATCCTAAGTATACGTCTTGTTAATATAATATATGGTGTACATTATCCTAAGTATGAAATCGTTTGAATAAATATACTTAGATAATGTCCATAGACTTATAGTTAGGTCCTTACGAATCCGGATAAGATCTCGATTATGAGTAGTAAGTGACTGAATAGAAACTTAAGTCTTAAACGGCTTGTGGTCATAGATGTGTCAAGAACTGGATATCGGCACATCGGACAGACCACTGTGTCTTTGTCTTACCTTAGGGTAATCATGATCTGATAGTCATTCGACTTGGTGAAGTCGGAGACGAGACACATGTGCTCATTAGAGAATGAGTTCACTGAACGGCCAACATAGAGTTATTATATGGTTAAAACTTTAACTAAACTGTCTATAATAACTCTAGGGTGATGATACGTAAGCCGGTCCTTAAGACCTGAAGTCATTTATACGAACCTGTGAGCGAACGGTGTCGCTTAGACCTATGATCGAGCTTCGAGGCTAGGACTGCTGAAATATCTTAGGTTGGGTTGCACCTGAAGCTCTTGAGGCGAGTAGATGACTAAGATGGGATTCGTCTCTTCCGTTAAAGGGAAGTTAGTGTCACAGGCTCAGTACGGTCTTTGTGTTAATCCTCGGCCGGGGTACGTTGTAAGATGTACAACGTGAATACAACAAAGACCGTCGTATGCTGACCAATGTTGTCTAATGGGGTTGACAGTAAACCATACCTTAGGCCAACAAGGACACAGTCTTGACGAAGGGACTATAGCTAACGATATTCATCACTGACACAGCCAATTTAAATCCAACAATGCTTTGTCAATGAGTCGATTACGTTATGATGATTCTGAAACAGAGACGACAACTACTGCTCGTGGTGACCGTCATCTAGGGGTTTTGAGCCCCAACCAGTAGTAAGGTCAGGCTGTAGGGTCTCACACCGAGTAGCGTTCGTGTCTTAGTAATAGGAAGATTAATAAGAGAAATTCATATAATGAAATGGAATAGTTAAATTTTCACAAGCCAGTTGTGAGACTAAGTCGTAGAAGCAATAGAGACATTATTGCATTTGAAGCAAACAAAGATTAATGTGTCGTAAATTGGTTACGACAATAATTGTAGGAACAAATGCATTGGAAAGGGTTACCTGGTTGACGGGATCGTCCCGGTCTAAACACATGTTTAAACCTCATCCAAATTGGAGCTCAAACGAGCCCAGAAACGCAAAAACAGTCCGAAGCAAAGTGGGTTAGACCCACTTGGGCTTACGGGCCCATCCGCGAAGGGTAAACGGGCTCCTGCCCGCTACTGAGCGGGCATGGCCCGCTGCGTGAGCCAGCACGGCCCGCTGGTTGCAGCAGGCGCGCGCCCGCCCTCCTTGCCTAGGGCGGGGGCGCCCGCTAAGCCTAGCGGGCGCGCCCGCAACTTAAGTGAAAATAGGGGTTTTTGAAACCCCTAATGACGGCTACGAAAATTGATTTTTTGCCCGTCTTTGGGCAATTGTTTGAGGGGTCAAACGAAGTCGAAATTCGTCACCGTTCGTTTCTACGCGTTCACCATTCGAAGCCCTTCAAATTGATAGCTTGTTTGGTGTCCAAAGTTTAATGAATAAAGCGAATTAATTCGTTGAAGTTGGCCTTTATGAAAGGCTTACCAAAACTTCAATTAAGCTAAACTAGCTTAATTAAATTCTATTCAATTTGTCTTTTGTCCCACATTGCTCGCAACGAAACAAGAGGTGCCGACTCCCTATATAAATAGGGGTGCACTCTCTTCGTTGAAAGATGCACCAAGTCCTCGATCGAGTAGCTCCGGATTTTAGAGCAAGCTCGATCTACGACTAAACTATTCTCTCTCTCTTCTTCCTATTCTCTCGAATAGTCCTAGTAAGACTAGGAATGGGGTTTGGATTCGGATCCAGACGTCTAAGACGCGGGTCTACTCAAGTGAAACATTCTACCGCGTGTGATCGTCTTGGAGGCGGGAGTCAGCTCGGGCAAATCGGTTCGAGGGTGTGAGGCAGCTCGGGTGAATCAAGTCAAGACGGTTCGGCTACGAGGAGCGTCAGAAGACGGTGCGGTACATCTTGCCCGCCATAGGGTCGAGATTCTGGGTATGTTCTCTAAGTAATTTTAGTGTACTTTAATTTCGTCGCAGTAGGATAGATCCCACTTGGGGTGGTCAGATCCACCCCAAGTTGGTATAGATCGGGCTAGGTTCTGGCTCCCTCAGGGCTTAGCTTAATTGTTTAGCTAGATAATTTTTATTTTCCGCTGCGCTTTATGCTTCTATGGTCCGTCCGACTTAGGACGGACACAGATCCGAGCTCTGAGGATCTGCCAAAACCCCTATAGTTCCACCATAGGTCATAGGCTCCTCGTGCTCAATGTTTAATGCATACGACGACATGTCGTCAAAGGAGAATGTCGTGTAATCCCAAGCTCCAAGTCTCTCGAGCGCCTTCTTGGTTCGCTTTGACCCCCGCACCTCATCTGCAACAAATGCATCACATACCTGAGCTGGAACTGGTGTCTGCATATGGTCCTCAACATGGACCTCATCATGTCCCGCAACGGGGACCTCGACCATCGGCTCCTTGCTGTGTCGCCTCTGAAATGGGATCGGGAGATCATTCGTCTCTGGCGCGGTCTCTCCGGGTGACTCGTCTCCCTTCCAATGAGTATGCATCGTCCTAAGCATCACAGACTCATCGAAGGTGACGTGCCTACTCAAATCGCCTTGCGGCCCACCGGGTCCCACACTCGATATCCTTTCACACCATCGACATATCCGAGGAAAATGAACTTCTTGGTCCTCGGATCCAACTTGTTGCCCCTATCATGTGCATATGCCGGGCAACCAAAGATGCGCAGGTAAGAGTAGTTACCAAATTTCCCACTCCACTTCTCTTCCAGAATTTGGTAGTCAATCGCCGCCGACGGAACTCTATTCACTATATGCACGGCGGTAGTGAGTATCCCACCCCAAAATTCCTTCATCAAACCGACAGAGTGCCTCAAGCAACGCACTCTATCCAACAACGTCATCATATCTACAACCCCATTCGACTGAGAATCACATAGTGTAGTAAAATAACGTCGAATCCCATGAGATCTGCAGAATCCTGTGAACACTCTCAAGGTGTACTCCCCTCCGTTGTCGGATCTAAGGACTTTCACCGCCCTGCCAATCTGCTTTTCAACTATCGCAAGCCATTGCTTGAACATCCCAAAGGTTTGATCTTTCGTCTTCATCAAGTACATCCAAAACTTACGAGAATAATCATCGTTGAAGAGTACAAAGTACCTGCCCCACCTCCTGATGCTACAGGACACGGCCCCCACACATCGGAATGTATGTAATCTAAAGGACCTCAGCTAGTGTGCTTCCCCGTGTTGAACTGCAACTTTGTCTTTTTCCTGAACACACATCTTTCACAAAACCCCACACTCTCATCACTACCTCCAATCAATTTTCTTCGACGGAGAACATCGAGGGTCTTATCACACGAATGACCCAAACGATAATGCAATAAGTTCGCTGAATCTCCGTCACTCGAGCTAATAAAGGTGGCATCATCTTTACCTTATATTGTGGTACCTTGTAAGGCATATAGATTCCCTCCCTTTCTTCCCTTCGTCACAACCATGACTCCTTTGGATACCCTCAGTTTTCCATTCTCTACGACTGACTTGCATCCAACATTATCCAACACACCAATGTATATCAAGCTCTTTCGAAGATCAGGGACATGCCTCACATCTGCTAAGGTACGCACTATGCCATCGTGCATCTTGATCTGAACAGTTCCAATACCCACGGTCTTACACGCCGCATTGTTTCCAATGAGAATAGAGCCTCCGTCTTCTTGGAAACGGTAAGTGGAAAACCAACTCCAATGTGGAGTCATATGATATGAACAACCGATGTCCATCAACCACGCAACTTGTGCCTCACCGGACACCCCCGCTGCGAACATATGTGGATCTCTACACATTTCACCATGGTCTCTATCATCACGAATCTGCATGTCCTCAAAACCTAAGGAAACGAAACCAGACGCTTCCTTGTCCTTCCTCCCAAATCTATTGGGGCATTGGTTCCTCCAATGGCCTCTCTACTTGCATATAAAGCATGAGATGTCCTTCCTATCACGAAAAATGTCGGGACTTCGAGCGATCCTTCTTGAAATGGCCTTGACCGCCTATCTTGTTCTGCCTCCCTCTCACATACAATGCTTCATCGCGGTTTCCTCAAAAGTCTCTCCTTGGACCTTCTCTCATAACATCTCGGTATGGAGCGACGCCTTCACCTCTTCCACAGTGAGCGTTGTTCGTCCATAAATCATGGACCGAACAAATTGGGAGAACTCCTCAGTCAACGAACATAATAAGATCACCGATTGTTGCTCATCTTCGTTCTTGACATCTATTTCCCGCAACTGCATCACAATCCAATTCAACTCATTTATGTGGTCTTTTACTGCCGATCCAGGCTTCATCTTCAAAGTGTACAACTGCTGTAATAAGTAGAGTCGGCTTGTAAAAAATTTCTTCATATACAACCCCTCTAACTTCTTCCCCATATACTTGGTCGTAGCCTCATTCAACACCTCTCTCAAGATGGTGTCGACTAACAATAGCTGAATGGCACTATATGCCATTCTCTCCATCTCGGCTCTCTGTGATGCCGTCACATCCTTATCAATGTTTCCCTCATCGAACACAATCTGAAAACATTTTGTCTGCCTCAAATAATTTTTCACGCTCGACTGTCATAACCTAAAATCATTACGGCCGGTGAACCTCTTAATGTTAAGTGTCGCCAAACTAACCATTTTCGTTGCTCAATTTCTCTACAAACAACCGAGAGCTCTGATACCAATTGTTGATAAAAAACCGTTGGAACCCCGAGGAACAAGCCCTAACAACTAGCTATGGAGCTAAGGCTTGAAAAATTGGGTCACACAACAAACCAAACAACCAATACATCAACGGATCTTGTGAAATCAAATTAGTAAACGAAATGCGACAAACTGAAAGTAAATAAGGCGGAGGATTTTACCCTACTTCGGTTGCGAACAACCTACTCCAGCATTCTGAGACGATTCACTACTAATCAAGTAAAACACACGAGCTTACACCAACACCTTCTTCTTCACACTCTTGTGAATAACTTGGCAATACCAAGCCCTCTCAAATCTCACAAAGGAAGAAGAAGATAATGAGAAACACTAGAAGACCTAAGCTCTTCTAAACTCTCAAAGCTCGTACCTTTCTCTCCCAAAAGCAAAGAGAACAATCACACACTTTCTTTCTCACTAGACAACCAAAAGGCAGCGGCTTCTTTTCTTTTTCCCTCTGAAAACCAAAGATAGCGCACTCTCTGCTCGCTGGAAAAAATCAGCAGCAAGCACACCTTTTTCTCTCTGTCTGCAGGCCAAAACAAAGGCTCCAAAGCCTTTAATCCCCCCAACAACCACCATAATGCATGGGCGCCTCAAGACTGAGCAACTGGTGGAATTTTGCAGCATAAAAAACAACAGGAAGTAGAGGACAGTGTTTGTACAGCTTAATCTAAACACGTATAAATGATAGATGTGAAAAGATGCTAGTGAAGAAAAAATGAGTATCAGCCAGTGAGGAAGTTTTGTTCACTGAGGAAATTTTCTTCACTGGTGATTTGAGGGGACTACTTTCATGATGATCTCGTTCATGGTGGCCTTAATGGTTTGAAACATGGGTATATCAAAAAATTTATTATATTCATAATATTTGCTCTTGTATCGTGTTGTAAAAAGTTTAGTGGTTGCATAATTCATAGTGTTAACACTCTTTTCATATTAAAATCAGTAAGTAAAATAATCTGAATTTACTTAAAATTAATATAAACATTTTTGAAAAAAGTAGTTGAAGAATAGGCTTTATATAAGAAGTCATCTAAGATAATTTTCCAGCTTGTTCGGTAAAAGTTAGTTGCTGCGCGTTGCGCCCTTGTCGCATTCCCCAAAAACAGCAACGGTTTCATCGACATGACCCGCTCATGGCTGTGTCACTACACGAGCTTCAAACCCATGTGTTAACCTTTTCTTTTGTAGAACCTTCTCTCGCTCTTTTGGACTGTAGTTTATCCATTTCACGATTCATGAACACCCCACGACCTGTGTATCCTTCTCCGTCAAATACGACAAGACTCCCAACCCCACATATCTGCAAACAGTCTCGTCGTTATCCGCAGCCATGGTTTAAGTTGATGTATGGATGGAAAATGTTCTATTCACTTGAAACTTAAATTTTCAACAGCACGGTGTTAGAGCAAAAAATATGGAACCATCTTAACTTTTTTTATATGTCGGTATTTTAAGACATATAGATCAGATTATATGGAAAGAAATAAAGAGTGGATTTTTATGACTATCATAAAAGGAAATTTTCATATCAGGATATTATACATATAATCATCATGCTCCTATTTACCACCATAATCTTCCTGTTTAGGGAAGGGACAAGCATTAATTGTGTTTATGGTAGAAAATCAGATTGTTGTATACGTACCTTGAAGGGACAAGCATTAATTCAATTTTTACCTTGAAGCAAAATATCTAGAAAAAGTGATCAACTACATTTGATTGGTTATTATACTTAATTGTGATGTGTTATTCCAAATTGAAGATAACTGAGGCTATTGGATGGCCATGTCGCAGGAGTGGAACACATTGGATGAGACATGTTTAAAGATATTCCAAGTGCCGATGCGATCTTTATGAAGGTAATTAATGTATTATTAACTTTATAGGTAGCCATCAGCGCACACACGGAAACATGTATGTCTATGGGCTCAAGTGCCCCCATAAAATTTCACAAAACCCTGTTGATTGCTGCATATGTAAAATACATGCTAATTTTGTCTTAACTAAACATTCTTCTTAATTGAGATGCATGATTCATAGACCTAAAATAGATAAATATTTCATGTTGTGCGTATAATTGAAATAGATCTTATATTTATGCATGAATGTATATATGAATATGTATATTTATTGCATATACAATAGTACAATATTGGAAAATGTTTTTCAACACAAAATTAAAACAGGAGTTACATATGTGGCTATAAAGATTGCTTAAAGATGGAACATGACGACTATGCCATAAAGGTCCATCATAACCAAATGATGAACAACACAATGAAGAGAGAAAACAAAGTGTTGCACGCTTCAAAATACCTCCTATATATCAAATATCCAAGGCTTTAAACCTAGCTGCTAGGAATAGTTTGTGCTATAAATATTAGACATATGAATGACTAGTGTCCTTTGATGGGTTGTAGTGGATTCTTCATACCTGGGATGATGGACATTGCCTGAATATATTGAATAATTGCTTCAAGGCTCTCCCGGACACCAGATTGTGCAGCATAACGAATTACATCAATAACTCCCACTAGCAATTCAGTCCGTAACCAGCTTTCAACATTGACAACATTGCATACATTTTGGCACATGGTCAACTGATTCAATGCTTTCCCAAAAATGGACAACATGTATTAAAGTTATTGTCACTTCAACTAATACTCAGTGACCAAACAGGTTCCTCCCAGTCAACTTACCGCCTTTAAAAATTGCTTGCATCCATGGTCAGCTGATTTGGTGCTCCTTCGTAAGCAAACTAATTAAGTCATCTTACCATCTTCAACAGCATTGCTTACATTTGGCATGTGGTCTAAAGATCCGGTACCTCCTCATAAGCAGAAAAGAGTGCCAGCAGAACTATTATTTGAATTAGCATTGCTTATTATTATGACAGTAGCTTACCATCTTTCAACAGCATTGCTTATATGCATGTTAAGGTGGGTTGGTTTCTTCCTCGTAAGCAGACTTATATCTGTGAAGAGCAAGAATCGATTGCATACAGCCTTTATCTCTATGATTTAATGTTTCTTTGTCAATGGTTTTTATACGTCGTCTTACCATCTTTCAATGGCATGGCTGGCGTTTAGTTAGCAAGTACATCCACCTACATGACCCACTAATTAATATAGCACTAAAAATATAGATGAAAGGAAGATGGTGGATAGGACAATAAGACTTTTGTTCTGGAGCTGGAACTGTTAAAAGTGCAGCTCAGTTACATATGACTGTTGATAGAACTTACTAATTGAACTAACATTCTTTCAAGAATCTTAAAGCCTTACTATACGCTTCCCCAATCTTAACCCCCCCCCCCCACCCCCCCCCCCCCCCACACACACACACACACACACACCACACAAAGCGCCCCAAAAAAAAAGCACAAACACACTCAAAACCCAACTCAAGGAGTTGTGCCCTTGTACTAGAGGAATAATTGAATCATGTATTGAAGATGGCCCAGAATAACAATAGAAAACATGAAGAATATTATTCTGGTGGACACATAATAAGCTGAAATAGTCATAAAACATGAGGAGAACAACAATTAAGTGTTTGCCTTCCTCTGTTCAACTCTCAAACCATTTTGTCCCTGAGAATTGAGCACAGTTTGGGTGGGTGAATACCACGCAGTTGATCCAGACTCGATGACGACAAACCAGTTAGACTCCTGTTATACCACACTGCTTAGGAGTCAAATTCTTGATGAACCAGTGTCTGAAGTGATAACAATCCACTTAGCATTGAATTTTGTAAACATGAACACCCAATCAAAATTTTGGAAAATAATCGTGTATGTTCTTTAAATGGGAAGATGTAGTAATGTTTGACATTTGTTGAAACTGTAGGAGTTTGAATGCCAACGAGAAAGTCAACATATAAAGAAATTAAGTTTGTGAAAAGAAGTGGATGTATCAAAATTCATGATGAAAACACAACAAGATTTAAGCATCAGACGATATCATGTATAACTTATATCGTATAAGATTTATAAGATTATGAGCATACCAATCCATTTCAAATTGAGATTATCAATACTATGGCTCAATTCATGATGGAATAACTTTTACTTATTCCACATATGGAAAAATCGTTAATAACACCTGAATCAAAAAAGCATACCAGTCACAAAGGAAGTTGTTTATCTCAAAAGATTTAACTTCTCTAATTATTCATGTAAGTTAGATTACTTTAAATTATCGTATCTATTTAAGAATTATTATATCAACTATTGGATTATATATGTTTTGATTGAAACACTTAATCCATTCTTCATTGATTATTCAAAAATATGCCAAACAATCCCAGTTGTCGTTCTTCCTATTTTTCATTTTTTAGGGAGTTGCTACGCGCACGTACCAAATTGCTCTGCGCATGTCGAGAGTTCGACTGATTTATAAAATTATCATTCTAAATTTCTCACCCGCGCACAACAAATAATAATCCCCAAACTACCTCCGTTGTGCGCGGTGAGCAAAACGCGACAACATCGTTCATCTTCATCTTGGCATCCACTTGGCATCCACTTGATTCAAATCTCAATTCGTTCGTCTTCGTCTTCTCACTCAGATGACTCATAAGCTTTTGGAAATTGAGATTCAAATCCAACACAGAATGAGCAGAATGATCAATCCAATCCTTTGTTGATGACTCCTTCGAGAGAGCGGATTGATCTCAAGCTCAATTCGTTCATATCCAATCCTTTGTTGCTGACTCCTCCGAGTGAGCGGATTGATCTCAAGCTCAATTCGTTCATCTTTGTCATCTGCTCATTCTGTGTTGGATTTGAATCTCAATTTCGTCTTGACATCAATCTGCTCACTCGGATGACGAGAAGTCAGCAGCAACAGAACCAGTAGGGGGTGGATCGGTGCTTTGAGAGGATGAGGACGGGGAAATAAAAGAACGGGCTGATGCTGAGCTCGTTGAGGATAATCACTTCTTGCCTGAAGACGGTCTCGTCCAACGCCGGCTCCGTCACCAGCACCGTTCGATTAACAAAGATCGGATTTGGTTGGTGATGACTGGCCTTTCACCGTGATTTACACCGGCGGTATTAATCCTCTGCTCTGGAGGCAACGCGCACAACAGGAGGCAACGCGCACAACAGGTTTGCCTGTTGTGCGCGTTGAGCAATTGTGATATGTGATATCAAAATTACTCAACGCGCACAACAGGCAAAAGTTTTGCATGTTGTGCACTCTGAGTAATATTGCCCAAAGCCAACATTTTTACTCAGCACGCACATCAGGTAAAAGTTTTGCATGTTATGCGCACTGAGTAAAAATGTTGGCTTTGGGTAAAATTACTCAGCGTGAACAACACGCAAAACTTTTGCCTGTTGTGCGCGGGAGTAATTTTGCCCACGTTGGAACTGAAACCACAACCTGCATGGCCATCATCTCCTCCTCCCACAACGTTCTTCCAAAAATACTTCCGGATCTGAGCGCTGAAAGGAGGTAGTGGATCAAAGCTGGGAGATGGTGACAACATCCTTTTTACTCATCAACATCGGAGCTGAGTAATTTTGGTCTAGGGTTGGTTCCTTGTGACAACATCGTACCTGGGAATTGGAGAAGACTCACCATTGACGTTTTCATGTGACAACATCAGAGCTGGGAAGAAGCACTGGTTCGGCTCCGGAATCTTCGCCGAAGAAAGCGAGGACATCATCGTCGACGTTCTGGCGGTTGTGCGCGTAACTGAAGAGGGATAACAATTGTGCACGCTGAACAAAACCACGATGGTGGTGGGTTTTTACTCAGCGTGCACAACCGCTATATTCGACGGGGGTAACGGCGGAGAAATTTTTAATGGTGAACGTGAGAATAAGTGGTTGTGCGCGCGGGTAATTCAGTACGTGCACGTGGCAACTCCCTTCTTTTATTCTTAAGATTTTAAAAACCATGGATACTGATAATTGACAATTCTAATCCAAAACTACCGCAAAAGCCCCAACTTCCATTACTGATACCGAAAAGGATGAACCATTGTCACGCCTAATACAGAGATTTCAAACATTTCTTGACATTGTACATCTAGGGTGGAAATGGAAAAAAAACATACAACAGACTTGCTCTCACCAACCGATCAATGTGAGAAAGACCATATCTTCTTCCAAACTACAATCAGCCAAATCCATCTAGTTCTAATAAGCTTCCAAACTGAATAAACAATTTTGGACTATAGCCAAACAAAATGAATGACAAGTTGAAGATTCAAATTACACAAATGCATATACAACCTGTATTCCAATTTAGGTCTACGATCGTAGATTCCATTAGGACACTTGGCAGTTAAGAAAAGTATGAAACAATTTCTACTTATGTGAAAAAATGAGTGACAAATTGATAAAAATTTGAACTGTTATGAAAGTATTGCACAGGGAACAGCATGAAAGATCTACATTCCGGTTTATGTATGAAAGCATGGAGTACGTTAAAAATAACTTTCAACTGAAAAATAGCAGAATTAATGAAGAAATGATACCCCCAATGTAACTTTCGTCTCTTCATTGATGCAAAAGCAGGTGGGGAAGCTTCATCCTGATGAAATTGAAGATATTATTAGGTGAAACACAAAGCAAGTAATGATCTCCCATAAGTAAAACTCGCAGTAAAGGACACTTGAGCTAGTAAGATGCATTATAATTTTGGATCTAGAGTCACAAGACTCAAGCCAATGATAAGATCAGTAAAGCGGCATAATGATCTAGCATGCATATCATTGTCCAATTAACAAAATAAGTCCTGGGCTGGTTGCAACAGAATGTTAGCATATCATTGTCCATTTAACAGATTGTAACACACATGAATGGCTGAAGACCCCTTGGCTCTAGTTAAAGGTTTAAGCATAAGAATTCAGTGTTCTAAAATTCAAATTGTGCGGCCACATATGCATATGTGGGTTGAAACTGCATCCAACTTGGGTTATGCTCTTGAAATATGAGGTCAACCGCATATGCAGTCGCATAATCGTATCTGCGCCAGGATCTGCGCCAGCTTACCCACATTTGAAGGCGCATAAAATGATCTTTTTAAATAAAGAAAGTATAATGTCCAACCTGGTTCTGAATTCAAATTATTATGCATCAACGAGTTTTTAGATTGAATGGCTATTTGAAATTGACATACACAAGTCCCAACACATTTATATTTACAATGATGTGTGAATGACTTGGCTTTGACCAGTCTGCAAATTTGGCTATGCCATCCAACAATTTATTGATACAATTGGTGTACTAACACTGTGATATTCATCCAACATATAATTGTTTTAACCTCTCACGTCTGTTCATATATAACAAATAGTTGTTGATGCAATTGATAGTTGAAAATCATGAACTGTGACGTCGGATGATATTGGGCCCCATCTGATACTAAAAAAAATGTCAGCGTCATCATATGGGACATTATCGTTTTGGGTACCTTGAATATTTCTGCTATGATCGGAAGCAGACGATATTTAAATCATTGGTTGTAGTCTTTCATTTTATAGTATATTAAGAATACTTGTTTGCATGCATTCTTTGCTTCACCATTGAGAGGGTCTACAACCACATGAATGCACCACAATAACTTGAATAGCATTCCTTGCAATGGGAAATGGATGGTTAGGAACTTGAGAAGATACCAATACATAGAAATGTCAATCTTACAGCGTCATAGATAACCAACATGTGGCTTAAAAAGTAATGGTCTGAACTTTATTGCAGTACACATCTCATGATTTTTGAATCTTTATATAAATTGAGGATACCAGACTGTTTTAAGTATTTCACCTGCCCCTATTCCTCAATTATATTAGCAAATTTTATAAGCAAGCTTGTGCTAAATTATCTGTGTGAAGTAGGGGGATTATAGTACTTCCAGAAATTTGCAAGATACATTTGCAAGATACATTTCTCTTCATAAATGTTTTCCTCTAATCTTTTATATCTTCCAGGAGTGAAATAGTGAATTCCCTAGTTTTTCTACAGCCTTATTCCGTTTGACAAACACAAACAAAATAGCACATAAACAAGTGGAAACATATTTATTGTAACATCTGATTATTTCATTTTGATTAATATTGTCAATATTGGAATTATAACATAAATAATCTTGAGGATCAGATTGGACTCAATTGCCAACAAAGTGTTGACACAGCCCATACTAGGTCCCTAACCTGTGCATTTGTTAGAGACCATGCCCATACTAGGCCCCTAACACTAGCCTTGCTAAGGACTCATCCCATATTAGGCCCCTAACACTAGGCTCACACCCCAATTGTTAAGTATTAGCTAGCATCTATCCAAAACTAATTGGTATTAGGTCGAGAGGCCCTCTAATACTTAAACATTTCATTTCTTTGGTTCTTTTCCTATGTGGGACTAAGTGGGATCGTAACACACCACGCTTCGAACAACCTCCGTCCACGACGGCCCACTCTAGGTACTCTAAATGGCAACCTTTGGCATCTAAGAGGTCGTCCCCTCTTAGGTCGTTCCTTCCCCAGGTCGTCCCTTCCACTTTCGAGAACAGCCGTCCACAGCGGCCCCACTCTGGGGTGCCTACTCGAAGTGACTCACTCTTCTAGCCTTCACCAGGTCATCCCCTCTTAGGTCGCTGCCACTTCTGCAACGTGGGTCGTAACATACTTAAACATTTCACTTCTTTTGTTCTTTTCCGATGTGAGACTAAGTTGGATAGTAACATATCAACACGTTTTGACATCGGCCGTCCACGACGGCCCACTCTCGGCTGCCCACTAAGTCGTCCACTCTGGTCGCTCCTTCCCCATGTCGTCCCTTCCGCACCGTGGGTCGTAACATGTGGTTGGCTCTGATACCATTTGTTAGAGGTCCAGCTCATTCTAGGCCCCTGACATAATCTAATTGTTAGGGACACATCTCATTCTAGGTCCCTAACACCAGCCTTACTAAGGACCCATCACACACTATACCATTAACACTGGCTAACACCCTAATTATTAAATATTAGCAAGCTTCCAACCCAAAACCAATTGGTATTAGATAGATAGGCCATCTAATACTTAAACATTTCATTTCTTTTGTTCTTTTCCGATGTGGTGACTAAGTGGTATCGTAACACAAAGTCATAGAGCATAAGGGACTTCTTGATTTCTCAAGCGACGTCCCAAGACTTCCTCAGAACGTGTGATCGTTGTGCCTGGAGCTTCGTTGAAGCTCAAGAAGTATTCATGAAGTCAAGGGATTCGGATTCTCCATGTTGAAGCTTCGAAGACGGTTCGTCATGTTATTTATATTGTCTTCTAGCTTCGGTTTAGTAGAATGTTAAGCCTTGAGTAGTACTTGCCTAGAAATCTTCATAACTTTCATATCGTATCTCTAGGATTGCCTTAGAAGTCATTAGAAACTTTCCTGTAGCCTATCGTTTCATTTCACGGCTTCATATGCATCTTAGTTGGCTCAAGAAGAAGAACCAACCGACTAGATGACGATCTAATCGGTTGGGAATCCTTCTTGAACCGACTAGATATCCTTGCTCAACTCAGCCCATTCTCTGTTGGTCAATTAGTCGGTCCAAGAAGGTTCACCGACCGACTAGATGACGATTTAGTCGGTTGGAAATCCTTCTCAGACCGACTAGTTATCCTAATCAATTGAAAACAATTTGTTGACCAATTAGTCGGTCCAAGAAGGCTCACTGACCGACTAAATGACGATCTAGTCGGTTGGCGTTTCTTCTCAGACCGACTAGTTTTCCTTGTGAAATTCGACCTTTGCACTGTTGACCAGTTAGTTGGTTCAAGAAGGATGGTTAATGCATTAAATGACAATCTAGTCGGTTGATGATCCTTCTTAGACCGACTAGCTTCAAATCTAGTCGGTCCAAGAAGGTTCACTGACCGACTAGTTGTCAATCTAGTCGGTTGATGATCCTTCTTAGACCGACTAGTTCTTACCCAGATTTCACCATCTTCTCTGTTAACCATCTAGTCGGTCCAAGAAGGTTCACTGACCGACTAGTTGTCAATCTAGTCGGTTGATGACCCTTCTCAGACCGATTAAGCAGCTTCAGAAATAGATCCGTTGGGCATTTAATGCCACGAATTTTGTGACCGTTTTCTCTCTTCCCTAAATAAGTTTGTGTGCTTCTAACCAGGGATCCAAGGCTGAAATTAGAGACATTTTCACACCTTTGAGAAGAGCCATTCAACTCCAATTCCAAGCTCTCTCATCTCACAAGAATCTCTCTCTTTCTCTTTGAGCACTAATTCCTCAAGAGAGATTCTCATTCCTTATGAGCTTCTCAAGCTAAGAGCTTGAATCCTTGTCACCATCTTCTCCCTAGCCATCTATTGCTGCTCATCTTGGTGGAGCTAGGGTTTGGTGATCTCATCTTCCTCAAAATCCATTCTTGCCCTAAATTGGTAAGTATTTCTCAAGGCATATGATTTTGTGGTAAGAAGCTATTTATTTCATCGTCAATACATTTATATTGTTGTTTACTCTTGGTTGATGAGAGTGTTGGCTTGATCCCAAGTTGTGGGAGTCAAGATTTAGTTTTGCTCTCGGTTTGCTCTCGGATTGTGGGATACACTGACATCGATTGTAGGTCGATTGCACTTGTGGGGTTTCCGCAAGTGGGATAAAGGAAATCTTTAGCGGTTTGCTAGAGTATCCGGAGGGGATCCGGGTGTTGCTGGAGTAGGGCACCGGTAACAAGTCGGGAAGACTTGGGTGGCACCGAACCAGGGTAGATTACTTGTTTGCATTGCATTATTGCTTGTGTTGTTGTTCACTTATTGTATTCCGCATTTGTTGGTTAAGTAGGGTTTTATTTGGCGTAATTTCCTTATAATTCTATAAAACACTATTCACCCCCCCTCTAGTGTTTGTTCCTCATAGCACAGGGTCACTACAATTGGTATCAGAGCGAGGTTATAGCTATGTCAACCAACAACAACACACGATGCCCTCTTCCACCATATCTCCTCGGGCCCAATTATCAAAGTTGGTGTGTAAAGATGAAAGCCTATATTCAATCCATCGATAAGGATTATGGGAAACTTGTGGAGAAGCCCCTTCGTGCACCTACCACTCCCGAACATGAATGGACAAATAAGCAAAAAGAATTGGCGGGGAAATATCAAGAGGTAATGGATATCTTGCTTGATTATTTAACTTATGACATTCTTATGCATGTGTCCAAGGCAACAACGGCATATAAAATATGGCACATGCTAGCGGAGCAAGAAGAATCCACCTCGGAGTGTTCTTCCTCCAATGATGAAAGGGATTCATTCATGGGCTTGATGGCACGAGAGGACGACTCTAGTGACGAATCAAGTGATTCAAGTGAAAGCGATAGCGACGATGAAGAGGTAACAACGGATGATCTTAAAATTGAGCTTAAGCAATTATTTGATAAATATCAAAAGCTTATGCATAAATATTGTGATGCTAAGAATACGATTGCTAGTCTCTCTAACACATCTTCATGTAACACCTCTAACAATGACACCATTGTTGAGACACTCGCTAATGAGAAAGCAAGTTTGCTTACTCAAAATGGCATGTTGAGAAATGAGGTGGAGTCCCTCAAATCTCAACTTGATCGTGTTTCCATTACGGATAGTAACGATCTTGAGATTGAAAATCTTCAATCTCAAAACACTATTTTGGGAATTGAGAATGAGGATCTCAAATCCCAAGTGCACAAGCTCACCACACATGCATCCAATGCACGCACCTCCTATATTGAAGTAACTATAGATTTTGTGAGGCCATCCTCCGGTGCATCCACGAGTGGTGTCTATAACAACTTGCGTAGTTCTACTACTAAGGAAACCACCACTCCTATTCCTCCTTCCTTTGGAAAGAAACCCACTTTGGGTGGACCTCCAAAGAAGGGTCATGCATTCATGTACACCAATGCTATGCCACGTAGGAACACACCTCCTACTCCACATGTTCACACGAATGATGGTTTTTATGTTCCACACCCACGAGCACGTGCAAGCACTTATTTGAGACACTATCATGCACGTACTCATGCTCATGCACCTTCACATGCCTATGATCACACATCACATCCACATGTGCATGCTCATTCTCATGATCATCCTCATACATACACACCTCATATTCATCCACACATGTATGCAACACCACACCATGGATCATATGATCATCATCATGCTTTAGCACAACACAATGTTCCTCATGCTCTTGCTAGATCTCATGTTCCTAGGCCACATGCACCATGTAGAAATCAACCTTTTGTGCATGCAACCACTAGGAAGAGGATTTCCAAATCATACACTATTTGGGGTCCTAATAACACTAGCACTCATGCTAAGGATATGTATGTGCAATCTTATATTCATAATATTATTTTGAATGATGATTATGTTGGGAAATCACAGTCCTCTTGGACTTGGTTTCCGAAGGGTTAGTTTCCGTTGACCCTTCATTTGCTTGGTACCATAAGTTTATTTCATTTTTTGGGTACTAAGGCATTTGTGTTTAGAATTGGTTTATTCTTTTGTTTGGATTTTGGTCTTAGATGCTCATGTTTGTTAGAAACTTAAATTCATATTGAATTTGATTTCTATTGCATGTTAATTAGTAAATCATTGTGTTTTTTATTTTCATGTCTAAAATATTTAATATTTTCATGCAACACATGCGGTGGCTCATATTCATGTTTGATTATATGCAACATAAACATTGTGTATGATTACATTAGGATATGGGTTACAATTATTTGAATTTAGTATTTTAAATTTGTTGCCTAACCCATAGGATCCAAAAAGGTTTCTGGATACCAAAATTATGTTTTCTAGGTTCATTCCACATTGGGATACCAACCCTACCAACTCTTTGATTTGCAAAGATTTTCATTCAAATGGAGTTGATGGTGCTTAAGTGATGCACCAAAGTAGGGGGAGCTTAACGTTGTAAGTATATTCTTACATTTGGTTTCCATGTGTGTTGGATGCATGTAGATGTCACTTTGTGTTTGAGACTATCTCATACATATTCTATGTTTGCATATTGTGTGCCTCGTATGTCATTCATGTCTATGTGTTTCACGTGTGTCAAATTCTTGACTAATGTGCATTGTGTATTCATAGTCCTTTCTTATATATTTATTCGAGGATTATTTATAACATGTGGCTTAAATATTTTCATGTTATAACTAATGCTCATTTGCATGTTTCACACTCGGGACACGCGTTTATTTATGTTCCATTTCACAAGCGTGCATCCCAACTTCCTACTCATGCCTCTACAACCTCTTCTTAAGAATCCCAAATCACTATCTTTTGGATTCCTAAGATTGTTTCTAGGCATGGTATGAACACACATATAGAATCGTATATTAGGAATGACATATTCTCATGCAAATATATGTATGAAAATCAAACTCTAATCTTTATTTGATTTCCACCTTGCTTACCCACTCATATTGCACTTCATGCTTGGGTACCATGCTTGTATGATTACTTTTTGTACCCATATATATGTGAGTTCGTCCACTGCTCCCAAGTTTGCATAGTTGTATGATTTTGTGGGAGTATAACATGTTTTGATTCCTATCATGTTATGTTCATCTATATGTCATTGCATTTCATTCGTATTATGTTGTGCATATAAATTAGTTGATTTCTCTAACCTTTGGTGATTTATTATCAATTTGCATCTTCCTATCTTGTTGATATGCCAAAGGGAAAGAGAAATTTGGTTTTGAAATTTAATACTTTATGTTTTTCATGCACACTCGTTGTGGTATTACTTTTCATGCCTTCCTCCAATATGCATGTGACGTGAATGTTTATTTTGTGCACATATGCATATTGAATGCGGAATCTTTCTTGCACACACTTTTGTATTAGATGTGTGTATTCATAATGATGATTGCTTGTATAATGTATTTTGACTAAATCATATGCATAGGAATTATTAGTCTAGGTGTTTCTAATTTCTAATGATTGAGAATTGTTAATTCCTGATATGTATGATTTTCATGATTATAATAACTCTTATTAATGCATGTCATGCATTTCTATTGATGAGTGTTATTTACAATTGGTAAATGATGGTTATTGGACTATTTGATTTTGTTCATTAACCTATTTGGATCCAAAAAGTTTTTGGATACCACCAATTGTTGAATTGACAGATTGTTGTGCAAGATGACTATCCTACACATTCCTTGGTTTACAAATGACGGATCAATCAATGGAAAGGATGGTGCATTGGAGATGCACACATATAGGGAGAGCTAAATGGTTGTAAGTATGTGTTTTGCACAATTGGTAGTTTAATATATTCGATTTGTGTAATATAGCATACTTCTTCATTAGCTCATTCTTGTCACACCCTCATGAAGATTGTGTTTATGTGACTACCTTGTTAATGAATTGGTTAGTTGTTTATTGATATTCATATCTTTGGAACACGTTGTCATTACACATCGCATTTCCTTACATGCATGCTTCTTTGTCAAGATTGTTAAATATTATGGATATGATAACTGATGTGTATGACATGCTTGTTTGTTTATTAGATTATTTTAAGTATGTTGATCTTAAGATTCATTGCTACTTTGATTCTACAACTTGTACCTAATTCTCATTGATGACTATATTCATGGATTATTTAGACCATATCATGATCTGTCATACCATTCTATTAGAATCTTTCATTTCTTTATGGCATGCTATACTTCATCACGTTATACATAATTCATGTCATGTATAAGATTAATGATTTAGGATCTTTATGTGTATTTGTTCATTGTATCACCACACATATCATACTTTTCTCATAGTTTGTATGATTATCTTTATGAGACGTATTGATATGATTTGGGGTGATCAATGTATGCTACTTGTCATTTTAATTACTTCATGACTGATGTTTAGCTATAATTTTATTCAAGAGATCCTTCATGTCTATAGTTAAATCTCTCATGTATGATATTTTCACAAGTGACATAACACTCATGCATATTGGTTAGTGATCTTCAAGCTATATTTTTCGCATTGATTATCTCTCATCTCAAGCTCATGTTTTTATGATATGTTGGAGATAATTTTTGCTATACAAGATCATATAAGTTATGTTTGATGATATGTATATTCTGTCATAGATATTCTTCCATGAATATATCTTGATGCACTATGACTTCTTTGATGCTACCTTCAACTATATTGTGCTTACTCAAGTTTTTATTCTATTCGCACAATTGGTATGCATGCTTGCGATGTTCATGATAACTTTATTCGTAGACTATCTTCATGCTTTTGCTCAAAAGATGTTTTGTCACATTATGCTTCATGTTGAATTCTTTGTGATATTTGAGCTAGGATGAGATCTTGTCTCTATTATATTCACTTGGTTTCCTTCTCAAGTGAGATCATGATCTTGACATTATTTGCCTGCTTTGCATACTTTGTTAGACTACATTTGGTATCATCTCTACATATCATATCTACATTTGGTACCATATTTACAATTGTTAGACTATTGATATTGGATATCATCTTTTCATGATCTAGCTTGATGCTAGTTTTTGAGCTTATGATATAGTGCTTATCTTCTTTATGCTCATGGATTTCCATGCTTTTCATTGACTCTTTATGTGAGTATCTATTCTGGAATGCACGCTCGTACTATGGTTCTTTTGAACATTGTTTCAATTAGTACCCTAGTGTGCTAGAATTGTGTATGCCATACGATTTATGATGTTTCTATCTCTATTTGGCAAAACACCTTTGCATGATATAGATATTTGTGTATGCCCACATCGCACACTTCACTTAAATTTTGGCTGGAGATACTTTTGGAGATGATTTGGTATGACTACAATTTGTATCTCATGCCATTTTACTTAATTTGTGTTATTATTTAATAACATGAATTTGTACACATGGTTATAAATGATATTTCCACAATTGGTATCTGATATTTACTTCGTCGCTCGACGATTATATTGATTTGATAGCTTTGTTTGTATGAAAACATAGAATTGTTTTCCATGCACTCAATTTGCTAAAATATTGATCTATGTCAATATGATGATTTTGATTCCACCATGATGTATTTAATCATGTTCATGTCATTTGTCATGCTCATTGCTCAAGGACAGTCTATCACATTAGGCTTAATGTTATAAATTTTGTGATAATTGAGTCTGTTTGGGTATTTGACACTATTTGATCACTTGTTTTTCTTTCACAAGTGATGTCATGATTTTTGCAATTGTCACTTTTCTAACACTGCTCACACTACTCTTTACAATTAGTATCTATTGTAATCTTTTATCTCATATGCGTATTGCTTATCTTTTTGTGATAATTGAGGGTGGTTGAGGTGTTGTTGGATATATGCTCTTGCAATTGATATCTTTATTTTGATATCCTGTTTTCAATTGGTAACTTTACATTTGAGAACTTTACAATTGGTAACTTTTCAATTGTTCTACATTTTTGTTTTCCACTCTATTGTTGCATTTGTTGTTTCTATACCCCCATATCTTTTTGTTAATGACAAAGGGGGAGAGAAATAAACAAGATGTGCTTATTAATTGCTAAGTGTTAAACAATAACTTAAATCATATAGACTTTAAGTATGATCGTTCATGTATATGATTCAGGGGGAGCATTGGTTGGTTTATATTGATTACATTTTGTATATATTGGTAATCATGCTCATGTTTATGATGTGTATCACCTATGTGATTTGTATTGTGTATGCATATTATTTCTGGTCATTCATGCGATATATACACAACCACATGTGATACACACACTACTAACTGCTGAATAATGCTATTGATTATTGATATTAACTTGATTGGCATCATTGCAGGGGGAGTAAGTATATTTAATGCACAATTATTTGTTTTGTTTATATTTGGTTTGTCATCATCAAAAAGGGTGAGAATGTTGAGTATTGGACTCTCCACCTTGATTTTGATGATGATCAAACACAAATCATTATGACTAACTCTTATGATTGCAGTTAGCTATAAAGTCACCAATCAGATTCTAGAAGATCAAAAGTGACTACACGTGTTGATTCTGGTAGATCAACAAAAGTGAATCATTGGCTTGAAGAATTCAAAGGCTACTTCAAACATCAAGCCAATGGCATCAACAAATGAATGGAGATTCAATCCAAAGAGAAGAAAGGAATGGATGAGTCAAAAGCTTCGAAGACTATGACGTTCAAGTCATTCAACTAAAAGACTCAAGACCATGAAGATTTATGGAGATCGTCGCCAAAGTAATTTGTTCATCTCAAGCGACGTCCCAAGACTTCCTCAGAACGCGTGATCGTTGTGCCTAGAGCTTCGTTGAAGCTCAAGGAGTATTCATGAAGTCAAGGGATTCGGATTCTCCATGTTGAAGCTTCGAAGACGGTTCGTCATGGTATTTATATTGTCTTGTAGCTTCGGTTTAGTAGAATGTTAAGCCTTGAGTAGTACTTGCCTAGAAATCTTCATAACTTTCATATCGTATCTCTAGGATTGCCTTAGAAGCCATTAGAAACTTTCCTGTAGCCTATCGTTTCATTTCACGGCTTCATATGCATCTTAGTTGGTTCAAGAAGAAGAACCAACCGACTAGATGACGATCTAATCGGTTGGGAATCCTTCTTGAACCGACTAGATATCCTTGCTCAACTCAGCTCATTCTCTGTTGGTCAATTAGTCGGTCCAAGAAGGTTCACCGACAGACTAGATGACGATTTAGTCGGTTGGAAATCCTTCTCAGACCGACTAGTTATCCTAATCAATTGAAAACAATTTGTTGACCAATTAGTCGGTCCAAGAAGGCTCACCGACCGACTAAATGACGATCTAGTCGGTTGGTGTTTCTTCTCAGACCGACTAGTTTTCCTTGTGAAATTCGACCTTTGCACTGTTGACCAGTTAGTTGGTTCAAGAAGGATGGTTAATGCATTAAATGACAATCTAGTCGGTTGAGGATCCTTCTTAGACCGACTAGTTTCAAATCTAGTCGGTCCAAGAAGGTTCACTGACCGACTAGTTGTCAATCTAGTCGGTTGATGATCTTTCTTAGACCGATTAGTTCTTACCCAGATTTCACCATCTTCTCGGTTAACCATCTAGTCGGTCCAAGAAGGTTCACTGACCGACTAGTTGTCAATCTAGTCGGTTGATGACCCTTCTTAGACCGATTAAGCAGCTTCAGAAATAGATCCGTTGGGCATTTAATGCCACGAATTTTGTGACCGTTTTCTCTCTTCCCTATATAAGTTTGTGTGCTACTAACCAGGGATTCAAGGCTGAAATTAGAGACATTTTCACACCTTTGAGAAGAGCCATTCAACTCCAATTCCAAGCTCTCTCATCTCACAAGAATCTCTCTCTTTCTCTTTGAGCACTAATTCCTCAAGAGAGATTCTCATTCCTTGTGAGCTTCTCAAGCTAAGAGCTTGAATCCTTGTCACATCTTCTCCCTAGCCATCTATTGCTGCTCATCTTGGTGGAGCTAGGGTTTGGTGATCTCATCTTCCTCAAAATCCATTCTTGCCCTAAATTGGTAAGTATTTCTCAAGGCATATGATTTTGTGGTAAGAAGCTATTTATTTCATCGTCAATACATTTATATTGTTGTTTACTCTTGGTTGATGAGAGTGTTGGCTTGATCCCAAGTTGTGGGAGTCAAGATTTAGTTTTGCTCTCGGTTTGTGAGAGTTTGCCTAAATCCCAAGTTGTGGGATTTAGGGTTTTGCGTGTTCCCAGGTTGTGGGATACACGGACATCGATTGTAGGTCGATTGCACTTGTGGGGTTTCCGCAAGTTGGATAAAGGAAATCTTTAGCGGTTTGCTAGAGTATCCGGAGGGGATCCGGGTGTTGCTGGAGTAGGGCACCGGTAACAAGTCGGGAAGACTTGGGTGGCACCGAACCAGGGTAGATTACTTGTTTGCATTGCATTATTGCTTGTGTTGTTGTTCACTTATTGTATTCCGCATTTGTTGGTTAAGTAGGGTTTTATTTGGCGTAATTTCCTTATAATTCTATAAAACACTATTCACACCCCCTCTAGTGTTTGTTCCTCATAGCACATGGTCACTACAGATTGTCCACCCAAGTTTCAACTGTAGCTCATCTGCTCTCCTCTGTAAACAAATCAGACAACAATGTTGCAATACCGATGGGCTCGCAGATTATCAAAATTTGCAGTTTTAGCCCGTTAGGGACATTTTCGTAATTTTTGAATTTTTCGGGGTCTTTTCGTACATTTTAGTCTATTTGGGGTTTTCTACAATTTTGTCTTTTTCTGAACTCTATTTATATGTGTGCAGGGATTCTTGTACTTATTTTGAAAGAGAAATCACAATAGATGTTGAGAATTCCATCTACTTTCGAGACAGTGCGGTCGTCCTATTGAATGCGCGACTTGGGTGAACGATCCACCTCCCGAACGTTACCATTATCTTCATTATTTTCAGTTTTATATAATAAAAATCAGATCTTTCCTTTAGATCATATTAATTTGATATCAGAGCGGTGAGAACCATAACTGCGACAAGATCGAAAGACAAATTTGGCGCCTTCGAGGAGAAGTACAACGACGAGCTTGACGTTGTGAAGCAAACCATAGCGAAGCAAATGAAAGCCCCAGAGAAACAAGGAGAAGCCATAGTGCAAATCATGCCACTTGCGGGCATCTCGCAAGTGGCATTGGGCAAAAAACGTCGACTTTGGAGAAGTGCAATGGCAAAGTAATAGAATACAAAGGGATGCTCTCGGACGCCGACGAGTATTACACGGAAGATGAGGACAAGCCCCCGAGGGGCGGCAGCCCTAGTCGACCCCCAAGGGGCCCCAAAAGGGCCGCCCGGCCTCTGTAGCATAACTGCAGGACCAAATGGCCCCCAGGGAAGGCCGACAGGGCCGGCCGGCCTCTGATAGCTCCCACAAGGGGCAGACAGCCCGTCGCACGACCCTTGTAGGGCTGTGGCAGGGGCACCATGCCTCTACCATGTCCCTGCAGGGCAGCTGCACCTCTGTAATACCCAAACAGGGGCAGACAGCCCCTGCCGCGGCCTGGCAGGGGTCCAGTGAGTTTCCGACAGCCCGTCAGGGCCAGACAGCCTACGGGTGACGGTCCAAGACAACGACGACTCTCTAGTGGACTTTTTGGAGTATGACGATGACGAACATAAATTTCTAGGGCCCATGGCCCCCGATATGCTGCGGAGAGACGACAAAGCCCGCTTCCGACCTACGAGGAGTACCCAGAGGATATCGGCATGGACTTGGACCCTGAGGATACCGAGGCTCCATTTTGGACGGTAATGATGGAGAAGACTATGGAGACAACAATGGAGGCCATCAGAGGGGTTTGAAGTGACACATAGACATGGATATACACCTACCAACCCTTTCATCCTAGGCACTTCAAGGGGCGACCTGATCAGGGAAATTTTAGGGTGGATAATCGTGTGAGAAAGTTAAAGATACCAATATTTGAGGAGAAGATCCATATGGCTGGATTTACTTGGCGCAGAGATTCTTTTCAGTGACGCGCCTGACGGAGGCACAAAAATAGTCCAATTAACAATAAGTGAAAATGATAGAAAGTAAATATGTTGTATATATTCCAAAACATAGAGATTAGAATGATGTTTTCGTCCATTATTGTTAAGTATTGATCCAAGATTATATATATACATGAGATCATGAGACATCTTGATATCGAACTCATGGTATTTTCAGTTGGGATCTGTAACGCCCCGTATCCCTGTGTCATTACTTTTGTACCATTTTGTGCAGGTCCTGCAGTTACCAGTGGAAACAACGTGGAGCAAGTAGAAATTAAATGAATTTAAAGTACACATTTCATTACCATCATGACAGAGTTACAACGTTATATACCATGAAATGAAAGTACATCTTCACTCTAATGCTGAAACATAAATACATGGAAATGAAGATACAATGTCACTCACACCCAACCGGTTCTCAAAGCTCGTCGTCCTGAACCGAAAACTCCGTCTCCTCGTACATCGGTGCCTCTGCGTAGTCTTGTTGGTCACCTGATGGCAACAACAGAAGTGGTACCACCGCTCAATAGAGTAGATTTATCAAACCAAGCAACAACAATGATAACAATTCATGAATAGAGAAATATATTAACGAACCTGTATAAATGGTGATGAGCCAAGACCTAACATGTTATGGTTGTTTCGATGTCGTTCATTTACTATGAGACTATGCTATTAAGTTTGTTCAATTTTAATCTTAAACTTATAACGGAGAGCACGATGTGCAACCCGGAGACCATCTTGGACCGCAGGGTGCTACCCTGGGCCGAGTCTAGAAGTCAACTGTGACAGAGACTCAGGATCCGTAAACGGAAATCCTCCTAGATACGGGCCGAAAGTAGGGCTCCAATTGCTCCCGCACTCTCTCATTTATAAGTTTTCCCAAGCCCCAGCGAATTCTATAAAGTTGTCTAGTTAACGGTTAGACATTATATCCTAATTCCATATCCGGTAGTGTAATTCGTCTTACTCATTATCTCAACTTACGCAATCTAAAAAGTTTCTTTGTATCATGTCAGGTTGCATTCTATGCTTTAAACCGAACATATGTATCAAGTATTGGTTCCAGTCCAATTTACTATAAATTCTTGTGTCACCCCTTTAAATTGCATATTTGAAGACATGAGATCAATTCTACAATTAGGATTTCCATGGAACTCAGTAAATTTTTGTACACGTGTGAAGGCTTGCATTCAAGATAAAATTACTGATAATTATTCCACTCCTTCGCACTAGGGTATACTAAAGAAATCTGAACTTAAACTTGCTTTAAATTGATAAACTGACATTTCGGTTAAACATACTTATTAGACTTGCATTCAAATTTACATACATAAGGAAAACGGAATTTAAAATCAAGATTCAACTTTTACGCTAACCGAACTGAGAATGAATAATGAACTGAAACGTTTTAGCTATCCATTTGTTTTCAGTTTTGGCTGAAATTTAATTACTGAAAATATGGACTGAAAAGTTTAATAACTAGGGGGATCAGATTGTGGGAAATTCATCGCATTGTGAGGGTACCCAAACCTACGGCAAGGTATACGGGGACTGTAACTCTATCAGCAAGGAACCATGCCAAAAGATTATCAACTGCGAGGGATAAGAGGGTTTCCGAGGTCCTGATAATAATTCAGAAGATGATGAACCAAAAACAGTGAACACTGAAACCCCAAATGGTCAACTCACGACGACCGAGAGATTTCAGAACCAAACAGAAGCCGAAACCCCCACAAGGTAAAGGGGAAGACTGAAACTACTAGGCAGAACCACCCTTGAGTGAAACCCCACGGCCAGACAAGTTAAGAGAGGGACTGAAAATGATTTCATTAGCCATTCATAACCCCCGAGACCCCAGGCCAAGCAAGAAGGGAGCCAACCCCACAACAATCAGACCGATAGGGATAAAAAACTCTAAAAATATTCCCGTCATCATCCTATCCCAAATCCAACTTTCATATGAACTTAACTATGATTTTCATTTCAGAAATTAAACATAGTGGAATCAAAATTATCTGAAGTGTAGAAGGATAAGAATCTACCTTTTGAAGCCGATGATCAAGAAACCAAAGAATAAAAGCCACCAGCCAAAAATCCAGATAACACCCACAAGGAACAGATTCCAGTGAAGAAGACAAAGCCGAAAAAATCCACAAAGTAAAAGAACTTACAGTTTTCGTAGAAAATTAAGAGAAGAGGGAGATCTGAATATATAGGGCTCGAAGGAGCCATTAAAGAGGAGATCCTGAAGGCGTGGGGTCGTGGCGAAATCCTCTCGCGTTACCGAAGATGAAGAGAGGCGGCGGTTGCGATCCTGCAAAAGAGAGCGAGCGAGCGAGCGAGGCAGTCGTGGGTCGTTCGTGGCATCGATTGTTCAGACTGAACGAAACTCACACTCGAGAGAGAGAGAGAGAGCCGCTACTTCACAAGCCCTAGAGTTAGGGCTCGGGAGTGAGAAATGGGGGAAGAGATAGAGGGCAGTGAAAATAAAAGGAGATAGAGGGCAGTGAAAATAATCACTTCCTCCATATACCTCTTGGCAAGTGTCTCCGTTGACTAACCCACTCTGATATGAAATGCGCCGACTTGGTTAATCGATCAATGATCATCCAAATGGCGTCATTATGCTTCGTACTCCGCGGTAAGCCTGTCAGAAAGTCCATCGTGATATATTGTCGCTTCCACTCTGGAATAGGCAGAGGCTGTAACAATCCAGCAATGTGGTGATGTTCGGCCTTCACCTGTTGGCACACAATACATTTGACGACACTCCGAGCAACACTCCTCTTCATCCCATGCCACCAATAATGTTCTCATATACTTGTACATCTTCGTCCCGCCTGGGTGAATGAAATACGGAGAACTGTGCGCTTCCTTCAACAGTTCCTCCCTGATGTCACCAGACGGCACACATATCCTACTGATGTACCTCTCAAGGACACATCCTCATGAATCTGAAACTCTGGTCTCTGCCCAGCCAATACCAACTCCCTGATCTTCTGCAGCTTTGCATCCCCTGCCTGTGCAGCCTTAATCTTGTCCACCAAAGTAGATTGTATCTGTAGGTTCATCAGAGAAGCAGTCATCCTTGGTGATACTACTTCTATCCACATCTCTCTGATCTCCTGTTGAAGCCTCCACTGAATCGTAAGAATCATTACTGTTGGAAGACGACTCAATGCATCAAGCATAACATTGACTTTCCCAGGATGGTACTGAAGGTCAATGTGATAGTCTGCCATAAGCTCGACCCATCGACGCTGCCGCATGTTCAACTCCTTCTGTGTGAAAAGATATTTCAGACTCTTATGGTCTGTGAAATCCTTTACCTGTTCTCCCAACAAGAAGTGCCTCCAGAGCTTTAAGACAAAAATGACTGCCGTCAACTCAAGGTCATGAGTGGGGTAGTTCTTCTCATGAATCTTTAGCTGCCTGGACGCATACGCCACAACTCGGCCAACTCAAGGTCCAACGAGCCTTTGCTCGGTTGGCAATCTCTCTCCACTCCCTCTTGGCTGCCGAAGGATCGAGTCCCAACACGTGCTTTATAATCTTTCATAGTCTCATAGAAAATGAACGACATCGAAACAACTATAACATGTTAGGTCTTGGCTCTTCACCATTTATACAGGTTCGGTAATATACTTCTCTATTCATGAATCGTTATCATTGTTGTTACTTGGTTTGATAAATCTACTCTATTGAGCGGTGGTAGCACTTCTATTGTTGCCACCAGGTGACCAACAAGACTACGCAGAGACACCGGTGGACGAGAAGACGGAGTTTTTGGTTCAGGACGACGAGCTTTGAGAACCGGTTGGGTGTGAGTGACAGTGTATCTTCATTTCCATGTATTTATGTTTCAGCATTAGAGTGAAGATGTACTTTCATTTCATGGTATATAACGTTGTAACTCTGTCATGATGGTAATGAAATGAGTACTTTAAATTCAGTTAATTTCTACTTGCTCCACGTTATTTCCACTGGTAACTGCAGGACCTGCACAATGGTACAAAGTAATGACACCCGGATACGGGGCGTTACAAGATCTTATTTAAAACTAGTGGGTTGCCAAGCCCTCTTACTTTAGATTTATTTACTGAAAGCTATTGTGTTGCAGATTGTGAGGTTTCAGTCTTCACTCTTTTCATCGTCATCTTGCCCCGTTGATGCAAATATGAACATGGTAGGAAGTAGAGGTCAGTGGTTGTACAGCTTAATCTAAAACGTATAAATGATAGATGTGAAAAGATATTAGTGAAGAAAAAATGAGTATCAGCCAGTGAGGAAGTGAAGAAGTTTTCTTCACTGGTGGTTTTTTTCGGGGGGGCGGGGGGCTACTTTCATGATGATCTCGTTCATGGTGACCTTAATGGTTTG
The DNA here is from genome assembly GCA_030789695.1 of Scilla litardierei. Lineage (NCBI taxonomy): Eukaryota > Viridiplantae > Streptophyta > Magnoliopsida > Asparagales > Asparagaceae > Scilla > Scilla litardierei. Next base: position 337,463,796 of record CM061133.1, read on the forward strand.
AAACATGTGTATGGCAAAAATTTTATGATATACATAGTATTTGATCATGTATCGTGTTGTAAAAAGTTTAGTGTTGCATAATTCATAGTGTTAACACTCTTTTCATATTAAAATAAGTAAAATAATCTGAATTTACTTAAAATTAATATAAACATTTTGAAAAAAGTATTTGAAGAATAGACTTTATATAAGAAATCATCCAAGATAATTTTCCAGCGTGTTCCATTAAAACATACAGATTCAAGTTAGTTGTTGCGCGTCAGCGCCCTTGTCGCATTCCCCAAAAACAGCAACGGTTTCATCCACATGACCCGCTCATGGCACCGGGTCACTCCAACAGCTTCAAACCCCTGCGTTAACACACACACACACACACACTCTCTCTCTCTCTCTCTCTCTCTCTCTCTCTCTCTCTCTCTCTCTCTCTCTCTCTCTCTCTCTCTCAAAAACAGCAACGGTTTCTTTTGGACTTTAGTTTATCCATTTCACGATTCATGAACACCCCATGACCTGTGTATCCTACTCCGTCAAATACGACAAGACTCCCAACCCCACATATCTGCAAACAGTCTCGTCGTTATCCACAGCCATGGTTTATGTTGATGTATGGATGGAAAACGTTCTATTCACTTGAAACTTAAATTTTCAACAGCACGGTGTTAGAGCAAAAAATATGGAACCATCTTAACTTTTTTTATATGTCGGTATTTTAAGACATATAGATCAGATTATATGGAAAGAAATAAAGAGTGGATTTTTATGACTATCATAAAAGGAAATTTTCATATCAGGATATTATACATATAATCATCATGCTCCTATTTACCACCATAATCTTCCTGTTTAGGGAAGGGACAAGCATTAATTGTGTTTATGGTAGAAAATCAGATTGTTGTATATGTACCTTGAAGGGACAAGCATTAATTCAATTTTTACCTTGAAGCAAAATATCTAGAAAAAGTGATCAACTACATTTGATTGGTTATTATACTTAATTGTGATGTGTTATTCCAAATTGAAGATAACTGAGGCTATTGGATGGCCATGTCGCAGGAGTGGAACACATTGGATGAGACATGTTTAAAGATATTCCAAGTGCCGATGCAATCTTTATGAAGGTAATTAAAGTATAATTAACTTTATATGTAGCCATCAGCGCACACACGGAAACATGTATGACGGACTATGTGCTCAAGTGCCCCCATAAAATTTCACAAAACCCTGTTGAATGCTGCATATGTAAAATACCATGCTAATTTTGTCTTAACTAAACATCCATCTTAATTGAGATGCATGTTTCATAAACCTAAAATAGATAAATATTTCATGTTGTGTGTATAATTGAAATAAATCTTATATTGATGCATGAGGGTATACATGAATATGTATATTTATTGCATATACAATAGTACAATATTGGAAAATGTTTTCCAACCCAAAATTAAAATGAATCAGGAGTTACATATGTCGCTATAAAGTTTGCTTAAAGATGGAACATGACGACCATGCCATAAAGGTCCGTCATAACCAAAAGATGAACAACACATTGAAGAGAGAAAACAAAGTGTTGCACGCTTCAAAATACCTCCTATATATCAAATATCCAAGGCTTTAAACCTAGCTGCTAGGAATAGTTTGTGCTATAAATATTAGACATGAATGACTAGTGTCCTTTGATGGGTTGTAGTGGATTCGTCATACCTGGGATGATGGACATTGCCTGAATATATTGAATAATTGCTTCAAGGCTCTCCCGGACACCAGATTGTGCAGCATAATGAATTACATCAATAACTCCCACTAGCAATTCAGTCCGTAACCAGCTTCCAACATTGACAACATTGCATACATTTTGGCACATGGTCAACTGATTCAATGCTTTCCCAAAAATGGACAACATGTATTAAAGTTATTGTCACTTCAACTAATACTCAGTGACCAAACAGGTTCCTCCCAGTCAACTTACCGCCTTTAAAAATTGCTTGCATCCATGGTCAGCTGATTTGGTGCTCCTTCGTAAGCAAACTAATTAAGTCATCTTACCATCTTCAACAGCATTGCTTACATTTGGCATGTGGTCTAAAGATCTGGTACCTCCTCATAAGCAGAAAAGAGTGCCAGCAGAACTATTATTTGAATTAGCATTGCTTATTATTATGACAGTAGCTTACCATCTTTCAACAGCATTGCTTATATGCATGTTAAGGTGGGTTGGTTTCTTCCTCGTAAGTAGACTTATATCTGTGAAGAGCAAGAGTCGATTGCATACAGCCTTTATCTCTATGATTTAATGTTTCTTTGTCAATGGTTTTTATACGTCGTCTTACCATCTTTTAATGGCATGGCGGGTGTTTAGTTAGCAAGTACATCCACCTACATGACCCACTAATTAATATAGCATTAAACATATAGATGAAAGGAAGATGGTGGTTATATCCAACTTCCAAGTATAGAAAATAAGAATGTGACAATAAGACTTTTGTTCTGGAGCCGGAACAGTTAAAGGTGCAGCTCAGTTACCTATGATTGTTGATAGAACTTACTAATTGAACTAACATTCTTTCAAGAATCTTAAAGACTTACTATATGCTTCCCCAATCTTAACCCAAAAACACACACATACACACACAAAAGACCTAACACACGGAGTTGTGCAGTACTAGAGGAATAACTGTTACATGGGGTAGTCGCCATGCCCTGGTTAGTCGACATGCCCTTGCCATGACTCTGCAGGGCAGCCGCACCTCTGCAAGGCCCAGTCAGGGGCGGAGAGCCCCTACCGTGGCCTAGCAGGGGTCCAATCAGTTTCTGGCAGCGCGTCGGGGGCCTTACTGCCTCTTGGCAACGGTCCAAGACGACGACTACTCTCTAGTGGAAATTTTGGAGTACGATGACGATGGAGATAAGTTTCTAGGTCCCTGCTGCCTCGATATGCTGCGGAGAGGTGACGAAGCCTGCTTCCGGCCTGCCTACAAGGAGTACCCAAAGAATGTCGGCACAAACGTAGACCCGGAGGATGATACTGAGGCTCCATTTTGGGCGATGATGACAAGGGAGACTATGGTGACAGAGATGGAGGTCAACGGATGGGTTTGGAGCGACACAGAGATAGATGGAGATACACCTACCAACCCCTTTATCCTAAGCACTTCGAGTGGCGAGCTGGTAAGGGTTATTTTAGGGTGGATAATCGTGCGAGAAAGCTGAAGATGTTGATAAGTAAGAGAGATGTCACGCCCCGCAACCTGGGGCCGCAGCATGTTTCACGAAGTTGGCAGGTTTTGCAGTTAACCAGTGATGACAATCTAAGCTATGAGCAGACATGTACAAAATGCGTAAAGCAAAACGTCACTTTATATATATATGAGCGAGTTTTACGAAAGAGGTTCTTAGAAATTGATCAATGTACAACACAAAATAGGATCATGTTCTAAGACCTAAGAACACCAAAAAGTTCTTAACACAAAATAGGATCAAGTTAAGCCAATCCTAGGCCGTGAATCATATTGGGGAGTACAGGAGCAACCATGGATACCACTACGGGCCACGGGGGCGCTCACCCGGGCTAAGCCCACAGAAACAACAGGAAGGCAGGCACATGACTCATTGACTCACATTAATAATCGGAATGTAACTGTTTTCTGGACCAAATCATGGCTCATGTCGCTCCCACACTCCTACTAATATGATTTACCACATACTCAGTGAATCTTAGGTGCTCAGTGTAAAACATGTGTACATCACTCGACCTCTCAGTGATATGTCACAGGTGTTACTCTAGTATGATACCATTTCTTTTATTGTCACATGAAGCAATCATTCAATTTCTTGATTCAAGTTTAGTTACATTGAACTTAGGCAATGTGTGGGTGTGCTATGTGGTATCAAACATTCTCATGTCCATGAATTTAACATGATATTCTTTCAGGATACTACATGGGATAATTCACAACAGGATTCAACAAGACATTCAAGTGTTCGTATTTATCATTGCATACCCACCATAAAGCTAATTTCTATGTCATAAATTTAACATGTGGTAAACATCAACATGATTTAATAGCAAGACAACAAGTAGCATGGTGGTATTCATATCATTAACTAAACAAGCATTCGACAAGAGATGAATATTATGAACAATGTAACGTTTGAGCATTAACTGAAAATAAAACATTAATAGTATGATAAATACCTGCATCTGAGAATCATGCTATGGTTGCATGAAATTTCAAGTGAAAGGGGGTCATTGATGATGATCTCAGTTAAGTATCATCATCGATCATCTTTAACGGGACTTAACCATAACCAAGGCTTTAATTTCATTCTTTAGGCAACATAGCGACTTAAGTATCAAAATCGTATGTTTATGGTTTTAATCTTATGACCCGCCAAGCATTCTTTTAGGGACTTAGGGGACTAAACCCTCAGTTTTCATCATTGGGCAATCTGAAATTTTAAGTGACAAAGCGTACAACGTAGCTCAAGTCAACCAATCATTCAATGAGCAATGATTTATAAGTCTATGGCATACATGGCACCAAATAGTATTCAGTCATATGCAGAAAAGAGATCTGCAAATTCATTTTAATACCAAAAATCTGCTTAATAAAAAAACAGAGCCAAGGTTAAACTTAGCTGAAATTTCAGAGCCAATTATGGCTCAAAATATCATGCTAGAGGTGCAACAGATCGTAGGGCAGCGGCACGAGTTGCCACCAAGCCCAAAATTCACTAATTTATGCTCAGATTTCATCATACCTAGGATACATAAAGGTTTAACACCGAAATTCCTAAAGTTAAGAGTGATTACCTTGATTTCGAACTCATAAGACGAATAATAATAGAGATCTAATCTTCAGCTCAGATCAGTCCTCAAACAGAGAAAGAAAAATCCCCAATTTGCTTTAAAAGGTAACCTTTTTGTGGAAAACGACATTTTTAGCAGGAAAACTGAAATTTTGAACTCACCCGGGTTTAAATAGAGGATGAGAGGAGCCTAGAAAGCCAGAAGAAGAGAGGAGAAAGTGCCACGTTGCTCTTACCTTCAGATCTGAGGGAAAGACGTGGCAACCCCCCAAAAATTAGGGTTTTGGAAGGAGCCACGTGTAGCATGAGGTGGAGGGGAAAAAAGAAGCATCAACCTACTTCAAGCAGGAGCTGGCAAGGTAAGATCTGATCTCTTCTTCTCTTCTCTTTTTTCCTGCACGTCGTTTCCGCTGGCTGCGCACGCCTGCTGTTTTGTGAGGGAGAGATTAGGAGGAGAGAGAGAGGAGAGGGGAAAGGGTTTTCAGTGGGCTGGGCCTGGAGTAAAAAGAGAATTAAAAGAAAGACAGACAGACAGAAAGAAACAGAGAAAAAAGTCGGTGCCCTTTTTAAAAGAAACTGGGCTTTACATTCTACCCACCTTACAAAAAAATTCCGTCCTCGGAATTACAAAAAGATAAACAAAAACTAAGATACATTAAACAAGTATGGATAACACTCATACATTTCATCCTCTTTTTCCCAAGTAGACTCTCCAGTAGAATCCTTGTGCCACATCACTTTCACTAGGTTGACTACTCTGTTCCGAAGAGCCTTCTACTGACGATCAACAATACATACTGGTTGTTGCTCATATGTCAAATCAGGCTTCACTGTAATCTCAGAGTGATCAACCACATGAGTCGGATCTCCCACATACTTGCGTAACTGAGACACGTGAAAGACATTGTGTACTCCTTCTAAAGATGGAGGTAGAGCAAGCTGTAAGCCACTTTCCATACACGCTCCAAAATATCAAAAGGTCCGATGAAGCGATGACTAAGCTTTCCTCTCCGTCCAAATCTAATCAGACCTCTGGTGGGAGAGATCTTCAGAAAGACATGGTTTCCAGGCTGGAACTCCAAATGTCTGCGCTTCGCTTATACCGTGCTATTTGAAGCTTCTCCCTGATGGTGTGCACAACATCTATAGCCTCAATGATCATCTCTGGTACAACCATCTCCATGTCACCCACGTCATCCCAACTCAAAGGCGAGCGGCACTTCCTTCCATACAATGCTGCAAAAGGTAACATACCGATGCTGGCCTGGTAACTATTGTTATATGCAAACTCCACGAGATGTAGGTGATCTTCCCACGATCCCTTGAAGTCTAACATACAGGCACATAGCATATCCTCCAATATGTGTATAGTGTGCTCTGACTGTCCATCTGTTTGTGGATGATGTGCTGTACTAAAACTCAGATGGGTTCCTAGATGCTCCTGGAGACTTTTCTAAAAATGTGAGGTAAAACGAGTATCTCTGTATGAAACTATACTCACAGGAACACCATGCAGCCTCACAATTTCTTCCATATATTTCTTGGCAAGCACTTCTGTTGACTGGCCAACGCGAAAGGGAATGAAATGAGCCGACTTGGTCAACTGATCCACGATCACCCACACAGCATCATGTGTTTCATGCTTCTAGGCATCCTGTCACAAAATTCATGGTGATGTGTTGCCATTTCCATTCTGTAATCGGTAAAGACTGCAACAACCCAGCAGTCCTCTGATTTCTGCTTTCACTCGCTGACATGCCATACACTTGGCTACACTCCTGGCAATACTCCTCTTCATGACATGCCACCAATAATATTGTCTCAGGTCCTTATACATCTTGGTCCCACCTGGGTGGATGGAGTATGGAGAACTATGGGCTTCCGCCAACAACTCTTCCTGAATATCCCCAGATGGTACACAAATTCTATTGCAATACTCATCTTCATGAAATCTGAACGCAGGTCTTTGTCCTGCCATTACCAGATTTCTAATCTTCTGTAACTTCTCATCATTTGCCTGAGCGGCCTTGATGCTTTCTACCAGAGTCAACCCAGGCAGAATCACATCTATCTCCATGTCTCTAATTTCCTGCTGCAGTCTCCATTGAGCCGTCAAGGTCATCACCGCCGGTAGACGGCTTAGTACATTTGGTACGACGTTGACCTTTCCAGGGTGATATTGGAGGTCAATGTCATAATCTACCAACAACTCAATCCATCAACGTTGCCGCATATTAAGCTCCTTCTGAGTGAAGATGTATTTCAAACTATTATGGTCAGTGAAAATCTTCACATGCTCCCCAATAAGAAATGCCTCCATATTTTTAATGCAAATATAACTGCGGCTAATTCCAAATCATGAGTAGAATAATTCCTCTCATGGTTCTTCAACTGCCTGGATGCATAAGTTACTACCCGACCATGTTGACGCAATACACGTCCAAGCCCTTTACCAGATGCATCATAGAACACTTCAAATCCCCCTCTTCTATCTGGAATAACTAGGACTGGTGCTGAGGTTAAACGCTTTTTCAATTCTTGAAAAGCCTCATCACAAGTCTTAGACCAGACAAACAACACATCTTTTCTTGTCAGCCGAGTTATGGGCTCTGCAATCTTCGAAAAATACTTGATGAATCTCCAGTAATATCCAGCTAATTCCAGAAAACTCCGAATCTCAGTCATTGCTCGAGGAACAACCAATTCTAAACGGCTACTACTTTCTCGGGATCCACGGAGATTCCTTCTCCTGATACTACATGTCCCAAAAAAGTCACTTTGTTTAACCAAAATTCACACTTACTGAGTTTGGCAAACAACTTATGATGTCTCAAAGTCTCTAATACATTCCTTAAGCGTTCAGCATGCTCCTCGCATTCTTTGAGTAAATCAAGATGTCATCAATATAAATCACCCCAAACTTGTCAAGGAATTCATACAACACCTGATTCATCAAACTCATGAATACTGCAGGTGCATTAGTCACTCCAAACAGCATCACCAAGTACTTATAATGCACATACTTTGTCCTGAATGCAGTCTTGAGGATATCATTCTTCTCCATCCGTACTTGATGATATCCAGTCCGCAAATCCAATTTCAAAAAGACACTTGATCCTCTGAGCTGGTCAAAGATATCATCAATGCGAGGGAGATGATAGTTGTTCTTCACTGTTACCTTATTCAACTCCCTGTAATCCACACACATTCGTCGAGTTCCATCCTTCTTCCTAACCAATAAGATAGGTGCACCCCATGGAGACACACTAGGTCGTATCCACCCTTTCTTCATCAAATCATCCAGATGGTTCCGGACATCCTCTAATTCCGGTGCTGCCATTCGATATGGTTGCTTTGATATGGGCTGGGCACCTGGAACTAGATCAATGGCAAACACAATGTCACGTTCTGGAGGTAACCCAGAAAGATCATTTGGAAATACATCCATGAACTCTCGCACAACCTCTGGAACCTCTGGATCAACCTCCATGTTAGCTATTACAGGTTTAATCGGCTTGGCCCGGAATTGAACTCGTCCTTCAAACCTACTTCCACCAATGAACTCATATCTTAGATGATCAGGCATCTCAAACACTACCCTTCTAAGACGATAGTCTATGGCAGCGTGGAAGGTTCCCAAACCAGCCCATTCCAAATACTACTTCAAAAATTGGCATCCCAGTCACTACAAAATCTGCATATAACTCTCTTCCACAAATAACTACAGGAAACTGAGGATACCCACTAGTGGCTTTTATCACCCTATTGTCCGTGTTGATATTCCAACAAGAAGCAACACATGGATACCAAAGTAGTATGCATCACATTTATCAAGGAACTAGTTACTCAAGAATAAAGTAGTATGCATCATTCTGTGGTAGATTTCTTACTTTCTACAAGTTAAGCCAATCCTAGGCCGTGAATCATATTGGGGAGTACAGGAGCAACCATGGATACCACTACGGGCCACGGGGGCGCTCACCCGGGCTTAGCCCACAGAAACAACAGGAAGGCAGACACATGACTCATTGACTCACATTAACAACCGGAATGTAACTGTTTGCTGGACCAAATCATGGCTCATGTCGCTCCCACACTCCCACTAATATGATTTACCCCATACCCAGTGAGTCTTAAGTGCTCAGTGTAAAACATATGTACATCACTCGACCTCTCAGTGATATGTCACTAGTGTTACTCTAGTATGATACCATTTCTTTTATTGTCACATGAAGCAATCATTCAATTTCTTGATTCAAGTTTAGTTACATTGAACTTAGGCAATATGTGGGCGTGATATGTGGTATCAAACATTCTCATGTCCATGAATTTAACATGATATTCTTTCAGGATACTACACGGGATAATTCACAACAGGATTCAACAAGACATTCAAGTGTTCGTATTAATCATTGCATACCCACCATAAAGCTAATTTCAATGTCATAGATTTAACATGTGGTAAACATCAACATGATTTAATAGCAAGACAACAAGTAGCATGGTGGTATTCATATCATTAACTAAACAAGCATTCGACAAGAGATGAAGATTATGAACAATGTAGCATTTTGAGGATTAACTGAAAATAAAACATTAATAGTATGATAAATACATGCATCTGAAAATCATGCTATGGTTGCATGAAATTTCAAGTGAAAGGGGGGTCATTGATGATGATCTCAGTTAAGTATCATCATCGATCATTTTTAACTGGACTTGGCTTTAATTTCATTCTTTAGGCAACATAGCGACTAAAGTATCAAAACCGTATGTTTATGTTTTTAATCTTATGATCCGCCAAGCATTCTTTTAGGGACTTAAGTGACTAAACCCTCATTTTAATCATTGGGCAATCTGAAATTTTAAGGGACAAAGCATACAACGTAGCTCAAGTCAACCAATCATCCAATAAGCAATGATTTTTAAATCTATGGCCTACATGGTACCAAATAGTATTCAGTCATATGTAGAAAAGAGATCTGCAGATTCATTTTAATACCAAAAATCTGCTTAATAAGAAAAACAGAGCCAAGATTAAACTTGGCTGAAATTTCAGAGCCAATTATGGCTCAAAATATCATGCTAGAGGTGCAGCAGAGCGTAGGGCAGCGGCAAGAGTTGCCACCACGCCCAAAATTCACTAATTTATGCTCAGATTTCATCATAGCTAGGCTACATAAAGGTTTAACACCGAAATTCCTGAAGTTAAGAGTGATTTACCTTGATTTCGAACTCATAAGACGAATAATAATTGAGATCTAATCTTCAGCTCAAATCAGTCCTCAAATAGAGGAAAAAAATCCCCAATTTGCTTTAAAATGTACTCTTTTGTGAAAAACGAAATTTTTAGCAGGAAAACTGAAATTTTGAACTCACCCAGGTTTAAATAGATGGTGGGATGAGCTTAGAAAGCCAAAAGAAGAGAGGAGAAAGTGCCACGTTGCCCTTACCTTCAAACTGAGGGGAAACCGTGGCAAACCCCCAAAAATTCAGGTTTTGGAAGGAGCCACATGTAGCATGAGGTGGAGGGAGAAGAAGAAGCCTCAACCTACTTCAAGCAGGAGCTGGCAAGGTAAGATCTGATCTCTTCTTCCCTTCTCTTTTTTTCTGCGCGTCGTTTTCGCTGGCTGCACGCGCCTGCTATTTTTTAAGGGAGAGATCGGGAGGAGAGAGAGGAGAGGGGAAAGGGTTTTCAGTGGGCTGGGCCTGGAGTAAAAAGAAAATTAAAAGAAAGAAAGAAAGACAAAAGGAAAGAAAGAAACAGAGAAAAAAAGCATGGGCCCTTTTTAAAAGAAACTGGGTTTCACAAGAGATGATCCATACGGCCTGATTTACTGGGCGAATAGATTCTTTTCAGAACGTGCCTGATGGAGGCTCAAAAATTAGAGGCATCGGATGTGTATTTTGAAGGGATTACATGGTTGCAGTGAAGAGAGTAGCGACGACATTTCCGTTCATGGGAGGAGATCAATAAGTGCATGGTGGAGAGGTTTCGCGAGACTCATTGAGGAATTTTGTAGGAGCAGTTGTTGGCACTCAAGAAGGACGGTTCAGTCAAGTAGTTCATGGAGAGATTCGAGACACTTTCAGATCAAGTTCGGGGGATCCCAGATGAGACCGAGGAGGGGAGCCTCTTGAAGGGGTTGAAGCCTACTATCCGCATAAAACTACGCAGAAAGAAACCCCAGGATCTGATGGACGCTATGGAGTTAGCCCAGATGGTAGAGGATCAAGAGGGACTGGGAACGGCTCCTCCTTTCACAGCCAATCGACGATAGGAGAACATGAGAAGACGACGATATGAACAGTCCAGTCCACTCCAGTCATGAGAAGAGCAGAGTGCCATAGTCAAGAAAGCATTTACAGAAGATGCCTAATGCAGATATGCGAGAGAAGAGGCTAAAGGTGTTATATTTCTGGTGTGATGAGAAATTTATCCCGGGGCACCTTTGTGAAGTGTGCAAGCTTCCTTTGATAATGGCCAAGGACGAGGATGTACTGGATGAAGAAGATGGCAATGATATGTGTTAAGACAGTTATACGAAGAAAAAATAAAGGATTTTATAAAATTTTCAAATGTCATGCTCCCCAGAATTACCACTACCTTCACCTTAAAAATTAAAACACAAGGCACAAGGTTGGACAGCAAATAGAGCAAACAATTCATTCAGTGTCCAACATAAAGAGGGAAGAAAATAAATAGAAACATAGGCCTCAATAGTACCAGCATTTCGTTTTTAAACCCCAAGAATCTTCTCAGCTGGTTTTGCATTAATAACTGAACTTTTAGGATAACTTAATCAACCATTCAAATCATAAAGTCCGAAGCTCAGTCATCAGATGCAAACAGAAAACTAGGAGTTATTGGGTGTTTCTCTATTGCTATATATAGAAGATAATCTCACAAAAAAATTGAAGCATGTCCAATGTCTTTTCTTTGTATAGTCATCCAACGCTAATTAATGATGGTCATATAAATGTAAAATCTTTTGATTTGAAGTTCTTGAAAGGTTCAATGTTCATGATGGCCACAGTCCTGCCTTTTTAAAAAACAGAAGTCACGTCAATGGAAAGAAAGGCATTTGTTGGAAGCCTTTCTTCCTTTTACGACTATCCTTGTTACAATTGAGGGATGTTTTTGAATTTGTCCCATGTGGCAATGTCACATCGCCACAAAGTACAGCCTCCTTAAACTCAAAACTCAAAACTCAAAAAACGTCACCCAACCTACCAAAACACACCCAAACCCAAAACACCCAAAATCACACCCCCAATCAAAAAAACCAAAAACCCCAAGACAATACACTCACTCAAACCCACCCTTCCCATTTTCACCTGTTTTTGCACTTATCGAAACATCCGTGTAGGTCCCGCGTTCTGACTGTGTAGGTTGGTTATTGGGTGCGTCCGTGCACCCTTTGTACACGGATTATTTCTAATTATATTACAAATGGAATGTCTGAATTATAAAATTACTAGTCATTACCCGTGCCCATACGGCACGGTTTACTTAATAGCTGAGTCTCCCCGCCCCACAAATTTCAAGTTCCCACAAATTTCAAGTTTACCCACAAAATTTCAAGTTTTCCCATCAAATTTAAGTTTTTCCCCAAAATTTAAGTCCCCCCAAAATTGTCATTGCCACCTATGACAAACTTACCACGTATGACAAAGCTTTGTCCTAGTAGGATAAGATTCAAAATCTTCAAAGGACTGGAAAGAAAGAGTCGGAAGGGGGGAGAATAAAAAGTGTGGGTGTGTGCGTAGGGAGGGTCCAGGGGCAAAAATGCAAAAAGCGGGGTTGTATGTGCAAAATTCTGCACCTCCTCTCTATCCGTCAAAATCTCATTTCTTATATTTTCTTTTATTCAATTTCTCATGTCCAAATTCTATTATCCAATTTCTCTTGATAACATCCCTCTTTTATATAATAGATATCCAAATTGTCTTATCCAATTCCTCATGTCCAAATTCTATTATCCAATTTCTCTTGCTAACATCCCTCTTTTATATAATAGATATCCAAATTGTCTTATCCAAATTCCTCATGTCCAAATTCTCTTATCCAATTTCTCTTGATAACATCCCTCATTTAAATAATAGATATCCAAATTGTCTTATCCAATTTCTCATGTCCAAATTCCCTTATCCAATTTCCCTTGATAACATCCCTCTTTTATATAATAGATCCAAATCCTCTTATCCAATTTCTCATGTCCAAATTCCCTTATCCAATTTCTCTTGATAACATCCCTCTTTTATATAATAGATCCAAATTCTCTTATCCAATTTCTCACGTCCAAATTCTCTTATGCAAATTCTCTTGATAACATCCCTCTTTTAAATAATAGATATCCAAATTCACGTATCCAATTTCTCATAACCAAATTCTCGTTTCCAATTTCTCTTGATAACATCCCTCTTTTACATAATAGACTAGTCATTACCCGTGCCCATAGGGCACGGTTTATTTAATAGCTGAGTCCCCCTCACAAATTTCAAGTTCCCCCAAATTTCAAGTTTTCCCACAAAATTTCAAGTTTCCCCCCCAAAATTAAGCTTTTTGCCCAAAATTAAAGTCTCACAAAATTGTCATTGCCACCTATTACAAACTTGCCACGTAGGACAAAGCTTTATCCTAATAGGATAAGATTCAAAATCTTCAAAGGACTGGAAAAAAATGGTCGAAAGAGGGGACAATAAAAAGTGTGGGTGTGTGCGTAAGGAGGGTCCAGGGGCAAAAATGCAAAATGCGAGGTTGTATGTGCAAAATTCTCCACCTCCTCTCTTATCCCTCAAAATCTCATCCCTTATATTTTCTCTTATCCAATTTCTCTTGATAACATCCCTCTTTTAAATAATAGATATCTAAATTCTCTTATCCAATTCCCCATGTTCAAATTATCTTATCCAATTTCTCATGATAACATCTCTCTTTTAAATAATAGATATCCAAATTCTCTTATCCAATTCCTCATGTCCAAATTCTCTTATCCAAATTCTCTTGATAACATCCCTCTTTTATATAATAGATATCCAAATTCTCTTATCCAATTCCCCATGTCCAAATTCTCTTATCCAATTTCTCTTGATAACATCCCGCTTTTATATAATATATATCCAAATTCCTTTATCCAATTGCCCATGTCCAAATTCTCTAATCCAATTTCTCGTGATAACATCCCTCTTTTATATAATAGATATCCAAATTCCCTTATCCAATTTTTTCATGTCCAAATTCTCTTATCCAATTTCTCTCGATAACATCGCTCTTTTATATAAAAGATATCCAAATTACCTTATCCAATTTCTCATGTCCGAATTCTCTTATCCAATTTCTCTTGATATCATCCCTCTTTTATATAATAAAAATTCTCTTATCCAATTTCTCATGTCCAAATTCTCGTATCTAATTTCTCTTGATAACATTCCTCTTTTATATAATAGACTAGTCATTACCCGTGCCCATAGGGCACGGTTTATTTAATAGCTGAGTCCCCCTCACAAATTTCAAGTTCCCCCAAATTTCAAGTTTTCCCACAAAATTTCAAGTTTCCCCACCAAAATTAAGCTTTTTGCCCAAAATTAAAGTCTCACAAAATTGTCATTGCCACCTATTACAAACTTGCCACGTAGGACAAAGCTTTATCCTAATAGGATAAGATTCAAAATCTTCAAAGGACTGGAAAAAAATGGTCGGAAGAGATACAATAAAAAGTGTAGGTGTGTGCGTAAGGAAGGTCCGGGGGCAAAAATGCAAAAAGCGGGGTTGTATGTGCAAAATTCTCCACCTCCTCTCTTATCCATCAAAATCTCATCCCTTATATTTTCTCTTATCCAATTTCTCTTGATAACAGCCCTCTTTTAAATAATAGATATCTAAATTCTCTTATCCAATTCCTCATGTCCAAATTATCTTATCCAATTTCTCATGATAACATCCCTCTTTTAAATAATAGATATCCAAATTCTCTTATCCAATTCCCCATGTCCAAATTCTCTTATCCAAGTTCTCTTGATAACATCCCTCTTTTATATAATAGATATCCAAATTCTCTTATCCAATTCCCCATGTCCAAATTCTCTTATCCAATTTCTCTTGATAACATCCCTCTTTTATATAATAGATATCCAAATTCCATTATCCAATTCCCCATGTCCAAATTCTCTTATCCAATTTCTCTTGATAACATCCCTCTTTTATATAATAGATATCCAAATTCCATTATCCAATTCCCCATGTCCAAATTCTCTAATCCAATTTCTCGTGATAACATCCCTCTTTTATGTAATAGATATCCAAATTCCCTTATTCAATTTCTCATGTCCAAATTCTCTTATCCAATTTCTCTAGATAACATCCCTCTTTTATGTAATAGATATCCAAATTCCCTTATCCAATTTCTCATGTCCAAATTCTCTTATCCAATTTCTCTTGATAACATCCCTCTTTTATATAATAGAAATTCTCTTATCCAATTTATCATGTCCAAATTCTCGTATCTAATTTCTCTTGATAACATTCCTCTTTTATATAATAGATATCCAAATTCTCTTATCCAGTTTCTCATTTCCAAATTCTCTTATCCAATATCTCATGTCCAAATTCTCTTATCCAATTTCACTTGATAACATCCCTCTTTTATATAATAGATTAGTCATTACCCGTGCCCATAGAGCACGGTTTATTTAATAGCTAAGTCCCCCCCCCACAAATTTCAAGTTCCCCCAAATTTCAAGTTTTCCCACAAAATTTCAAGTTTCACCCAAATTTAAGTTTTTCCCCTAAATTTAAGTCCTCTCTTAAATTGTCATTGCCACCAATGACAAATTTGCCACATAGGACAAAGCTTTGTCCAAGTAGGATAGGATACAAAATCTTCAAATGACTGGAAAAAATGGTCGGAAGGGGGAGAATAAAAAGTGTGGGTGTGTGTGCGTAAGGAGGGTCCAGGGGCAAAATTGCAAAAACCGGTGTTGTATGTGCAAAATTCTACTCCTCTTTTCTTAACCCTCAAAATCTCAACTCTTATATTTTCTCTTATCTAATTTATCATGTCCAAATTCTCTTATCCAATTTCTTATGACCAAATTCTCTTATCCACTTTCTCTTGATAACATCCCTTTTTATATAATAGATACCCAAATTCTCTTATCCAATTTATCATGTCCAAATTCTGTTATCCAATTTCCCTTGATAACATCCCTCTTTTATATAATAGATATCCAATTTCTCTTATCCAATTTCTCCTGATAACATCCCTCTTTTATATAATAGATATCCCTTTATCCAAAGTCTCTTTATAACATCCCTCTTTTATATAATAGATATCCAAATTCTCTTATCCAGTTTCTCATGTCCAAATTCTCGTCTCCAATTTCTCTCGATAACATCCCTATTTTATATAATAGATATCCAAATTCTCTTATGTAGTTTCTCATGTCCAAATTCTCTTATCCAACTTCTCTTGATAACATCCCACTTTTATATAATAGATATCAAAATTCTCTTATCCAGTTTCTCATGTCCAAACTCTCTTATCCAATTTCTCATGATAACATCCCACTTTTATAAAATAGACTAGTCATTACATGTGCCCGTAGGGCACGGTTTATTTAATGGCTGAGTCCCCCCACACAAATTTCAAAGTCTCCAAAATTTAAGTTTTTCCCCAAAATTTAAGTCCCCCCAAAATTGTCATTGCCACCTATGACAAACTTGCCACGTAAGACAAAGCATTGTCCTGGTAGCATAAGATTCAAAATCTTCAAAGGACTGAAAAAAATGGTCGGAAGATGGGAGAATAAAAAGTGTGGGTGTGTGCATAGGGAGGGTCTAGGGGCAAAAATGCAAAAATTGGGGTTGTATGTGCAAAATTCTCCACCCCCTCTTATCCATCAAAATCTCAACTCTTATATTTTCTTCTATCAAAATTCCTCATGTCCAAATTTTCTTATCCAATTTCTCTTGATAACATCCCTTTTTAATAAAATAGATATCCAAATTATCATATCCAATGCCTCACGTCCAAATTCTCTTATCCAATTTCTCTTGATAACATCCCTCTTTAATATAATAGATATCCAAATTCTCTAATCCAATTCCTCATGTCCAAATTCATTTATCCAATTTCTCTTAATAACATCCCTCTTTTATATAATAGATATCCAAATTCTCTTATCCAATTCCTCATGTACAAATTTTCTTATCCAATTTCTCTTGATAACATCCCTCTTTTATATAATAGATATCCAATTTCTCTTATCCAATTTCTCTTGATAACATTCCTGTTCTATATAATAGATATCCAAATTCTCTTATCCAGTTTCTCATGTCCAAATTCTCTTATTCAATTTCTCTTGATCACATCCCTCTTTTATATAATAGATATCTAAATTCTCTTATCAGATTTCTCATGATAACATCCATATTTAATAAAATAGATATCCAAATTCTCTTATCCAATTTCTCATGATAACATCCCTCTTTTATATAATAGATATCCAAACTCTCTTATCCAGTCTCTCATGTACAAATTCTCTTATCCAATTTCTCTTAATAACATCCCTCTTTTATATAATAGATATCCAAATTCTCTTTATCCAGTTTCTCAAGTCCAAATTCACTTTATCCAATTTCTCTTGTTAACATCTCTTTTTTATATAATAGACTAGTTATTACACGTGCCCATAGGGAACGGTTTATTTAATGGCTGAGTCCCCCCCCCAAATTTCAAGTTCCCGCAAATTTCAAGTTTTCCCACAAAATTTCAAGTGTCCCCCCAAATTTAAGTATTTCGCAAAAATTTAAGTCCCCCAAAATTGTCATTGCCATCTATAATAAACTTGCCACGTAGAACAAAGCTTTGTCCTAGAAGGAAAAGATTCAAAATCTTCAAATGACTGGAAAAAATGGTCGAAAGGGGGAGAATTAAAGGTGTGGGTGTGTGCGTAGGGAGGGTCCCGGGGAAAAAATGCAAAAACCGGGGTTGTATGTGCAAAATTCTCCACCTCCTCTCTTATCCCTCAAAATCTCATCTCTTATATTTTCTCTTATTCAATTACTCATGTCCAAATTCTCTTATCCAATTTCGCTTGATAGCATCCCTCTTTTATATAATGGATATCCAAATTCACAAATCCAATTTCTTATGTCCAAATTCTCTTATCCAGTTTCTCTTGATAACATCCCTCTTTTATATAATAGATATCCAACTTCTTTTATCAGATTCCTCTTGAAAACATCCCTCTTTTATATAATAGATATCCAAATTCTCTTATCCAATTTCTCATGTCCAAATTCTCTAATCCAATTTTCTCTTGATAACATTCCTCTTTTATATAATAGATATCCAAATTCTTTTATCGGATTTCTCTCGATAACATCTCCCTTTTATATAATGGATATCCAAATTCTCTTATCCAATTTCTCATGTCCAAATTCTCTTATCCAATTTCTCTTGATAACATCCCTCTTTTATATTATAGATATCCAAATTCTCTTATCCAATTTCTCTTGATAACATCCATCTTTTATATAATAGATATCCAAATTCTCTTATCCAATTCTCATGTCCAAATTCCCTTACCCAAATTCTCTTGATAACATCCCTCTTTTATATAATAGATATCGAAATTCTCTTATCCAATTCTCATGTCCAAATTCTCTTCTCCAAATTCTCTAGATAATATCCCTCTTTTATATAATAGATATCCAAATTCTCTTATCCAGTTTCTCATGTCCAAATTCTATTATCCAATTTCTCTTGATAACATCCCTCTTTTATATAATAGATATCCAAATTCTCTTATCCAGTTTCTCATGTTCAAATTCTCTTATCCAATTTCTCTTGATAACATCGCACTTTTATATAATTGATATCCAAATTCTCTAATCCAGTTTCTCATGTCCAAATTCTCTTATCCAATTTCCGTCCTCCCCCACACAAATTTCAAATTCCCCCAAATTTATGTTTGTCCCCAAAATTTAAGTCACCCAAAATTGTCATTGCCACCTATGACAAACTTGCCACGTCGAACAAAGCTTTGTCCAAGTAGGATAAGATTCAAAATCTTCAAAGGACAGAAAAAAATGGTCGGAAGATGGAAGAATAAAAAGTGTGGGCATGTGCGTAGGGAGGGTCCAGGGGGAAAATACAAAAATCGGGGTTGTAAGTGCAAAATTCTCCACCTCCTCCTTCCTTCAAAATCTCATCACTTTTATTTTCTTGTATCCAATTTCTGATGTCCAAATTCTCATAACCAATTTCTTTTGATAACATCCCACTTTTATATAATAGATATCAAAATTCTCTTATCCAATTTCTCATGTCCAAATTCTCTTATCCAATTTCTCTTGATAACATCCCTCTTTTATATAATAGACTAGTCAATATCCGTGCCCATATGGCACTGTTTATTTAATGGCTGAGTTCCCCCCCAACAAATTTCAAGTTCCCCCAAATTTCATGTTTTTCCACAAAATTTCAAGTTTCCCCCTAAATTTAAGTTTTTGCCAAAACTTTAAGTCTCCCAAAACTGTAATTGCCATCTATGATAAACTTGCCACGTAGTATAAAGCTTTGTCCTAGTAGGATAAGATTCAAAAAATTCAAAGGACTAGAAAAAATGGGCTGAAGGGAGGAGAATAAAAGATGAAGGAGGGTCCCGGGGCAAAATGCAAAAACCAGGGTTGTATGTGCAAAATTCTCCCCCTCCTTTCTTATCCCTCAAAATATCATCTCATATATTTTCTCTTATCCAATTCCTCATGTCCAAATTTTCTAATCCAATTTATCTTGATAACATCCCTCTTTTATATAATAGATATCCAAATTCTCTTATCCAATTTCTCTTGATAATATCCCTCTTTTATATAATAGATATCCAAATTCTCTAATCCAGTTTCTCATGTCCAAATTCTCTTATTCAATTTCTCATGTCCAAATTCTCTTTATCCAATTTCTCTTGTTAACCTCCCTTTTTTATATAATAGACTAGTCATTACCCGTGCGCATAGGGAACGATTTATTTAATGGCTGACTTCCCCCACCACAAATTTCAAGTTCCCGCAAATTTCAAATTTTCCCACAAAATTTCAAGTTTCCCCCCAAATTTAAGTTTTTCCCAAAAATTTAAGTCCCCCAAAACTGTCATTGCCATCTATGATAAACTTGTCACGTAGAACAAAGCTTTATCCTAGTAGGAAAAGATTCAAAATCTTCAAAGGACAAAAAAAATGGTCGGAAGGGGAAGAATAAAAGGTGTGGGTGTATGCGTGGGGAGGGTCCCGAGGCAAAAATGCAAAAACCGGGCTTGTATGTGCAAAATTCTCCACCTCCTCTCTTATCCCTCAAAATCTCATCTCTTATATTTTCTCTTATCCAATTTCTCATGTCCAATTCTCTTAACCAATTTCTCTTGATAACATCCCTCTTTTATATAACGGATATCCAAATTCTCTTATCCAATTCTCATGTCCGAATTCTCTTATTCAATTTCTCTTGATAACATCCCTCTTTTATATAACGGATATCCAAATTCTCTTATTCAATTTCTCATGTCCAAATTCTCTTATTATCCAGTTTCTCTTGATAACATCCCTCTTTTATATAATAGATATCTAACTTCTTATATCAGATTCTTCTTGAAAACATCCCCCTTTTATATAATAGATATCTAGCTTCTTTTATCAGATTCTTCTTGAAAACATCCCTCTTTTATATAATAGATATCCAAATTCTCTTATCCAATTTTCTCTTGATAACATTCCTCTTTTACATAATAGATATCCAAATTCTTTTATCTGATTTCTCTTGATAACATCTCTCTTTTGTATAATGGATATCCAAATTCTCTTATCCAATTTCTCTTGATAACATCCATCTTTTATATTATAGATATCCAAATTCTCTTATCCAATTTCAATTGATAACATCCCACTTTTATATAATAGATATCCAAATTCTCTTATCCAATTCTCATGTCCAAATTCCCTTACCCAAATTCTCTTGATAACATCCCTCTTTTATATAATAGATATCCAAATTCTTTTATCCAGTTTCTCATGTCCAAATTCTTTTCTCCAATTTCTCTTGATAATATACCTTTTTACATAATAGATATCCAAATTCTCTTATCCAGTTTCTCATGTCCAAATTCTCTTATCCAATTTCTCTTGATAACATCCCTCTTTTATATAATAGATATCCAAATCCTCTTATCCAGTTTCCCATGTCCAAATTCTCTTCTCCAATTTCTCTTGATAACATCCCTTTTTACATAATAGATATCCAAATTCTCTTATCCAGTTTCCCATGTCCAAATTCTCTTCTCCAATTTCTCTTGATAACATCCCTTTTTACATAATAGATATCCAAATTCTCTTATCCAGTTTCTCATGTCCAAATTCTCTTATCCAATTTCTCTTGATAACATCCCTCTTTTATATAATAGATATCCAAATTCTCTTATCCAGTTTCCCATGTCCAAATTCTATTCTCCAATTTCTCTTGATAATATCCCTTTTTCCAATTTCTCTTGATAACATCCCTCTTTAATAAAATAGACTAGTCATTACGAGTGCCCATAGGGCACGGTTAATTTAATGGCTGAATCCACCCTCCCCAACACAAATTTCAAATTCCCCCAAATTTATGTTATTCCCCAAAATTTAAGTCACCCAAAATTGCCATTGCCACCTATGACAAACTTGCCACGTAGAACAAAGCTTAGTCCAAGTAGGATAAGATTCAAAATCTTCAAAGGACTGGAAAAAATGGTCGTAAGATGGAAGAATAAAAGGTGTGGGTATGTGCGTAGGAAGGGTCACGGGGGAAAATACAAAAATCGGGGTTGTATGTGCAAAATTCTCCACCTCCTCCTTATCTCTCAAAATCTCATCGCTTTTATTTTCCTTTATCCAATTCCTCATATCCAAATTCTCTTATCCAATTTCTCTTGATAACATCCCTCTTTTATATAATAAATATCCAAATTCTCTTATCCAATTCCTCATGTCCAAATTCTCTTATCCAATTTCTCTTGATAACATCTCTCTTTTATATAATAGATATCCAAATTCTCTTATCCAATTTTTCTTGATAACATCCCTCTTTTATATAATAGATATCAAAATTCTCTTATCCAATTTCTCATGTCCAAATTCTCTTATCCAATTTCTCATGTCCAAATTCACTTATCCAATTTTTCTTGATAACATCCCTCTTTTATATAATAGATATCCAAATTCACTTATCCAATTTCTCATGTCCAATTCACTTATCCAATTTCTCATGTCCAAATTCTCTTATCCAATCTATCTTGACAACATCCCTCTTTTATATAATTGATATCCAAATTCTTTTATCCAATTTCTCACGTCCAAATTCGCTTATCCAATTTCTCTTGATAACATCTCTCTTCTATATAATAGAAATTCTCTTATCCAATTTCTCATGTCCAAATTCTATTTTCCAATTTCTCTTGATAACATTCCTTTTTTATATAATAGATATCCAAATTCTTTTATCATATTTCTCTTGATAACATCCATATTTTATCGAATAGTATCCAAATTCACTTGTCCAATTTCTCATGTCAAAATTCTCTTATCCTATTTCTCTTGATAACATGCCTCTTTTATATAATAGCTGAGCCCCCCCCCAATTTCAAGTCCCCCCAAATTTGAAGTTTTCCCACAAAATTTCATGTTTCCCCCATATTTAAGTTTTTCCACAAAATTTAAGTCCCCCCAAAATTTTCATTCCCACCTATGACAAACTTGCACGTATGACAAAGCATTTTCGTAGTAGGATAAGATTCAAAATCTTCAAAGGACTAGAAAAAATGGTCGGAAGATGGGAGAATAAAAAGTGTGGGTGTGTGCGTGGGTAGGGTCTAGGGGCAAAAATGCAAAAATCGGGGTTGTATGTGCAAAATTCTCCACCTCCTCTCTTATCCCTCAAAATCTCAACTCTTATATTTTCTTTAATCTCATTCCTCATGTCCAAATTCTCTTATCCAATTTCTCTTGAAAACATCCGTCTTTAATATAATAGATATCCAAATTATCTTATCCATTTTCTCATGTCCAAATACTCTTATCCAATTTCTCTTGATAACATCCCTCATTAATATAATAGATATCAAAATTCTCTTATCCATTTTCTCTTGTTAACATCCCTCTTTTATATAATAGATATCCAAATTCCCTTATACAATTTCTCATGTCTAAATTCTCTTATCCAATTTCTCTTGATAACATCCATCTTTTATATAATAGATATCCAAATTCTCTTGATAACAGATATCCAAATTCTCTTATCCAATTTCTCTTAAAAACATCCGTCTTTAATATAATAGATATCCAAATTATCTTATCCATTTCCTCATGTCCAAATACTCTTATCCAATTTCTCTTGATAACATCCCTCATTAATATAATAAATATCAAAATTCTCGTATCCATTTTCTCTTGTTAACATCCCTCTTTTATATAATAGATATCCAAATTCCCTTATACAATTTCTCATGTCTAAATTTTCTTATCCAATTTCTCTTGATAACATCCATCTTTTATATAATAGATATCCAAATTCTCTTGATAACAGATATCCAAATTCTCTTATCCTCTTTTATATAATAGATATCCAAATTCTCTTATCCAGTTTCCATTGTCCAAATTCCCTTATCCAAATTCCCTTATCCACATTCTCTTGATAACATCCCTCTTGTATATAATAGACTAGTCATAACTCGTGTTCATTTAAGATTTTCTCCGACGAAATCTTTGTTCCCCAAAAAATTATTTCCACGTCCAAAATTGCGCGAAACAACAAATTAGCATAAAAATATTTAGCGATACGGACACCTTCGGTGCGGAACAACAAATTCGACGCGGGCGCCTTCGACACGGAACAACAAATTCGGTGCGGGCGTTTTCTGTGCGGAACAACAAATTTGCGTAAAAAATTTAGCATTAAGTGCAAGTTAAAGTTTTTTTCCCAAATGCATTAATTGCCTGCACTCTGCTATTTACCCAAAAACTTTCATTCAACATAAAGTTTCATTTCCCCACAAACTTTCATTTCCCTAGAAATATTTTTCCCTCAAAAACTTTCCACAAAATCCCATCTCAACCATTCATTCCTCAAGATTAAATCCAAGCCGTCTTTCTATCAACCTGTTTGTCCTAGTCAGCTTGTCCTAGTCAGCCCTAGAATTCAAAAACAGTTGTGTTTTAATATATAGATATCCAAATTCTCTTATCCAGTTTCTCATGTCAAAATTCTCTTCTCCAATTTCTCTTGATAATATCACTTTTTTATATAATAGATATCCAAATTCTCTTATCCAATTCTCATGTCCAAATTCCCTTATCCAATTTCTCTTGATAGCATCCCTCTTTTATATAATAGATATCCAAATTCTCTTATCCAGTTCCTCATGTCCAAATTCTCTTCTCCAATTTCTCTTGATAATATCACTCTTTAATATAATAGATATCCAAATTCTCTTATCCAATTCCTCATGTCTAAATTCTCTTATCCAATTTCTATTGATAACATTCCTCTTTTATATAATAGATATCCAAATTTTCTTATCCAATTTCCCGTCCAAATTCTCTTATCCAATTTCTCTTGATAACATCTCTCTTTTATAAAATAGACTAGCCACTACCCGTGCCTATAGGGCACGGTTTTTAATGGCCGAGTCCCCCCCCACAAATTTCGAAGTCCAAATTTATGTTTTTCCCCAAAATTTAATAGCTGAGTCCCCCCAAATTTCAAGTCCCCCAAATTTCAAGTTTTCCCCCAAATTTAAGTTTTTCCCAAAAATTTAATTCCCCCAAAAATTGTCATTGCCACCTATGACAAACTTGCCACGTAGGAAAAAGCATTGTCCCATTAGGATAAGATTCAAAATCTTCAAAGGACTGCAAAAAAATGGTCGGAAGATGGGAGAATAAAAAGTGTGGGAGTGTGTGCGTAGGGACCCCTAGGGGCAAAAATGCAAAAATCGGTGTTGTAAGTGCAAAATTCTCCACCTCCCCTCTTATCCCTCAAAATCTCAACTCTTATATTTTCTTTTATCCAATTCCTCATGTCCAAATTTTCTGATCCAATTTCTCTTGGTAGCATCCATCTTTAATATAATAGATATCCAAATTATCTTATCCAATTTCTCATGTTCAAATTATCTTAACCAATTTCTCTTGATAACATCCCTCTTTAATATATTAGATATCCAAATTATCTTATCCAATTCCTCATGTCCAAATTCTCTTATCCAATTTCTCTTGATAACCCTCTTTTATATAATATATATTCAAATTCTCTTATCCAATTTCCCCTGCCCAAATTCTCTTATCCAATTTCTCTTGATAACATCTCTGTTTTATAAAATAGACTAGCCATTACCCGTGCCTGTAGGGCACGGTTTATTTAATGGTTGAGTTCCCCCCACACAAATTTCGAAGTCCCCCAAATTTATGTTTTTCCCCAAAATTTAAGTCACCCAAAATTGTCATTGCCACCTATGATAAACTTGCCACGTAGGACAAAGCTTTGTCCTAGTAGGATACGATTCAAAATCTTCAAAGGACTGGAAAAAAATGGTCGGAAGGGGGAGAATAAAAGGTGTGGGTAAGTGCGTAGAGCGGGTCCCGGGGCAAAAATGCAAAAATCGGGGTTGTATGTGCAAAATTCTCCACCTCCTCTCTTATCCCTCAAAATCTCATCTCTTATATTTTCTCTTATCTAATTTCTCATGTCTAAATTCTCTTATCTAATTTCTCTTGATAACATCACTCTTTTATATAATGAATATCCAAATTCTCTTAATCCAAATTCTCATGTCCGAATTCTCTTATCCAATTTCTTTTGATAACATTCCTCTTTTATATAATAGATATTCAAATTCTCTTAATCCAATTTCTAATGTCCGAATTCTCTTATCCAATTACTCATGTCCAAATTCTCTTATCCAATTTCTCTTGATAACATCCCTCTTTTATATAATAAATATCCAACTTCTTTTATCATATTTCTCTTGAAAACATCCCTCTTTTATATAATAGATATCCAAATTCTCTTATCCAATATCTCGTGTCCAAATTCTCTTATCCAATTACTCATGTCCAAATTCTCTTCTCCAATTTCTCTTGATAACATCCCTCTTTTATATAATAGATATCCAAATTCTCTTATCCAATTTATCATGTCCGAATTCTCTTATCCGATTTCTCTTGATAACATCCCTCTTTTATATAATAGATATCAAAATTCTCTTATCCAATTTCTCATGTCCAAAATTCTCTTAACCAATTACTCATGTCCAAATTCTCTTATCCAATTTCTCTAGATATCATCCCTCTTTTATATAATAGATATCCAACTTCTTTTATCAGATTTCTCTTGAAAACATCTCTTTTATATAATAGATATCCAAATTCTCTTATCCAATTTCTCATGTCCAAATTCTCTTATCCAATTTTCTCTTGATAACATTCCTCTTTTATATAATAGATATCCAAATTCTTTTATCGGATTTCTCTTGATAACATCTCTCTTTTAAATAATGGATATCCAATTTCTCGTATCCAATTTCTCATGTCCAAATTCTCTTATCCAAATTCTCTTGATAACATTCCTCTTTTATATAATAGATATCCAATTTCTCGTATCCAATTTCTCATGTCCAAATTCTCTTATCCAATTCCTCTTGATAACATCCTTCTTTTCTATAATAGATATCCAAATTATCTTATCCGATTTCTCTTGATAACATCCCTCTTTTATATAATGGATATCCAAATTCTCTTATCCAGTTTCTCATGTCCAAATTCCCTTATCCAAATTCTCTTGATAACATCCCTCTTTTATATAATGGATATCCGAATTCTCTTATCCAGTTTCTCATGTCAAAATTCTCTTATCCAATTTCTTATCTCCAAATTCTCTTATCCAAATTCTCTTGATAACATCCCTCTTTTATATAATAGATATCCAAATTCTCTTATCCAGTTCCTCATGTCCATACTCTCTTATCCCATTTCTCTTAATAACATCCCACTTTTATATAATAGATATCCAAATTCTCTTATCCAGTTCCTCATGTCCAAATTTTCTTATCCAATTTCTCTTGATAACATCCCTCTTTTATATAATAGATATCCAAATTCTCTTATCCAATTTCTCTTGATAACATCCCTCTTTTATATAATAGATATCCAAATTCTCTTATCCAATTTCTCTTGATAACATCCCTCTTTTATATAATAGATATCCAAATTCTCTTATCCAGTTTCTCATGTCCAAATTCTTTTATTCAATTTCTCTTGATAACATCCCTCTTTTATATAATAGATACCAAAATTCTCTTATCAGATTTCTCTTGATAACATCCCTATTTAATAGAATAGATATCCAAATTCTCTTATCCAATTTCTCATGATAACATCCCTCTTTTATATAATAGACTAGTCATAACCCGTGCCCGTAGGGCACGGCGAAGGTCGTCTCCCGAGTGCAAAACCGATGAACACTATATTGTCAAAACTCATAACGGTCTTATATCACTAATAAAAGCTCGAAATGAACTATAAACAATGTCAAACACTTGAGGAAATGGCATTTAGCAAGAACCATGAACATACCATCAAGGACCATTGCAGGAACATTTTTTATAAAGAAACATTTTCTGGAATGCATCAAGCGATCAATAACTTACGAATCATTAGATATTATGGTGCAAGATCAGTAAATCCATGCCAAATTTGAGATATGAAATGCTTGAGCATAAGGCCTAGCTAGAGGAATGCTCTGACCTAAAAGTGCTTTAACACGCCAGAAACTATCTGCTACCAAGTCAATAAATTCAAGAACAGACTCCTAAAATTCAATGACCATCAACGTTAACTTGCAAATGCTGTCAATACATGATGAATAATAATTACATAAGAAACTTTACCTGGATTACTGACTGTGGCAAGCTATTAATCTGGCATACTGATGCACCACCATGTCCATGTTTATTTTCATCAAGTTGCAACAGCGTCTCGTAGTCATTCCTAGGATCAGCAGAAATGCATGGTTATGTAACCACTGGTTATTTGTAACTTACGAAACAGAGCAATTTAAAACCTGTAATGAAAAAAAACCCGTTGATGAAATAAAATGCAGCTTGATACTAATTGGGTGTTAATTGAAACCCGTTATGCTAGTTGAAATGCTGTCATAATTAGCATGTTAATTGAAACATGGTAATATACGTTAAAATAAATTTAACCAGAATTTGAAACATGTTAATTGAAATGAGGAGAGGGAGATTTAAAATGAAATTAAAATGAAACCTGTTAATGTCATAAGGAGATGGAGATTTAAAAGCAGTTGAAATGCTATCATAATACATGAGACGAATATGATGAAGGCTATACGGAATTCCTCAGGAAAAAACCCAGAATATATTAACAGGTTTTAATTAACAGGTTTGGATGTTAGTATGAAACTTGTTAATACGAAACAGTAATTTTCTGGGTGTTAATTAAATGGAGACAGTAATTGAAACGTTAATTGAAACTACATGAAACATGTTAGTATGAAATTGATGCGGACTAGGGTTTTGTAGAAGAGATTTGGGGATTTTTATTTGATTGGGGAATAGGGTTACAAGATAACTAGCCAATTTTGGGAGAGTTGGCCCCTCTCCTAGCTTTTGCTAAGGGAAAAGCCTAAACTCTCTTCTAGATCTCCTCGGAGAACTCTAGGAATTGTCAAATGACGGCTATAATTTCGATGCCCTAACGCTAGCCCAAGCCCTCTCTTATATAATGAAGAGGCGTGGTGCGTACAGCCAGTGTTCTAAATAGCGGTCCGCTATCCGCTATATCGGCCGCTATAGCGGAAAAAACACAAGCCCGATACGATATGGGCTACTTCGTAGCGGTTTCCGCTTTTCGAGGGGATAGCGGCCGCTATCCGATATTTCGGCCGATATTGCGGCCAGCAATATCGGCCGATATTTCCAAAAAAAATTCATTTTGTATATGGGTTATGTTAATGGGTTATGGGTCTGATGCACTGAGCCCGAATACCTCCACTTAATCTCCCAGAGCTACGCTCGTATGTGAGAGATTTCAATCAAACGAAAAACCCTAAAATCAGAAACCCCTTCGCCGCGACTGCTCCTCTTCCCCCGTCTGCTCTCGCCTCTCGTGGAATCGATTTCTTCGCCATCTGCTGGAGACTAAGGGAAGTCGGTGGAGCTGCTCTCGAGAAATCAGTTCATCGCCGTTCAGCAGCGCTCGTGGACTTTCCATCTTCCTCTCTCGTGGACTTTCGCCGTCTGATCTCGAGGAAATCAGCTCCTCGTCTGCTGATCGGAGCTGTGCAGATGATATCCTCGCCGGTGGAGCTGTCGGATGCGTGAGCTGATCGACGGTCGGAGTTCGCACAGCGGCACAGGTAATTTTTTCGATTTTGTTTCGTTTTTTCTGCCGTTTTTTGTTTTCTTTTTTTTTTCTGTTTTCGTTTTTTACTATTTTCGTTTTCGTTTTTTCGTTTTTTTATTTTCTTTTTTTACTGCTGAGCTGATTGTAGGAGTTTCGGTTTTTTTTCTATTTTCTTTTTTTTTCTGCTAAGCTGATCGAAGGGCGTGAGCTGATCTAATAGAGCTTCAGGCCATAAGTATACAAGACATATGCATAGAGCTGATCGAATATTGATGATCTAATAGAGCTGATCGAATCACTTGTTTGCTTGCTCAGACGAGTCAGAACTAAGCATCAGATCAACGGAGGACCAGAGGTGAGCATTGTTAATATCAGCAATACTGTTTTCAGGGATTTATAAATTTGTTGAGTTGAGTTACTTCTGTGTTGTATTGAGTGAGAGAAAGAATGAAACTAGATGGGAGAAAAAATTATGAGTACTAATACAGTAATTGCTTTTCATTCACACACATACAAATCATTGCTTTTTTAACGATACTAATACAGTAATACATCATTTATGATACATTTGATTTGCCATAGATATGAAATTATGAATAAACTTGCACGTTGCTTTATTTTTTTGCTGCGCTTGATTTGCTATAGTCCAATTCTTTTGCATGATCATGTCCAATTGTAATTCTCGTTGCTACATGCCTGCAAAAAAATTCAAAGAGAAGTTAGAACACATAAGTAAATACATCGATAAGTTACATTACATGAAAAATACATAATAGAATGTTAAGAATACAAACTTCTATTATCAATGTAGAATTGCATTTTTGACAATATTCAATTACTATTTATTTGTTGCATTGGTGTCTTGTTTTATTTCATTTATCAATATTTTTATGTATTTTTTGTCATATGATTCTTAAGGTATAGGATTTATAGTGTGCAGATGGCGTCATCTGGAGCTTCTAGCAAAAGTGTTCCAAAAGGGGACCCTTGTTGGGCTTATGGCAAGCAAGTGGATAGCCATAATACGTCTAAGATCCAATGCAACTATTGCAATCAAATCGTTAATGGTGGAATTACTCGGTTCAAGGCGCATCTTGCGGGAAGAAGGGGAAATGTGAGGTCATGTGGTAGTGTTCCAGATGATGTGAAGAACAATGTGTTAGAAATTCTTGCCAAGCTTGACAAGGAAAAAGAGCGCAAGGCGACGGGGGTGCAAGCTTTAATGGATGACGTTAACATTTGTGGAGAGGAACATGTCCAAGAGGAACAAGAGAGTGGGACCCGCCAAGAGTCTTCATCACGATCGAGTGTTTTTTCTTCATTTAAGAAGATAGGACCGATGGATAGGTATGCCACTCAAGCTCCAGCAGATTTGGATGTTGCTATGGGAAAGACGAAACAGACTACACTTGATTCGAAGGAGAGAAAGAAGAGGAGGGAGAACACGATCCGATATATTGCGAGGTGGTTCTTCGAAGCCGGAATTTCTTTTAATGCTGCAACACTTGGATCATTTCAGCAAATGTTGCAGGCTGTCGGTCAATTTGGGCCAGGCTTGGAGGCTCCCACTCCTTATGAGCTAGGAGAGATGTGTCTTGAGAAGGAGGTGGAGGAGACAACTGAAAGATTGAAATCTTTCAGAGAGAGCTGTAGCATTCATGGATGCTCCATTATGACCGATGCTTGGTCTGATCGAAAGCAACGGAGTATCATGAACATAGTGGTGCACTGCCCAGCAGGTATTGCTTTCTTTGACTCGGAGGATGTTTCGGCCGAGCGTCATAGCGGTGTGTTTATTCATGCTTTTGTGGATAGGGCTATTGAGAAGCTGGGAGATGATAATGTTGTTCAGATAATTACAGACAATGCATCTAATAATATGGCAGCGGCAAAGATACTGGCAGTGAAGAGGCCAAGAATCTTTTGGACGAGTTGTGCTGCACACACCGTTAATTTGATGCTCGTGGACATCGCTAAAATCAAGCCTATCAGAAGTGCCATTACAATGGGCCGAGATGTCTCTGTTTTCATTTATAGTCACACCATCAGTCTGAGCTTGATGAGAGATTTTACAAAAGGAGACATAGTTAGGCCCGGTGCGACTAGATTTGTCACTGCCTTCTTATCTTTGAGTTCACTGAGAGATAAGAAAAAAGAATTGAAGCAGATGTTTAGTTCTGAACAATGGGAAGTGTGTGAACTTTCCAGCAAGCCTGCAGGAAGAAAGGTAATCAGAATTAAAATTTATTTACATTGATATAGGATTATTTTATCAATTTTTTAATCATAACTGAATTATTAATCCTTGCTTTGTAGGTTCAAGAGATTGTTCTGAGTAACAAGTTTTGGGATAATGTTGATCTGGCTTTAAAGGTTTTCTCCCCTTTGGTGAAAGTTTTGAGGAGAGTGGATGGTGATAAAGTCCCATCGATGGGCTTTGTGTATGGGGATTTACTTGAAATCAAGGTTGAAATTGCATCGGCCCTTGCCCAGAAGGAGAAGATGTATCTTCCAATATGGAAGATAATAGATAAAAGATGGGATGATAAGCTCAAGTCGCCTTTGCATAAAACAGGGTATTACTTGAACCCTTATTACTATTACCCTAATAAGGAATCTATTGAAAAGGGTAATATTTTTGATGGTTTTGTGGAGTGTATGCATATCATGTATGGGAATGACCATGATATTATTGAGAAGATTGGAGAGCAGCTCTATCTCTATCAAAACCAAAAGGGTTCATTTGGTCGTGATTTTGCAAAGAATGCTGCAAAAAATCCAAAAATTAACCCAGGTATAAATACTTTCACTATTTACCAATTTTTTTAAATAAACACATGTTAAGCGATAATTTTTATATTTGTTAATTTGGCAGTCACATGGTGGAGTTTCTATGGGACCGATGCTCCAGAATTGAAACAAATGGCATTGAGGGTCCTTAATTTGGCAACTAGCTCTTCTGGGTGCGAAAGAAACTGGAGCACATTTGAGATGGTAAATAGTAAAATATTTTCATCATATATTTATATTCTAAAACTTTTAATTTCTTGAAAAATAGTCAGTTTATGATAATTTATTTATCTTTTGTAGACGCATACCAAGAAGAGAAATAGACTAAGTCACAGCAAGCTACGTGACTTAGTCTTCGTCAAGTTCAATGCCGAGTTGAAAAATAAACATGAGAATAAAGATAGGGATCCTTTAGCTGCCTATAATGATAATGAAAAGGTCTCCGATTGGTTGGTATCAAAAAATGATGGTGCTTTAGTTTCTGATGGCGATGATGAGGTGTTTCCAGGTGAGCAGTTGACTTGGAGACAAGTTGCCAAAGCCATGGGAGCTAAGCCTAAAAGAAAGAAGAGCTCAAGAACGGTGACATATAAAAGAACAAAGAAAGGAGCATCTTCATCATCCAAAGGAAAGGAACCGGCTATGGAAGAAGAAGAGTTTGAATCATCATCAGAATCTTCATCGGAGGACGAGCTAGATGAGGGCAATGATGATTCTGATCATGGAGATGATTATTGATGACTTTGATGTTTGATAGACTTGGACATGTTTTAAATTTATGGACTGATATTATCTTCTGCCTTTAATATGATTGTTTTTTTTTAACTTTTTATTGTATAACAATTTGAATTAGTTTGTCATTGTAGCAGGTTTGGCCTAATCATATGATTCATATCGTAAATGTTAAATTATTCATGTTTATTGTTTATTAATTTTTAACGCGTGCCTAGTTGTCTACTGATTTTATTATCATATTTTGTAGGTATTTAACTCGCTTAGTTCGTGATCACATAAAGAAATATTCTATCAAGTGGATGGCCGGTATTCACGTTTAATGAGGTAAGTATACTGAAAACGTACTTTTATTTGAGTTTCTATAATTTATATTATCTTAGACACATATATGCTTTTATTTGTCATCATATTTACCTCTGATATGAATGGCACTTTAATACCGATATTTGGCCAATATCTCTGATATTCATGTTTAACGAGAGAAGTATAACCAAAACATACTTTTATTTGAGTTAGTATGGTTTATATCTTATTAGATACATTTATGTGTGCATATGACATCATTTTTAAGCATCTGATATGGCACTCCGATATTTAGTCAATATCCCCGATATATCCCCGATATCCGCAATCCGATATCAAATTTCATAGGCCGATACGCGACCGCTATCCGATATTTAGAACACTGCGTACAGCAACACAAACAACTAATAGTGCATAAAGACATTCTATCCCCAAATCGTCGGTGTGTCCAGCAATCACTCCTTAGTCTTCTTGCGCCTCCTCTCGTAGGTGATAAGCGTATCACTACTCCCCCCCAGGAGTTTCACCTTGTCCTCAAGGTGGAAATCAGGATACTGCTGCAAGATATGATCATAGAGCTCCCACGTTGCCTCAAACTCCGAGAATCCCGACCAACGAATCAGAACTTCCCGTGCTTCTGATGCTCCTGTACGAATGCATGTAACCTCCTCGGGTGCCAAAAGTACCCCCATGTCGACCGTGAGAGTTGTGGGCAATGTAAACGACGCCACGTGATCTCAAATAGCTCGACGTAGCTGTGAGACGTGAAAAACCGGATGGATCCTGGTAGTATGAGGTAGCTTCAACCGATATGCCACCTTGCCGATCCGGGCCTCAACCTCGAAAGGCCCATAATACCTCGCTGCCAGCTTCTCATTGCGCCGGTGGGCCATAGAACGCTGTCTGTAGGGTCGAAGCTTCAGATAGACACGCTCTCCAACGGCGAACTCCACCTCCCTGCGATGTGCATCTGCCTTCTTCTTCATGATTTGCTGTGCTCGCAGTAGGTGGCGCTTCAATTCCTCTAACACTCGGTCACGATCCTCCAACTGCTGCTCTAATCCTGCCACCGGGGTAGATCCACTGCTGTAATGCACTAGGTGGGGCGGATCTCGGCCATACACAATCTGAAACGGTGTCATCCTCGCAGCTGAGTGGTACGAGGTGTTGTACCAGTACTCAGCCCACATCAACCACCCGGCCCACTTCCTAGGTGTCTCTGACGCAAAACACCGGAGGTGTCTCCCCACACTGCGGTTAAGCACCTCCGTCTAGCCGTCCGTCTGTGGGTGGTAAGCCGTGCTCCGTCATAGCGCTGTCCCCTGTAGTCTGAACATCTCCTTCCAAAAAGTGCTCAAAACACCTTATCCCTGTCTGACACAATCGAGCGGCAGCCTGACCACCTCCTTCAAAAAAGTAACTGTCACAGACGCTGCAGTAAATGGATGGCGTAGTGGGATGAAATGGACGTATTTGCTGAGGCGGTCAACCACAACAAATATCGTAGTAAAGCCCTCCGATCGTGGCAACCCCTCCACGAAATCCATCGAGATGTCCTCTCATATCCTCTCCGGTAACTCCAAGGGCTGTAGAAGACCTGCTGGGGATGTCGCCTGATATTTGTGGCGCTGACATATATCACACTCCGAAACCAGCCTCGCAATATCCTTCCTCATACCTGGCCAGTAGAGCTCCCGAGCCATCCTCTGATAAGTCTGGTATCCTCCTGAGTGGCCCCACACGGCGCTGCTGTGGAACTTATGGAAGAGAGTAGGAATGTGACTAGAAGTCCGAGGAATCACCAGCCTCCTCCGGTACAGTAGTAGTCGCTCCTCTAAGGTGTAACCCGGAAAGTCCGTAGATCCCCCAGCGATTGCTTCCCGGATCCGCCGCAGCTCCTCATCGGCCTCAATCTACGCTATCAGGGTGTCGCTCAATCTCCGCTAATGGGCGACACCCCCTCCCTAAGCACAATAGCGTGCTCATGGTCCCTTGACGGTGGAAGACCGCTAGGTGGCTAGAACACCCCCTCAAACCCCTGCAATAGCTGCTCCACCTCCAGCGATACTACCGTCTCTCCCGTGGCCTCGTCCGTCGCCAACCCCTGTAGCTCAATCAAGAACCCCCCCTCCTTCAGCCTGGAGTGTCTTCGCCATAGTCTTGTAGGACACCGACGAACAACACAAACTCGGATCACCCAAAAGTACCACCTTCCTACCGTCCACCTGAAACTCCATCCGCAGCAGCCGCCAGTTGAACTTCGTCTCCCCCAGCGATTGCAGCCACTGCATACCCAAAATCAGGTCGACGTTGTCCAAGGTCAAGGGTAGAAAGTCATCGGTGATCACTACTCCCTGTATGGACACCATCAAGTCACGACAGACGCCCCTACTCTGCTCGACCACACCGGTCCCGAGCATGACTCCAAAGCCCTCCGTCTCCGTCGTCGGTATCCCCTGACTCTCAATCACCCTGGGGGACACGAAATTGTGGGTGGCCCCACTATCTATCAATATCACCACGTCCAGGTCTCAGACCCTACCCGCCAGCTTCATGGTGTGCGCACCCGTGTAAGCCCCGCAATGGAGATAAGCGAGACTTCGACCGCCTCCAATAGTAGAGGTTCGCCGGCCTCCTCGGTCCCTGCCGCTTCTTCTGCCGCCGCCTCCTCCTCCAAGTCCTCAGTGTACACCTCGTATACCTGCAAGGCTTGGTTGCGGCACCTGTGCACAGGGGTAAACTTCTCGTCGCACTTGAAGCATAACCCCTTTGCTCTCCGTTCCCGCATCTCCGCATCTGTCATCCTCTTGTATGGCCCTCCTGGTCTCACATCCCTGGGTCTCCCTCCGCCTGTCGGGGTCCCTCCTGCAGCGCCTGACTGTCCCCCAGGGGCAGCCTGTGGTCGTGAAAACTGTCCCCCAAATGCCCCCTGGCGCGGCGCTCGTCCGCCAACCTATCCTCGACCATCAGCGCTAACTCCATCTGCTCCTCCAGTCCACGCGGTCTGAGAGTGCGAAGCTCAGACCTAATGGTGGGCTTCAATCCATCCATAAAAACCCTTCTAGGGACTCTGCAGGCATCCCCCGCACTCTACTCGTGAGCTCCTCATACTGCTTAATGTAGTCTCGCACAGTCCCCATCTGCCTCAAGGCATGCAGCTGCTCATAAGCTCCCCCGCCTGAGAGCCTCGGAATCGATGTAATAGTGCCTCCTTGAACCCCTCCCAGGTCCTCAGAGGTCTCTGCTGCTCCTTCCATCTCCACCAATTCAGGGCCTCTCCATCCAAACAGAGCGCAACCGCCCTCAGCCTTTCCTCCTCCGTCAGCCTGGCCATCTCAAAATATCTCTCCGCCTTGTAGATACACCCTGTGGCATCACTACCCTCGAAGACAGGCATCTGGAGCTTTCGTATGCGATCATCCGCCCGTGGATCCCTCCCGTCAAAACGACCCACGCGCTGCTGACGATGGTGATCTGCAAATCGGCCTCTCTCCGGCTCCCATCTCCTATCCTCCCTCCTGAACCGCTCATCCTCCTCCTCATACCCCTCCTCATAGTGGCAGAAGTGGTCCTCGTACTCTAGTTCATGCACCTCATCTCTCTGTCGTCCTTCCGGGGCCCAATCATCGTCCTCGTAGTACTCCGGATCTCGCGCACCCCGTGCGCGCCTCTCCCGGGTCCCGTAATCCCCACTGCGATGTGCGGGGGGTCTTCGGAGTCCGCGCGACCCGTCAGAGGCTCGCGCGTGCCCTGGCGGGTCCGCATCCTCTCGGCGCCCCCCTGGGGGGTCGCCCGCCTCCGGCGAACCCCCTGGGGGGTCGCCCGCCTCCGGCGGCCCCGCCAGGGGGTCGCCAGCCCTCGGCGACCCCATCTGGGGCTCGCCCGCCTTCGGCGACCCCCAGGCGGGGTCGCCCTGCTCCCGCGACCCCCCTGCGGGGTCGCCAGTCTCGGCGGCCCCATGGGGGGCTCACCCGCCTCCGGCGAGCCCCCTGGGGGGTCGCCGGCTGTCGGCAACCCCCAGGGGGTTCGCCGCTCGCTTCCTTCGCTGCTGATGTGGGGGTGGGTCTTCCTCGGAGCTCTCTCCTAGGGTTTCGGAGAGGCCCTCTTGCCAGTCGTCATCGTCGAGGTCCAGATCTGGATCTACTCCTTCCAAGATCACCCCTTCATGATCCGAAATCATTGTTGCCTTCCCTTTTCCCCTCAGATCTGATTGGTGATTCAGATCTGAGGAGGCTCCTTCCTTCGAACGCGAGATCTGAGGCGCGGTGATGTTTTGAGTCATGAAATTGACGAGCATCTCCTTCACTTGCTCCAGATCCCCCTTCAAATCTCGCCTGAGTGCCTCCGTGGCCGTGTCGATTTTCATGATGATCTACGCTGCCTCTTTCTTCCTCTCGACGATCTCCGCATCCAACCTCTCCTCCATCGATTTCGTCGTAGCTGATCTTGTGGCGGCCATTGGATCAGGGCTCTGATACCAAATTGATGCGGACTAGGGTTTTGTAGAAGAGATTTGGGGATTTTTATTTGATTGGGGAATAGGGTTACAAGATAACTAGCCAATTTTGGGAGAGTTGGCCCGTCTCCTAGCTTTTGCTAAGGGAAAAGCCTAAACTATCTTCTAGATCTCCTCGGAGAACTCTAGGAATTGTCAAATGACGGCTACAATTTCGATGCCCTAACACTAGCCAACGCCCTCTCTTATATAATGAAGAGGCATGGTGTGTACAGCAACACAAAAACAACTAATAGTGCATAAAGACATTCTATCCCCAAATCGTCGGTGTGTCCAGCAATCACTCCTTAGTCTTCTTGTGCCTCCTCTGATTCCAAGTTGATGCGGACTAGGGTTTTGTAGAAGAGATTTGGGGATTTTTATTTGATTGGGGAATAGGGTCACAAGATAACTAGCCAATTTTGGGAGAGTTGGCCCCTCTCCTAGCTTTTGCTAAGGGAAAAGCCTAAACTCTCTTCTAGATCTCCTCGGAGAACTCTAGGAATTGTCAAATGACGGCTACAATTTCGATGCCTTAACCCTAGCCCACGCCCTCTCTTATATAATGAAGAGACGTGGTGCGTACATCAACACTAAAACAACTAATAGTGCATAAAGACATTCTATCCCCAAATCGTCGGTGTGTCCAGCAATCACTCCTTAGTCTTCTTGCGCCTCCTCTCGTATGTGATAAGCGTATCAGAAATCTGTTATCTGGGTGTTAATGCATAATTATCTGGGTGCTAATAATGGCGAACATGTTGAGAAATGAATGAGACACAAATAATACTCATGTTCTTTATGGGCAAGGACTTACGGGCAAGTAATTTCGAATGATGCAAATAATTACGGGCAAGTAAGAATCACGGGTTATGTAGTAGACATTAGACATTAGAGAAAGGGCACGGGTTATGTAGTAGACAGTAGAAGTAGACATTTGGTTAAAGTATGTTAATTTAATGAGTTGGATTATTTTCACCCATTCACCTGTAATAGAATTCAGTAAATTTTCATCCATTCTAGCACTACAGTATGAATTTAGTGAATTAACGAATAATTTAGTGCTAGGTAACCAGGTAATTTACTAAATAACCCTAGAAATTAACGAAATAGAATACAGGCAATGGTCGGCATAAAATTGTTGTGAAACTAATAATCTGCTTCTTGAATGAAGAAGAGAGTAGCAAATTTTACTTAAGCAAATAAGCAAATTTTACGAATAATTTAGTGCTAGGTTGTACTGATAAGTTACCTAAAGCTTATATGTACGTATCTTGAATCATAAGTTCAAGAGCTGGTCTTACTTATGACATTATTGTGCCCTGTCAAAAGTTCAGAAAGGATTAAATCAAATTTTACAATGGCGAACTTATACTAAAATCATCGTTAAACGGGCTTTACAAAATTTTCAGGCATAACAGAAGGAGATAATGTGAGGTTGCTAATTATTATCAACAGAATAACAATGTGAGATGTTAATATCCTGGCCTCATTTCCCAGATAAGATTAACTTACAGTTAGTTCTTTTTATTAAGCAGATTCCAGAAATTAAATATAAATGGACTATGTATGCATTGATGCTTCTAAGAACCATTGGCTGTCTACTCCTAAATACAGTAACTGTGGGATAAATCGAAAATAAGCATGTCGTCATTGTATGAGCCTGCAATACACATACCACTGAGTTAGGCTATTAGAAAAATACATCTCAAACTCGAACTGCAAGTAGCGTCACCTCGGGTGCTTGTGTGCTTTTTGAAGGACCTTTAACATGGAGAAATGTTCGTAAGGTTGCAGTGGAATTTGTTAAGTGAACCTCAAACATTGTGTTAAGTGGCTCTAGGTTAATGTAAGTGAACCGCTTCTTATGTAGCAAAATTTGTTAAGTAAATTTTCACTTAACAAAAGTAGGGAGTAAAGAATTAGTAATCGAAGAGGTTTTACTTACTCGCCCGGGTGTTAAGTAAATCAAACAAACTAAAGGTTTCACTGGAAGTGAGAATGTAAAGTAGCAAATTCTAAGCTACTTGTAAAATTCTAAGCTTATGACATCCGTACAACCTTAGAAAATTTCGTAGGGGGGTTGGTCCCTATCAGTATTTGAAGAGGAAGGGGGTTTGCTAAAACATAAGCAAATTCTAAGTGGCACAAAAGGGGGTTGCTAAAGGGGGTTTGCTAAAACAATTTTACTTAACTCAATACTAACTCGGCGAATTTAGAAAGCCTGTAAAATTTAGGAAGATAACAACTTTTGAATTTTACTTCAAAAAGATAAGCACCATCATTATCTAGCAAACCCCCTTATTGAGAAGATAAGTATCAATAACTGCACATTGCACAATGCAAGTAAAACGAATTTAGAAAGCCTTAACGAAAATTCTCTTCAGTATCCTCGCTGTTTACGAAAACAAAGTGCACGGCGCCTAGGTTTGCTAAGGTCGTACGGATGTTGTAGCAAACCTCCTTTTGTAAATTCTAAGGGAAGATGAGTGTTGAGTTTTTGATGTTTTAGCAAACCCCCTTTTGTACGGATTATTTGCTTAATGTCATGAGTTTCTGATGTTTTCGCAAACCCCCTTTCTAACTCTAAGTTTTGAGTTTATGATGCTAGCAAATTCTAAAAGAAGCTAAGACATCAATAATTCATAATTGCTAGCAAACCCCCGTACGAAAGTAATAATCTGATGCTAATAATTATCCTAGGTGAAAGTTATAAGCCCACAAGCACCTCAGTATGAATTTAGTGAATTAACGAATAATTTACCCAGGTAGTCATCAGTGAATTCTATTACAGGTGACAGGGAGCAATTGACAGGGAACAATAATGTGTGCATTGGATTATATGTTGTAAGAAAGTACATTTTTTCACAGGTGAATGGGTGAAACGAATGCATTCATACATTGGATTATTTGTTGTATGCATTGGATTATTTTTTTCTAAGTATGAATGCATTCTGACATTCTGACATTCTGACATTACCTCAGAGATTAATCCAATTAAATTTAGGAAACAAGAACGAATGCAATTCATACTTTGTCGAGTTAATCCAATGCATACTTTGTCGAGTTAGAACAATTAATCCAATTCATTCTTTGTCGAGTTAGAAATTACCTCGGAGATCAGGGATTTCTTCATCGGGGATTACCACCGAGATCAGAAATTGATTCCATTGCCAAAAATTGGATGTGAACCCCAGATATCAGAAGTTGGATGTATTAATCTCCTCTCTAATACCAAAAATTGATTCCAACGAACCCACAGAGATCAGAATTAACAGAAGAAATTGAGAGAGAGAGAGAGAGAGGAGATTACAGGCGAACGTCGTGATTTGTGAACATCGCAGAGGAGCCAAGGGATTTCAGTTAGTGGGATGGGAGGTTGAAATTTGAGGGAGATCAGGGATTTCTTCACCGGGGATTACCACAGAGATCAGAAATTGATTCCATTGCCAAAAATTGGATGTGAATCCCAGAGATCAGAAGTTGGATGTATTAATCTCCTCTCTAATGCGAAAAATTGATTCCAACGAAACCACAGAGATCAGAAATTAACAGAAGAAATTGAGAGGGGGTGGAGAGAGAGAGATGAGAGGAGATTACCGGCGAACATCGTGATTTGTGAACATCACAGAGGAGCCAAGTCTTTGGGCGGAAGAAGAAAGGGGGGTTCAGTTAGTGGGATGGGAGGTTGAAGTTTGAGGGAAGGAAGCTGATGAGGGAAGGACGCAGAGAAATGCTTTTAAGTGGGAACTGTTGGGAACGTGATATAACAGTTTTTAAGCAGTTTCTATAACCGTTTGTATCCAAAACGCTGGGCAAATTAGAAGTTGGAAAAAACTGAAACGGCTACTTAATTGTCCTAGTCATATTTTTAATGACACATAGGACAAACCGGTGACACGTAGGACAGAAATGCCACGTAGGACAAAGCTTTGAAATAAGTCCTGAATTGTATAATAGATATCCAAATTCTCTTATACAGTTTCTCATGTCCAAATTCTCTTATCCAATTTCTCTTGATAACATCCCTCTTTTATATAATAGATATCCAAATTCTCTTTATCCAGTTTCTCATGTCCAAATTCTCTTTAACCAATTTCTCTTATTAACATCCATTTTTTATATAATAGACTAGTCATTACCCGTGCCCATAGGGAACAGTTTATTTAATGGCTGAGTTCCCGCCCACAAATTTCAAGTTTTTCCCAAAAATTTAAGCCCCCCAAAATTGTCATTGCCATCTATGATAAACTTGCCACGTAGGACAAAGCTTTGTCCTAGTAGGATAAGAATCAAAATCTTCAAAGAACTGAAAAAAATGGTCGGAAGGGGGAGAATAAAAGGTGTGGGTGTCTGCGTAGGGAGGGTCCCGGGGCAAAAATGCAAAAACCGGAGTTGTATGTGCAAAATTCTCAACCTCCTCTCTTATCCCTCAAAATCTCATCTCTTATATTTTCTCTTATCCAATTTCTCATGTCCAAATTCTCTTATCCAATTTCTCTTGATAACATCCCTCTTTTATATAATAGATATCCAAATTCTCTCTCTTATCAAATTCCTCATGTCCAAATTCTCTTATCCAATTTCTCTTGATAACATCTCTATTTTATATAATAGATATCCAAATTCTCTTATCCAATTTCTCATGTCCAAATTCTCTTACCCAATTTCTCATGTCCAAATTCTCTTATCCAATTTCTCTTGATAACATACCTCTTTTATATAATAGATATCTAAATTC
This sequence comes from Scilla litardierei, assembly GCA_030789695.1. Classification (NCBI taxonomy): domain Eukaryota; kingdom Viridiplantae; phylum Streptophyta; class Magnoliopsida; order Asparagales; family Asparagaceae; genus Scilla; species Scilla litardierei. The sequence continues at coordinate 337,506,120 of CM061133.1, forward strand.
ACTTATCTAATTTCTCATGTCCAAATTCACTTATCCAATTTCTCATGTCCAAATTCTCTTAACCAATTTCTCTTGATAACATCTCTCTTTTATATAATAGATATCAAAATTCTCTTATCCAATTTCTAATGTCCAAATTCTCTTATCCAATTTCTCATGATAACATCCCTCTTTTATATAATAGATATACAATTTCTCATGTCCAAATTCTCTTATCCAATTTCTCATGTCCAAATTCTCTTATCCAATTTCTCATGTCCAAATTGTTTTATCAGATTTCTCTTGATAACATCCCTATTTAATAGAATAGATATCCAAATTCTCTTATCCAATTTCTCATGATAACATCCCTCTTTTATATAATAGATATCCAAATTCTCTTATTCAGTTTCTCATGTCCAAATTCTCTTATCCAATTTCATAACATCCCTATTTAATAGAATAGATATCCAAATTCTCTTATCCAATTTCTCATGATAACATCCCTCTTTTATATAATAGATATCCAAATTCTCTTATTCAGTTTCTCATGTCCAAATTCTCTTATCCAATTTCTCTTGATAACATCTCTCTTTTATATAATAGATATCCAAATTCTCTTTATCCAGTTTCTCATGTCCAAATTTTCTTTATCCAATTTCTTTTGTTAACATCCATTTTTTATATAATAGACTAGTCATTACCCGTGCCCATAGAGAACGGTTTATTTAATGGCCACCCACAAATTTCAAGTTCCCCATAAAATTTCAAGTTTCCCCCCAAATTTAAGTTTTTCCCAAAAATTTAGGTCCCCCAAAATTGGCATTGCCATCTATGATAAACTTGCCACGTAGGACAAAGCTTTGGCCTAGTAGGATAAGATTCAAAATCTTCAAAGGACTGGAAAAAAAAGGTCGGAAGGGGGGAGAATAAAAGGTATGGGTGTGTGCGTAGGGAAGGTCCCGTGGCAAAAATGCAAAAACCGGGGCTGTATGTGCAAAATTCTCCACCTCCTCTCTTATCCCTCAAAATCTCATCTACTATATTTTCTTTTATACAATTTCTCATGTCCGAATTCTCTTATCCAATTTCTCTTGATAACATCCCTCTTTTATATAATGGATATCCAAATTCGCTTAATCCAATTTCTAATGTCCGAATTCTCTTATCCAATTACTCATGTCCAAATTCTCTTATCCAATTTCTCTTGATAACATCCCTCTTTTATATAATAGATATCCAACTTCTTTTATCATATTTCTCTTGAAAACATCCCGATTTTATATAATAGATATCCAAATTCTCTTATCAAATTTCTCATGTCCAAATTCGCTTATCCAATTTTCTCTTGATAACATTCCTCTTTTATATAATAGATATCCAAATTCTTTTATAGGATTTCTCTTGAAAACATCTCACTTTTATATAATGGATATCCAATTTCTCATGTCCAAATTCTCGTATCCAATTTCTCTTGATAACATGCCCCTTTTATATTATAGATATACAAATTCCCTTATCCAATTTCTCATGTCCAAATTCTCTTATCCAATATCTTTTAATAAAATCCTGCTTTTATATAATAGATATCCAAATTCTATTATCCAATTTCTCATGTCCAAATTTCCTTATCCAATTTCTCTTGATAACATCCCTCTTTTATATAACAGATATCCAAATTCTCTTATCCAATTTCTATTGATAAAATCCCACTTTTATATAATAGATATTCAAATTCTCTTATCCAATTCTCATGTCCAAATTCTCTTGATAACATCCCTCTTTTATATAATAGATATCCAAAATCTCGTATATCATGTCCAAATTGTCTTCTCCAATTTCTCTTGATAATATCCCTCTTTTATATAATAGATATCCAAATTCTCTTATCAAGTTTCTCATTTCAAATTCTCTTATCCAATTTCTCTTGATAGCATCCCTCTTTTATATAATAGATATCCAAATTATCTTATCCAGTTTCTCATGTCCAAATTCTCTTATCCAATTTCTCTTGATAACATCCCACTTTTAAATAATTGATATCCAAATTCTCTTATCCAGTTTCTCATGTCCAAATTCTCTTATCCAATTTCTCTTGATAACATCCCTCTTTTATAAAATAGACTAGTCATTACTCGTGCCCGTAGGGCACGGTTTATTTAATGGCTGAATCCACCCCCACACAATTTCAAAGTTATGTTTATGTTTTCCCCAAAATTTAAGTCATCCAAAATTGTCATTGCCACCTATGACAAACTTGCCACGTAGGACAAAGCTTTGTCCAAGTAGAATAAGATTCAAAATCTTCAAATGACTGGAAAAAATGGTCGGAAGATGGAAGAATAAAAAGTGTGGGTATGTGCTTAAAGAGGGTCCAAGGGGAAAATGCAAAAATCGGGGTTGTATGTGCAAAATTCTCCACCTCCTCTCTTATGCCTCAAAATCTCATCTCTTTTATTTTCTGTTATCCAATTCCTCATATCCAAATTCTCTTATCCAATTTTTCTTAATAACATCCCTCTTTTATATAATAGATATCAAAATTATCTTATCCAATTCCTCATGTCCAAATTCTCTTATCCAATTTCTCTTGATAACATCCCTCTTTTATATAATAGATATCCAATTTCTCTTATACAATTTCTCTTGTCCAAATTCGCTTATCCAATTTCTCTTGATAACATCCCCCTTTTATATAATAGACTAGTCATTACCCGTGCCCGTAGGGCACGGTTTATTTAATGGCCGGGTCCCCCCCAACAAATTTCGAAGTCCCCTAAATTTATGTTTTTCCCAAAATTTAAGCCACCCAAAATTGTCATTGCCACCTATGACAAACTTGCCACGTAGGATAAAGCTTTGTCCTTGTAGGATAAGATTCAAAATCTTCAAAGAACTAGAAAAAAATATTCGGAAGATGGGAGAATAAAAAGTGTGGGTATGTGCGTAGGGAGGGTCCAGGAGGAAAAATGAAAAAATCGGAGATGTATGTGCAAAATTCTACACCTACTCCTTATCCCTCAAAATCTCATCTCTTTTATTTTCTTTTATACAATTCCTCATATCCAAATTCTCTTATCCAATTTCTCTTGATAACATCCCTCTTTTATATAATAGATATCCAAATTCTCTTATCCAATTTCTCATGTCAAAATTCATTTATCCAATTTCTCATGTCCAAATTCTCTTATCCAATTTCACTTGATAACATCCCTCTTTAATATAATAAATATCCAAATTTTTTATCCAATTTCTGATGTCCAAATTCGCTTGTCCAATTTCTCTTAATAACTTCCCCCTTTAATATAATAGAAATTCTCCTATCCAATTTCTCATGTCCAAATTCTCTTATCCAATTTCTCTTGATAACATTCCTCTTTTATATAATAGATATCCAAATTCTTTTATCATATTTCTCTTGATAACATCCCTATTTTATAGAATAGATATCCAATTTCTCTTATCCAATTTCTCATGTCCAAATTCTCTTATCCAATTTCTAATGTCCAATTCTTTTGATAACATCCCTCTTTTATATAATAGATATCCAATTTCTGTTATCCAATTTCTCTTGTCCAAATTCTTTAATCCAATTTCTCTTGATAACATCCCTCTTTTATAAAATAGATATCCAAATTCTCTTATCCAATTTCTCATGTCCAAATTCTCTTATCCAATTTCTCTTGATAACATCCTCTTTTATATAATAGAAATTCTCTTATCCAATTTCTCATATCCAAATTCTTTTATCCAATTTCTCTTGATAACATTTCTCTTTAATATAATAGATACCAAAATTCTTTTATCAGATTTCTCTTGATAACATCCACATTTATATAATAAATATCCAAATTCTCTTATCCAATTTTCCATGTCCAAATTCTCTTATTCAATTTCTCTTGATAACATCCCTCTTTTATATAATAGATATCCAAATTCTCTTATCCAATTTCTCTTGATAACATCACTCATTTATATTATAGATATCCAAATTCTCTTATCCAATTTCTCTTGATAACATCCCTATTTAATAGAATAGATATCCAAATTCTCTTATCCAATTTCTCATGAAAACATCTCTCTTTTATATAATAGATATCCAAATTCTCTTATCCAGTTTTTCATGTCCAAATTCTCTTATCCAATTTCTCTTGATAACATCCCTCTTTTATATAATAGATATCCAAATTCTCTTTATCCAGTTTCTCATGTCCAAATTCTCTTTATCCAATTTCTCTTGTTAACATCCTTTTTATATATAATAGACTAGTCAGTACCCATGCCCATAGAGAACGGTTTATTTAATGGCCGAGTCCTCCCCACAAATTTCAAGTTCCTGCAAATTTCAAGTTTTCCCACAAAATTTCAAGTTTCCCCCCAAATTTAAGTTTTTCCCAAAAATTTAAGTCCCTCAAAATTGTCATTGCCATCAATGATAAACTTGCCACGTAGGACACAGCTTTGTCCTAGTAGGATAAGATTCAAAATATTCAAAGGACTGGAAAAAATGGTCGGAAGGGGGGAGAATAAAAGGTGTGGGTGTGTGCGGAGGGGGGATCCGGGGCAAAAATGCAAAAACCAGGGTTGTATGTACAAAATTCTCCACCTCCTCTCTTATCCCTCAAAATCTCATCTCTTATATTTTTTCTTATCCAATTTCTCATGTCTGAATTCTCTTATCTAATTTCTCTCGATAACATCCCTCTTTTATATAATAGATATCCAATTTCTCATGTCCAAATTCTCTTATCCAATTTCTCTTGATAACATCCCTCTTTTATATAATAGATATCCAAATTCTCTTATCCAATATCTCATGTCCGAATTCTCTTATCCAATTTCTCTTGATAACATCCCTCTTTTATATAATAGATATCCAAATTCTCTTATCCAATTTCTCATGACCAAATTCTCTTATCCAGTTTCTCTTGAAAGCATCCCTCTTTTATATAATAGATATCCAACTTCTTTTATCAGATTCTTCTTGAAAGCATCCCTCTTTTATATAATAGATGTCCAAATTCTCTTATCCAATTTCTCATGTCCAAATTCTCTTATCCAATTTTCTCTTGATAAAATTCCTCTTTTATATAATAGATATCCAAATTCTTTTATCGGATTTCTCTTGATAACATATCTCTTTTATATAATGGATATCCAAATTTTCTTATCCAATTTCTCATGTCCAAATTCTCTTATCCAATTTCTCTTGATAACATCCCTCTTTTATATTATAGATAACCAAATTCTCTTATCCAATTTCTCTTGATAACATCCCTCTTTTATATAATAGATATCCAAATTCTCTTATCCAATTTCTCTTGATAACATCCCTCTTTTATATAATAGATATCCAAATTCTCTTATCCAATTCTCAGGTCCAAATTCCCTTACCCAAATTCTCTTGATAACATCCCTCTTTTATATAATAGATATCCAAATTCTTTTATCCAGTTTCTCATGTCCAAATTCACTTCTCCAATTTCTCTTGATAATATCCCTTTTTATATAATAGATATCCAAATCCTCTTATCCAGTTTCTCATGTCCAAATTCTCTTATCCAATTTCTCTTGATAACATCCCTCTTTTATATAATAGATATCCAAATCCTCTTATCCAGTTTCCCATGTTCAAATTCTCTTATCCAATTTCTCTTAATAACATCCCTCGTTTATTTAATAAATATCCAAATTCTCTTATCCAATTCATCATGTCCAAATTCTCTTATCCAATTTCTCTTGATAACATCTCTCTTTTATATAATAGATATCCAATTTCTCATGTCCAAATTCCCTTATCCAATTTTTCTTGATAACATCCCACTTTTATATAATAGAAATCCAAATTCTTTTATCCAATTTCTCATGTCCAAATTCGCTTATCCAATTTCTCTTAATAACATCCCTCTTTTATATAATAGAACTTCTCTTATCAAATTTCTCATGTCCAAATTCTATTATCCAATTTCTCTTGATAACATTCCTTTTTTATATAATAGATATCCAAATTCTTTTATCAGATTTCTCTTCATAACATCCCTATTTTATAGAATAGATATCCAAATTCACTTATCCAATTTCTCATGTCCAAATTCTCTTATCCTATTTCTCTTGATAACATCCCTCTTTTATATAATAGACTAGCCATTACACGTGCCCATAAGGCACGGTTTATTTAATAGCTAAGTCCCCCCACAAATTTCAAGTCCCCCCACAAATTTCAAGTTTTCCCACAAAATTTCATGTTTCCCCGGATTTAAGTTTTTTCCACAAAATTTAAGTCCCCCAAAATTCTCAACCTCCTCTCTTATCCCTCAAAATCTCATCTCTTATATTTTCTCTTATCCAATTTCTCATGACCAAATTCTCTTATCCAATTTCTCTTGATAACATCTCTCCTTTATATAATAGATATCCAAATTCTCTTATCCAATTTCTCTTGATAACGTCCCCCTTTTATATAATAGATATCCAAATTCTCTTTATCCAGTTTCTCATGTTCAAAATCTCTTTATCCAATTTCTCTTGTTAACATACCTTTTTTATATAATAGACTAGTCATTACCCGTGCCCACAGGGCACGGTTTATTTAATGGCTGAGTCCCCCTCAACAAATTTCAAGTTCCCCGAAATGTCAAGTTTTCCCACAAAATTTCAAGTTTCTCCCCCAAATTTAAGTTTTTCCCAAAAATTTAAGCCCCCAAAATTGTCATTGCCATCTATGATAAACTTGCCACGTACGACAAATCTTTGTCCTAGTATGATAAGATTCAAAATCTTCAAATGACTGGAAAAAAATGGTCGGAAGGGGGGAGAATAAAAATTGTGGGTGTGTGCGTAGGGAGGGTCCAAGGGCAAAAATGCAAAAACCGAGGTTGTATATGCAAAATTCTCCACATCCTCTTTTATCCCTCAAAATTCTCCAAATTCTCTTATCCAAATTCTCTTGATAACATCTCTCTTTTATATAATAGATATCCAAATTCTCTTATCCAATTTCTCATGTCCAAATTCTCTTATCCAATTTCTCTTGATAACATCCCGCTTTTATATAATAGACATCCAAATTCTCTTATCCAATTTCTCATGTCCAAATTCTCTTATCCAATTTCACATGCCCAAATTCTCTTATCCAATTTCTCTTGATAACACTCCTCTTTTATATAATAGATATCCAAATTCTCTTATCCAATTTCTCATGTCCAAATTCGCTTATCTAATTTCTCTTGATAACATCACTCTTTTATATAATAGAAATTCTATTATCCAATTTCTCATGTCCAAATTCTCTTATCCAATTTCTCTTAATAACATTTCTCTTTTATATAATAGATATCCAAATTCTTTTATCCAATTTCGCGCGTCCAAATTCTCTTATCCAAATTATCTTGATAACATTCCTCTTTTATATAATAGATATCCAAATTCTCTTATCCAATTTCTCATGTCCAAATTCTCTTATCCAATTTCTCTTGACAACAATCCTCTTTTATATACTAGATAAGCATAAATTTTCATTAACTAGAAAGGAGATCAACTAAGTTAACAAAGGTAATCTTTGTCAGAAATATATGCACTTGTTGAGGGTTTAAAGCTGTGAAACAATTACGGTAATAGATCGATGATTTGTCCACAGAAGAAAGAAGAGGTTCCTATAGCATATCAGAACATGTGTTGGTTCCAAAACATCAATTTAAACCTCCGGCATGGATACACTACCTTTGAACGTCCTATACTAGGGAAAAAAATCATGTTCTTCAACCTCATAATCACATGACTTGGAAAAGCATACTAACTCATTCGGGAGCCTCGACTTGACCCCCAACACATCAATGCTAATGCGCCTTAGTGTGGCCTTTCAACTAACACTCAAACAACCCCCTCACAGCTTGCTAGGGATGTCCCTGCACCCGAGTGTGCTCAGGACCCATGGTACCATTCAATCAGATGTGCCAGATATCCGACACCCAGTGCATGTGCAAACTGGGGTACCCCACCACCCCAAACAGGTACGAACCAGCTTACCACAGTCCTCCTTTGGGAGTGCCCCTGTGGGGTTTTCATGAGGATGCATTGATACCTATTTATAGGTTATATGTTAGTACATGATCCCTTTTTTATGTTTGTGTGCAGATGCACGGGTGCCCCTTTGGGTGTTGTATGACCAACACCACCTTCGCAACAAAACCATATATGGATAGGTCAATTTTTCCAAGGTGTATGCAATAGTTAACCTTTATCCGTTGACAAAATCATCCGCCATTCTAGTATAGTGTGCTATAACAATTATTTACAAACCGTCTGTGACGAGAGGCAAGGGTGCGTAACTTCTCCCATAGGCACCCTAGCATAGGTCCCACGTTCCAGGGTCTTCTTACAGTCTATCTTTTTGTCATGACTCTGACAGTGAGACGTCCCATTATGAAACTTAACCTTTGAGATGTGCAACTCTCATCCCGTCTCTTTTTTCAAGATCACCGTAGGACGAATAAACATGATGCTTTCACCCTCGAGAAGTCTTACGACACCATGGTGGTACGCGACAGTTATTACCACAATGAGAGACGAGCTCCAAGCAACAAGACATAACCCTAGATCTCTCACCAAGCTCACACACTCTCTCAAACAAATGAGAATCCTTGATAACAAAGCACATACAACATGTAGAGCTCCTCAAGGGACCAATCCCATACCTAGCTAGATCACTCCTTAGTAATATAGCTCCAAACTAGGAAAGCAACCCAAGGGACTCAAGATCTACAAGCCAGCGGAAGAAGAACACTCACCATGGATCTCACACGAGAAGAAGCTCTCTTGGTTCTCCAAAACCTAGCTTCATTCTCCTCCAATTTCAGATCCAAGCCCACACTTTCTCCATGAGAATGACGGCGACAGCCCTCAGCAAAAAAGAGAGTAAAAAGAACGACTCTCTGTTCTTTTCTTCTTCTTCTTCTTTTCAGCGCTGGGCTCTCTGGATTTTCCACTGGTTGTCGGTCACAAACACCTTCAGTTTTTGCTTGCAAACAAAGGCATTAAGGCACTCCAACAACCACACTATTGATTGGGTCCATGAAGAGTTGTGCAAATAGGGAGTTTTGCAGCACAGTAATAACACTCTACCTTGCTACAAAATCTCCAGCACTTTTAGCACTACATCATGTATGAACTCACCTTGCCTTGATCATCAAACATGTGAACCTCCATCATGTGCATCGGAAATCGCGCCCTCTGGCGCCTCAATCCTCCGAGAGACATGCCAAGCTCAGAAGACGTCTGAGCCTAGCCTTACGCATCTCCACCTTGTCCATCGCCATGTTGCGATGAAATCATCTGTCTCTGAGGATAACCCTGCGAGCTCAGACTCCATGAACGAACCAAATGACGTCGTGCCAGCGTCCAATAACCCATCTGTCGATCCATGAACATCCCTATCATCACCCCACAGGTCCGCGAGCAAATCATGCTCGCCATGGCCATCATCTATGATAAACACGCCGTCATCCCTGCTGCTCTGCAGACTAACCCCAGCCGGGTCATATCGATACACTGTCTGTATCCACTCTGTCTGCTGATGTATGTCATCAAGACTCGTCATCCACCGGCTCTGCGCTTCAACTGACTGTATCGACGACTCAAGACACGAATACGCACACACAAGCGCCAAACTGTCCGCCGCACCAACATCCAGCCTCTGGAGATCGTCCTCACCTGCCATGCCTTGTGATGAACTCGGTGAAGGTGAGAGATGAGTGCATACTGAAGAAGCTCCACTTGGCTCTGCCTTCTCCCTATATCGATCGAGAACGCACTCGATACGTGGCCTCCTAGCTCTCAGCTCCATGTCCTTAATGGCAACTCCACCTGGGACCACCATCGCAATCTCCACACTGCCGTGGGAGTCTCCACGCTACACCACGCTATCAGATTCCCTGCTCCTCTTCATCTCCACCGGTCTAGCCTCCGAAATATCAGAAGATGCGCCTGATACATCACCCCTAGCCAAACGAGAGTCATATTGCCTGTACACATGCTGTGAAGACTGCTCTATCATGCACAGCGAATGCTCTACCCTGATCCGACGACCGACTGTAACTGACTGCATCGATACGACGACCGACTATCACGCCTCCTCGTAGACCGATGTCCTCTGCACCTCCAACTGAACTGAACCTGGAACTACATCGTGAGATACCTGCTGATCACTGACACTGACCATATCGGATGAACTCTGCACCATGTCTGTCTGCACACGTGTCTGATCATCTGCCTGAGTCTGAATCTGAATCACCTCATCCTCTCTATGGACCGGGCTGTCCTCTGTTCTCTGCACACCGTCATGATTCTGCTCCACCCTAATCACTGCAGACTCGTACATCATAACGTGTCGCCTGACAATCACCTCGTGGGTACTAGGACACCATACCATATACCCTCTTGCACCTCCACCAGCGTATCCGACTAGGACACATTCTAGCATGCACTGTCCTACATCGTCATCGTCCCTCTCGTGTGGCCACACAGGACATCCAAACGTACGCAAGTGCGAGAAGTCAACTACTCTGCCCGTCCATAACTCCTCGGGAATAGAACTACCTGTGGGTAATGACGGTATTCGGTTGCTGAGGTATGCCGCAGTAGCAAGGGTCTCCGCCCATAATTCCCTAAGAAGGCCGGATGGTCTGTGTAACCCCCATGTCTTCTCTACCAACATCCTGATCATGCTGACTGCTACGCCACTGTGAGGGTCTCCATCAAGAATGGTGTATCGGCACGTGATCCCCTCTGACTTGCAAACATCCCGTATCTCAACATCATTGGTACGGATCTCTCCTACGGGTCTATCCATCCGCCTCTCGACTATTCTCCTCCAAAGCCGCACCTTCTCATGGATCTCCTTCTGAGATCCCATAAGAGTAACCATGACTCTCCTCGAGACGTCATCTATGAAGGCTGCGAAGTACATCGCTCCTTCTAGGGAAGGAACTGGACATGGATCCCATACGCCGACGTAGACGCACTCCAAGGACTCCTTGTTGTGTCTGACAATTGTCCCAAAATGCATTTCCCTTGGCCACTCTGCACCACAGTCACTGCAAGACTCAAGCACACGATCACCTCCGAACACATTCCTCCTCTGAAGAATGTCAAGGCTCTGCTCCTCAGCATGTCCCAATCTGAGATACCACAGTCTCGCTGGATCTCCACTCTCGGACTCCACAAAGTAATCTCTTCAGTTTGGGAAGTAACAGTACTGTTTGTATACATTAAGACCATCTTCCAAACTACAGTCAACTAACCCAAACAAATTCTTGTTAACAAAGATTAGGTCATACTTCCCTGCTGGCAAGATTAAACAGTTCACCTAGGCACCTAGCTAGAATAAATATTAATAAAATTTTGAACAGATTTATTCTAATTTAATTCGTGTAGAAAAAAGCCCAAACACCCGGTCTTATTGATATGTAAGCGTTGAATTTAAGAGTCAAGCTTAACATTGATAACTGTTGGTCAACTTTCCCACTCTTAAAAGGGAGAAAACCCTTATTTTCAGAAGCACCCAAAAAATAAATAAATAAATAAATAAAAAGGGAGAAAAGCCTCGTAAGCATCTCAATCATTGAATAGACTATTTGTAAGATACACAACTCATAAGAGTGGTAAGATGTTGATGCTTCCAGGGGGTCAAGGAGAGCACTGCTAGACAACACAAAAATGACAAGACTCTTGTGGTATGTTCCCAGGCTTTATGTAAGATTATTCTAGTGTAGCATCCTAATTTGAACTTACTAGTTTCAAACCACCTTCCTAACCAACTACTAAGCACCTCAAGTCAATTAACCTTCATAATCAAAAATACACTGAAGTCATTTTTCAAGTATGGAGGGATGCATTTTTCCTTGATAAATCATTCAAATCATTTTTCATGTAGATCCACTAGCCTATGAGTACATAACAAATCACACACCTTGGAATTTTTTTAAACGTATTGAAAAGGTCATAAGTTCAAAGCAATGTACAGATTCTCCATTCTAACCCAATAAAATATATGAAAAGGCTGTCAAGCAGAATCCTTAGAGCTATGTAAGTAACTAATTTGATTTATGGATTAAATTCTCTCAATAAAACTTTCCTTTCTTGGTATCAATTTAAGATCCCAGACGTAGCTTGGACATCACTCACCCATTTGCAATGATGTCCTGTTCGTTTAATGAACTGTGCACAAATTCTAAGGTCATTCCAATTCAAGTAACCAGAAAAACGAATCTACTTAGCATATCAACTTGAGATTCTTAAAAGATCTCCTAGCTGAACTTCAATTTGATAGAAATAACAACAATTTAGAATTTAAAACCGTTAATACTTGGGAAAAAGCGTCAATACCTAGAAAAATTAAATAAAGCTTGTACCATTGTGTAAGCACATCCTCAAATGTATCCTTTAACCCATTTTGTTATGCCCTAAGCTATATGAAACAGAAATTGGGACATGAAAGGTTACTATACACTTTAGTCGCATTGATGGAACTAGGATTACATAAAAGTCATGACTTGACAATAGTTGTGCCATAATTGCTTGACTGTGTGAAACCCAGTCTTTTAGCAGTTAAAGCATGCCAAAAGTCCAGTTGATAGTATTTCCTTTAAATTTGTTAGAATATAATATTGTATGTAGTGTTTTCTACTAAATTACGATACCACTATAAATAATAAAGTATTTGAGTAAGAGAGGTTGTCTAACTCTCTAAAACAACTCTCTTAAAATACCTACTGTCTGATTTCATCAAGCATCATAGCCAAACCCCAAACTTAATCATAAATTAGATTAGCCTGATCCTGACCCTAATGCTTGTTGAATGTTCACGAATACTGGAAATAAACAGCTTGATGATGTCTAGTTCTTGCAACAACTTGACCCCATTATTTGTTTTTCAGTATGAACAGTGATCGCAAAACTCAAAAGGAAATCACAACGCCCATACATTATGTACAATATTCTTGCTAACGCAGACAAACAGCCATGGTTTCTCATCTATCCAACTCCGCCCATGGTTTCTCATGATGCATTTTGAAATTTTATGTTAAATTATTATATGATGATCATTGATATCAACACATTGTAAAATAAACACAAAATTCATTTTAGTCTAACGTTTTGGCAAATCAACACATAATTCATTTTTAGTCTAATGGTTTGGTTATAATTTTGATATTTCACTTGTTGCCTTTTATGTCTATTAAGAACTATTTATTGCAAGCAAGTAGAGCTTCCTTATGATTCTAAGTAGTTAGGTATGCATATACAACATCTTTACATGTACTTTTAACAAAAAGTGTTCTGTATTTGATGAAATTAACAAATTTCCATATTTGAATGCTATCTTTTTATTCCCCAAAATCTCCTACGTCATTATGTTAATATATATATAGTGATAAGCATACGTCTAGGTTACCTATTAGTGCCAGAAGTCACCATCCCCCGCCCCCAAAAAGAACCATGTAATTTCTGGCTCTGCTGCTGATAATAAGTGACAGCAGCTTTAAAACTGCAATCATGTCACCATATCAGGTAGCAGAACCTTCTTCAATCGGAGTTGCATGCAAGAGTTAATACTGGGAATATACCCGAAACCCCCTAAGATGTGCCCCAAAATTATATAATCTTAGATTCCCAGTTTTTTTTTTGCTTTTTTTGTTTTTTTTTGTTTTTTTCGTTTGGGGGTGTGAAGAAGAAGTGATCCTCCATGAAATCCCCGTAAATCTACGTTGCACCCTAACTTTGCACCAAAGAACACCAAAATTTGATTTCTAAAGAGCCAAATTCAGGTTCAAGTAAAACAAAATCGATTCCACAAAATAATATCACGCTAATTACGATTGCTCGCACGCGATTAAATCGTTGAACATACTGCTCTCAATCGATGAATACGAAAAAATTTACAAAATTTAACAAAAAGAGGAAGTGAGATAGAACCACTGACCTGATCTTTCCAGGGCGAAACGCGAACCAATTGTAGCGGCCGGAAAATCTGCCGTCGATCTGCTCCATTAGCGCCGCCTGCGAGATCGAAGGCGGCAAGTGTCGAATAACGACTTTCGTCCTGTTCAGCGGATCCTTCATCTTTACAGGAAAACAAGCCCACACAAATAATGCTGCAAAAGAGAAACGAAAGCCCAAAAAAACAAACAAACAAACCTGCTTGGCTCCGATTGGAGGACATGTGACATTGGGCCCCACACATTACTTGGATTCCGTTGTATTCCTAGCCTTTTGCAGTGAAAACGAAATGGGTATGCGAATCCCACTCACATGACACCTCAGCTTTTAATCCCACAGCAACATTTAGTTAAAAGAACAGACAAACAAATTCCTCCGTACGAATCCTATAAACAGTATATGAACAGTGCCGAAATCAGAATTCTCCTCCAACTATCGGAGAAAAGAACAGGCCCTTAGCATATCAACTTGAGATTCTTAAAAACTGTTAAGAATCTCAATTTGATAGAAATAACAACAATTTAGAATTTAAAACTGTTAATACTTGGAAAAAAGCATCAATACCTAGAAAAATTAAATAAAGCTTGTACCATTGTGTAAGCACATCCTCAAATGTATCCTTTAACCCATTTTGTTATGCCCTAAGCTATATGAAACAGAAATTGGGACATGAAAGGTTACTATGCACTTTAGTCGCATTGATGGAACTAGGATTACATAAAAGTCATGACTTGACAATAGTTGTGCCATAATTGCTTGACTGTGAAACCCAGTCTTTTAGCAGTTAAAGCATGCCAAAAGTCCAGCTGATAGTATTTCCTTTAAATTTGTTAGAATATAATATTGTATGTGGTGTTTTCTACTAAATTAAGCTACCACTATAAATAATAAAATATTTGAGCAAGAGAGGTTGATTAACTCTCTAAAACAACTCTCATAAAATACCTAATGCCTGATTTCATCACGGAATCATAGCCTAACCCCAAACTTAATCATAAATTAGATTAGCCTGATCCTAACCCTACTACCATTATTACTCATTTTTTCATTCAATCACATCAGGTCAAGTGTATCGCATTGATTGTTTATGTGGATGACATAGTGACAGTGATTACTCGACATGGTAATGAGTGGATCATATCATTGAAGGCATAATCGCAAAGACACTTCCAAACAAAAGATCTTGGTCTATTGTATTACATTCTTGGTTTAAAGATAGCTAGATCATGAGAATGGATTGTGTTATCACAAAAAAATTTATTGGATATGCTTGCACAGACTGCTATCTAGATGTTATTTAGTCTGCGTTCGTATGCATCCGAGCTCAAAGTTGCTGTCGGATCAGGAAAAGCCACTAGATGTCCCTAGGTGGTAAATGATGCCTGAAAATTGAACATTTCACTGTGATTCGACCAGATATCACATATCCAGTGAGTGTAGTTAACCTATTCATGTCGGCTCGGATACCATAAAGAAAATAATGATGGGATGTTTTAGAAGAAAGCTTCGAGGGAGATAATCAAAATTTGTCAACTGGATACTTTATTATACATAATGGTATCATAATTCGGTTTTACAAAAAAAAATATCCTATATAATATTATATTCTAACAAATTTAATTCGATTGTAACTGATGGTTAAGAGAAAAAGATAACAGATGCATGCTTGGATTAGACTTGCTGACTTGAATTTGGCTTGCTAGCTAACTATTGTAAATAGATAATATAGACTTCTTCCGCATTGAAAGTCTCAAACAGCATAGTACATGAAGTCACATCAATAACACAATAACAGTAACAGAAATCTTTATAGCAAAACGTTCAAGTAGCTCTGCTAACTGTATTTCATCATGCAACTCTGGTAAGAATCATATCCTCAGCTAAATTACTGACTATGGTATCCATCCTAACAGCCCCAGTCCAGTGTTCATTCACATTCACCGGTATGCTGCTAGCCTTCATTGCACCATTAACAATGATAAGGCCACTGCTGGTTGGTGCCCTTATTGGTCTCCTAAAAAACCCTTCCCTCGTTTTGTCCTTAATTGAAGCTAACCTTTTTCTATTATCAATGCACCCATTTTGTATCCTGGCACGCAACATTTCCCACATTTCCATCTCAAAATTCATGCTAGACTCAGGCAGTCATGTTCTTGTCATATTGTTCTTAATTTTCCAGTATTCTGAGCATGAAACATGGCTGGTCAAACATCCATCCTATAAAAATTTTCCAAGAATCTTGATAATCGCATATTGCTCCAGAAGCACTTCTCTATTTTGGCAGAATCGCTTTGATTGACTGATACTAAATAGAAAAAAGGTTTCTTTTAGGACCTTCTTGGCCATCAGCATATCAGCAGATACGCTTGCTATAGATATTCTTTTCGTCACCATTTTAGATAGAATCTTCAGAGGACGGCCAGAAAAAGAAAAGGGGAAGATTCTTACCTGAAAAGAAACGGGATCATAAATTTCTTTGCCCTCAGCAACTTTATTAATTTAGTACGAACTCCAATCAACAGATCGTATATCAGCAGATACGCTTCCTATAGATATTCTTTTCGTCACCATTTTAGATAGAATCTTCAGAGGACGGCCAGAAAAAGAGAAGGGGAAGATTCTTACCTGAAAAGAAACGGGATCATAAATTTCTTTGCCCTCATCAACTTTATTAATTTAGTACGAACTCCAATCAACAGATCGTATATCAGCAGATATGCTTCCTATAGATATTCTTTTCGTCACCATTTTAGATAGAATCTTCAGAAGACTGCCAGAAAAAGAGAAGGGGAAGATTCTTACCTGAAAAAGAAACGGGATCATAAAACCCTAATTCTGCGTTATCCTCAACCCCAGAATCTCCCGATCTCAAATCCGACCTTTACCGCTAATCAACTGCAGATACAAACTTTAATACCAAGACGGAATTGAAAAGAAAACCCTAAATACAGGTCAAAATCTTGATCCGCTCTCAAATCGGACCTTCGCTCTAATTGAAATGAAAGAAGAACCGAAAGGAAAACCCTAAATCAATTCGCGATACAAATTTGGTAATGAGAAAAAAGAATTGGAAAGAAAACCCTAAATCTGAAACTGAAATCAAATAGCTAATCGTTGTTTGCTTCCAAATCTCGAAGCCCTATTCGAAGAAGAAGCCCTAGACGAAAAAATTAGAGAGAGAAAGAGAGCGAAGGATGTTGAATTTTGAAGCGAGAGTAAGAGGGAATGCGTCGAATTTATAAAAGATGATGCTTGCGTTCGGACAACGCGACGCGGGAGAAACGCGAGTTTGGGTACCAGTTGGCCTACGCTGCATCGGTTAACCCGAACCATGCGGATCCCGATTCAATGAACCCGATCCTGCGCTTAAAAATAGGGGTGGCAATTCCACCGGCCCGGTCTTATAGAGACGAACCGACCCCGCCCGATCTTATAGAGACGAACTGACACGGCCCGGCCCGGCGTTGTTCGATAAGAGTTCGGGTTATTGAGGGACGGTACGAACACGGCTTGATACTAAAATCGGACCGACTGGCCCAGCCCGATAAGACCGTTGAAATTCCAAGCGTCCATTGAAAAATTCAAGAGACAATCCGATTGTGTTTGGATTGTATGACCAATATGAGGATATTCCAATCTTCCAGCTAAAAGCTTATGAATTCAAATGAGGCAACTGCAAGCATACATAAGACATTGCATAAAGAAAGAAAAATAAAAAGATCCAATGCTCACTTGTCTTGAGAACAACCTTAGAATCATGTTCTCATGGGCAACTAAAAAATTTGGATACAAAATGAGGGGGAAAACCCCAAATCAGAACATCATAGGAATAATGTGGGGACAGAGAAGATTTTAGGTCTTCATAGAGAAAATTAAAGGAACCCAAATGAGAAAATCATATGGACAACTATCGTCATGAAAATTGTATGAAAATTTAATGCTTGAAATCTGCAACTAAAAGTTATGGCTACTGGATAGTTCTTGAATCTAAGCAGTTAGAAAGTGAGATAACACGTAAAAATCAAATGAACCAATTGGGCGCATAAAAATAAAAAAACATAGAAAACACCCCTTAAATTTAATAAAAATATTAGCGAAAATAATTCCCTGAGGATTATGTGGCTTTGAAGGAGGCAGTGCACCTCAAAAGACCATGCTTTAAGAGATAAATGAAAGAAAAAAGAAAAAATTAATTAATTATTAACACATATCTGTAGGGGGCATTGCCGAGTCAAAGAATCTTTTTTATAGCCATGGAATTCAAGCAAAGAAGTGTATTCTTCTTGGAAAATAAGCAGCAAATGTTTACTTATCAACTCTGTACTTTATCGAGCCAGGCCGCCAATGGGCTAGATAGCTTGGTCCGAGCCCAGCACGATGAAGAATCAGGCCGGGTCGGGCGCGCCCAATATAGATTTTGGGCCACAATTGACAGTCCAGATATGGTCTTATCTTACTGGGCCAGTGCTAGGCTATCGGGTCGGGCCAAAAATTGTCACCTCTACTTAATGAGTGGGTATGCCATAGGATTGTAAATGATACTTAAGATTCTGAAACCCTATCCAATGGTCTTAACACCTTTTCAGTTTGGACCTTGAATTTTGAACCCGAATCCTTAGATGATGACATGATTTTTCCAAACTTGAAAATCCAATAACAAAAACCTAATAGCTAACAAATAATAAATTGACACTTAAAAACATGAAGCTAAATGATGTGGTGTGCAAGTGGATCTGAACGACTCCTTTCCACCTTTACGTGAGTTAGTGGATCTTAAACGACTCCTTCCAACTTCACGTGCGTAAGTGGTGTTGGGATCATGTATATGGCAGATAAACACTAGAATGGGATGTTAGTGTTTTCAAAAATAATGCCAATAAAAAATTAAATTCCTTTAACTATGCCTAAGTCCCCTAAGAGAGTTACCTTCTTATGTACTTAATCAACTAACTAACTACTTGCAATGGAGAGATGTGCATAGTGGAAATTAAACACAAGTGCAAGTAATATAAAATGAGAAATGAGAGACAATAATCACAATACAAACACAATGAATTTATCCTAGTTAACCCTTGCGTGGGCTAAGTCCAGTCCTCAACCTCGTTGAGATTTTTTGTTGAGTATTAGATTCCCCGATTTGGTTTTGATGATGAGCAGACATAATTAATAGTGATTAATTCCTTGTTTTGTAGTAAATGAAATCATCGTCAATACAATTCAAGGAATATCAAATGCGACGATAGCTTGAGTCAATGATGCAAGGAAATCAGATGATGAACTTAAGGAAATCAAGTGGAAGTATTCAAGGCATTCAATAGGAAGTGAAGGAGATTAATATATAATTGTTTTATTTCTTCATTTCCTTATTGAATTAGAATGTTAGGCCTTGAATAGACTTAATAAATTCACTTTCATGACACACACACACACACACACACACACACACACACCCCCCCCATCATAGTTTATTCATCATTTGAATCTCATAGAGCTAGAACTTATAAAACCTCGAAATAGAGTTTTTCAGCCTCCCCTGACGACTGGTGCTTGAATCCTAGACGTCTGGTGTACATGCATTTTACAATGGCTGAAACCTAAGCCAGACTAGACGTCTGTACCAGACATATGCACAGTGAGTCAGACGACTGGTTAAAGAACTCTAGACGTCGGGCCATTCGTGAGCTAAAACTTCAGTAGCTCGGTCTCCACAATCAGACTGATCTGACGTTTGATGTTCTCATCCCAGACGTCTACAAAGTGAGACAGACGTCTGGGCGATGAACTCAAGACGTATGGCTCTTGAAGTCAAAATAATTACATTAACTCAATTTCTACAGTCTGACTGATCTGACGTCTGAAGTTATCATCCCAAATGTCTTCATAGTGAGTCAGACTCCTGGATATTGAACTCCACACGTCTTGCGCTTGATGACCAAAATTCCATGGTTATTCCCCAAGCTAAATGATCAGGCGTCTAAAGATTTACATCCAGACGTCTGCACAATGGCATAGATGAATGGGTGTTGACCTCCAGACGTCTGTCCATTATCGACTGTCATTTCCAGTAACTCAGATCATGAACCCATTCTGATCAGGCATCTGAAGCTATGGACCCCGAATCTGCATAGCATCCCAGACGTCTGGAAAGCCTTCTTCAGTACTATAGAACTAGCCATTTGACAACATTAATTATCGTGTCAGTCTGGACTCTAGGCGACTGGTTAGTCTAGTCCAGTTGACTGGTGACTATGATTTATGCCTGTTAATAGCTGTTTATAGTATTAATTACTGGAGATCTGTGCTGGATTGTGGTGCAATTCTTAAGCTTTATAAATAGGGTTTGTTGGCATTTATTTCAAAACTCTAGGAACATTTAGAAAATAATTCTTCATATTGAATAGCATTCAAAGCTCTAACAAGCTCCCAAGCTTACAACTTCTACACTTGTCTCCCAAAGCATTCAAGGCACACAAAGATGATCTTCATCCTAACTTTGTTCCTCATTTTGAGACATAGTAAGTGCTCATACTCTCATCATTTAGAGCACATCACACACACCTCTTTGCCTCATCTTATTAAGTCATTATTCAAGGGATATGTTGTGTAATTGATTTCATATTAAAGTGTTTCAATTCTATTCTCTTTACTTTGTTGAGATTACTCTCGGTTTGTAAGAATGGACCATTCCCGGGTTGTAGGAAGTGGTGATAAAGGTTGTATTGGATTTACACTTGTCGGTATTTGGCAATTGGAATATTAATGGATACTAATCACTAGCAAAATTTGCTAGTGGGTTGCTAGAGAAGGATTCCATGGAGTCAGGAATTGACTCAGGGGAATCCGAACCAGGGTACATAATCTGTTTGCATTTGCAATTTCTGTGTTGTTATCACACTTTTTGTTTGGCACATTTAGTTTCATTTGGGATTTTAATTAGGCATAAATTCTTTTTTTATTATCATAAAACACTATTCAACCACCTCAAGTGTTTTTTACATAGTTTCAGGTCCTACAATTGGTATCAGAGAGAGGTATTCACTATGGAAACTAACTACGACAACAACAATCGTGATAGCGCTTCATCCATTGCCAAAGGCCAATCCACCATTCGGCATCATCTATTCAACGGATCTAATTTTGGCTATTGGAAGGCTCGAATGATGATCTTTCTCAAAAGTATATCACTATGGAGAATAGTGGAGAAAGAGTACACCGAACCCCTAGAAGAAGACTTCAATAAGTAGACCCCCGTTCAAGCGACCACGAAGGCAAACAATGCAAAAGAAATAAACTCACTTATTTATGCATTTATGGCATCAGAGTTCAACAAGGTGTCGAACTGCACGTCCGCATACCAAATTTGGAACCACCTCCTAGGCACACATGAAGGGACCATTCAGGTGAAATTATCCCAACTCCATGTTTGTGTACAAGTTTTGAGATGTTTCAAATGCAGGATCAAGAAAAAACTTCAAGCATGTATGCAAGATTCATAGACATTGTGAATGACTTGGAAGCACTTGGGAAGACATACACCAAAGTAGAAAAAGTTCGGAAGCTCGTCATAACCGTCACTTTAGAATAGGAGAAGAAGACCATGGACATTAAAGAAGGCAATGACATGTCCACATATACCGTGGAAAACTTCATTGGAAACCTCATGGCTTATGAGGTTAGGAAGGAAGACTAAGAGCAACGGGATGCTCAAAAGGGGTCTAGCCGAACCAAAGAAGAAAGCGATTGCTTTCATGGCCACATCGGACAATGAAGAATCCAATAATGAGATGGATTTGGAGTCCAAGGCTTTCATGGCTCGAAAGTTCTAACTGTTCTTCCGGAAAGGTAATTTAAACCCTAATAATAAATTCGATTCTACTAACAATTCATCTTTGTGTTATAAACATAACAAGCCGGTGCACGTTAACAAGGATTGCCTCATGCTTACAAATAAGGAGATATGGAAGGCTCCCAAGTACAAGAAGGGAGATAGGTACAAAGAGAACAAGAAGAAGAAGGTCTTGGTAAGAACATGTGAAGACTCTAGCGAAGATTTAAGTAGCGATGACTCGGATGAGTAAAAGGGAGAGGTTGCACACATGTGCTTCATTGCGCAAGGAGACTCTCCAAGGGACTTGTCAAGTGAGAGTGATAGTGACATGCATGAGATAACCATGGATGCCCTTAGATTAGCAAATAAACAACTATTTGATAAATATCAAAAGTTATTCAACTCGTATATGTTTGTTAAGGACAAACTTGCTAGTATTGCTACTTCATCCAAGTTTATCACTATGCATGTTGATGCCACACATGACACACTTGTCAAGGTGAAAGCCACTTTGATTTCTCAAAATGATTCCTTGAGAAATAATGTTATTTCACTCAAATCTCAATTGGACGGAGTCCAAATCGTTGAGTGTGATGACGATGAGATTGAAACACTTCGATCTCAAAACACACTTTTGGAAAATGAGAATTTAACTCTCAAGTGTATCCACCTTGGATAGTAATATCTCTTCACTCACAAAGAGATATGAGCTTATGTCTGCCAATGTTGATAGATTCAACAAAGGCAAGGACAACTTGAACACTTTGCTTGAAACCCAACTTTTCACAAATCACCGCGATGGACTTGGTTACTCAAAAGAAAGGGCTACTGACTACCGCACATCATAAAGTTGAGCAACTATAGAATTTATGAGGCCATCCTCCAGCGTATCCACAAGTGGAGCCTAAACCCCCTTGAGTAGTTTCTCTACCAAAACAAGCTCCATTCCTACATCACCCTTATTGGGAAAGAACCCCACTAAGGGTGGACCTCCAAAGAAGGTCATGCGTATATGTACACTAACATTCAAACACATAGGAGAGAACCTACACATCAAACTCCTACATATGAGAAATTTTATGCACCACATTCTAGTGCACACGCTAATACACATGTGAGACATCCATGGGTTCGCACTCACCCACATGCAAATGCTTATGCATATCCACTGCACACATATATGCATAATCACTCACATGGTCGTCTACATATTCCACAGGCTTCTTATGCTTCACATTCCTACACATGCACAAAACCCGAATGTGAACTCACATATGTATGCTCATAATGCATGCACATCTCGTGCAAGATCACATACTATTAATCATGCACACCCACATTATTACTACCCACATGCACCACACCATGGGTATGAACAAATACAATCACCGCATACTCACCATCATGCTTATGTTCACCTAAATGCCTACATGATGCATGCTCCTCATAAAAAAACCCCTCAAATGCATGCACACTTTAGGCATACGACTTCCAAATGTAACTTAATTTGGGGTTTTAAGAACACTAGCACATATGCTAAAATAATGTATATGCAATCTTATTTTAAGGATGTAGTGAATAATGTAAACTATGTTGGGAAGCCTAAGTCCACTTGGACCTGGTTTTCAAAGGGCTAATCCCCTTGGACCCAGCATATTTGGGTACCATGTGCTTATGGTATATTCTATAGGTACCCAAGAAGGGGGAAAAGAGCAATAAAGGGAAAGATTGCTCCAAATGCAATAAGAAAGCATGGATACTCGATAGCGTGTTCCAAATGTAATAAGAAAGCATGGATACTCAATAGCGGGTATTCCAACCATATGACCGAAGACCCAAGCTTGCTCTCCGAAATCTTCCGCATCAAGAATGGCAGATCGGTCGCCTAAGGATGAAATGAAAAGGGTTCCATCATAGGTACTGAAAAAGTCGGTAATCCATCTAAACCCATAATAGATAATGTTTATTTAGTTGATGGGTTAAATTATAATCTTATTTCCATTAGTCAAATTTGTGACAAGGGTTACAAAGTTAATTTTGGTGATGTGTTATGTAGTATGTATGATTGTAATAATAGAAATATTTTGTTTAGTGTCACACACCATAAAGACATTTATGTGTTGGATATGCCACATACACAAAACCGATGCTTGGTTGCACAGTCAATGAGCAACTTATATGGCACCGACGCTATACTCATGTACACTTTAAACATCCTTTCAAACTATCAAAGCACAATCTAGTTAGAGGTTTTCCAAAACTTTCTTTTAATACGAAAACGTTTTTGTGATTCATGCCCACATGGAAAGCTTCATAAATCGTCATTTAAGCTTAAGAATGTAACCTCTATTATTAGGCCAATAGAGCTTTTACATCTAGACTTATTTAGGCATGCTAGAGTTGCATCTTTAGGAAATGCCTTTTATGGACTTGTTATAGTGGATGACTTCACTAGTTTTACTTGGGTTTGTTGGATATGGATGACGTTTGTACACCCTTGTAGGGGATGTACGAGGGAACACGGACCTCGAACGTCGCACACACAAAGTCGTGTGCAAAGGGAATCTGTTCCCTTGCGGAGAGGATCTTTAGATTAATGGGAAAGTCGCATTATATGTGCATAAGTGCATGCAACATATGGCTAATAAAGGGGTAATATCTTAAGCTTATGTTGTACCATGCATATGGTACAACTTAAGCTTATAATGTGCCATGTATGATGGTACACCTTAGTTAAATTGTTCCAAAGGAACAATTACTCCTAAAATAACTACCTTGGGGGCTATAAATAAGACCCCAGGGTTAGCCATTTCCTTACACTTTTGCATGGTATTCTTGCCTTGCATTTCATTCTAGCGAAGCTCTGCCGAAATCCTTCTTCTCTCTTTATCCAAATTCTTAATCTAAAAGTAGAGATTTAGATTGTGGATTTAGTAGCCTTACTCCGTTCGTGAGAAGACTCGATCCGTCGTGACGAATCCGAAGGCGAAGTTCCGTGACTACCGTGCCGCATACGCAAGCGTAAGTCTCAACTTCATTTATTGATCCTAACTCTGTTTTGACAGGATCCTACAGGGTTAGCTTCTTACATAGTAAAAATGAGGCACTTGACAAATTTATTATTTTCTCTAAGAAAGTTCAAAAGATCCAAGACACACCCACTGTCACCATTCGTAGTGAACATGGAGATGAATTTGATAATGAACTATTCTCTAAATTTTGTGATGAATACGGGATAACTCACACTTTTCCTTCCCTCGTGCTCAATGGCGGAGCCAGGAATTCAGTGAAGGGGGCCGGAGGCACCCACGTCAGAGTCGGCCGCGCCGACGCCCACTAAATTCTTTTACGCTGATTTGTTGTTCCACGACGAAGGCACCCTCGCCGAATTTGTTGTTCTACGCGAATTTATTTTTATGTGAGGTTATAATTTGTTTTTGTTTTTGTTTTTTCTCCTAAAAACATGAGTTGGATGGGATTCAAGTCAGCTATCCAATTAAAAGTATAGGCAGCCTATCCCCTAGGAATGGACTGGTGAGTGAATGAATGTATAAAAAAATTTATTGGTTTTTTGCCCGACAACTAACCCAATTGAATGCTCTATGCGGCTACCCCATTCCGTGCGATTCTACGAAGTGCTGAGAGACGGATTGAGGAGATTGGTGTATAAATTTTTTTTTGTGGTGTATAATTTTTTTTTGAATTTGAAGGAGATGGGGGGAGGGGCAGCTGCCCCCCTTGTCCATATGTGGCTTCGCCACTGTTTATAATGTTGAGTATTGGACTTCTCCCTACTTGGTGTTAATGATGAGAAAATATAAATACTTGTGTCTAATTCCCTATTTTGTAGTTAATCCATTGCCTAAGCTTATTATGAAGATCTACTTGCAATGGAAGACACTCAAAGATCATTGAAGGCAAATGAAATGGATTGGATGATTGTAAATGTTGATTGAAGCTTCTAGAAGACTTCAAGCTCATGCGTTGGATAGAAGAGAGAGTTCGTCAAATGTAACTTTCCTATTTCTCTTCTAGTATGTATCTTAGAAGTAGAACATTGTTGGAGCACACACACATCTTCATTTCTGTTTTAGGATATCATTAGATCAAGCTTCCTTTGACTCCAATTCATTTCAATCTAGATTGTACATGTCATGTCTAAAACAGTCGACTGCTGAACATTTTACAGTCGCCTGTCTCAAAAACAATCGACTGTGTTTTGTTCTACAGTCGCCTGTTATGCAAAAACTTTTACAGTCTAGTTTTGGGCTTCTCTGCTTTAATTCCCACAGGCGACTCATGAACGATTCACATGCGCCTGTCCAAGTGACAGTCGACTGTGTTTCGTTAATCAGTCGTCTGTCTGTCTTTTTGCCCAAATCCTAGTCTCTCTGTTTATTCTGGCCGGTCGACTTATATTGGATTTACAGTCGACTGTCCATTGGATCAGTCGACTATCAATACTGCACCAGTCGCTGTCTGTGAGCCTATTTGATGACTCGACTCTCTGAAAAATCTCAGGGTTTTGACAGTCGTCTGTATAAGGATTTAGAGTCGCCTGTTCAGATTAACAGTCGACTGTCTTCTCTTTATCCGTCATCTGTCCTGTTCTCCCATATGTTTTCCAGATTTCATCTGCTTACCATTCTTCGGCCAGTCGCCTGCTATAGGATTTACAGTCGCCTGTTGGTTCTGTTGAGTATTGATTCCCCGGATTTGGTTTTGGATGATGAGCAAACATAAATACCGTGTACTAACTCTTTGTGAGCGCAGTTATGAAGATCGTCGCCAAAATACTATGTACATCAAAAGCGACGTCTCAAGGCTTCTCAATACGCGTGATCGTGTGCCTGAAGCTTCGTTGAAGCTCAAGGAGTATTATTGAAGTCAAGATTGAAGATTGAAGCTTTGAAGACGGTTCGTCATGTTTAATTTATTGTCTTCTAGCTTTATAGAATAGAATGTTAAGCCTTGAGTAGGACTTACATTATAATCTTCATTTCGCTCATGTCTTAGAGCTAGGATTACCATAGAAGCCATTAGAAACTTTCCCGAAGCTTATCGCTTCTTCCCTCGGCTTCTAGTGCATCTTAGTTGGTTCAAGTAGAAGTACCAACCGACTAGATGACGATCTAGTCGGTCGGTAACTCTTCTTGAACCGACTAGATGTTCTTACTCATTTCAGCTCTTTCCCAATTGATCAATTAGTCGATCAAAGAAGGTTCACCGACCGAATAGATGACGATCTAGTCGGTGAGGAATCCTTCTCAGACCGACTAGTTATCATTGCCTCTGTACAGCCTGAGTTACTGTTTACAGTTAGTCGGTCCAAGAACATTCATCGACCGACTAGTTGTGAAACTAGTCGGTTGGAATTTGTTCTTAGACCGACTAGTGTAACTTGTATTCAGCTACTTTGATTTCATCTCTTAGTCGGTCAAAGAACACTCACCGACCGACTAGTTGGCAAACTAGTCGGTTGGCAAGTATTCTTGGACCGACTAGTTCATATTGCCTGGAACTTTTTCGTTTGGCTGTGAGCCAGTTAGTCGGTTCATGAAGAATTGCTGACCGACTAGTTGGAAATCTAGTCGGTCAGTGATCCTTCTTAGACCGACTAACTGCTTCAGAAATATGACCGTTGGGAATCTTTTGAGCACGATTTTTCTTGCCTCTATAAATACAAACCTGATTCGTTTGAGGCAAGGTTAGAGGTCCATTATCAAAGTTATTTCAGACCTAAGAGAGGAGTTTTCTCAAGCTATTTCTAAGCTCTCTCTTCCTCACTAGAATCTCTCCCTCACTCTTTGAGCCAATATCCTCAAGAGAGATTCTCTCCATTGTGAGCCTCTCAAGCTAAGAGCTTGATCCAAGGTCACCAACTCCACCCTAGGCTTCCATTGCTGGTCAACTTCTTTGAGCTAGGGTTTGGTGACATCTTCTTCCTCAAAATCCCTCTTTGCCCTAATTTGGTAAGTATACTCAAGGCATAGGATTTTGTGGTAAGTGTTTCATTATTTCATCGCATTTGATATTTGAATTGTTCTCTCGGTTGTGAGAGAAGTGTGTGATCCCGGGTTGTGGGAGTCATATTTATATTGTGTATGATTTGGTCTTGTGAAGGTTTTTCACAAGAATTTCATAGTGCAAAATCTTGGGTTAGTGGTTTCTAACTCAAGTACCCGGAGGGGATCCGGGTGGTTGGGACGTAGGATCACCGGGAACAAGTCGGGGAGACTTGGGTGGATCCGAACCCGTTACATGCTTTGTTTGCGTTTGTCTATTATTGTTGTTTGTAGTCTATTCCGCATTGTTGTTTGTGTGTTTGTACAATAATTAGGAATAACTCTCTTGATTATTTAAAAGTTCTATTCACCCCCCCTCTAGTACGTGTGCAGTAGCTTCGCAGGGCACAACAATTGGTATCAGAGCCAGAGTTCAAAGCTATGACAAACAACGACTACAACGTCTTCAAAGATCGTCAATGATCTTCTTCAGTCATGGAAGGACAATCCTCTGTCAGGCCTTGGTGGGACCGGAAAGGTGCTCTCTCTCAAGTGCAAGAGTCCGTACAAGTAGTAAAACCTGGGAGTCCAGGTGTCGAATCCACGGGAAGAAATCTGTTGCAACCACAATTCAAATCAAATAGAAATCTATCGGAAAGAAACTAAACACTTCAACAATGGTGACGGTGATGGTGATGTGAACACGTGAACAAAATAAACATAGAAAATCGTGCAAGAAAATACCTATAAAAAGTTTGCACATGGTATGGGTTCGTTAGGGTCAACGATTCGTATTAATTTGGTTGAGGAATATATCACAATGAATTCTCCTTTTGAGAGCAATTCACCGGGAAAAATATCCAATATAACTCAATGAATTCTCCTTTTGGGAGCAATTCATCGGAAGATGCCCTTTTGGGGGTTCAAACAAAATATTCAAAAAGATCGTCGCTAAAGCTATAATACGATATGAAACTCTCTTTTGGAGAGATCAAAACTACGGTATGAAACTCCCTTTTGGGGAGATCAAATCTCACCCTTTTGGGGCGATCATCAACTAAATTAATTCTTTTGGAATCTAAAATAGTCGATTTACGAACAACGATCACAATTTTAGCGACGTTTTAACGATTAAGCATATGGAATACAACCAAACTAACATGAATAATATCCCCTAACTACTCCATACCATGCACAACAGAGATTTAGCTACTCATCATGCGATAATAAACAAGTTTCATAACAAAATACTTCAAGTTCATAGCAAAATACAATAGAAAACACCAAAATACGGGATAGAAGTTGAAGAAAGTATCACCAATTCTCCTTGAAAAGATTTCAAACTCTCTGAAAATAATAAAACAAGCCTCTGGAATTTTACAGAATTTTTCAGAGGGGAAATACGGCTTCTAGAGCCTCCAATACGCCCAAAATACGCCCCAATCTGCTTGAATACGCCCAAAAAACCCTAAAATACCTTATATACGCTCATTGCGGGTTTAAATAGGCTTAACGGGTCTACAATCCGCACCCGAACAGATCTCAACCGCTGATCTCGAGCGGATCAATCGTGGACCGTTGATCCAAGCGGGATCGAACACAGAGACGCCACGTGGCCTCCAAAAATCGCGCTCTGCCCGCATCCGCTAACGAATTCGATTCGGAGTGATTTTCAACCGTTCGATGATGATCGTGTGATCAGGGAGTTGCCGCGTCATCGGCCAGCGATTCGAATTCGATTCGAATTTGTATTTGTTCTTCACCGTTCGATCGGAGCGGGACGGTCTGGATAACGCCACGTGTCCCTTTGATTTGCGTTCGCCGCTCCGTCCGCTGGGTTTCTCTCAGCCATTCGATCTCGATCGGGCGATCGAAATTTCGCCACGTCGCCTCGGAATCTCGCTGCTGAATTCAAAACGCGGGGCGAGATCTGGCCGTTGGATCTGAAGCGGGGTTTGCAGAGATGGCGCCGCGTGTCCCTTGGATTCGCGAGATTAGATTTCGTTCGGAGTCGACAGCAGCCGTTCGATCAGCATCGTATGCTCGGAATTTAGCCACGTCGCCTCTTCTGTGTTCAGCGTTGCGAGCCGTTGGATCTGGAGCGAATGGTCGGGATTGCGCCACGTGGCCGCCAATAACTGTGCGCCGACCGTATTTCGTATTTAAATGCGTATTTCTTCTGTATTTCTTTATTTTATTGGTATTCTGCATTCAAAAATACACAGTAATTAGCACAGATCTCAGAAAAATACAAATAAATATTCGTTGGAATCGTGAGATCGAGACGGTGCTAGGAAAAATATAAAAAGTACAGAATTACTTCATTAATTGCTGTTTTGTGCTCAAATAGTGTGTTTTCTCTAATAAATAAATGTGTAGAAAATACGTATGAATTAGAGATAAATTTAGCATCATGTGAGCACAAAATAGGGCTAAATGGGGGGTTAAATATGTAATATTGAACTCGAATCACACCCCCCAACTAGCGATTTGCTAGTCTCTAGCAAAAATAGCGATAAATACGGATGATCAATAAAAATAATAAATCCTTTCAAATTGCTCATGGCGTGGCTCAATAATACGCATTCCAAC
Organism: Scilla litardierei; assembly: GCA_030789695.1. Classification (NCBI taxonomy): domain Eukaryota; kingdom Viridiplantae; phylum Streptophyta; class Magnoliopsida; order Asparagales; family Asparagaceae; genus Scilla; species Scilla litardierei. Next base: position 337,536,519 of record CM061133.1, read on the forward strand.
ATGGTCTTGGCCATCAATATACACATCCATGAACAAAATCAATCACATGAAATTTTCTCTAATTTAGTATGAATAAACAACATGCAAGCATCGTTTTGCGCAAGCGAAAGTATAACACGTCGTTTTATCTTAGTTTTCGTGTTTCCAAGGAATTGGCTTATAAAAAAAATCATTCAAGAGATGGGTATTGAAGTTGCTTAATATATTCACCATTCTTTTCTTTTATTCGTTCCGCGTAACGCGCATCAAGCAACATTCGCAGAAAAAAAGTATAACTTGGATCGCTCCATCAAATGAGTGAGTTTCCGGTCAATGGCTCCCAAATCAGACGATAATAGGGCATTAGGCCAAGAAGGACCCCTCGGACTGTACTACTCGAGCCAACCAAGTTATTTATTAGTGACATACATATTCATTCATTTTTCATCATTTTTCTTTTCATTCATTTTTCTTTTCTTTCTTTTCTTTCTTTGTAAGCAACTCAAAACCCATCAACATGAATATAAACATTAGTAACCAAGGCCAAATTCCTCTTCAACTTGAAAACTTTCTAATAAATCGTGTATACTTAAGCTTTTTCATCACATTAGCATGCATGAAATATATTCAAACTATTTCGAGATATTAATCATGGAAATTGAAAATTTTCATGAATAGCATATTAACGGCAATTCCATGAAGGAAAAATAATCAACTCAAGCCATAAAAATTTTCAGAACTCAATTAATGCGTAATCATCCGTATTAGAGGCATATGAAAGAGTTTTAAATGATGAGATTTGGTGATTTATTCTTCTCAAAAAAAAATCCTAAGGTCTCATACGCACCCCCCAACTAAAGATGGACATTGTCCTCAATGTCGGAAGAGGTACGAGTTTATTCAAGCAAGCAACCTAAAAAGCATATAAAAACTACACTACTGGAAAGAACACACCGTGATCAAATGGCGGATCCCGAATCTTTGATGGTGGAGGAAGTTGTTCAATTTGCTCCTTGCGCTCCTCGGCGATTATTCTTCCTCCAAAAACTAATTTGGACCCCAGCAACACAACTCCAAGCATCTCTATAAGCTGTTTGCCAATGTCCTGCGAGAGATGAGTTATGTCAGTCCAAATTATTTTAAAATTCCTTTCAATAAAATTATTCCAAACGTAGTCATCAAAATAAGTAAAATGAATTAAAGCAAGTTGACGACTACTCCCTGAAAGATTTGCACTACTCTCTGTACGATGCTCGATGGTTGTGGAGAGGGGTAAATGATTTTGGGACAAAACTGGAGGAGGGCATGGTTCTGACTCCATGGCGATAATCTCAAAACCCTTTTCCCTAGCTGTCTCCTCCTCTCGTTCATCCAAAATTGCTAGCTCGTCCTCTCTTTTGCGCACACTTTCTGCCATGTATATATTTTTATTCGTGTCATCAACGTGACATGGCTCGCTCGATATTCCTGCAATAGAAGATAAACTCGTATTAGAATCTTGGAATTGAGTTTCAAAAGCCTTACTTTCTTCTAAGCAAGTGGCAATCCAATTAAGATCTTCAATAGATTTTTGAATTTGCCGACTCCGAGCGAGGAAATTCTCTTGGAATTGATGGGATGTGGCCTCCTGTGTCTGAATAGTCTGGTAAGCTTCCTCTTTCAAGGATTGCAAAGGTACGTCTACGCTTTGCTCTTCTTGATCGAGGCACGAAGGCTCCGTTGAATCGCTCTCTGAAGTCTCTTCCATGGTTTCTTCGTTTTCTTGCAGAGACTCCATGTATTCCCACGCCACTGTCGGCGTCATGCTTCCCAATAATTCCTGCAGCTGAGGTTGTAGTCCTTCTAGGAAGAACTCCATAAGCTCTTCATTTGTGAAACCATGCTGCGGATAGCTCGATACGATATTGGTGAACCTTCTCCAGGCCTGAAAGAAAGTTTCACAGTCAGTTTGATTAAAATTAACAATTTTGAGCTTTTCCATCCTATGTTTGTGTGCATTAGCGTACCTTGCATCGTACAGATTATTCGTGCAATAAAAATTCATATACTCCATTTTTAAAAATTAAAATAAAATAATAAAAAAAAGTTTATGTACAGTAAAGTGGAAAGATCTCACCGAAGGTCCTCAAAATGAAATAAACCGTAGTCACAAACCATTCCTCCCCGGCAACGGCGCCAAAAACTTGGTGGGACCGGAAAGGTGCTCTCTCTCAAGTGCAAGAGTCCGTACAAGTAGTAAAACCTGGGAGTCCAGGTGTCGAATCCACGGGAAGAAATCTGTTGCAACCACAATTCAAATCAAATAGAAATCTATCGGAAAGAAACTAAACACTTCAACAATGGTGACGGTGATGGTGATGTGAACACGTGAACAAAATAAACATAGAAAATCGTGCAAGAAAATACCTATAAAAAGTTTGCACATGGTATGGGTTCGTTAGGGTCAACGATTCGTATTAATTTGGTTGAGGAATATATCACAATGAATTCTCCTTTTGAGAGCAATTCACCGGGAAAAATATCCAATATAACTCAATGAATTCTCCTTTTGGGAGCAATTCATCGGAAGATGCCCTTTTGGGGGTTCAAACAAAATATTCAAAAAGATCGTCGCTAAAGCTATAATACGATATGAAACTCTCTTTTGGAGAGATCAAAACTACGGTATGAAACTCCCTTTTGGGGAGATCAAATCTCACCCTTTTGGGGCGATCATCAACTAAATTAATTCTTTTGGAATCTAAAATAGTCGATTTACGAACAACGATCACAATTTTAGCGACGTTTTAACGATTAAGCATATGGAATACAACCAAACTAACATGAATAATATCCCCTAACTACTCCATACCATGCACAACAGAGATTTAGCTACTCATCATGCGATAATAAACAAGTTTCATAACAAAATACTTCAAGTTCATAGCAAAATACAATAGAAAACACCAAAATACGGGATAGAAGTTGAAGAAAGTATCACCAATTCTCCTTGAAAAGATTTCAAACTCTCTGAAAATAATAAAACAAGCCTCTGGAATTTTACAGAATTTTTCAGAGGGGAAATACGGCTTCTAGAGCCTCCAATACGCCCAAAATACGCCCCAATCTGCTTGAATACGCCCAAAAAACCCTAAAATACCTTATATACGCTCATTGCGGGTTTAAATAGGCTTAACGGGTCTACAATCCGCACCCGAACAGATCTCAACCGCTGATCTCGAGCGGATCAATCGTGGACCGTTGATCCAAGCGGGATCGAACACAGAGACGCCACGTGGCCTCCAAAAATCGCGCTCTGCCCGCATCCGCTAACGAATTCGATTCGGAGTGATTTTCAACCGTTCGATGATGATCGTGTGATCGGGGAGTTGCCGCGTCATCGCCCATCGATTCGAATTCGATTCGAATTTGTATTTGTTCTTCACCGTTCGATCGGAGCGGGACGGTCTGGATAACGCCACGTGTCCCTTTGATTTGCGTTCGCCGCTCCGTCCGCTGGGTTTCTCTCAGCCATTCGATCTCGATCGGGCGATCGAAATTTCGCCACGTCGCCTCGGAATCTCGCTGCTGAATTCAAAACGCGGGGCGAGATCTGGCCGTTGGATCTGAAGCGGGGTTTGCAGAGATGGCGCCGCGTGTCCCTTGGATTCGCGAGATTAGATTTCGTTCGGAGTCGACAGCAGCCGTTCGATCAGCATCGTATGCTCGGAATTTAGCCACGTCGCCTCTTCTGTGTTCAGCGTTGCGAGCCGTTGGATCTGGAGCGAATGGTCGGGATTGCGCCACGTGGCCGCCAATAACTGTGCGCCGACCGTATTTCGTATTTAAATGCGTATTTCTTCTGTATTTCTTTATTTTATTGGTATTCTGCATTCAAAAATACACAGTAATTAGCACAGATCTCAGAAAAATACAAATAAATATTCGTTGGAATCGTGAGATCGAGACGGTGCTAGGAAAAATATAAAAAGTACAGAATTACTTCATTAATTGCTGTTTTGTGCTCAAATAGTGTGTTTTCTCTAATAAATAAATGTGTAGAAAATACGTATGAATTAGAGATAAATTTAGCATCATGTGAGCACAAAATAGGGCTAAATGGGGGGTTAAATATGTAATATTGAACTCGAATCAGGCCTCCTCACTTCAACGGTACCAACTATTGGTACTGGAAATGCCGGATGGAAACCTTCCTCCGGAGCGCTTCACTTTGGAGAGCCACGATGACGGAATATGTCGAGCCTGCCGAAGAAGATTTCGCGAAGTGGACTACCGCGAAGGTCGCCGAGGAGGTAAATAATGCCAAGGCAATGAATGCCTTGAAATGTGCGTTGGAGCCTGAAGACTTCAACAAGATATGCACATGTAAGAGTGCATATCAAGTATGGAACCAACTCCTCATCTTGCACGAAGGAAAGAGTACGGTAAAAGATTCTAAACTCGTTGTCGCTAACAAAGAATTCGAGTTGTTTCACATGGAACATGGTGAAACTATGAAGGACTACTATGCTCGCTTCGTGGACATATCCAACGAATTGGAAGCTCTTGGAAAGACCTACACCCAAAAGGAGAAAGTCGCGAAGATTGTTGACGGACTTCCTTCTTGTTGGGAAAAGCGTACCTTCGCCATCGAGGAAGGTAACGATATGAATAAGTACAATGTTGTACAACTAATGGGTACCTTGTTGTCTTACGAGGTACGCAAGGAAAGTAAGATCAAGATGAAGGAGAAGATGAAGGCGTACTTGAAGCAAGACGAGCCAAAGAAAAAGGCGATTGCATACAAGACCGCTCCATCTACCGATGATGAAGAATCGGAAGAAGAGTTGGACATGGAAGCGTTGGCCGATTTGGCAAAGAAGTTCGACCGATTCTTCCGACAAGGTAAGTTGAAGAATAAATCAAAATTTATTTCGACTAATGCTTCTACTCCCGTGTGTTATAAATGCAATAAGCCAGGACACATCAAGCCGGATTGTCCTCTCAACAAACACAAGGAGAAGTGGAAGGCATCCAAGTACGACAAGTCGAGAAAGCACAAGAAAGGACTTGTCGGCACATTCACCGACTCCGAAGAGGACTCCTCAAGTGGAGAGTCGGATGATGAACGAGTGGAGAAAGCACACACGTGCTTCATGGGAAAAGAGGAACGTGATCAAGAGACTTCCTCCGATGAAAGCGAGGAAAGCGAGGATGAAGGCGAAGAGGTAACTATGGATGAACTTAGGTTAGCCAACGAACAACTTTGGAATAAGTTTTCTAATTTGGCTACTAGATTTATTAAGACTAAAAATGAGTTAACTAGTCTTCAAACCTCGCCTAAGCATATCATCGTCAACAACGACACCGTTGTTGAAGGGTTGAGAAATGAGATTGTAAATCTCAAATCTCAACTTGAGCATGTTCATATCGAGGATTCGGATGAACATGTGATAGCGGATTTGACGTCTCAAAACTCAACTTTGAGTACTGAGAATAAAAATCTCAAATCACGTGTTTGTGCACTCACATCGCAAGTGTCCACCGTGGATGCTTCCATGCATTCTCTCATCGAGAAGTATGAGTGCACATTAGGCTGAATTCATGAATTCAGTAAAGGTAAGGGCCATTTGGATAATATCCTAAATGACTTACTTCCGGCCAATCACCACATTGGCTTGGGGTGTAAGATGGGAGACTCATCCAAATCGGCCACGACCTTTGTCAAGCCATCTTTCGAAGCCTCTACTAGTGGGAGTAAACACTTCATGGGTAGTTCTTCTACCAATGGTGCTTCCGCTAGGAACACACCCCCATTTGGAAAGAAACCCACTTTGGGTGGACCTCCAAAGAAGGGTCATGCTTTCATGTATACCATGCCAAGTAGGAACACACATCCTACCCCACATGTTCGCACGTATGATGATTTCTATGCTCCGCATCCACGAGCACGTGCACACCATGTGAGACACACTCATGCACGTGTTCCTCCACATGCACATGTTCATCCTCATGACTATGTGAATGATTATCATCATGCACCATTTCATCATGCATCTTATGCCTATCCACGACATGCATCACATTGACATCAACAACATATGCATGCTCCCAATAGGATTAGGACTCCCAAGACATACACTATTTCGGGTCCGAAGAACACAAGCATGCATGCTAAGGATATTTATGTGCAATCATATATTAATGATATTATTTTGAATGATGATTATGTTGGGAAATCACGGTCCTCTTGGACTTGGTTTTCGAAGGGTTAGTCTTCGTTGACCCTTCATTGCTTGGTACCATAAGCTTATATTCATTTTATGGGTACCAAAGCATTTGTGTTAAGAAGTGATTTCCATTGCATGTTTATTTGTAAATCATTGTGCTTATGATTTTTATGTCTAAAATATTTAATATTTTCATGCAACTCATGCTTTGATTCATGTTTATGTTATGATTACATGCATCATAAAAATATTTATCAAGTGACATGATTACATTAGGATACGTGTTACAATTATTTGAATTTAATATGTTAAAATGTTGCCTAACCCATAGGATCCAAAAGGGTTTTTGGATACCAAGAATTGTGTTTTCTAGGTTCAATCCACCATGGGATACCAACCCTACCAACTCCTTGATTTGCAAGGATTTTCATTCAAATGGAGTTGATGGTGCTTAAGTGATGCACCAAAGTAGGGGGAGCCTAATGTTGTAAGTATATTCTTACATTTGATATATATTTGGTATCCATGTGTGTTGATTGCATACAATTACAATAGAGTATTTACATTGGTATCATTTTGTTTCATTTAGTATGCTAGAATTGTGTATGCCATAGTTTTATGATGTTACATCTATGTTTGGCATAACATTTTTGCATATTACTTTTGGTATCAATTCGCTACATTTGGTATTCTCATTGGATTTATGTCTCTGATATTGATTTCATCGCTCGACGATTTTATTGGATTAAATAGAATTCTTTCTATGGAAACATAGAATTGTTTTCCATGCACTCTATTTAACTAAGACTGTTGATATTGGAGAGTATGTTCCATAACTCAATAAGTGAAATTGATTTGAGTTTTGATGATTTCGTCTTTCGATTTTCACCTATGGTTTGATGATTTTGTTTTTCGATTTTCACCTATGGTTTGATGATTTCGTTTTTCGATTTTCGACTATGCTTTGATGATTTCGTTTTTCGATTTTCACCTATGGTTTGATGATTTTGTTTTTCGATTTTCACCTATGGTTTGATGATTTCGTTTTTCGATTTTCACCTATGGTTTGATGATTTCGTTTTTCGATTTTCGCCTATGGTTTGATGATTTCGATTTTCGATTTTCGACTATGGTTTGATGATTTCGTTTTTGATTTTCGACTATGGTCACGTTGGCACGCTTTGATTTTCTTCGGTATTTTACATTTGGTATTTTACATTGGTGTCATTTGGACCGTGGTCGTATTCTTAGACTCTCATGCTTTTATTTTTTAGCCATTGTAATCTTGTCGTTGATCTCCTCCCGCTCTTTTTGCTAATGCCAAAGGGGGAGAGAATTAATAATGACAATGTGCTAATTGATAATTCAAAGTAATTTACCATGAATCTAATTTGATATGTTAGATTCAGGGGGAGTTAAGATATAAAAATGGATTTAGATCCTATATGTCAATAATTGGTTCATATTTCATATCTTCCTCATCTGCTTGATGCGTATGATTAATATTTAATACAAGACTAACGTGTCATCAATGCAGGGGAGTAAGTAAATTTATTTTGAATCATTATTATTGATTATCATTTATGTTGGTTTGTCATCACCAAAAAGGGGGAGAATGTTGAGTATTGATTCCCCGGATTTGGTTTTTGATGATGAGCAAACATAAATACCGTATACTAACTCTTTGTGAGCGCAGTTATGGAGATCGCCGCCAAAATACTATGTACATCAAAAGCGACGTCTCAAGACTTTTCAATACGCGTGATCGTGTGCCTGAAGCTTCGTTGAAGCTCAAGGAGTATTATTGAAGTCAAGAGTGAAGATTGAAGCTTTGAAGACGGTTCGTCATGTTTAATTTATTGTCTTCTAGCTTTATAGAATAGAATGTTAAGCCTTGAGTAGGGCTTACATTATAATCTTCATTTCGCTCATGTCTTAGAGCTAGGATTATCATAGAAGCCATTAGAAACTTTCCCGAAGCTTATCGCTTCTTCCCTCGACTTCTAGTGCATCTTAGTTGGTTCAAGTAGAAGTACCAACCGACTAGATGACGATCTAGTCGGTCGGCAACTCTTCATGAACCGACTAGATGTCTTTGCTCATTTCAGCTCTTTCCATGTTGATCAATTAGTCGGTCAAAGAAGGTTCACCGACCGACTAGATGACGATCTAGTCGGTGAGGAATCCTTCTCAGACCGACTAGTTATCATTGCCTCTGTACAGCCTGAGTTACTGTTTACAGTTAGTCGGTCCAAGAACATTCATCGACCGACTAGTTGTGAAACTAGTCGGTTGGAATTTGTTCTTAGGCCGACTAGTGTAACTTGTATTCAGCTACTTTGATTTCATCTCTTATTCGGTCAAAGAACACTCACCGACCGACTAGTTGGCAAACTAGTCGGTTGGCAAGTATTCTTGGACCGACTAGTTCATATTGCCTGGAACTTTTTCGTTTGGCTGTGAGCCAGTTAGTGGGTTCATGAAGAATCACAGACCGACTAGTTGCCAATCTAGTCGGTCAGTGATCCTTCTTAGACTGACTAACTGCTTCAGAAATATGACCGTTGGGAATCTTTTGAGCACGATTTTTCTTGCCTCAATAAATACAAACCTGATTCGTTTGAGGCAAGGTTAGAGGTCCATTATCAAAGTTATTTCAGACCTAAGAGAGGAGTTTTCTCAAGCTATTTCTAAGCTCTCTCTTCCTCACTAGAATCTCTCCCTCACTCTTTGAGCCAATATCCTCAAGAGAGATTCTCTCCATTGTGAGCCTCTCAAGCTAAGAGCTTGATCCAAGGTCACCAACTCCACCCTAGGCTTCCATTGCTGGTAGGTACATTCGATGATTCTAGTGAAGACTCATCAAGCGAATCCGATGATGAGAAGGGCGAAAGTGCCCACATGTGTTTCATGGCCCGGGAAGATTCACTCTCCGAGGAAAGTGATTCCGACATGGATGAGACCGAGGTAACTATGGATGAATTACGTATTGCTAATGAAGAATTATTTGCTAGGTATCAATCTTTAATGCTTAGATATACTAGTTTGAAGAAATTGAATGTTAGTAATTGCCTCGTCTCAAATGATGTGAGCGTTACTCCCAAGCGCAGGAGATCGTACAAGTAATAATCCTGGTGAGTCCAGGTATCGTATCCACGGGACAACTGACCTGTAAAACCACGAACTTCAGTTTGTAAAGAGTACTAATACGATAATAATCAACCACCTATAAAGTATAAAGATATGGTTTCAAGAGTTTCAAATAACAAAAGAAAAATCCTACGATAACTACGGGGAAGACAATATTGGGGTATCAATATGAAGAGAATGTGTTGGTTGTGATTTCGTTAGGATCAATGCAATCAATGATTATAAATATCTTTTCTATAACTCAATGTTTCGTCCGGTCAGGGCAAGAGAACGTCGAAAAATATAACGATACGCAAACAACAAAAAGTGCCTTAAGTACGCATACAATACTAGTTTCATGAGGAAAATAAACTTATGTGTCTGCAAGGATCACCACGAGTACGTCCGCAAAGATCGTATTCGATCCAAGTACACCAACAACGAATATACTTGAATAATACATGTAGAAACTAGCAAAATACGCGATTTAACGTGCAAATTAGGGCGAAAAGATATTAAAATCAGAGATTTCAGAGATCTAACAACATCACAACTAACACATGAGGGTATTAGCCTTGCATGAAGGGTAGAGAATCAATATTCATAGCCAAATACATCATCAATACATCAAAATACGAGCTAAATACGCCAAATACAAGGTAAAGTTTAGAATTTTATCACCAATTCTCTCCAATTGAACCTCAAACTGCTTCAGATAGTAGATCTAGCCTCTGTCCCCAGGGCTCCCAAATTTGGTGGCGAAATACGGCTCCTAGAGCCCAAAATACGCCCGAATACGCTCAAAACCCCTAGAATACGCTTATATATTAGCATTGCGGGTTTTAAGTTACTGACGGGTCCAAACCCTTTTCAAAACTCGAACCAAACCCGCTTGTAACAGCCGCATCAAATGATAGCCGTCCGATCCAGGCGGGATCGGACTAGCACCCGCCACGTGTCCCCTTAACGGGTCTCGCCCGCTTCGTTTCTGAGTTCAGCTCGGATCCACTCGTAGCCATTGGATGGCCATCGCATGGTCTGTAAGAGGCGACGTCGCATGTAGAAATCGATTTCGCTCTGCCGTTTGGATTGATGGCAACTGTTGGATGGGAGAATCGAATGGCTCTTCGTTCAATCTCAGTTCAAAGTGCGGGTTGATTGTGCACCGTCCGATCGAAGCGGAACGGCGCAGATAGAGCCACGTCGACCGCCTTTTTCCGCTCCGCTCAGCTTCAGCAGAGATGCATCTGGCAGTTGGATCTACATCGAACGCTCCACTCGTTGCTGCGTCGCCCAAGTCGGATGCCGTTCGATCTGATATTGAAGGCCACGATCGTGCCACGTCGTTCACTAATTTGGAGCCGCTTGATTTAAGCGGGAGTTCGTGCGATTCTGCCGCGTGGCCGCCAAGATTCGTGCGGGGTTCATACGGCCGTATTTCCAAGCGTATTTTGAGCGTATTTCCTCATTAAATTGGTATTCTGCATTCAAAAATTCACAGTAATTAGCACAGATCTCAGAAAAATACAAATAAATAGTCGTTGGAATCGTGAGATCGAGACCAAGCCATGAAAAATATAAAAATGCATAAATACTCAATAAAATTCATGTTTTATGCACAAATCAAGTAATTTCTCTAATAAATGATAATATTAAAAATACGAACGTATTAGAGAGCAATTAAGCATCATATGAGCACAAAATAGGGCTAAATGGGGGGTTAAATATGCAATATTCAACCCGAATCACACCCCGAACTAGCGATTTGCTAGTCTCTAGCAAAAAGAGCGATGAGATTGGATGATTAGTAAAACAATAAATTCTATCAATCGCTTATGGCATGGCTCAATAATACGCTTTCCAACATGATTTAGACCATCAATATACACAATTCATGAACACGATCAATCGCAAGTTATTTTCTCTAATTTAATTTGAATAAATAACATGCAAGCATCGTTTTGCGCAAGCGAAAGTATAACACGTCGTTTTGTGCTAGTCTTCTTGTTTCCAAGGAATTGGCATCTCACAAAGAGCATTCAAATCATGGGTATTGAAGTTGCATAGTTTATTCACCATTTTTTGTTTCTTTTCCGTTTTCTTTTCTTTTTTAGTTCCGCGGAACGCGCATCAAGCAACATTTGCGGAAAATGTATAACTTGGATCGCTCCATCAAATGAGTGAGTTTCCGGTCAATGGCTCCCAAATCAGACGATAATAGGGCATTAGGCCAAAAAGGACCCCTCGGACTGTACTACTCGAGCCAACCAAGTTATTTATTAAGCGACACACTTATTCATTTCATTTTTTGTACACCTTTTTCTCTTTTCTTCTTTTTTTCCATAAGCAACTCAACACCCATTCTTCGAACATAAACATTAATAACAACGGCTAAATTCCTCTTCAATGTGAAGACTTTTCTAATAAATCATGTATACTTAAGCTTTTCCATCACATTAGCATGCATGAAATAGATTCAAACTATTTTGAGATATTAATCATGTCAATTGAAAACTTTCATGAATAGCATATTAACGGTAATTCCATGAAGGAAAAAAAATTTATTTCACGCCATAAACAATTTTTTAGAACTCAATTAATGCATAATCATCTGTATGTGATATGTGAAGGAGCTTAAAAAATGAGAATGGTGAATTTTTCTTTTCTTTTGCCTTGTTTGTTTAAAAAAATCCTAAGGTCTTATACACACCTCCCCAACTAAAGATGGATATTGTCCTCAACGTAGAAAGGGGTACGAGTTTATTCAAGCAAGCAACCTAGAAAGCATATAAAATCTACACTACTGGAAAGAACACACCGTGGTCAAATGTCGGATCCCGAATCTTTAATGGTGGAGGAAGTTGTTCAATTTGCTCCTTACGCTCCTCGGCAAGTACCCTTCCTCCAAAAGCTAAATTGGACCCCAACAACACAACTCCAAACATCTCTATAAGCTGTTTACCAATGTCCTGCAAGAGATGAGTTATGTCAGTCCAAATTAGTTTAAAATTCCTTTCAACAAAAGTATTCCATATGTAGTCATCAAAATAGGTGAAATAAATTAAAGCATGTTGACGACTACTCCCTGATGGATATGCACTACTCTGGATATGATGCTCAGTCATTGGAGAGATGGGTAAATTATTTTGGGAAAAAACTGGGTAAGGGAATGGTTCGGGCTCCATAGCGATAATCTCTAAACCCGTGTCCTTAGCTGTCTCCTCCTCCTGTTCATCCAAAATTGCTAGCCCGTCCTCTCTTTTGCACACACTTTCTGCCATATCAATGTTTTCATTCGTGACTTCATCGTGGCATGTCTCGCTCGATATACCTGCAATAGAAGATAAACTCACATTATATTCTGGAAATTGAATTTCAAAGGCATTACTTTCTTCTAAGCAAGTGGCAATCAGAGTAAGATTTTCAATGGATTTCTGAATCTGCCGACTCCGAGCAAGGAAGTTCTCTTGGAATTGATGAGATGTAGCCTCCTGTGTCTGAATGAGCAATTGAACTTCATCTTTCAAGTGTTGCAAAGGTACGTCTACGCTTTGCTCTCCTTGATCAAGGCTTGAAGGCTCCATTGAATCGCATTTTGAAGTCTCTTTCATGATTTCTTCATTCTCTTGTAAAGACTCCATGTATATCCACGCCTCTGTTGGCGTCAAGACTCCCAAGAATTCCTGCAGCTGTGGTCGTAGTCCACCTAGGAAGGACTCCATAAGCTCTTTCTTTGTAAACCCATGCTCCGGATAGCTCGATATTATGTCTGTGAACCTCCTCCAGGCCTGAAAGAAAATTTCACAATCATTCTGATTAAAACCAACAATCTTAAGCTTCTCCTTCATATGTTTGTGTGCAATATCGTACTCTGCATCATACTCATTGTTTGTGCGATAAAAATTCATGTATTCTATAAACTCCATATCCTCCATCGATTCCATATCCTCCATTTTTTGAATTTTTTTTAAAAGAGAAAACAAAAGAAAAAACTAATAAAAAATTCTAAACTATACGATGGAAGGATCTCACCGAATGTTCCTCAAAACGAACTGAAATCGTAGATTACAAGTACTGTTATCCCCGGCAACGATGCCAAAAACTTGTCTCGTCTCAAATGATGTGAGCGTTACTCCCAAGCGCAGGAGATCGTACAAGTAATAATCCTGGTGAGTCCAGGTATCGTATCCACGGGACAACTGACCTGCAAAACCACGAACTTCAGTTTGTAAAGAGTACTACTATGATAATAATCAACCACCTATCAAGTATAAAGATATGGTTTCAAGAGTTTCAAATAACAAAAGAAAAATCCTACGATAACTACGGGGAAGACAATATTAGGGTATCAATATGAAGAGAATGTGTTGGTTGTGATTTCGTTAGGATCAATGCAATCAATGATTATAAATATCTTTTCTATAACTCAACGTTTCGTCCGGTCAGGGCACGAGAACGTCGGAAAATATAACGATACGCGAACAACGAAAAGTGCCTTAAGTACGCATACAATACTAGTTTCATGAGGAAAATAAACTTATGTGTCCGCAAGGATCACCACGAGTACGTCCGCAAAGATCGTATTCGATCCAAGTACACCAACAACGAATATACTTGAATAATACATGTAGAAACTAGCAAAATACGCGATTTAACGTGCAAATTAGGGCGAAAAGATATTAAAATCAGAGATTTCAGAGATCTAACAACATCACAACCAGCACATGAGGGTATTAGCCATGCATGAAGGGTAGAGAATCAATATTCATAGCCAAATACATCATCAATACATCAAAATACGAGCTAAATACGCCAAATACAAGGTAAAGTTTAGAATTTTATCACAAATTCTCTCCAATTGAACCTCAAACTGCTTCAGATAGTAGATCTAGCCTCTGTCCCCAGGGCTCCCAAATTTGGTGGCGAAATACGGCTCCTAGAGCCCAAAATACGCTCGAATACACTCAAAACCCCTAGAATACGCTTATATATTAGCATTGCTGGTTTTAAGTTACTGACGGGTCCAAACCCGCTTCAAAACTCGAACCAAACCCGCTTGTAACAGCCGCAGCAAATGATAGCCGTCCGATCCAAGCGGGATCGGACTAGCACCCGCCACGTGTCCCCTTAACGGGTCTCTCCCGCTTCGTTTCTGAGTTCAGCTCGGATCCACTCGTAGCCGTTGGATGGCCATCACATGGTCTGTAGGAGGCCACATCACACGTAGAAATCGATTTCGATCCGCCGTTTGGATCGATGGCAACCGTTGGATGGGAGAATCGAACGGCTCTTCGTTCAATCTCAGTTCAAAGTGCGGGTTGATTGTGCACCGTCCGATCGAAGCGGAACGGCGCAGATAGAGCCACGTCGACCGCCTTTTTCCGCTCTGCTCAGCTTCAGCTGAGATGCATCTGGCCGTTGGATCTGCATCGAACGCTCCACTCGTTGCCGCGTCGCCCAAGCGGATGCCGTTCGATCTGATATTGAAGGCCACGATCGTGCCGCGTCGTTCGCTAATTTGGAGCCGCTTGATTTAAGCTGGAGTTCGTGCGATTCTGCCGCGTGGCCACCAAGATTCGTGCGGGGCGCATACGGCCGTATTTCCAAGCGTATTTGAGCGTATTTCCTCATTAAATTGGTATTCTGCATTCAAAAATTCACAGTAATTAGCACAGATCTCAGAAAAATACAAATAAATAGTCGTTGGAATCGTGAGATCGAAACCAAGCCATGAAAAATATAAAAAGGCAGAAATACTCAATAAAATTCATGTTTTATGCACAAATCAAGTAATTTCTCTAATAAATGATAATATTAAAAATAGGAACGTATTAGAGAGCAATTAAGCATCATATGAGCACAAAATAGGGCTAAATGGGGGGTTAAATATGCAATATTCAACCCGAATTAGCAATCCATCCATTCCATGCATTATCAACAATGACACCATTGTTGATACTTTAACCCTTGAGAAAGCGAATTTAGCTTCTCAAAATGTCACTCTGAGAAATGAGGTGAGTACCCTCAAATCTCAACTAGATCAAACACATCCTAAGGATAATAGTGATCTAGTTTCACGACACACACAATTGGGTTTAGAGAATGATTCTCTTAAAACCCAAGTACACGAGCTCAAAGCACGGGTGTCCACCTTGGATACCAATAGTTCTTCTCTTAAGGAGAAATATGAGCTCATGTCCTCCCGTATTGTGAGATTCAATAAGGAAAAAGGACAATTGGACGATTTGCTAGCAACCCAATTTCCGGCCACACATCGTGTTGGTCTTGGTTTTGTTGAAGCAAATGCATCCAATGCTCGCACCTCCTATAGTGGGGTCACTATAGACTTTGTGAGGCCATCCTCCGGTGCATCCACAAGTGGTGTCAAAGACACTATATGTAGTAAATCTACCATAAAAGTTACCACTTCACCGTCTCTTCCTTTTGGCAAGAAACCCACTAAGGGTGGAAACCAAAAGAAGCCATGCTTATATGTACACAAACTTTCATCCACGTAGGAAATCTCCTACTTCACAAGTGGATACTCATGACACTTTTTATGCTCCACACCCACGGACACGTACAAATCCACACATGAGAAATCCTCATGTACGTGCTCCTATATACCCATATGCTCATGCACATCATTCTTACATGTATGCACATCCCTCACATGTCATGCATGACCCATATGTTCCATACAACATGCATGTTCCCAAGCATACATATAATCCTCGTATGTCTAATGCATATCCACCACCTCATTTTTATGCTAGAAACCATGTTCCTAAGAAGCATGCACCATATAGAAATCTAACAACTATACATGCAACTAGGAAAAGGACTCCCAAAACATACATCATTTGGGGTCCTAAGAACACTAGCTTAAATGATAGGAATGCGTATATTGATTCCTATTTTCATGATGTTATTAACAATGGTAATTATGTTGGAAAGCGAAAGTCCACTTGGACTTGGCTTCCAAAGGGCTAATCCCCTTGGACCCAACAAAAATTGGGTACCATGAGCTTACGGTATATTATGTAGGTACCCAAGAGAAAGAAAAAGAGCAATAAAGATCAAACTAGCTCTAAAAGAAAAGGTTAGATTCTCGACAGTGGTTGCTCCAAACGCATGACGAGAGATCCTTAATTACTCTCCGAAGTGATTAGCATCAAGAACGGTGCAACGGTCACTTTTGCAGGTAACCAAAAGGGAACCATCATTGGAGTAGGTATAGTCGGAAACCCCTCCAAACCTTTAATTACTAATGTATTTTTAGTTAGTAGTTTATGTCACAACCTTATCTCCATTAGTCAACTTTGTGACAAAGGTTACAAGGTTAACTTTGGAGAGGGTATGTGTAAAATTATTGATTCTAATTCACATGTTTTATTTACCGGTGTTAGGCGTAAAAATATTTATTATTTGAGCATGCCTAAAACCGTAGAACATTGCTTAGTTGCTAATACAAATGAACAACTATTATGGCATCGCCGTTTTGGTCATGTTCATTTCAAGCACTTATATAAGTTAGCTAAGCATGATCTAATCAAAGGTTTTCCAAAAATTACTTTTAGTAAGAAAAACTTTTGTGATTCATGTCAAAGAGGTAAACTTAGTAAATCATCTTTTAAGCTTAAAGAAGACATTACTTCTAAGAGGCCCCTAGAACTACTTCATCTAGATTTGTTTGGGCCAACTAGAACCGCTTCTTTAGGCAATGCTCATTATGGATTAGTTGTTGTTGACGACTTCTCTAGATTTACTTGGGTTTCATTCTTAACTAATAAGAATGAAGCTTTTGAAGAGTTTACCATATTTACAAAGAAGATTCAGAATTTCTTAGGATCCACCATTATCACTATCCATAGTGATCATGGAGGAGAATTTGAGAATGAATCTTTTACAAAGTTTTGTGATGACACCGGGATAACTCACAATTTTTCTTTTCCTCGGGCACCACCACAAAATGGTGTTGTAGAGAAAAAGAATAGGACTCTTATTGAGTGTGCTCGTACTATGCTCCATGATAGTCATCTTGGACTACAATTTTGGCCAGAGGCGGTGCATACGACATGTTATGTGCTCAATAGGATCCTAGTGAGACCCCGAACGAACAAAACTTGTTTTGAGTTATTTTATGACAAAAAGCCTCAAGTTAAATATTTTCGAGTTTTTGGTTCAAAATGTTTTATCAAGAACACCTTTGGTAATTTAGATAAATCTGAGCGAAGATCCGATGAAGGAATTTTTGTTGGATATTCCACACGTAGCAAAGCCTACCGGATATACAACAAAACCTCTTCAACGATCGAGGAATCACTACATGTATCATTTTATGAAGATTCTAATTTACCTCATGTTGTAGACGATAGTGTAGATGCTATATGTGATTCTCTTAGTAATGTCAAGATTAATGATTCAATTATTGAGACTAACACTACTAATGATATTGTTGAAGATGTTCCAAGTGATGCAGAAATACCCAAAGCTTACCCAACCGTTCACAACCATCCACATAACCAAATTATTGGAGATATTGGTGTGGGTGTTCAAACGAGATCAAAAATTGAAGAATTCACTCATTGCACATTTGTCTCTACTATTGAGCCAAAGAACATCCAAAAAGCATGTGAGGATAGATCTTGGATAGTGGCAATGGAAGAAGAACTCATGCAATTCGAGAGAAATGAAGTTTGAGAGCTCGTTCCTCTTCCAAGTGGTCATCAAGTTATTGGGACCAAATGGATTTTCAAGAACAAGACCGATGAGAACGAGGTCATCATAAGGAACAAAGCACGGTTAGTAGCTCAAGGCTACCGGCAAGAGGAAGGTATCGATTTCGAAGAATTCTTTGCCTCCGTAGCTAGATTAGAAGCTATTAGATTGCTTTATTTTTTGCATCTCATAAGAATTTCAAATTATTTCAAATGGATGTTAAAAGTACATTTTTAAATGGGATTGTCAATGAAGAAGTGTATGTTTCTCAACCTCCCGGTTTTATTCATGAAAAATTTCCAAACCATGTTTTCAAACTTAAGAAAGCGTTGTATGTGTTGAGACAAGCTCCTAGAGCTTGGTATGATCGACTCAAGACGTTTCTTTTGGATATACGTTTTAAAATGGGAGAAGTTGATTCAACACTTTTCATTAAAGATTATGAAAATGACATCATATTGATTCACGTTTATGTAGACGATATAATATTTAGTTCTACTAACTTTAATCTTTGTCAAGAATTTTCTAAGTCCATGAAGGATGAATTCGAGATGAGCTACATGGGTGAGCTCAATTATTTCCTTGGATTGCAAATTCGACAAATGAAGGATGTGACTTTCATACATCAAACCAAGTATACATGGGAGCTTATCAAGCGATTTGGGATGGAATCGTCTTCAAGCAAAAGGACTCCCCTGAGTACGACAACCCATCTACACAAGGATGAGAACGGAAAAGATGTAGACGTTTGTCTATATCGAGGTATGATCGATAGCTTACTTTATTTAACTGCTAGTAGGCCCGATAACATGTTTTTCGTATGCTTGTGTGCTAGATATCAAGCTAGACCTAAAGAGTCACACTTGATTGGGGTTAAACGAATTTTTCGTTATCTCAATCATTCACTAGATTATGGGTTACTTTACCCTAAATCTAGCACATATGAGTTAATCTCATATAGTGATGCCGACTTTGCCGGATGCAAATCCGATAGGAAAAGTACTAGTGGCACTTGCCATTTCCTAGGAAACTCCTTAGTCTCTTGGTTTTCCAAGAAACAAAACTCGGAATCATTGTCCACGACTGAAGAGGAATATATTGCCGCGGGTCTTGCATGTGCGCAAGTTCTTTGGATGAGATACATTCTTAAAGACTATGGTGTCAGTTGTGATACTTGCCCTATCATGGTTGATAACCAAAGTGCTATATGTCTTTCCAAGAATCCGGTACATCACTTCCGTACCAAACACATAGATGTGAGACACCATTTTATCAATGATCATGTAGCTAAGAAGGACATCATTTTAGAGTATATTTAAACCCAAAAACAAATTACCGACATCTTCACAAAACCTCTTAAAGAAGATTCATTTGTGAGGTTGCATGGAGAATTAGGAATTATGGGTGAATCTGAAATTTATGAGCTCAACTTACTTGTTATAACACTTTTTGAGCTCATATCATCCTATTACCTCTCTTCATTTGACATATCATATATTTGTTTTAAGAAAGGCAATTGAGATTTTTTTGATTGCATGAGTTTTACGATTTTTTTAAGAGATTTATGTTATAAATGATTTATCGTTTGATATTGACTTTATGATGAGTTTATGATTAGAGTATAGGTCCTAAGGTGAGTTGTGCATATCCTCTGGATTTTAACTTCATTGTGCATATTTGGACCAGGACAGACGACTGTCTTTCCTTCGACAGTCGACTGCCTTACTCTATCTATTCTGTCAGCAGACTGTATCTTTCGCCCAGGCGACTGATGACAAATTTACAGTCGACTGTTGGATCAACAGGGGACTGCATTTTAGTCATCAGGCGCCTGTCTATTTCGTCAGTAGTCTCTGTTTTTATCATCAATTTTATTGATTCTCAGTCAGTCGACTGATGTGTATAAAACAGTCGACTGTTCCACGGACAGGCGACTGTATGTTACTCAACAATCGACTGTCTGTCATCCTAATCTTATTTCTTATCACTTCATGCAGTCGACTGACTATTGTTCATCAGTCGACTGTCTCATATTGTGGCGGTTCGCTCATTTGATCTGAGCCGTCGATTCTTAGATCCAACGGCCTAGATTCGTTCGCCCCTTCGTTATATTATCGAGACACTTCATGTCAACGCACGTTTTCTCTCTCATCCGATTGAAACCGTTCGTCTTCCCCGCTCGAAACCTTCAGTCGATCTCTCCTCCGATTTCTTCGAGCCAACACATGATCTTCCTTCTTTGTTTAGCTGCTCGAGTGTTGCTCGTTAGTGGATCGACAATTTTGAGGTATCTTGCCCGTTCATTTCTCGTTGCTCTTTTGAACTAGCTTCTGTCGATCGCTCTCATGGATCCTCTAGGTCATTCGTCATCAGGAGAACTGTTAAACATTTTTCTCACTGAACCCTCTCCTCCTTCTGTACCCCTAGAGGATTTCCTTCTCGGTTGATTATGTGACCGAGTCACTTCTTTCGAGAAGCTTGCTGCCTTTATGGATAAGAAGCTCACTCTCCTTCTCGAGCTTCAGTACAAGTCTCTTATATTTCATGGGTTCCCCATTCCTGCCGAGCTTCAGGCCCTGTTTTCCAAGTCTGAGGATACTGCCCATGTTGATGTTCCTCCTCCTCCAGGCTTTGTGCTGGTGCCTTCTGTGGTCCAGACCCCCGTTCATGCTCAAGCGGAAACCTCTGCCGCGCGTGCGTCGTCCTCCAAGAGGAAGGCTCCATCTTATCCTACTCGTCGCTCTGCCAGGCTGATGTTCCGTTCGTCTGGTCAGCCCTCGGATCCAACTGTCATCAACATTGACTGATGCTGCAGTTGATATTATTGGACACTTACCCTGAGATCTAGATTTTTTGGTCTGTTTTGGTTAGGGTTGAGTAGTTCTTTGATGTTTGTATGATGGATAGTTTTTGTAGTGATGATAGATGTATGGTTGAATCATGTATTTTTGATCATTTTGATGGACATGGTGATGCCCATATGTCTTATACTCATGTGAAACATAAGAAAGGGCTTTCCTCTCTTCCAAGAGAGTCTTTCAATGCACAACACACTTCTTCTTCAAGTTCTACTTCAAGGCATATGTGATTGTAAGTGTAGTTTTCATATTTCATAACTTTTGTAATTTGATTTACTCTCGGGTTGTGAGAGTGGTTTGCTTGCTCCCAAGTTGTGGGATTCAAGGTCAATCGATTGTATTTTGATTTCACTTGTAGGCTACAAGTGGGTTTTAAGGAAACCTCAAGTTAGGGTTCTAACTTGAGTATCCGGTTATTAACCGGGTGGAAGGGACGTAGGATTACCGGAAACAAGTCGGGAAGTGACTTGGGTAATCTGAACCCTTGAAACATCATTGCGTTTGCATTTGTTTTATTTTGGGTTTATTTCTATTCCGCACTATTTTGTTGGTTAGGAATTTAAATTGGTGTAACTATCTTTTTAAATTGCATAAACACTATTCAACCCCCCTTCTTGTGTTTTCCCCATAGCCAGGGTCCTTACATATAAGAACTCTGTATCTTCATGTATTTCGCCCGTAAATGCGACATTTCATGTGCCAAAAAAATTCCTAAATTCACCATAAAATTCCTGAGAGTTCTTTGACATACTCTTCATTGTCTTGAAGAGTTTCACTTAATGTTGTCGTTGTTTTCTCTGACATCCTCTTACAACTACTCAATTTTCCTTCGTATTCAATGGTATTACTCCGTATTTCTTCGCATAATCAACTCCATCATGAGTATTGTCTCCACCATCATATTCCATAGTCTTCATAGCTCTGTAATGCCCTGAAATACACTTAACAAATACAATAAAACAGTTCACACATGTTTGTTATCATCAAACAAGAAATCATCGACAACGATGTTTCCAACAGACTATGCACCCATCCTCCCTCTCAGGTGTACCGACGTGTTTCAGATTAATGGAAGGGCAGTTGCTGGCATCTCCCTGACGTCCTGACTTCTCTTGCTCCTCACTTTCCCTCTATCTCCTTGGATGTCGTTGTGTCTCCTGTGAATGGAATTCCAGTTCTGGATGCACTCGTTGTTCAACATGGGATTCCATTCGTACTTATGCCCCTCCTTATCGTCTCTGCTCTCTGATTTGGTTTCCCATCCATACGCCCAAATATGCGCTCACCCTCCATGCCCTCACCGACAGGCTCCCCACCATGCACCTGCTGGCCCAGCGGGGCATCTTGACTTCCGCCAATTGTGTGTTCTGTAATGCTCACCGTGAGACTACTCGCCACCTCTTCTGCCGATGTGAGTATAATGGCTTCGTGTGGTCTACTTGCAAGCTCAAGTTGGGTATTCCCTTCTGCTCCAAATCCCTTCACGTGGACGCCCATCTCCTTTGGCATATGTTTGGATCAAAAGGGAATACCAAGGCTGTGGGCGGGCTTTCCATGCTTGTTCTCTCAACGGTTGTCTGTCACACATGGAAGGAGAGGAACAACCATGTTTTCCATTCTCAGGCGAACGCCAAGATGTCCCTGGTGGCCAAGATCTCCTTGGATGTTGCTGCGGCCTTCACCCCTTCCATGCTTGAGGTGGATGACCCAATTGACATCACTACCCTTAGTAACTGGGGGTTGATTTGAGGCCTTTTCTCTTGGCCATGTTGTTGTTGGGTCTTGCCGCAAAGTGTTACATGTCTTTGGTCGCCGCTCCTAAGCCTCTCCCAAAATCTGTACCTGGTCCTTTTGGTCGCCTCAGCATGACATTGTACATTTGTTCATACTTTATATGATATACACACTTACTTTTCATGTGCGCGTGAGCGCGCACTTACTTTGAGAGAGAGAGAGAGACTCTTTAAACGTGTGTATGAGAGAGAGAGAGAGACTCTTTAAACGTGTGTATGGGAGCTATCCGATGCCTTAGAGAGAGAGAGAGAGAGAGAGAGAGAGAGAGAGAGAGAGAGAGAGAGAGAGAGAGAGAGAGAGAGAGACTCTTTAAACGTGTGTATGGGAGCTATCCGGTGCATTGGATGTGTATATGAATGAGATTTGTCAAGCTTTTTATAAGTTTGTATATGCATGGAAGCTCTCCAGTTTGAGAACTCTATGGTGCAGTTGGGCAAACCGATTTGTGCTCTGCTTGTGCTTATGTGCACGTGCACATGCACACATAAGATCTTGTCATAAAATCAACAAGAAGGCTCGAGGTTGCTAGCCCCGGATTGAAAAATTACCTCAGAACGGATTAACAGCAGTTTAATTCTAGGTTGCCAGCTCCGGAATCCCATGTAAGCGTGATATCGCTTGGATGACAAAGAAAAGGATGATTTTCGTAGTCACAATCTAGATTTTAAAAATAAGAATATTTTTCTAAATAATCATAATTGTTGTGAAGGGAAAAGTAGGGAAATAGGTGTATATGGTTAAGAGACCCCTACCCTCATATTTATAGCTTTCAATAGTGGGCTGGATACCCAATAGGCTTCATGGGCCTATTCATAACACTTCCCCTTATCCAACCAATATTGAATAAGAGGTGGATTCTTCAGGATCCGAGTTAGGATAATTGCCTTGTTAAAGAAAGAACAGTTAATCCATAACTTCCCCTATTTTAGGGATGTGTTTAGGGGTGGATACTTCAGGATCCAGAGTCAACGAGGTTGCCTCGTCAAAACCTTGACTACGAAAAACCCAGTGGGAAAAAACCAGTAGCCAAGGGAAAAGAGTACAACTCTGCAGTTGACTCCCCCTCATCTGACCAAGCTTCAGGCTTGTAGATTTCCTATGAATCTATACATCAGTCTCCTATGTACCTATGAGTTCATAGTCCTCTCATCCTGACCCAGTTTACATTTCCTCACTCTCCTCATCACAATCACATATACAAGTTTCTCAAAGATACTAGTAGGCAGTGATTTGGTAAGCAAATCCGCCAAGTTATTACATGATTGGATCTTCTGTACCTCAATCTGCTTCTGCTTCTGAAGGTCATGCGTCCAGAAGAACTTGGGGGAGATATGCTTCGTCTTGTCGCCTTTGATGTAGCCGTCCTGTAGCTGGGCTATACATGCTGTATTGTCTTCATGAAGTGGAGTAGACGCAAGGACGCCGGTCATCAGGCCGGTGGAGGTGAGGATGTGCTGGATCACAGAGCGTAGCCAGAAACTCTCCTTGCTTGCTTCGTGGATCGATAGGAGCTCTGAGTGAGTGGATGAGACGGTCGTCATGGTCTGCTTTACAGATCTCCAGGATATGGCTGTGCCGCCATAAGTAAACATGTATCCTATCTGAGACTTCTCTGTATGAGGATCGGACCTGTAACCTGCATCAGCATAACCAACTAAACCAGTTGAGGCCCCTTTCCTGTAGAATAGACCTAAGTCTATGGACCCTTGGAGGTAGCACAGAAGATGCTTAACTCCGGCCCAGTGCCGCTGTGTAGGCGCAGCGCTATATCTGGCTAGTAAGTTGACTGCAAATGCTATGTCAGGGCGAGTGCAGTTAGCCAGGTAAAGGAGTGCACCGATAGCACTTAGATAAGGCACTTCGGGGCCTAGTACTTCCTCCCCCTCTTCCAGCGGCCGGAAGGGGTCTTTATGTACATCCAATGATCTGACGACCATTGGAGTGCTGAGGGGGTGGCACTTATCCGTCTGAAACTTTTTTAATAAGTTCGATGTGTAAGTTGACTGATGTAACAGGATCCCATCGTTAAGATGCTCTATTTGAAGACCTAAACAGAATTTTGACTTTTCGAGGTCTTTCATCTCGAAGGTTTCTGTCAAGCGTCTAGAAATCTCTGCGATCTCTTCAGGAGATCCGATGAGGTTCAAGTCGTCCACATAGACGGCTATGATTACAAATCCTGTTGCCTTTGCTCTTATAAAGATGCAAGGACAGACTGGGTCGTTTGTGAATCCTTTTTTTACAAGGAAATCGCTCAGTCTGGTATACCACATCCTTCCAGATTGTTTTAGACCATATAATGATCTTTGCAGTTTCACTGAGTAGATGTCACGTTGTCTCTCTTTTAGTGCTGCAGGCAAAGAATAACCGCCCGGCAATCTCATATAGATGTCTCGGTCTAAGTTGCCATATATGTATGCAGTCACGACGTCCATAAGCTGCATATCCAAACCCTCTTGGGATGTCAAGCCAATGAGGAATCGGAAGGTGATCACGTCCATGACCGGGGAGTATGTGGCTTCAAAATCCACCCCTGGACGTTGGGTAAAACCCTGCGCTACAAGCATTGCTTTGTAGCGAACGATCTCATTTTGTTCATTTCTTTTTCTAACAAATACCCATTTATAACCCACAGGTTTTACACCTTTTGGTGTCTGGACTATGGGTCCGAAGACCTTGCGTTTGGTGAGTGAATCCAACTCCACTCCTATTGCCGCTTTCCACTTTGGTCAATCATCTCTGCTTTGACATTCTGTCAGAGAGCGTGGTTCAATATCATCGTCGCAGTACGCGACGTTGATGGCAATATTACACGCAAATGTGTCATCTATGGTTGTGCTCTTTCTGTCCCAATACTCCCCAGTTCGTACATAGTGTATCGAAACATCATTTTCTCCCGGTTTTTCCTCTTCATGAGAGTTTGGGAGAGATAAGGTAGCAGGGCTTATAGTAGCATCCTGTGGTGGTATTTGTTTACCATTGCCAAGGGTCCTACTCTTTCGAGGGACTTGGTCCTTGGATCCCGGTGGTCGCCCTCTCTTTTTGAGAGGTCCAACCATTTCTGCTGCAGTCGTGTTGCATCCATTTTTCGGTATGTCAATCCTAGCTGGAGTGTTAGTAGCAGGGACATGTGATTTGACAATCTTCTGGTTGTCAGTGAATTTGTCCGGCAAGAGATAGACAGTGTTTTGGATGTGGAGAATCTTCAGGACCTCCTCACACTGGCTTGTGGGCGGATCAAAGTGACATAATGTCTTTGTATCCCAAGTGATACATTCTGAAGCTTCGGGCTTCTTTGTCTGTGAGCCTAGTCTTGAAAATGATGTTTCATCAAATTCACAGTCTTCTAGACGTGCATTGAAAACGTCTCCCGTAAGGGGTTCTAGGAATCTAATTATGGAGGGGGTATCAAACCCAACATAAATGCCTAGGCGACGTTGTAGACCCATCTTTGTCCTTTGTGGTGGTGCTATGAGGACGTATACTGTGCAACCAAATATTCTCAAGTGTGAGACAATTGGTGGGGCTCCAAGTGATAGTTGCATTGGAGAAGATGACTGACCTCCAGAAGGTCTTAATTTTATTAAAGATGAAGCATGCAAAATTGCATGACCCCACGCATTCACTGGCATCTGGAATTGAAGTAATAATGGACGAGCAACCCATTGCAGTCTCTTAATTAGAGATTCTGCTAACCCATTTTGGGTGTGAACATGTGCTACATGATGTTCGACTTCAATTCCCTGTGCTTGGCAATAGTCTAGAAAGACTTGTGATGTAAACTCCCCCGCATTGTCCAGACGAAGTTTCTTTATCTGGTAGTCGGGGAAGTGGGCCCGCAACCTGATTATCTGAGCTAAAAGCTTAGACAGTGCGAGGTTGCGGGTGGACAGTAGACACACATGTGACCACTTAGTAGATGCGTATATCAGGACCATAAAGTACCTGAACGGATCACTTGATGGGTGTATCGGCCCACAAATGTCTCCGTAGATTCTTTCCAGAAAGCTTGGAGACTCCACGTCCACTTTCAGTGGAGAGGATCTCGTAATCAGTTTACCCTTGTAACAGGGTGGACATGGGAATTTGCCTTTTTGAAGAATCTTCAGGCTCTTCAAGTCTATACCCCTGGAGCTTTTTATGATGCGGTACATCATAACAGATCCAGGGTGTCCCAGTCTACTGTGCCAGAGTTGGAATTCTGGTGTTTGGGGGCACTGCAGGTGCTCCGCCATATATGTTTCTGGAGTTTGTATACTTGTTTGGTAGAGTCCCGAGGAGAGTCCCTTGAAACGTTCCACAATGGTTTTTGAACCATTTGTAAGAAACGTTACAAGCAAGTATTCTCTTTTATCTTCCTCGACCGTCTCTAAGTGATATCCGTTTAAATGGATATCTTTAAAGCTTAGGAGTTTTCGGATAGATTTAGGGGAGTATAACGCATTTTTAAGTGTGATTTGTGTGTTACCGGGGAGCAATATGATTGCTTCCCCTGATCGTTCGATTATGTTGGCTGGTCCTGAGATTGTTCTCAGTGGACCAGAGTAGCTACTTAGGCTCGTGAAGTAGTCTATGTTTTGAAGGATCGAGTGTGTCGATGCACTGTCCACTAGGCAATTTGATTCCATATTTATGTAAAAGAAAGACATTCAAGTAGTAAATAATATGAAAAAGAAAAGATTTACTTTCATTTAAAAATGCTCAAAGAAAATGTTTTGACATGGAATAAAAACTAGGTACTATGCATAAAAGGAAGATACATTGCTAGCATATAAAAATGGTCCATAACTAGAGAGTGTCATCTCCCATGAAATCTTCAGGAGTCCATGAGGTCTCTGGCAAAGCTGCGCTCTCAATCAGGTTTGTCTCATCTCGAGGCTTGAGGCTTGCCTGGTAGAGGTCCTGGAGGTGTTTCTGGGTGCGGCAGATTCTGGACCAGTGGCCCGTCATTCCGCATTTGGAGCACTTATCCTTCCAGTCATTCTTGGGAGTACCACCTTTTGACGTCCACTTCTGCTTCTTTTCCACGAACTTCTGGTTCTGAGGAGGAGCTTGGGGAGTGGCTTTCTTCCGCTTCTTCTGTTCTTTCCATTTCTGGAATTTTGCCTTCTTGTCCATCTTCTTCTTCTGGGAAGACTGGAAGTGTATGTTGGATCCTGTCAAAAACAGAGTTAGGATCGATAAATGAAGTTGAGACTTACGCTTGCGTATGCGGCACGGTAGTCACAGAACTTCGCCTTCGGATTCGCCACGACGGGTCGAGTCTTCTCACGAACGGAGTAAGGCTACTAAATCCACAATATAAATCTTTACTTTTAGATTAAGAACTTGGATAAAGGGAGAGGAAGGATTTCGGCAGAGCTTCGCTAGAATGAAAATGCATGCAAGAATGCCATGCAAAAGTCTTAGGAAATGGCTAACCCTTGGGTCTTATTTATAGCCCCCAAGGTAGTTATTTTAGGAGTAATTGTTCCTTTGGAACAATTTAACTAAGGTGTACCATCGTACATGGCACATTATAAGCTTAAGTTGCATACGATGGCGTAAGTCTCAACTTCATTTATCGATCCTAACTCTGTTTTTGACAGGATCCAACAGTGTGCCTCTGCAGGAGGTGGCAGTGGAGCGGAGCCAGGAGGGCGCAGGTTGTGAGTAGCAACCAACAAATCTCTGTTCTGTTCAGCCATTAGTAGGCATGAAAGCAGATCAGAGTACTTCGTGAACTTCCTCTCACGGTATTGTTGCATAAGGATCATGTCCTTCTCGTGGAAAGACGTGAACGTCTTTTCCAGCAACATTTTCTCCGTCACCGTTTCACCACACAACTTCAAGCGTGAGGTGATACGGAAGAGTGCTGAGTTGTACTCCGCTATGGATTTGTAATCCTGTATGCGGATGTGAGTCCACTCTTACTACGCACGGGGGAGTATGACCTCCCTCTGATGCATGTACCTCTCCTCGAGTGCGTCCCACAGCTCGCAAGGATCCTCTACAGTAAGGTACTCGTCCTTCAGGGTCGAGTCTAAATGTTTCCTGATATAGATAATGGCTTTCGCCTTTAGTATATCGGAAACTTCCTCTGTATGAGGTGCTTCTTTAGAAGCATCCTTGTCGGCTGGGGCAGTACTTGTTGTTGCCTTCTCAGTCGATGTGAGACTGAAACCATGAGAGCGCAGATGGAACTTCAGGTCCAACTGCCAACTCAGGTAGTTTGACCCATCGGCCTTCAGGACCGAAAAGTCGACATTCGCAAGTCTGGCCATTGAATGATCTAGCAATATAAAAACAGCATGTATCATTAAACTAAATAAAAATAGACATCCAAGCATGTATTTTTAAGCATTGTCATAAAATGAATTTATTAAAGAAAATTTAACATCCATGCATGCTTTTTGACGATTTCATAACGTGAATAATTAAAAGAGATTAACATCCACACATGCTTTTTGACAGTTTCATTGTAACATTAACATGGCATGAAAAGAGTTAACATCCACGCAATTAATGTATAAGCAATGAAAAAATAACTTAGGACTATAGGGATCGGCCAGCCGACACCGAAAAGAAAAAGACAGTCCGAAATTACATCAAAAGTTGCATGAAAGAATAAGGGAACTTCAGAGAGAAACCCCTTTCATCTTTGTGCATACACCTTCAGCTCCTTTTTAGTGTCCGCCGGTCTTCTTTTTACATTTATATCCTCACTTACAAATTTCTCTCAAAAAAGAAAGAATTGCAGGAAATTAAAGGTGTCGGAAAACTGGCTGATCCCTAAAAACATAGCCTAATCGCACATCCACGCAGATAATATATGGAAAATATACAACCACGCAGATAATCATATCACAGGCATGTAAAGATTAATTAAATAATCTAAATAGTGTGTGACGTGCTAAAAAATTATTTTTGAAAAACTTTTTACCTTTGATCCATATTTTTAATGTTTTGTTTACCGCTTTAAACCCTTTTTAATAAAGTTTCTTTAATTATTTTGGGCTTTTATGGCCAAAAATAAAAAAGAAAAATTATTTGTGTAAATGGGCTAATTTTCAGGCTTTTTGGGCCATCAAAACAACCATTAGGGTTAATTGGGCCTCCCCCGAAAAATTGGCCCATTTAGGGCTAGGGTTTCCGAAAACCCCTAGGGGGCCCGCGGCGCTTGTGAAGCGCCGCCGTTTCGCTCTTCGGGCGTGCGGAGTATGGATCAAGGTCGGGGGGTAAAAACGGATTTTTCAAGCATTTAGATCTCTAAAAAACTGATTTTTATTGTTTTAGACATGCGGATCTAAATAAAAAAAGTGATTTTTACCGTGTTTTCAAACTTTTTGATCTTTAAATCATGCAGATCTACGTGAAACGCAAGTTTTAGATCTAAAAAGTTTTGATTTTTACCACTAGATTCGACAAGGGAATCTAGTCAACGGTTGGTGAATGATGCCCTTTTTCGCTCCCCGTTGAGAAGATTACGATCTTCTTGAATCTGAGCGATTGATGGATCTCCTTCCTCGCGAGCCGCCGCCTTCTCCAACGAGCGTGATCGTGCTGATAACGTGTTGTGAAGGGAAAAGTAGGAAAATAGGTGTAGAGTGTTAAGAGGCCCATACTCTCATATTTATAGCTTTCAATAGTGGGCTGTATACCCAATGGGCCTCATGGGCCTATTCATAACAATAATAGAATTCTGCTTTAAAAAGTTTAATATTAATAACGGATCTAAAGTTGATTTATCAAAATTTCAACCTCTATAGTTGTTCTGTAAGGCTAGGCTAATAATTAAAATACCAAATCGATTTAGAAATTTATTCTGCATGACAATGGAATGATAGAATATTTGATTGATAAGGTTTCTTCGTGTAAGCTTCATTAATTAATCCAACAACAAATAGGCAGGCCAAATAAGGTTTCTTCCTGTTGGGAAAGTATTTTTATATTATAGATAGTTGTAACTTTTTTAAGCCACCAATGCCACAAATCCGATGGTCTTGATCGAAAACTTTGACAAGCATATTTTTTACCTAGTTTCAAATAATTAAAGAACTCAGAAGAGACATAAGCCAATTATAAAGCTCTACGAGAGTCGTTTTTTCACCCGCAATCTTCACTTTTATACGCATATTTATTTTTAACTTTACCCAACTCTTTGGTTCCGACAGAAGTTCTAGGCAATTTTCTGTGACTACTTATGAACATAATTCTATATCTTTCAATTTCTCTTCTTTTTCAACGAATCACCGGAACCAAAACCAAAACCATTTGGTTTCTGACTGAGCGAAACCAAAACCACTAGGGCAACCAAAACCAACCAAAACCAAGTGGTTTCAGTCGAAATTGAGTCAAAACGGAGCGAAATTGAGTCTCAATGACAGGTTCGTCATATCCCTCTTCGCAAGCGATACAAAACAGCCGGTCGAAACCTTGTTCCTTGATGCATTCATCTCCTTACGAGATCGGCTCACACTACATAAAAAAAAGCATATAATAATTGTTTTAAGCAACTGTCAAGGATAACAGCATCTTAATGTAGTTATTTTTTGGCACTACATATAAGTGTACCATGTTTGATGGAATGAAATTTTTCCAAAACATGCTTGAATGCATTATCGTGCAACCTAGATTCTTCCCGAGTATCATATCATCTAAGAGACATTGAACAAGAATTCAGGGAATAAACGACTCCGTTTTGGTCGACAATAAATATATGGCCATGAATAATTGATGAAGGACTAACTGTGACTTCAACTTCAGGCGTGAGGTGATACGGAAGAGTGCTGAGTTGTACTCCGCTATGGATTTGTAATCCTGTATGCGGATGTGAGTCCACTCTTACTACGCACGGGGGAGTATGACCTCCCTCTGATGCATGTACCTCTCCTCGAGTGCGTCCCACAGCTCGTAAGGATCCTCTACAGTAAGGTACTCGTCCTTCAGGGTCGAGTCTAAATGTTTCCTGATATAGATAATGGCTTTCGCCTTTAGTATATCGGAAACTTCCACTGTATGAGGTGCTTCTTTAGAAGCATCCTTTTCGGCTGGGGCAGTACTTGTTGTTGCCTTCTCAGTCGATGTGAGATTGAAACCATGAGAGCGCAGATGGAACTTCAGGTCCAACTGCCAACTCAGGTAGTTTGACCCATCGGCCTTCAGGACCGAAAAGTCGACATTCGCAAGTCTGGCCATTGAATGATCTAGCAATATAAAAACAGCATGGATCATTAAACTAAATAAAAATAGACATCCAAGCATGTATTTTTAAGCATTGTCATAACATGAATTTATTAAAGAAAATTTAACATCCATGCATGCTTTTTGACGATTTCATAACGTGAATAATTAAAAGAGATTAACATCCACGCATGCTTTTTGACAGTTTCATTGTAACATTAACATGGCATGAAAAGAGTTAACATCCACGCAATTAATGTATAAGCAATGAAAAAATAACTTAGGACTATAGGGATCAGCCAGCCGACACCGAAAAGAAAAAGACAGTCCGAAATTACATCAAAAGTTGCATGAAAGAATAAGGGAACTTCAGAGAGAAACCCCTTTCATCTTGTGCATACACCTTCAGCTCATTTTTGGTGTCCGCCGGTCTTCTTTTTACATTTATATCCTCACTTACAAATTTCTCTCAAAAAAGAAAGAATTGCAGGAAATTAAAGGTGTCGGAAAACTGGCTGATCCCTAAAAACATAGCCTAATCGCACATCCACGCAGATAATATATGGAAAATATACAACCACGCAGATAATCATATCACAGGCATGTAAAGATTAATTAAATAATCTAAATAGTGTGTGACGTGCTAAAAAATTATTTTTGAAAAACTTTTTACCTTTAATCCATATTTTTAATGTTTTGTTTACCGCTTTAAACCCTTTTTAATAAAGTTTCTTTAATTATTTTGGGCTTTTATGGCCAAAAATAAAAAAGAAAAATTATTTGTGTAAATGGGCTAATTTTCAGGCTTTTTGGGCCATCAAAACAACCATTAGGGTTAATTGGGCCTCCCCCGAAAAATTGGCCCATTTAGGGCTAGGGTTTCCGAAAACCCCTAGGGGGCCCGCGGCGCTTGTGAAGCGCCGCCGTTTCGCTCTTCGGGCGTGCGGAGTATGGATCAAGGTCGGGGGGTAAAAACGGATTTTTCAAGCATTTAGATCTCTAAAAAACTGATTTTTATTGTTTTAGACATGCGGATCTAAATAAAAAAAGTGATTTTTACCGTGTTTTCAAACTTTTTGATCTTTAAATCATGCAGATCTACGTGAAACGCAAGTTTTAGATCTAAAAAGTTTTGATTTTTACCACTAGATTCGACAAGGGAATCTAGTCGATGGTTGGTGAAGGATGCCCTTTTTCGCTCCCCGTTGAGAAGATTACGATCTTCTTGAATCTGAGCGATTGATGGATCTCCTTCCTCGCTAGCCGCCGCCTTCTCCAACGAGCGTGATCGTGCTGATAACGTGTTGTGAAGGGAAAAGTAGGAAAATAGGTGTAGAGTGTTAAGAGGCCCATACTCTCATATTTATAGCTTTCAATAGTGGGCTGTATACCCAATGGGCCTCATGGGCCTATTCATAACAATAATAGAATTCTGCTTTAAAAAGTTTAATATTAATAACGGTTCTAAAGTTGATTTATCAAAATTTCAACCTCTATAGTTGTTCTGTAAGGCTAGGCTAATAATTAAAATACCAAATCGATTTAGAAATTTATTCTGCATGACAATGGAATGATAGAATATTTGATTGATAAGGTTTCTTCGTGTAAGCTTCATTAATTAATCCAACAACAAATAGGCAGGCCAAATAAGGTTTCTTCCTGTTGGGAAAGTATTTTTATATTATAGATAGTTGTAACTTTTTTAAGCCACCAATGCCACAAATCCAATGGTCTTGATCGAAAACTTTGACAAGCATATTTTTTACCTAGTTTCAAATAATTAAAGAACTCAGAAGAGACATAAGCCAATTATAAAGCTCTACGAGAGTCGTTTTTTCACCCGCAATCTTCACTTTATACGCATATTTATTTTTAACTTTACCCAACTCTTTGGTTCCGACAGAAGTTCTAGGCAATTTTCTGTGACTACTTATGAACATAATTCTAGATCTTTCAATTTCTCTTCTTTTTCAACGAATCACCGGAACCAAAACCAAAACCATTTGGTTTCTGACTGAGCGAAACCAAAACCACTAGGGCAACCAAAACCAACCAAAACCAAGTGGTTTCAGTCGAAATTGAGTCAAAACGGAGCGAAATTGAGTCTCAATGACAGGTCCGTCATATCCCTCTTCGCAAGCGATACAAAACAGCCGGTCGAAACCTTGTTCCTTGATGCATTCATCTCCTTACGAGATCGGCTCACACTACATAAAAAAAAGCATATAATAATTGTTTTAAGCAACTGTCAAGGATAACAGCATCTTAATGTAGTTATATTTTGGCACTACATATAAGTGTACCATGTTTGATGGAATGAGATTTTTCCAAAACATGCTTGAATGCATTATCGTGCAACCTAGATTCTTCCCGAGTATCATATCATCTAAGAGACATTGAACAAGAATTCAGGGAATAAACGACTCCGTTTTGGTCGACAATAAATATATGGCCATGAATAATTGATGAAGGACTAACTGTGACTTCAAAGACAAATCATAGAATTTTGAAACATCTGAAAAATGAAGCCAGCAACAAGGGAACAAAAGGTACAGACATGTATAGAAATTAAAACAAGCCCAGTAATTATAGATCTATCATCCTGATAACCCAAATGGGTGGAATCATCCTTCCATCCCTCCACAATCTACATGTTTGCTTTTCTTTCCCATCTTTCCTTCGCGTCAAGCCTGTAAATAAGAAAACACTGATAATTAGCATACACTCTCTCGATACAATACGAGCTCTCTCCCATATAAAATGCTCATATTCTCTCCCATGCAAAATATGAATGCAGGTTCCAACCAAGCTGTTCCTTAGTAGTCATGATGGCTGTATAAAAGGCAACTACAACTTAAAGTTCCAGCGTCCAAAACAGTATGCACATGATGGCTGTGTTTTATACGGTCACATGATCAGAACTATCCATTTGATAGCCCTTTGGTATGCCACATCTAATTTATAGTCTTAAAACGCATACCTATTGTCAAGACTCTGTCTGAACAAGAGGTTTATGAGCGGAAACATATGGCTGGCAACAGCTTGTTTAATCTTTGTTTAGCTTAACTTATGATATGATTAAGTTGAGCTCACCCTTGGCTCCATTAAAATCCACGTAAAATCTCCTTTTTAATAAATGAATATTTTAGCTGTTATGTAATGTGTTGAGTGAAGCTCAATGAGCAATGACCTATCATGAATAACATACTGTTTACGAAGGTTCTAATTAGAATCAACATTGTGCTTGGCCATTTCCATCTAGACGCACTTGATTTTCTTTTTTCTCCTAAAATTCTGAGCTCAAGACTTAATTATGCTTATTTTACACAAATAAGTCTCGAAAATGTAAATTCAAGCTCCAGCTTGGCTTGTTTGATGTAATAAGCTCAAGCAAACAGAAATTGAGCCATGCAAGTAGTTATCAATAAAAGCTTGCAAAATCCTGCCAGGTTTAGCTTTCAGGTCAAGCTGCCCCAAAAAATGAATGAATGCTTAGACAAGCCAAATGCATCTTGATTGAGCTCATTTACACTGATACAAAAAACAAAAGATGGCATTAAGCATGTATTTCTATCAAAAGCCAAAAACACAATCAAATCATTGTATACTAGTTGGGAAGTAAATACAGGTCCAAGCATACCAGTTAGCACCTATATGAAATAAAGTTGCCACCACCAACAATTTAACAATATTCATGTGTCTTTTTTCAAAGTATACAATAGTGGCAAGTATTCTATGCATCCTCACCTACCTCCACCAGTCTCTATGAAGTTCTATTGAGTGTTATTTGTATTAGGGTGTGTGTGTAAAGCAAATCAAGGGATATTATATATATGAGGGGTTAGCTCATTTGGAAGCTAATCACCATTTTCCCAAAATACAACATGGTATCAGAGCCCTAGAAAACAAACCCTAAACCCTAAACCCACCCACCTCCACCTGCGCCTCCACCCGCCCAGCCCTAAATCCACCCGCCCAGCCACCGACTCCACCGACTCCACCGCCCAGCCACCGACTCCACCGCCCAGCCACCGACTCCACCGACAGCCACCGACCAGCCACCGACTTCCACCCGCCTCCTCTCCTGTGCCCGCATACCCCTCTCCCGCAGCAGGGCCCGCGACCCGCATCCGCCGCCGCCTGCGGTAGCCTCGTCTGCGCGCGCCGCCGGCTGCTGCTGCGCCGCCGGCTCCTGCTGCTGCCTCTCCACGCCGTGTGACCCCCTCTCTTCCAAGTCCTCTTCTAGCCCCACAAAACCCTAACTAGCTACAAAGAAAACCCACAAAACCCTAACCCTAGATCTATGGTAGAGTCATGAAAAGGACTCCATAGATTTACGGTTAGGGTATGCCCTAGAAGAAGAAGAGGAGAAGTAGATCTGCGGATCTGAGGAGGAAGAGAGGAGAGATCTGCGGATCTGAGGAGAGATGAGGGACAATCTTACCTCCGCTGACATGAAGGCATTCATTGGAGAGATAACGAAGCTGCTTGCTTCGAAGGAGTTGGGATCCTCGAGTGGATCGACACCTTCACGGCCCGTGCAGAAGCTGGAATTGATGCTCAATGATGTGAAATTGGAAGGGACCAAGAATTACCTCAGTTGGTCCAGGAGGGTACTTCTCATCCTGAAGTCGAAGGGGTTAGAAGGCGTCATTCTGGGTTCATGTAAGGAACCGGTGGATAAGGAGGGGGATGATTGGAGAGTCTGGAGCACCACCAACTCACTGGTGGCTGCTTGGTTGATGACATCGATGGTTCCACCCATTGCTGGGATGGTGGAGGCCATAGAGAGTGCTGCGGGGATATGGAGTATGGTGGAGAAAATGTATTCTGGAGCAGGCAATGTGATGCTTATGATGGAGGTTCAGGGCAAGGTCGACACCTTGAAGCAGGGGGATATGTCTATTCTAGCCTACTCTGCGGAGTTGAAAAGGCTGTGGTCAGAGTTAGACCACTATGACCCTATTGATCTGCCTGATCCTAGGAGCGCTGCGATACACAGGAAGTGGGTGGAGCGTAGGCGTGTCACCCATTTCCTGAGGAACCTGAGTGGAGATTTTGAGGCCAGGAGAGCGAGTATGTGCCACTTATCCTCCATCACATCTCTGGAGGAGGCCATAGCTGCAATGGCACAGGAGGAGACCAGATTGAGGGTTATGAAGGATGAGGGTATTCAGGTCACTCGGGCTGCACTGGCTGTACCGGCAGTGGCAGCAGTGAGCGAGGATCGAGAGTGCTACACATGTGGGGTGAAGGGGCACCTGAGCTTTAACTGCCCACAGAAGGGCAGTGGACGAGGACGTGGCACAGGAGGCAGAGGAGGAGGTCGTTGGGGCCGTGGAGGCCGTGGACGAGGTCGCGGGGGCCCACGGGCCAACTTTGCTACCGCTGACGGACGACAGGAGACAGTGATGATCGAGGCCACACCAGCTGAGGCGTCAGATCTAGAGCAGCGGAGACAGTCCAGGTCTACTAATGAGAGCTCAGAGAGTCATACAGACCAGACTGGGGATATTGCCTCGCCATTCGGTAACTTTGCCCACTTCGCTCACACAGGCTCAGGTAACCGATTAGCCCTTTCATGTAGAGATCATATAGAGTGGATCATTGACTCAGGTGCATCTAGTCATGTGTCAGGAGCATATAGACAATTTTTCACATATAAACCACATACCATTCATGAAACCGTTCAGACAGCTGATGGTACATCCCAACCCATTAGAGGGATTGGTACTATTCAGTGCACTCCCTCCATACGCCTCTCTTCAATCCTTCACGTCCCATCATTTCCAGTCAACCTCTTATCTGTTGGTTCTATTGTTGATGATCTCGACTGTAGCATTACTTTTGACTCCACTCATTGTGTGTTGCAGGAAAGGAAGACTGGGAGGAGGCTTGGGACTGGCGTCAGGCGTGATGGACTGTGGTACCTTGACAGAGCTAGTGGGGATGCTGTACTGGCTGTCGTTGGTGGAGAGAAGGAAAGGGATGTACTTTTGTTACATTGTCAGTTGGGACACTTGCCTTTTGATATTTTGGGTAAAATGTATCACGATGTTTTGAATAGAG
Organism: Scilla litardierei; assembly: GCA_030789695.1. Taxonomy (NCBI): domain Eukaryota; kingdom Viridiplantae; phylum Streptophyta; class Magnoliopsida; order Asparagales; family Asparagaceae; genus Scilla; species Scilla litardierei. Next base: position 337,574,440 of record CM061133.1, read on the forward strand.
TGAATGAAATGAATTTGAAATGTGATGCATGTGAATTTGGGAAACACACTAGGACGTCATATCCTAGTGTAGGGATGAGGAGTGTAGAGAAATTTCATCTTATTCACTCAGATGTTTGGGGGCCCTGTCCAGTGACTTCAGTAAGTGGGTTCAGGTGGTTTATCACCTTCATAGATTGTCATTCTCGGATGACATGGCTTTATATGATGAAAAACAAAGGTGAAGCGTTGAAGTGTTTTCAGGACTTCCATAGAAGTGTCAGAAATGTGTATGAGGCCAAGATCCGTGTCTTGAGAACGGATAATGGGACAGAGTATGTAAACAGGGAGTTTGCATCTTACCTATCTGAGAGTGGGATAACTCATCAAACCACTTGTCCCAACACCCCCCAACAGAACGGAGTTGCTGAAAGGAAAAATAGGCACTTGTTGGAGGTAACTAGGTCACTCATGCTCACCATGAATGTACCTAAGATATTGTGGAGTGAAGCAGTGATGACAGCCACATATCTTATCAACAGGATGCCTTCATGAATCCTTAGTATGAAGTCTCCATGTGAGATTCTTATGGGAAAGAACACTTTTGTAGTTCCACCAAAAGTGTTCGGATGCACATGCTTTGTGAGGGATCATAGACCTTCTGTGGGGAAGCTGGATGCTCAGGCAAGTAAATGCATATTTGTTGGGTATCCTTCACATCAGAAAGGCTATAGGTGTTGAAGTCCCTCAGAAAGAAGGCTGTTTGTGAGCATGGATGTGACGTTCAGGGAGACTGAACCCTTTTATGGAGGACTGACAGATTCTACATCAGTATTTGATACTGGGGCCTCTCCAAGCACAGGAAGAGCTGGTCGAGAGGGGGAGACTGATGACAGGAGGGTAGTGGTTGGACTTATACCGTGTCCTGTCAGGCCTACAGGTACTGGTCCTGATAGCAGGGAGGAGGAAAGGACCTTGGTGGAAGAGGAGGAAGACATGTTGTACGGCATGAAATATAGCAGGAGACAGAAGGATAGTCATGGCGATGGAGAACAACATGAAGACATCTTCCCCACTGAAGAACCACTAGCTCCACAGCCACATGTCGAGATTGATCAGTCTATCACGCCTGCTCGAGTCCCGACTTCCTTACTGCCTTCCTCTCCTATCACGGATGGTAACCTTTCTTTGCCTTCCTCTAGTTTAGATCTTCCACTTGCATCTCGTAGGGAGCCTCGTATCAATGCCGGCAAGCCTCCTGTACGGTATGGATATGAGACTGATATTGCTAATCATGTCTCCTATGCATCTCTTACACCTGCATATAGGGCTATCATTGCATCCTTACAGTCTATCCCTATACCAAGTGATTGGCGAGTGGCAAAGCAACATCCCCAGTGGAAGAAAGCAATGCTCGAAGAACTTGAGGCACTGGAGAAGAACAAGACATGGAGACTTGTCTCACTTCCAGCAGGGAAGAAAGCTGTGGGCTGCAAGTGGGTATTCACAATAAAGCAAACTTCAGAAGGGAAGGTGGACAGGTACAAGGCAAGGCTGGTTGCCAAGGGCTACAGTCAGACTTATGAGATTGATTATGATGAGACATTTGCCCCAGTGGCAAAGATGAGTACTGTGAGAGTACTGATATCCTGTGCAGCGAATTTTGGATGGAAATTGCATCAGTTGGATGTAAAAAATGCCTTCTTGCATGGAGACTTACAGGAGGAGGTATACATGGAGGTCCCACCTGGCTTTGACACACAACAGACGATGGGAAAGGTGTGTAGACTGGACAAGTCCTTGTATGGGCTGAAGCAATCTCCAAGGGCATGGTTTGACAGGTTCAGGCGTGCAGTCATCACTATGGGCTACAAGCAGAGTAATGGTGATCATACTGTATTCTATAGACATTCAGGACAGCGGATTACTCTTTTGGCTGTGTATGTTGATGATATTATTATCACTGGAGATGATGAGGAGGGAATCTCTCACTTGAAGGTGAGGCTGGCGAGAGAGTTTGAGGTCAAGGACCTTGGACAGTTGGGGTATTTTCTTGGACTGGAGATTGCCAGGTCCAGGAAGGGTATAGTTCTCTCACAGAGGAAGTATGCCCTGGATTTACTGGCTGAGACAGGTATGTTAGGATGTCGTCCAGCAGTCACTCCTATTGACCAGAATCATATGCTGCATTCACAATCAGGGGAGCCAGTAGACAAAGAAAGGTACCAGAGACTTGTTGGACGCCTTATCTACTTATGCCATACTAGACCTGACATTGCCTATGCTATCAGTGTAGTAAGTAGATACATGCATGATCCTAGGATTGGACATATGGAGGCAGTCTTCAGGATACTGAGGTATCTGAAGAATAGTCCAGGAAAAGACATATTATTTGGTAGTCATGGTCACATGAATGTGACAGGCTACTGTGATGCAGATTGGGCCAGTTGCCTAGATGATAGGAGATCGACCTCGGGCTACTGTGTGTTTGTTGGGGGCAATTTGGTCTCTTGGCGCAGCAAGAAGCAGGATTTGGTGGCTCGTTCCACTGCAGAGGCAGAGTATCGTGCTATGGTAGGCAGAGTATCGTGCTATGGTGCTTAGTACATGTGAGATGATCTGGTTGAGATCACTCCTACATGAGCTACACCTGCTGAGAGAAGGACCATTACGGTTGTTGTGTGATAACAAGTCAGCAATTAATATTGCCAACAACCCAGTGCAACATGATAGAACGAAGCACATAGAGATTGACAGGTTCTTCATTAAAGAGAGACTGGACAAGAAGCAGTTGGAGATCCCTATATTACCTCTGGACAGCAATTATCAGATTGCCTTACGAAGGGGTTAAATTCTAAAGGAGTAGAGGATGCTTGTAACAAGATGTGCATGATGAATATCTTTTGCTCATCTTGAGGGGGAGTATTGAGTGTTATTTGTATTAGTGTGTGTGTGTAAAGCAAATCAAGGGATATTATATATATGAGGGGTTAGCTCATTTGGAAGCTAATCACCATTTTCCCAAAATACAACAAGTTCTAAGCTGATATAATATACTGTAGCTTATAATGCTCAGATCTCGCCTCTTTCCATGACTGACCCCCAAAGGATGATACAGAGAAAACCTTTTCTCCACTCTTAAAGTCATCAAGTCATGAGGTAGTTGCATCATCCACATGTCATTGGTACTATCATATCATTATTGTTTTGCTCCTTACTCTCGCATTGAAATTGACCATGTGCGACTATGATCTCCAGTTAAAAATTCAGAACAAGGTTTAAAATCTTGGTTCCGGTCTCTGTATTTACCAGTGGTTTGTAACATCAGTATCAGCTTATTGGAAGCATTGGATTTTAGGTATCGGTTGCCTCATCTCAACAGAAATGTTGGCTACAATTAGAGCTTTGTCCATCCATGAATTACATCTATATTCTATACATGAATTATCTCTATCAGGCAGCATACTATCCTCTCTTTTTCTAGCCAACTCCATCAAAAGGTTGTCACAATGAATGTTATAACTAAAATAAACAAATCGAATATGTGTCCCATGAAACATAAGAGTTTCACCCAATACTAATAACCTGTTAGGTATCACTCATACGATTAGGATCCAAAAAAGCTCATATGTATCGGAATCGGCTGATTTTTTATTGTTAAATGAGACTCTCAACTATTATATGGAATAAATCAAATTTCTACTTTTGATACGTCACATCTTTGATCTTTTCTTGTATTAATTGCTATTAGTTAATAACTTAATATCGATGGTAACATGCGATATCATATAGACCATATTGACATGCTTAAAATCCGATATAATACGAGTAATATGTCTCGGGATCAGCAGTTTTCAGACTACGGTTCAGAATGTGATGAATATTCAAATATTATGGCAAAACCGAAGGTGGCTGTTAAGAAACCATCTTTGAGAATATCTCAACTGAAAAATGAGGAATTAACGAATTTAATGTGCATCTCAATGACAAGTAAATGAATGTATAATGTAGGCTTAAACCAATGCTCGACAGAATACCTAAGAACTAAGACCAAGCAAGTAGTTCCAATTGCCATTACATATATAGACTAGCGGCTATATCACAGGTAGCGGAAAATATCATCAATGGCGTTACAATGTCACTACACATGAATAATACTTTCCTTTTTTTTAAGAGATTAAGGTCCTTGTTACTCAATGCATTAATACCTTCCACAGTTATCTGTGATTGTAAATAAGCCTCAAGTAGTTAAATTCAGTTAATTTAGATGGTTCATGCAATTTATTTTTCGAACGTATGTCCACACAATGGTTGTCTGCAAATTAATATGATATAACATCCTTCTTTCTGCATAAAATGATTATCGTCAGAGTCTCAGATGGTGTGAATGACTGAATGTCACCCATTTCATCAGTCAACCTGAACAATATGAGTTTGACATTCACAGAGACGGGTTCGAAACTCATTATATGGGTTTTAATGTTCCCTACTGTGATAATGTATAAGTGTTCTCAATGGAAACATGACGATGTAGTGACACATGATTGGATAGATAGAAGTAGGGTTACTTTACTGTAGTGGATACTCTGACACAGGAAAGTTTTCTTCTGGATACATATTAATTAATTAATGGCTGAACTATCAGATCAAAGGATTGCTAATATGCCAATCTTTCTACAATGATCTTATAAAAGAGAGGACATCTTGAATATTTATCGCAAAAAAATCATTCATATATAAGAACTCTTTTATACAGACTCGAGGACCTGACTAGTTATTGCTTAAACTGGATTTAAAAAGACTACAATATTAACTTAAATAATAGATGGTACCAAGGTTACATTCTAATAATTAAATGTTCCAAACATGATTGATACCAATGTATGAATTAAAATTTCCAATGATTACAAAAATCTGACAGAAACCCAGTTCCCAAAGGAGTTCAATCCTTTCCTAACTAAAAATGAAAAAAAAATCCACTAAACTACCCATGGATACTGACAATTGACAATTGACAATTGACAATATGGGTTTTTATTCTTAAGATTTTAAAACCCATGGATACTGACAATTGACAATTCGGATCCAAAACTACCGCAAATGCCCCAACTTCCATTACTGATACCGAAAAGGATGAACCATTGTCATGACTAATACAGAGATTTCAAACGTTTCTTGACATTATACATCTAGGGTGGAAATGGAGAAAACATACAACAGACTTACTCTCACCAACAGATCAATGTGAGAAAGACCATATCTTCTTCCAAACTACTATCGGCAGAATCCATCTAGTTCTAATAAGCTTCCAAATAGAATAATCGATTTGGACATAGTCCAAAAGAAATGAAAGACAAACTGAAGATTCAAATTACACAAATGCATATACAACCTGTATTCCAATTTAGGGCTGCAATCGTAGATTCCATTAGGACACTTGACAGTTAAGAAAGTATGAAACAATTTCTACTTATGTGAAAAAATGAGTGACAAATTGATAGAAATTTGAACTATTAAGAAAGTATCGCACATGTAACTGCATGAAAGATCTACATCCTGGTTTGTATGAAAGCATGGAGTCCATTAGAAATAACTTTCAACTGAAAAATAGCAGAATTAATGAAGAAATGATACCCCCAATGTAACTTTCGTCTCTTCATTGATGCAAAAGCAGGCGTTGAAGCTTCATCCTGATGCAATTGAAGATATTATTAGGTCAAACACAAAGCAAGTAAAGATCTCCCATAAGTAAAACTCACAGTAAAGGACACTTGAGCTATTAAGATGCATTATAATTTTGGAACTAGAGTTACAAGAATCAAGCCATTGATAAGTTCAGTAAAGCGGCATAATGATCTAGCATGCATATCATTGTCCAATTAACAAAATAAGTCTGGGCTGGTTGCAACAGAATGTTAGCATATCATTGTCCATTTAACAGATTGTAACACACATGAATGGCTGAAGACCCATTGGCTCTAGTTAAAGGTTTAAGCATAAGAATGCAGTGTTCTAAAATTCAAATTATGCGGCCACATATGCATATGTGGATTGAAACTGCATCCAATTTGGGTTATGCTATTGAAATATGAGGTTAACCGCATATGGAGTTGCATAATCATTTATGCACCCACATCTGCGCCAGCATACCCAAATTTGAATGCACATAAAATGATCTTTTTAAATAAAGCAAGTATAATGTCCAACCTGGTTCTGAATTCAAATTATTATGTATCTACGAGTTTTTAGCTTGAATAGCTATTTGAAATTGACATGCACAAATCCCAACATATTTATATTTACAGTGATGTATGAATGACTTGGCTTTGTTCAGTTTGCAAACTTGGCGACGCCATCCAACAATTTATTGATACAAGTGGTGTACATAACACTGTGATATTCATCCAACATATAATTGTTTTAACCTCTCACTTCTGTTCATATATAACAAATAGTCGTTGATGCAATTGATGGTTGAAAATCGTGAACTGTGATGTCGGATGATATTGGGCCCCATCTAATACTTAAAAGAATATCAGGGTCGTCGCATAGGACAGTATCGTTTTAGGTACCTTGAATATTTCTGTAATGATCGGAAGCAGACGATATTTAAATCATTGGTTGTAGTCTTTCATTTAGTAGTATATTAACAATACGTGTTTGCATGCCTTCTTTGCTTCACCATTGAGAGAGTCTACAACCACATGAATGCACCACAATAACTTGAAGAGCATTCCTTGCAATGGGAAAAGGATGGTAAGGTACTTGAAAAGATACCAATACATTGAAATATCAATCTTACAGCATCATAGATAGCCAACATCGGTGGCTTAAAAAGCAATAAAAAGTAATCGTCTGAATTTTATTGCAGTACACATCTCTTTGATAATCTGTATAAAAATTGAGGATACCATCCTGTTTTAAGGTATTCTCCGGCCCCTATTCCTCAATGATATTATCAAATTTTATGAGCAAGCTTGTGCTAAATTAATTGTGTGAATCATGGGGAATATATTACTTCCAGAAATACACAAGATACATTTCTCTTCGTAAATGTGTTCCTCTAATTTTTTATATCTTGCAGGAGTGCAATAATGAATTCCCTAGTTTTTCTTCAGCCTTATTCCTTTGCAGGAGTGCAATAATGAATTCCCTAGTTTCTTCAGCCTTATTCCTTATGACAAACTAAACAAAATAAGCACATAAACAAGTGGAAACATAGTTATGGTAACATCTGATTAGTTCCATTTTAATTAAAATTGTCAAGATTGGAATTATAACATAAATCATCTTGAGGATTAGATTGGACTCAATTGCCAACAAAGTCATGGAGCAAAAGAGACTTCTTGATTGCACTTAGAACTATGACAAATAATTTCATAGAAACTAGATAATAGAGAGTTGCACCATGATACGTTTATCACCTACGAGAGGAGGCGCAAGAAGACTAAGGAGTAATTGCTGGGCGTACCGAAGGTTTGGGGATAAAACTGCTTTAGGCACCATTAGTGGGTTTTAGATGCTGTACGCACCACGCCTCATCATTATATAAGAGAGGGCGTGAGCTAGGGTTAGGGTATCGAATTTGTGAGCCGTCATTTGATATTTCCTAGAGTTCTCCGAGGAGATCTAGAAGAGAGTTTAGGCTTTTCCCTTAGCAAAAGCTAGGAGAGGGGCCAACTCTCCAAAAATTGGCTATTTATCTTGTAACCCTATTCCCCAAATTCCAATAAAAATCCCCAAACCTCTTCTACAAACCCTAGTCCGCATCAATTTGGTATCAAAGCTCTGATCCAATGGCAGCAACAAGATCATCCACGGCAAAATCTCTGGAGGAGCGGCTAGATGCGGAAATCATCGAAAGGAAGAAAGACACGGCGGATCTCATCGAAAGGATCGACGCCGCCAAAACTGAGATCAGATCTGATCTCAAGGGAAGTCTGGAGCAAATGAAGGCGATGCTCGCCAACTTCATGGCTCAAAACATCACCGCGCCACAGATCTCGCGCTCAAAGGAAGGAGGCACCTCAGATCTGAATCATCAATCAGATCTGAGGGCAAAAGGGAAGGCGACGATGATTCCGGGCCATGAAGGCGTCATCTTAGAAGGAGTAGATCTAGATCTAGATCTCAACGACGACGACTGGCAAGAGGATCTCTCCGAAACCCTAGGAGAGAGCTCCGAGGAAGAACCGGCGACCCATCGGCAGCGAAGGAGGCAAGCGGCGAACCCCCTGGGGGTTGCCGACAGCCGGCGACCCCCCAGGGGGCTCGTCGGAGGCGGGCGAGCCCCCCAAGGGGCCGCCGAGGAGCGGCGACCCCACAGGGGGGTCGCGGGAGCAGGGCGACCCCGCCTGGGGGCCGACGAGGGCAGGCGAGCCCCAGGCGGGGCCGCCGAGGCGGGCGACCCCCCCAGGGGGCCGCCGATGTGCTGCGACCCCCTGGAGGGGCCGCCGGAGGCAGGCGACCCCCCCAGGGGGCCGCGGGAGGCGGGCGACCCCCCAGGGGGTTCGCCGGAGGCGGGCGACCCCCCCAGGGGGGCGCCGAGGAGTTGTGGGCCAGCCAGGGCACGCGCGGGCTCCCGACGGGCCGCGCGGAGTACGAGGACCCCACGCGCATCGTCGGGGGGCCCACGGGACCCGTGAGAGGCGCGCGCGGGGTGCGCAAGATCCGGAGTACTTCGAGGACGATGACTGGGCTCCGGAAGGAAGATGGGGGGCTGAGGAGCAGGATCCAGAGTACGAGGATCCCATCCGTCACTACGAGGAGGAGTATGAGGAGGATGAGCGGCACTGGAGGGAGGATAGGAGGTGGGAGCCGGAAGGAGGCCGATTTGTGGACCACCGTCGCCAGCAGCGCGTGGATCGTGTCGACGGGAGAGATCCACGGGCGGATGATCGCATACGGAAGCTCCAGATGCCGATGTTCGAGGGTAGTGACGCCATTGGGTGGATCTACAAGGCGGAGAGGTACTTTGAGCTGGCCAGGCTGACTGAGGAGGAGAGGTTGAGGGCGGTTGCCCTCTGTTTGGAGGGGGAGGCTCTGAATTGGTGGAGGTGGAAGGAGCAGCAAAGACCTCTGAGGACCTGGGACGGGTTCAAGGAGGCACTACTACACCGATTCCGAGGCTCTCAGGCGGGGGGAGCTTATGAGCAGCTACATGCCTTGAGGCAGATGGTGACCGTGTGCGACTACATCAAGCAGTACGAGGAGCTCACTAGCCGCGTGCGCGGGATGCCTGCAGAATCCCTGGAAGGATTCTTTATGGACGGTTTGAAGCCCACCATCAGGTCTGAGCTTCGTACTCTCAGACCACGTGGACTGGAGGAGCAGATGGAGCTGGCCCTGACGGTAGAGGACCGGTTGGCCGACGAACGCCGCGCTAGGGGACGTTTGGGGGGGCAGTTTCCACGCCCACAGGCGGGCTCAGGAAGACAGACTGGCGCTGCAGGAGGGGCCCCAGCGGGCGGAGGGAGACCCGGGGATGTGAGGCCAGGTGGGCCTTACAAGAGATGACGGACGCGGAGATGCGAGACCGGAGGGCAAAGGGGTTATGCTTCAAGTGCGACGAGAATTTTACCCCTGGGCATAGGTGTCGCAACCAGGCCCTGCAGGTGTACGAGGTATATGCGGAGGACTTGGAGGGGGAGCAGGCAAAGGATGAGGCGGCAGGGGCCGAGGAGGAGGGCACGCCTCTACTACTAGAGGCGGCCGAAGTCTCGCTTAGCTCCATCGCGGGGTTTACACGGGTGCACACTATGAAGCTGGCTGGTAGAGTCCGAGACCTGGACGTGGTGATCTTGATAGATAGTGGGGCAACCCACAATTTCGTATCCCCCAGGGTGATTGAGAGTCAGGGGTTACCGATCACGGAGACAGAGGGCTTTGGAGTCATGCTCGGGACCGGGGTGGTCGAGCAGAGTAGAGGTATCTACCGGGACTTGATGGTGTCCATACAGGGGGTGGTGATCACGGGTGACTTCCTGCCCTTGACCTTGGGCAACGTCGACTTGATTTTGGGGATGCAATGGTTGCAGTCGCTGGGAGAGACGAAGTTCAATTGGAGTCTACTACGGATGGAGTTCCAGGTGGACGGCCGGAAGGTGGTGCTGTTGGGCGACCCGAGTTTGTGTTGTTCGTCAGTGTCCTACAAGACCATGGCGAAGACACTCCAGGCTGAGGGAGGGGGGTTCTTGATTGAGCTCCAGGGGTTGGCATCGGACGAGGCCACAGGGGCGACAGTGGTACCGCCGGAGGTAGAGCAGCTACTGCAGGGGTTTGAGGGGGTGTTTCAGCCACCTAGCGGTCTTCCGCCACCGAGAGACCATGAGCACGCGATTGTGCTAAAGGAGGGGGTGTCACCTATCAGTGTGCGTCCGTACCGATACCCCCAGGTACAGAAGGATGAGATTGAGAAGCTGGTGCAGGAGATGTTACAGGCAGGAGTCATCCGCCCTAGTGCTAGTCCTTTCTCTAGCCCAGTGCTTCTGGTTAAGAAAAAGGACGGCAGTTGGAGATTTTGTGTTGATTACCGGGCTCTCAGCAAGGAGACTGTCCCCGACAAGTTTCCCATTCCGGTGATCGACGAACTATTGGACGAGCTGCACGGAGCGGTGGTGTTCTCGAAGATCGACCTGAAGTCGGGGTACCACCAGATTCACATGAGGCAGGAAGATGTGCAGAAGACCGCCTTCAGAACTCACGAAGGCCACTACGAGTTCCTCGTCATGCCCTTTGGGCTGACGAACGCCCCCGCGACCTTCCAGTCCCTGATGAACAAGGTCTTCCGACCTTATTTACGGAGGTTCGTTCTGGTCTTTTTTGATGATATCCTAGTCTACAACGCATCACTACAGGATCATTTGGGCCATCTGGAGATAGTGCTGCGAGAGTTGGAGGACCATCAGCTGCAGGCCAACCGGAAGAAGTGTCTGTTCGGACAGGCGCAGGTGGAGTACCTGGGGCACATTGTGTCGGCGGAGGGAGTGGCCGCTGATCGTTCGAAGATTTCAGCCATACTGGATTGGCCACAGCCTAGGACACTACGGGCCCTGCGGGGGTTTCTGGGACTTACAGGGTATTACAGGCGATTTGTGAAGGGGTACGACACATTGGCGTGGCCCCTAACGGAGCAGCTGAAGAAGGATAATTTTTGCTAGGGAGAGGAGGCGACGAGGGCATTCCAGGCCCTCAAGGAGGCGATGACGACGGTGCCGGTGCTGGCGCTCCCAGATTTTGAGAAGAAATTCATCGTGGAGTCAGACGCATCGGGGTTCGGTTTGGGGGCCGTACTGATGCAGGAGCAGAGGCCGGTCGCTTACTTCAGTCAGGTCTTATCTACCAGGGCCAGGCTGAAGTCAGTCTACGAGCGAGAGTTGATGGCAATTGTGCTGTCAGTTCAGAAGTGGAGACCCTACTTACTGGGGAGGGAGTTTGTGGTACGGACATACCAGCGGAGTCTAAAGTACCTCTTGGAGCAGCGCATGGTGGCAGAGGAGCACAGAGATGGTTGTCCAAGTTGAGCGGGTACAAATTTAAGATCCATTTCAAACTCGGCTCGGACAACAAGGCGGCAGATGCGCTCTCCCGACGGGATGAGGGGGTACAGGTGGTGGCTCTGTCTATTCTGTTGATGTTGAGGAGCGACACCCTGCTAGCAGAGATTGAGGAAGATGAAGAGCTGCGGCGAATCAGGGAGGCGATTGCTGGGGGGTCTACAGACTTTTCGGGGTACACATTGGAGGGGGGACTACTCCTGTATCGGAGACGGCTAGTGATTCCTCGGACTTCGGGTCACCTTCCTGCGCTCTTCCATGAGTTCCACAGCAGCGCAGTGGGTGGGCACTCAGGAGGTTACCAGACGTATCAGAGGATGGCCCGGGAGCTTTACTGGCCGGGCATGAGGAAGGACATTGCGAGGCTGGTCTCGGAGTGCGATATATGTCAGCGCCACAAGTATCAGGCGACGTCTCCAGCCGGTCTTCTACAGCGCTTGGAGTTACCAGAGAGGATATGGGAGGACATCTCGATGGATTTCGTGGAGGGACTGCCGCGATCAGAGGGCTATACTACTATATTTGTTGTGGTTGACCGTCTCAGCAAATACGGTCATTTCATCCCACTCCGCCACCCATTTACTGCAGCATCGGTGGCAGTTGCTTTTCTGAAGGAGGTGGTCAGGCTGCATGGGTACCCCCGCTCTATTGTGTCCGACAGAGATAAAGTCTTTTTGAGCACTTTTTGGAAGGAGATGTTCCGTCTGCAGGGTACAGCACTACGACGGAGCACGGCATACCACCCCCAGACGGACGGCCAAACGGAGGTCCTCAACCGCAGTGTGGAGACATACCTGCGGTGTTTTGCGTCAGAGACTCCTAGGAAGTGGGCCGGGTGGTTGATGTGGGCTGAGTATTGGTACAACACCTCGTACCACTCAGCGGCGAGGATGACACCGTTTCAGATCGTGTATGGCAGAGATCCGCCCCATTTAGTGCATTACAGTAGGGGATCCACTCCGGTGTCAGGATTGGAGCAGCAGCTAGAGGATCGGGATCGAGTCCTGGAAGAATTGAAGCGCCACCTACTGCGCGCGCAGCAGATCATGAAGAAGAAGGCAGATGCACATCGCAGAGAGGTGGAGTTTGTTGTAGGGGAGCGCGTCTATCTGAAGCTTCGACCATACCGACAGTGTTCTATGGCTCATCGGCGCAACGAGAAGCTGGCGGCAAGGTACTATGGGCAATATGAGATTGAGGCCAGGATCAGTAAGGTGGCGTATCGACTGAAGCTACCTCCTACTACCCGCATTCACCCGGTTTTCCACGTCTCACAGTTGCACCGCGCTATTGGAGATCATGAGGCATCGTCTACTTTACCCCCGACTCTCACGGTTGACATGGAGGTACTTCTGGCACCCGAGGAGGTCACAGGCATTCGTACAGGAGCATCGGGAGCACGGGAAGTTCTTATTCGTTGGTCGGGATTACCGGAGTTCGAGGCCACATGGGAGTTATATGATCATATCCTGCAGCAGTACCCAGATTTCCACCTTGAGGACAAGGTGAAACTCCTGGGGGGAGTAGTGATACGTTTATCACCTACGAGAGGAGGCGCAAGAAGACTAAGAAGTAATTGCTGGGCGCACCGAAGGTTTGGGGATAAAACTGCTTTAGGCACCATTAGTGGGTTTTAGAGAGGGCGTGGGCTAGGGTTAGGGTATCGAATTTGTGAGCCGTCATTTGATATTTCCTAGAGTTCTCCGAGGAGATCTAGAAGAGAGTTTAGGCTTTTCCCTTAGCAAAAGCTAGGAGAGGGGCCAACTCTCCAAAAATTGGCTATTTATCTTGTAACCCTATTCCCCAAATTCCAATAAAAATCCCCAAACCTCTTCTACAAACCCTAGTCCGCATCACACCATTAGTTCTCCGAATAGAATGACACTTGGGGACTGTCCATGTTGCATAATAACCCAAGTTTCACCTGTAGCTCATCTGCTCTCCTCCGTAAATAAATCAGACAACAATGTTGCAATAATGTTGGGAATGAGGATTGAGGCCACTAAGATGGCAATTTTGTAGTTATGGGGCCCGAATGGGCAATTTTGTAAATTGGGTCAAATCAACCCTATAAATAGGAGAGAATGGGTTAGTCTTAGGGTAGGAAGAAAATTGAAAAGAAGATTAGAAAGTAGAGGGTAGAAGTTTAGGGGTAGAAAATAGTATTAGATCTTGAGAGAGTAGTCATCCTCTCTAATTGAGGCCATTATCTTTGTATTCTCCGTTCTAATATAAAGAAATCCCTCTTTTATCTCCTCCAATCCCCCAAATTTCTTATCAATTGGTATCAGAGCTACAGAAATCCCTCTTTTATCCCATCCAATCATCCCAATTTCTCATCAATTGGTATCGGAGCTCAAGATCCATGGCGCCGGTGTTTGATGCAGAGGAGACCAAGGCCGCGCTAAGGCAATATTTGGAAAAGATGGGCCGCCATCTATCAGAAAACTTGATATCCCAGATCCATCAAATATTTACCGAGACATACCGTCAAATAGCGGAGGATCGTGCAGAGATCGAATGCGGCTACCCCTCAGTTGCAAGAGTGAAGACATGTCTAATGGTTTCAAGCTCAGATCTGCCGAATCTAAATGAGGTGGCGAACATCGCAAATCTGACTCCGACGACCACCGACGACCAACCACCGGAGGTACCGATCCCCACCGTGGCCGCCCCGACTCCGACGAGTCACCGGAGACCCGCCTAGAGTCGGAGAGCCCCCAGAGGGCCGCACCAGTTCCGACAATCCCCCGGAGGGCTGTCCCGAGTCGGGCAAAAGCCCCCAGGGGTTGCACCGGCTCTGGCGATCCCTCGGAGGGTCAACCCGAGTCGGGCGAGCCCCAGGGGCAGACCGGCTCCGACGACCTCCTGGAGGGCTGTACCGAGGCGGGCAAACCCTTGGTGGGCCACCGCACAATGTTTCAACCTCCACCGACGATGCCGCCAGCGAGATCTTGGACCACCACCACCAATGGCTTCGTCTCGGCCGAGCAAACGCATCAGACCCACTTTTGCCGCCGACAGCCGAAATCGCAGAAAAACGGGATCGACGTCGTCGAGCTGCCAACGCTACAATGGCGGCTCAATCCAGCCAATCCCTTAGGAGCCGTAGGAACGAGCTGTCTAAGCCAAGCCATCACCGGTCAACGTCTAAACAGTGAGCCATCTCATTTTCTGGGGATTTCATAGACCATTTTCGGAGTATTTTCTGTGCAGCTTCCGTATTTTGACTTTTTGGGCCCGTTTGGAGTCCAAATTTAGAACGGAAAGCGTTGATGCGTAGACGACTCAGCTGCAAAAGCACTATCACTCCACGGCAACATTTCGATGAGGACGGAGCTCGTGTGTGGCCTTTTGATCCAAGAGGAGGCGATGAGACGTGCTCGAACACTAGGAGAAGCGCACTCGTGGATTTCATGCACCACCTTGAGGATAAGATGGTTTTTCGAAGACGAAATAGTGTTAGGAATGAACAAGCTCGTTAAGTGTTCATGAACAAGTTCGTTAAGTGTTCGTGAACAAGCTCGTTAAGTGATGTTCGTGAACAAGCTCAAGTGTTCGTGAACAAGGGCGTGAGTGAATTAAAATTAAAATTAAACACTCACCTCCTTAAATTGAATTAAACACCTCCATCTCTTCAACTGCCCAGCTTCCCACTCCTATACTCCCATGCTCCCAGCTCTCTTTTGGACCATTGCCATTGTTCGTTCGTTTGTTTGAAAATCTGTTCATGAACAATATTGATTGTGTGTTCGTGAACATGTTTCCGTACATGTTCACGAACAAGCTCGATAAGTCTTGTTAACAAACAGAACGTTCGTTCGGTAAGCTCGGTTTACGTTCGTTTATGTTCGTTTACGTTCGTCCGATAAGCTTAACAAACAAGCTTGAACATGTTTTTAGAGCTCGGTTAGTAAACGAACAGAGCTTGAACATGGATTTTGTTCATGAACAAAACCAAACACACTGTTCAAGCTTGTTCAAGCACGTTTGTCTACAGCCCTAAGTAGTTCCAATTGCCATTACATACCTAGACCAGCGGCTATATCACAGGTAGCGGAAAATATCCTCAATGACATTACAATGTCACTACACAAGAATATTACTTTCCTTTTTTTGTAGAGATTAAGGTCATTGTCGCTCAGCGCATGAATACCTTCCTCAGTTATCTGGGATGGTAAATAAGCCTCAAGTAGTTAAATTCAGTTAATTTAGATGATTCATGCAAATCAACATCGCCAGATGGTGTGAGTGTCACCCATTTCATCGGTCAACCTGAACAATATGAGCATGACATTCACATAGGCGGGTTTGAAACTCATTATATGGGTTTTACTGTTCCCTCCTGTATTAATGTGCATGCAAACACGCCAATGTAGTGACACGACTGGATAGATAGCAGTAGGGTTACTTTTGTAAGATTGATAATATGCCAATGCTTTCTACAATCAATCTTACAAAAGAGGGGACATCTTGAATGTTTATCGGAAAAAAATCATTCATATAAAAGAACTCTTTTTTACAGACTTGAGACTTGAGGACCTGACTAGTTATTGCTTACAAAGGATTTAAAAAGACAACAGTATTAACATAAATAATAGATTGTAGCAAGGTTACATATCTAATAATTAAAGGTTCCAAGCTTAACATAACTGAAAGCTTACAAAAATCTATTATAACCTTGCTACAATCACACTGTTCAAGCTTGTTCAAGCACGTTTGTCTACAGCCCTAAGTAGTTCCAATTGCCATTACATACCTAGACCAGCGGCTATATCACAGGTAGCGGAAAATATCCTCAATGACATTACAATGTCACTACACAAGAATATTACTTTCCTTTTTTTGTAGAGATTAAGGTCATTGTCGCTCAGCGCATGAATACCTTCCTCAGTTATCTGGGATGGTAAATAAGCCTCAAGTAGTTAAATTCAGTTAATTTAGATGATTCATGCAAATCAACATCGCCAGATGGTGTGAGTGTCACCCATTTCATCGGTCAACCTGAACAATATGAGCATGACATTCACATAGGCGGGTTTGAAACTCATTATATGGGTTTTACTGTTCCCTCCTGTATTAATGTGCATGCAAACACGCCAATGTAGTGACACGACTGGATAGATAGCAGTAGGGTTACTTTTGTAAGATTGATAATATGCCAATGCTTTCTACAATCAATCTTACAAAAGAGGGGACATCTTGAATGTTTATCGGAAAAAAATCATTCATATAAAAGAACTCTTTTTTACAGACTTGAGACTTGAGGACCTGACTAGTTATTGCTTACAAAGGATTTAAAAAGACAACAGTATTAACATAAATAATAGATTGTAGCAAGGTTACATATCTAATAATTAAAGGTTCCAAGCTTAACATAACTGAAAGCTTACAAAAATCTGACAGAAACCCAGTTTCCATAGGAGATCAATCCTTTCCTAACTAAACAGGAAAAAAAACTCCACTAAACTACCCATAAACCTATACAACTATAGTAACCAAACAGTTACTAATTATAGGCATGCTTATGAGGTCATGTTGACTATAATAGTAACTCCTCGACTGAAAATCAGAAAACCATATAAATTCAAGTTCTAATTTATATTTAATCCTCTGTCAAAACTGTCACCTCGATCCACCAGTCAGCTTGTGCAGCATAACCGATGGGGATTACGTCAATAATCAGCCTGTAACCATCTTTCAACATTGACAACATTGCACGCATTTTGGCACATGGTTAACCGATTCAATGCTTTCCCAAAAATGGACTAATAGGTATTAAAGTTATTGTCACTTCAACTAATACTTAGTGACCAAACAGATTCCTCCCTCCCTCTGTCATCACTAATAATTCAGTCAACTTACCGCCTCTAAAATTTTTTTTGCATCCATGGCCAGCTGATTTGGTGCTCCTTCGCAAGCAAACTTATTAAGTCATCTTACCATCTTCAACAGCATTGCTTACATTTGGCAAGTGGTCAGAAGATTTGGTACCTCCTCATAAGCAGAAAAGAGTGCCAGCAGAACTATTATTTGAATTAGACATTAGCGCACAAAGAGTACCTCCTCTTCCAAGTCCTGGTTAGTTGATTTGTCCTCATAAGTGGGCTTCTTTTTCTGACAGTAGCTTACCATCTTTCAACAGCATTGCTTATATGCATGTTAAGGTGGGTTGGTTGCTTCCTCATAAGTAGACTTAAATCTGTGAAGGGCAATAGTCGATTGCATACAGCCTTTATCTCTATGATTTAATGTTTCTTTGTCAATGGTTTTTATCCGTCGTCTTACCATCTTTTAATGGCATGGCGGGTGTTTAGTTAGCAAGTACATCCATCTACATGACCCACTAATTAATATAGCATTAAACATATAGATGAAAGGACGATAGTGTATATATCCAACTTCCAAGTATAGAAAATAAGAATGTGACAATGAGACTTTTGTTCTGGAGCTGGAACTGTTAAAAGTGCAGCTCAGTGACCTATGATTGTTGATAGAACTTACTAATTGAACCAACATTCTTTCAAGAATCTTAAAGACTTGCTATTCGCTTCCACAATCTTAACGCCCCCCCCTTCCCACTTAAAAAAATGCGCGCGCGTGCGCACACACAAAACCCAACACACAGTTTGTGCCCTTGTACTAGGGGAATAATTGATACATGTTTTGAAGATGGCCCAGAATAAAAATAGAAAAACATGAATATTATTCAGGTAGACACATAATAAGCTGAAATAGTCATCAAACATGAGGAGAACAACAATTAAGTGTTTGCCTTCCTCTGTCCAACTCTCGAACCATTTTGTCCCTGAGAATTGAGCACAGTTTGGGTGGGTGAATACCACGTAGTTGATCCAGACTCGATGACGACAAACCAGTTAGACTCCTGTTATACCACACTGCTCAGGAGTCAAATTCTTGATGAACCAGTGTCTGAAGTGATAACAATCCACTTAGCATTCAATTTTGTAAACATGAACACCCAATCAAAATTTTGGAATCTAATCTTGTATGTTCTTTAAATGGGAAGAGGTAGTAATGCTTGACATTTGTTGAAACTGTAGGAGTTTGAATGCCAACGAGAAAGTCAACATAAAAACAAATTAAGTTTGGGAAAAGAAGTGGATGTATCAAAATTCTTGATGAAAACACAACAAGATTTAAGCATCAGACGATATCATGTATCACTTATATCATATAAGATTTATCAGATTATGAGCATACCAATCCATTTCAAACTGAGACTATCAATACTATGGCTCAAAGCTGATTTTTTGTAAGGACTAAGGTTTGACGTATGAAAAGTTGATTTGATGGTGTTTTATTGGGCAAAAGTAAAAAAAAATCGACAAACAAATAACTTGTGATAAACTTTTAATTATTCCACATATAGAAGAATCGTTAATAACAACATAATCAAAAAAGCATACCAATCACAAAAGGAAGTTGATTATCTCAATAGATTTAACTTCTCTAATTATTCATGTAAGTTAGATTAATTTAAATTATCATATCTATTTAAGAATTACTATATCAACTATCGGATTATATATGTTTTGATTGACACTTAATCCATTCTTCATTGATTATTCAAAAATATGCCAAACAATCCCAGATTTAACTTTCATTTTTAAGGGAGTTGCTACGCGCACGTACCGAATTGTTCTGCGCATGTTGAGGGTTAGACTGATTTACAAACTTTCCATACAAAATTTCTCACTCGCGCACAACAAATAATAATCCCCAAACTTCCCCCGTTGTGCGCGGGGAGCAAAACGCGACAACATCGTTTATCTTCATCTTGGCATCTACTGGGATTCAAATTTCAATTCGTTCATCTTCATCTTCTCACTCAGATGACTCATAAGCTTTTGGAAATTGAGATTCAAATCCAATACAGAATGAGCAGATTGATCGACCCACTCCTTTGTTGCTGACTCCTCCGAGTGAGCAGATTGATCTCAATCTCAATTCGTTCATCTTCGTCTTCTAATCTGATCATTCTGTGTTGGATTTGAATCTCAATTTCGTCTTGGCATCAATCTACGCACTCGGATGAGGACAAGTCAGCAGCAACAGAACCAGTAGGGGTGGACCGGTGCTTTAAGAGGATGAGGATGGGGAAATGAAAGAACGGGCTGATGCCGAGCTCGTTGAGGATATCTCGTCTTTCCCGAAGACGGTCTCGTCCAATGCCGGCTCCGTCGCCATCACCGTTCGGTAACAAAAGACGGACTTTGGTTGGTGCTGTATAGCCTTTCACCGTGATTTACACCGGCGGTATTAATCCTCTGCTCTGTAAGCAACGTGCACAATAGGTTTGCGTGTTGTGCGCGTTGAGCAATTGTGATATCCAAATTACTCAACGTGCAAAACATGCAAAAATTTTGCATGTTGTGCACGCTGAGTAATATTGTCCAAAGCCAACATTTTTACTCAGCGCGCACAACAGGCAAAAGTTTTGCATGTTGTGCGCACTGAGTAAAAATATTGGCTTTGGGTAAAATTACTCAGCGCGCACAGCAGGCAAAAGTTTTGCATGTTGTGCGCACCGAGTAAAAATGTTGGCTTTGGGTAAAATTACTCAACGTGCACAACACGCAAAACTTTTGCACGTTGTGCACACGAGTAATTTTGCCCACGTCGGAACTGAAACCACAACCCGCACGACCATCATCTCCTCCTCCCACACCGTTCTTCTAAAAATACTTTCGGATCTGAGCGTTCTTTCGGATCTGGGAGGAGGTAGCGAATCGGAGCTGGGAGATGATGACAACATCGTTTTTACTCACCAACATCGGAGCTAAGTAATTTTGTTCTAGGGTTGGTTCCTTGTGACAACATCTTAGCTGGGAATCGGAGAAGACTCACCCTTGCCGTTTTCATGTGACAACATCGGAGCTGGGAAGAAGCACTAGTTCGGCTCCAGAATCTTCACCGAAGGAAGCGAGGACATCACCATCGACATTCTGGCGGTTGTGCGCGTAGCTGAAGAGGGGATAACGGTTGTGCACGCTTAGCAAAACCACGATGGCGGTGAGTTTTACTCGGCGCGCACAACCGCTATATTCGACGGGGGTAACGTCGGGGAAAATTTTTAATGGCAAACTTGAGAATAAGTGGTTGTACGCGCGAGCAATTCGGTACGTGCACGTAGCAACTCCCTCTTTTTATTCTTAAGATTTTAAAACCCATGGATACTGAAAATTGACAATTCTGATCCAAAACTACCGCAAATGCCCCAACTTCCATTACTGATAACGAAAAGGATGAACCAGTGTCACGACTAATACAGAGATTTCAAACGTTTCTTGACATTATACATCTAGGGTGGAAATGGAGAAAACATACAACTGACTTACTCTCCCCAACAGATCTATGTGATAAAGACCATATCTTCTTCCAAACTACTATCAGCAGAATCCATCTAGTTCTAATAAGCTTCCAAACTGAATAAACAATTTTGGACTATAGCCAAACAAAATGAATGACAAACTGAAGATTCAAATTACACTAATGCATATACAACCTGTATTCCAATTTAGGTCTGCGACCGTAGATTCCATTAGGACACTTGGCATTCCATTAGGACACTTGGCAGTTAAGAATTTGAACCGTTAAGAAAGTATTGCACAGGTAACTGCATGAAAGATCTATGTTCAGGTTTATGTATGAAAGCATGGAGTCCGTTAGAAATAACTTTCAACTGAAAAATAGCAGAATTAATGAAGAAATGATACCCCCAATGTAACTTTTGTCTCTTCATTGATGCAAAAGCAGGTGTTGAAGCTTCATCCTGATGCAATTGAAGATATTATTAGGTCAAACACAAAGCAAGTAAAGATCTCCCATAAGTAAAACTCGCAGTAAAGGAATTAAGATGCATTATAATTTTGGATCTAGAGTCACAAGACTCAAGCCATTGATAAGATCAGTAAAGCTGCATAATGATCTAGCATGCAAATCATTGTCCAATTAACAACATAAGTCCTGGGCTGGTTGCAACAGAATGTTAGCATATCTTTGTCCATTTAACAGATTGTAACACACATGAATGGCTGAAGACCCATTGGCCCTAGTTAAAGGTTTAACCATAAGAATTCAGTGTTCTAAAATTCAAATTATGCGGCCACATATGCATATGTGGGTTGAAACTGCATCCAACTTGGGTTATGCTCTTGAAATATGAGGTCAACCGCATATGCAGTCGCATAATCGTATATGCACCAGCATCTGCGCCAGCATACCCACATTTGAAGGCACATAAAATGATTTCTCTTAGAACTATGACAAATAATTTGATAGAAACTAGATAATGGAGATTTGCACCACTAGTTCTCCGAATAGAATGACACTTAAGGATTGTCCACCCAAGTTTCAACTGTAGCTCATCTGATCTCCTCTGTAAATAAATCAAACAGCAATGTTGCAATACTGATGGGCTTGCAGAGTATCAAAATTTGTACTTTTTGTAATTTTCGAATTTTTCGGGGTCTTTTCGTACATTTTTTGTCTTTTTGGGTTTTTTTTTGCAATTTGTCTTTTTCTGAACTCTATTTATATGTGGGTAGGAGTGAGGGGATTCTGATACTTATTTTGAGAGAGAAATCATAAGGGATGTTGAGAATTCCATCTACTTTCGAGACAGTGCGGTCGTCCTCTTGAATGGACGACTTGGGAGAACGGTCCACCTCTCGAACGTTACTATTATATTCATTATATCAATTTTATATAATAAAAATCAGATCTTTCCTTTAAATCCTATTAATTTGATATCAGAGCGGTGAGAACCATAACAGAGACAAGATCGAAAGAGAAATTTGACGCCTTCGAGGAGAAGTACAACAGCAAGCTTAACGTTGTGAAGCAAACCATAGCAAAGCAAAGGAAAGCCCTAGAGAAACAAGGAGAAGCCCTAGTGCAAACCATGCAACTTGCGAGCGCTCGGCAAAAATCAACAAGGAGGCCGGAAACCCTAACCGTTGGGCAAAAGACGTCGACTTTGGAGAAGAGCAAGGGCAAAGCAATGGAATACGAATGGATGCTCTCGGACGCCAACGAGTATTACACGAAAGATGAGGACAAGCCCCCGAGGGGCGGCAGCCCTAGTCGACCCCCGAGGGGGCCCCAGCATGGCCGTCGGCCTCTACAGCATAACTGTAGGACCGAACGGCCCCCCAGGGAAGGCCGACATGCCGACCTCTGATGTCTCCCAGAAGGGGCAGACAGCCCGTCGCACGACCCTTGTAAGGCTGCGACAGGGGCGACATACCTCTACCGTGTCCCTGCAAGGCAGCCGCACCTCTGCAAGGCCCGAACAGAGGCGGACAGCCCCTGCCATGGCCTGGCAGGAGCCCAGTCAGTTTTCGACATCCCGTCGGGGGCTAGACAACCTCCGGACGACGGTCTAGGACAACGACGACTCTCTGATGGACATTTTGGAGTACGATGACGACAGACATAAGTTTCTAGGGCCCCCGATATGCTGCGGAGAGGCGACACAGCCCTCTTCCGGCCTACGAGGAGTACCTAGAGGATATTGGCATGGGCTTGGACCCTGAGGATACCGAGGCTCCATTTTGGACGGCGATGGAGGAGACCACGGAGACAGAGATGGAGGCCAACGGAGGGATTTGGAGTGACACATAGACAGATGGAGATACACCTACCAACCCCTTCATCCTAGGCACTTCAAGGAGCGACCTGATCAGAGAAATTTTCGGGTGGATAATCGTGTGAGAAAGCTAAAGATACCGATATTTGAGGGGATGATGTATATGGCTGGATTTACATGGCGAAGAGATTCTTTTCAGTGACGCGCCTGACGAAGGCACAAAAATAGTCCAATTAACAAATCAAAAGTGAAAATGATAGAAAGTAAATATGTTGTATATATTCCATAACATAGAGATTAGAATGATATTTTCGTCCATTATTGTTAAGTATTGATCCAAGATTATATATATACACGTGATCATGAGACATCTTGATATCTAACTCATGGTATTTTCAGTTGGGATCTTATTTAAAACTAGTGTGTTGTCAAGCCTCACTTACTTTAGATCTATTTAATGAACGCTATTGTGTTGCAGATTGTGAGGTTTTCAATCTTCACTCTTTTCATCATCATCTTGCCCCGTTGATGCAAATATGCACATGGTAGGAGGTGTTAATAAAAAACCGTTGGAACACTGCGGAACAACAAGCCCTAACAACTAGCTAGGGAGCTAAGGCTTGAAAAATTGGGTTACACAACAAACCAAACAACCAATCTCTCAACGGATCTTGTGAACGCAAATTAGTAAACGAAAAGCGACAAACTGAAAGTAAATGAGGCGGATGATTTTATCCTGGTTCGGTTGCGAACAACCTACTCCAACATTCCGAGACGATCCACTACTAATCAAGGAGAACACACGAGCTTACACCAACACATTTTTCTTCACACTCTTGTGGGTAACTTGGCAATTCCAAGCTCTCTCAAATCTCACAAAGGAAGAAGAGAATGAGAAACACTAGAAGACCTAAGCTCTTCTAAACTCTTAAAACTCATACCTTTCTTTTTCTCTTTCTCAAGGAGAACACACAAGCTTACACCAACATCTTTTTCTTCACACTCTTGTTAGTAACTTGGCAATTCCAAGCCCTCTCAAATCTCACAAAGGAATAAGAAGAGAATGAGAAACACTAGAAGACCTAAGCTCTTCTAAACTCTCAAATCTCATACCTTTCTCTTCCAAAAGCAAAGAGAACAACGGCAACCCTTCACACACTTTCTTTCTCACTAGACAACCAAAAGGCATCGGCTTCTTTTCTTTTTCCCTCTGAAAACCATAGATATCGTACTCTCTGCCCGCTGGAAAAAATCAGCAGCAAGCACACCTTTCTCTCTGTCGACAAGCCAAAACAAAGGCTCCAAAGCCTTTAATTCATCCAACCACCATAATGCATGGGCCCCTCAAGACTGAGCAACGGGTGGAATTTTGCAACATAAAAAACAACACTCTACCTAACTACAAAATCTCCATCACTCCATCTAAGCTCTACCTTGATCAAAACTTCATGATCACTCCACGGACCTCATGGTCGTCTCAGAATCTGCGCCATTCAACACAACACTCAAGCCATTAAACAAATCAAGCTCAAGTATGTCTTGAGCTTGATGGCAGGAACAGGCTTGGTGAACATGCCTGCAGGGTTTCTCTTAATTGGGACCTTCTGAATCTCAATCTGTTTACTCTCCTCCTCTAGAAAATAATCACAGACCTCAATGTGCTTCGTCCTCGAATTGTAAGCATGATACTTCGCAAGATGAATAGCACTCTGGCTATCGCTGAAAACCAACTACAATCTCTGCTGCATCCACAAATCCTCTAGCAGACATCTCAGCTACTTCGCCTCCTTCATCGCTTCTATCGCGGCAATCAACTCAGCCTCCGTGGTTGACAACGCAACCACCGACTGTAGGACTGATCGCCATGACACTGCTGCGGTGTCCAACGTAAACACGTAAACTGTGGTCGATCTTCGTCTGTCAATGTCACCAGCATAATCAGAATCACAGTACCCAGTCAGCACCACACTTTACCACTGCCAAAGTGCAAACCGACACCAATTGTGCCTGTCAAATATTGCAATATCCACCTGACAGCCTGCCAATGCTCCTTGCATGGGTTCGTCATATATCTGCTCATTACACTCACGGCTTGTGCAATATCAGGACGCATGCAAACCATCGCATAAATCAAGCTCCCAACTGCACTAGCATATGGCACCTGAGACATAGCTTTCTTCTCATCCTCGGTGCTCGGTGACTGCAACGTCGAAAGCTGAAAGTGAGCTCCAAGAGGTGTCCCCACAGGCTTCGCACTCTCTATTGCATAACGGACGAGCACCTTCTCAATATATCCCTTCTGCAACAACCTCAACTCACCCTTCCTCCTATCCCTGGATATCTCCATCCCTAGGATTTTCTTCGCCGGCCACAAGTCCTTCATATCAAACTCTCTCCACAGCTTCAACTTCAGCTTCTTAACCTCAGACATGTTGCAAAAAGCAATCAATATGTCATCAACATAATGTAGGAGGTAGATGCACGAGCCATCATCCAATGTGTGCACATATACACATTGATCCTTCACGCTCCGCTCAAATCCTACACTCATCATGAAGCTATTAAGTCGCTTGTACCACTGTCTGGGTGACTGCTTCAACCCATATAAAGATTTTCTCAACCTGCAGACCATCCTCTCCTTGCCTTCCACCACGAACCCCTCTGGTTGGTGCATATAAAATCTCCTCATCCAAATCACCTTGCAGAAAAGCAGTCTTGACATCGAGTTGCTCCAACTCCATGTCCATAGATGCTACTAGTGCTAACAAAACACGAATGGAAGTTTCTCACCACTGGAGAAAATATCTCATTATAGTCCTCTCCATTCATCTGTGCAAAACTCTTAGCCACTAGCCTTGCTTTGTACCGTACATCACCACCATCTTCGGTCGAGCTTTCATTGACTTTGTAGATCCATCTACATCCAATGGCATGCTTCTCACGTTGTAGAGGCACTAGCTCCCATATGTCATTGTGGTGGAGAGACTCCAGCTCTTCCACCATAGCTCCTTGCCAATTCGCCACACCACTCGAGCTAATGGCTCCACCGTAGGTCATAGACTCCCCGTGCTCAATGTTTAAGGAGAATGTCGTGTAATCCCAAGCTCCAAGTCTCTCGGGCGCCTTCTCGGTTCGCTTTGACCTCTGCACCTCATCTGCAACAAATTCATCACGTATCTGAGCTGGGACTGGTGTCTGCATATGGTCCTCAACATGGACCTCATCATGTCCCGCAACGGGGACCTTGACCATCAGCTCCTTACCGTGCCGCCTCTGAAATGGGATCGGGAGATCATTCGTCTCTAGCACGGTCTCCTCGGGTGACTCGTCTCCCTTCCAATAAGTATGCTTCGTACTGAGCATCACAGACTCATTGAAGGTGACGTGCCTACTCAAAATCGTCTTGCAGCCCATCGGGTCCCACAAGCGATATTCTTTCACACCATCGCCATATCCAAGAAAAATGTACTTCTTGGCCCTCAGATCCAACTTGTCGCTCCTCTCATGTGCATATGCCAGGCAACCAATGATGCGTAGGTAAGAGTAGTTACCAATTTTCACACTCTACTTCTCTTCCGAAATTTGGTAGTCAATCGCCGCCGTCGGAGCTCTATTCACTATGTGCACGGCGGTAGTGAGTATCTCACCCCAAAATTCCTTCTTCAACCTGGCAGAGTGCCTCAAGCAACACACTCTCTCCAACGTCATGTTCATCCTCTCTACAACCCCGTTCGACTGAGAATCCCCTGGTGTAGTAAAATGACGTCGAATCCCATGAGATCTGCAGAATCCTGTGGACTCTCTCGAGGTGTACTCTCATCCGTTGTTGGATCTAAGGACTTTCACCGCCTTGCCAGGTTGCTTTTCAACCATCGCAAACCATTGCCTGAATATCCCAAAGGTTTGATCTTTTGTCTTCATCAAGTACATCCAAACCTTTCGAGAATAATCATCGATGAAGAGTACAAAGTACATAGCCCCACCTCCTGATCCTACAGGACACGGCCCCCACACATTAGAATGTATGTAATCTAAAGGACCTCGGCTAGTGTGCATCCCTGTGTTGAACTGCATCTCTGTCTTTTTCCCGTACACACAGCTTTCACAAAACTCCACTCTCATCACTAGCTCCAATCAATTTTCTTCGGCAGAGAACATCGAGGGTCTTATCACACTGGTTACTCAAACGATAATGCAATAACTTCGCTGAATCCCTGTCACTCGAGCTAGTAGAGGTGGCATCAGCTTCACCTTTTACTGTGGTACCTTGTAAGGCATATAGATTCCATACCATTCTTCCCTTCATCACAACCATGGTTCCTTTGGATACCCTCAGCTGGCCATTCTCTACAACTGACTTGCATCCAACATTATCCAACACACCAATGGATATCAAGCTCTTTCGAAGATCAGGGACATGCCTCACATCTGCAAGGGTACGCATTATGCCATCGTGCATCTTGATCCGAACAGTTCTAATACCCGCGATCTTACACGTCGCATTGTTTTCCATGAGAATAGAGCCTCCGTCTTCATGGAAACGATAAGTGAAAAACCAACTCTGATGTGGAGTCATATGATATGAACAACCGATGTCCATCAACCACACAACTCATGCCTCACCGAACATCCCTGCTGCGAACATCTGTGGATCTCTACCCATTTCTCCATGATCTCTGTCATCACGAATCTGCATGTCCTCAAAACCTAAGGAAACAGAACCATGCGCTTCCTTGTCTTTCCTGCCAAATCATTGGGGCATTGGTTCCTCCAATGATCTCTCTGCTTGCATATGAAACATGAGCTGTCCTTATCACGAGAATGTCGGGACTTCGAGCGGTCCTTCTTCTTGAAATGGCCTTGACCTCCTCTCCTATCGTGCCTCCCTCTCACATGCAATGCTTCATCGCGGTTTCCTCCAAAGTCTCTACCTTGTACCTTCTCACGTAGCATCTCGGTATGGAGCGACACCTTCACCTCTTCCACGGTGAGCGTTATTCGTCCATAGATCATGGACCGAACAAATTGGGAGAACTCCGCAGTCAACGAACATAACATAATCATCGCTTGTTGCTCATCTTCGATCTTGACATCCATTTCCAGCAACTCCATCACAATCCGATTCAACTCATCTATGTGGTCTTTTACCGCCGATCCGGACTTCTCAAAGTGTACAGCCGCTGTAATAAGTAGAGGCGGATTGTAAAAGATTTCTTCATATACAACCCCTCTAACTTCCTCCACATATCCTTGGCCGTAGCCGCATCCAATACCTCTCTCAAGATGGTGTCGACTAACGATAGTTGAATGGCACTATACGACATTCTCTCTACCTCGGCCATCTGTGATGTCGTTACATCCTTATCAATATTTTCCTCATCGAACACAATATGAAAACATTTCGTCTGCCTCAAATAATTTTTCACCCTCGACTGTCATAACCTAAAATCATTACATCTAGTGAACCTCTCAATGTTAAGTGTCGCCAAACTAACCATCTTCGCTACTCAATTTCTCTACAAACAACCGAGAGCTCTGATACCAATTGTTGATAAAAACCCGTTGGAACCCCGCGAAACAACAAACCCTAACAACTAGCTAGGGAGCTAAGGCTTGAAAAATTGGGTCACACAACAAACCAAACAACCAATCCCTCAACGGATTTTGTGAAAACAAATTAGTAAACGAAATGCGACAAACTGAAAGTAAATGAGGCGGATGATTTTACCATGCTTCGGTTGCGAATAACCTACTCCAGCATTTCGAGACGATCCACTACTAATCAAGGAGAACACACGAGCTTACACCAACACATTCTTCTTCACACTCTTGAGAGTAACAACAAGGCAATTCCAAGCCCTCTCAAATCTCACAAAGAAAGAAGAGAATGAGAAACACTAGAAGACCCAAGCTCTTCTAAACTCTCAAAGCGCATATCTTTCTCTCCCAACGGCAAAGAGAACAACGGCAGCCCTTCACACACTTTCTTTCTCACTAGACAACCAGAAGGCAGCGGCTTCTTTTCTTTTTCCCTCTGAAAACCAAAGATAGCCCACTCTCTGCTCGCTGGAAAAAATCAGCAACATGCACACCTTTTTCTCTAACAAAGGCTCCAAAGCCTTTAATTCCCCCAACACCATAATGCATGGGCCCCTCAAGCCTGAGCAACGGGTGGAATTTTGTAGCATAAAAAACAACAGGAAGTAGAGGTCAGTATTTGTACAGCTTAATCTAAAAACGTATAAATGATAGATGTGAAAAGATGCTAGTGAAGGAAAAATGAGTATCAGCCAGTGAGGAAGTTTTCTTCACTGGTGATTTGCGGGGACTACTTTCATGATGATCTCGTTCATGGTGACCTTAATGGTTTGAAACATGGGTATGGCAAAATTTTATGATATTCATAATATTTGCTCTTGTATCGTGTTGTAAAAAGTTTAGTGGTTGCATAATTCATAGTGTTATCACTCTTTTCATATTAAAATCAGTAAGTAAAATAATCTGAATTTACTTAAGATTAATATAAACAATTTTGAAAAAAGTATTTGAAGAATAGACTTTATATAAGAAGTCATCTAAGATAATTTTCCAGCTTGTTCGGCAAAAACATACAGATTCAAGTTAGTCTATGCGCGTCGCGCCCTTGTCGCATTCCCCAAAAACAGCAATGGTTTCATCCACATGACCCGCTCATGGCACCGTGTCACTCCACGAGCTTCAAACCCCTGTGTTAACCTTCTCTTTTGAAGAACCTTCTATCTCTCTTATGGACTTTAGTTTATCCATTTCGCGATTCACGAACACCCCACGACCTGCGTATCCTACTCCGTCAAATACGACAAGACCCCAACCCCACATATCTGCAAACAATCTCGTCGTTATCCGTAGCCATGGTTTATGCTGATGTACGGATGGAAAATGTTCCATTCACTTGAAACTTAAATTTTCAACAGCACAGTGTTAGAGCAAAAAATATGGAACCATCTTACTTTTTTATATGTCTGTATTTTAAGACATATAGATCAGATTATAGGGAAAGAAATAAAGAGTGGATTTTTACGACTATCATAAAAGGAAATTTTCATATCAGGATATTATACATATAATCATCAGGCTTCTATGTACGGCCATAATCTTCCTGTTTAGGGAAGGGACAAGCATTAATTGTGTTTATGGTAGAAAATCAGATTGTTGTATATGTACCATGAAGGGACAAGCATTAATTCAATTTTTACCTTGAAGCAAAATATCTAGAAAAAAGGATCAACTACATTTGATTGGTTATTATACTTAATTGCAATGTGTTATTCCAAATTGAAGATAAATGTGGCTATTGGATGACCATGGCGCAGGAGTGGAACACATTGGATGAGACATGTTTAAAAATATTCCAAGTGCCGATGCAATCTTTATGAAGGTAATTAAAGTATTATTAGCTTTATATGTAGCCATCAGCGCACACACGGAAACATGTATGACAGTCTATGGGCTCAAGTGCCCCCATAAAATTTCACAAAACCATGTTGATTGCTGCATTTGTAAAATACATGCTAATTTTGTCTTAACTAAACATCCATCTTAATTGAGATGCATGTTTCATAGACCTAAAATAGATAAATATTTCATGTTGTGCGTATAATTGAAATAAATCTTATATTTATGCATGAGTGTATATATGAATATGTATATTTATTGCATATACAATAGTACAATATTGGAAAATGTTTTTCAACACAAAATTAAAATGTATCATGAGTTACATATGTGGCTATAAAGTTTGCTTAAAGATGGAACATGACGACATAAAGGTCCATCATAACCAAAAGATGAACAACACATCGAAGAGAGAAAACAAAGTTTTGCCCGCTTCAAAATACCTCCTATATATCAAATATCGAAGGCTTTAAACCTAGCTGCTAGGAATAGTTTGTGCTATAAATATTAGACATATGAATGACTAATGTCGTTTGATGGGTTGTAGTGGAGTCTTCATATCTGGGATGATGGAAATTGCCTGAATATATTGAATAATTGCTTCAAGGCTCTGACGGAAGCCAGATTGTGCAGCATAACGGATTACATCAATAACTCCCACTAGCAATTCAGTCCATAACCAGCTTTCAACGTTGACAACATTGCATACATTTTGGCACATGGTTAACTGATTCAATGCTTTCCCAAAAACGGACTAACATGCATTAAAGTTATTGTCACTTCACCTAATACTCAGTGACCAAACAGATTCCTCCCTCGTCATCACTAATAATTCAGTCAACTTACCGCCTTTAAAAATTGCTTGCATCCATGGTCAGCTGATTTGGTGCTCCTTCGTAAGCAAACTTATAAGTCATCTTGCCATCTTCAACAGCATTGCCTACATTTGGCAAGTGGTCAGAAGATTTGGTACCTCCTCATAAGCAGAAAAGAGTGCCAGCAGAACTATTATTTGAATTAGACATTAGGGCACAAAGAACCTCGACCACTCTTCCAAGTCCAGGTTAGTTGATTTGTCCTAATAAGTGGGCTTCCTATTCTGACAGCAGCTTACCATCTTTCAACAGCATTGCTTATATGCATGTTAAGGTGGGTTGGTTGGTTCCTCGTAAGCAGACTTAAATCTGTGAATGGCAAGAATCGATTGCATACAGCCATTATCTCTATGATTTAATGTTTCTTTGTCAATGGTTTTTATACGTCGTCTTACCATCTTTTAATGGCATGGCGGGCGTTTAGTTAGCAAGTACATCCACCTACATGACCCACTAATTAATATAGCATTAAACATAAAGATGACAGGAAGATGGTGGATATATCCAACTTCCAAGTACAGAAAATAAGAATGTGACAATAAGACTTTTGTTCTGGAGCCGGAACAGTTAAAGGTACAGCTCAGTTACCTATGATTGTTGATAGAACTTACTAATTGAACCAACATTCTTTCAAGAATCTTAAAGACTTACTATATGCTTCCCCAATCTTAACCCAAAACACACACACACACACACATTGTTTCAGTTTTGGGGGGCATGCCTCTTTTAACATCATTCATAAAAAAACACATACAAGTCGCTATGTCCAAATTCTCTTATCCAATTTCTTTTGATAACATCCCTTTTTTATATAATAAACTAGTCATTACTCGTGCCCATAAGGCACGGTTTATTTAATAGCTGAGTCCCCCACCCACCCACAAATTTCAAGTACCCCAAATTTCATGTTTTCCCACAAAATTTCAAGTTTCCCCCAAATTTAAGTTTTTCACCAAAATTTAAGTCCCCCCAAAATTGTCATTGCCGCCTATGACAAACTTGCCACGTAGGACAAAGCTTTGTCCTATTAGGATAAAATTCAAAATCTTCAAAGGACTGGAAAAAATGGTCGAAAGATAGGAGAATAAGAAGTGAGGGTGTGTGCGTAGGGAGGGTCCAGTGGCAAAAATGCAAAAAACCGGTGTTGTATGTGCAAAATTCTCCACCTCCGCTCTTATCCATCAAAATATCATCTCTTATATTTTCTTTTATCCAATTTCTCATGTCCAAATTCTCTTATCAAATTTCTCTTGATAACAGCCCTCTTTTATATAATAGATATCCAAATTCGCTTATCAAATTCCTCATGTCCAAATTCTCTTATCCAATTTCTCTTAATAACATCCCTCTTTTATATAATAGATATCCAAATTCTCCCAAATTCTCTTATCCAATTTCTCTTCATAACATCCATCTTTTATATAATAGATATACAAATTCTCTTATCCAAATTCTCATGTCCAAAGTCTCTTATCCAATTTCTCTTAATAACATCCCTCTTTTATATAATAGACTAGTTATTACACGTGCCCATAGGGCACGGTTTATTTAATGGCTGAGTCCCCGCCTCACAAATTTCAATTTTTCCGACAAAATTTCAAGTTTCCCACCAAATTTAAATTTTCCCCAAAATTTAAGTCACCCAAAATTGTCATTACCACCTATGACAAACTTGCAACGTAGGATAAAGCTTTGTCCTAGTAGGATAAGATTCAAAATCTTCAAATGACAGGAAAAAATGGTCGGAAGAGGGGAGAATAAAAAGTGTAGGTGTGTGCGTAGGGAGGGTCCAGGGGCAAAAATGTAAAAATCGGGGTTGTATGTGCAAAATTCTCCACCTCCTCTCTTATCCCTCAAAATCTCGTTTCTTATATTTTCTCTTAATAACATCCATCTTTTATATAATAGATATCCAAATTCTCTTATCCAATTTATCTTGATAACATCCCTCTTTTATATAATAAATATCCAAATTCTCTTATCCAATTCCTCATGTCAAAATCTTCAAAGGACAGGAAAAATGGTCGAAAGAGGGGAGAATAAAAAGTGTGGGTGTGTGCGTAGGGAGGGTCCAGGGGCAAAAATGCAAAAATAGGGGTTGTATGTGCAAAATTCTCCACCTCCTCTCTTATCCCTCAAAATCTTGTTTCTTAAATTTACTCTTAATTTCTCTTGATAACATCCATCTTTTATATAATAGATATCCAAATTCTCTTATCCAATTTCTCTTGATAACATCCCTCTTTTATATAATAAATATCAAAATTCTCCTATCCAATTCCTCATGTCTAAATTCTCTTATCTAATTTCTCTTGAAAACAAACCTCTTTTATGTAATAGATATCCAAATTCTCTTATCCAATTTCTCATGTCCAATTTCTCTTATCCAATTTCTCTTGATAACATCCCTCCTTTATATAATAGATAACCAAATTCTCTTATCCAGTTTCTCATGTCCAAATTCACTTATCCAATCTCTCTTGATAACATCCCGCTTTTATATAATAGATATCCAAATTCTCTTATCCAGTTTCTCATGTCCAAATTTCTTATCCAATTTCTCGTGTCCAAATTCTCTTATCCAATTTCTCTTGATAACATCCCTCTTTTATACAATAGATATCCAAATTCTCTTATCCAATTTCTCTTGATAACATCCCTCTTTTATACAATAGATATCCTTGAAGGCATCCCTCTTTTATACAATAGATATCCAAATTCTCTTATCCAATTTCTCATGTCCAAATTCTCTTATCCAATTTCTCTTGATAACATCCCTCTTTTATACAATAGACTAGTCATTACCCGTGCCCATAGGGCACGGTTTATTTAATGGCTGAGTCCCCCCTCACAAATTTCAAGTTCACACTAATTTCAAGTTTTACCACAAAATTTCAAGTTCCCCCCAAATTTAAGTTTTTTCCCAAAATTTAAGTCCCCCAAAATTGTCATTGCCACCTATGACAAACTTGCCACGTAGGACAAAGCTTTGTCTTAATAAGATAAGAATCAAAATCTTCAAAGGACTGGAAAAAATGGTCGAAAGAGAAAAAAATGGTCGGAAGAGGGGAGAATAAAAAATGTGGGTGTGTGCGTAGGGAGGGGCAAGGGGCAAAAATGCAAAAATCGGGGTTGTATATGCAAAATTTTCCACCTCCTCTCTTATCCCTCAAAATCTCATCTTTATATTTGCTCTTAATTTCTCTTGATAACATCCCTCTTTTATATAATAGATATCCAAATTCTCTTATCTAATTTCTCTTGATAACATCCATCTTTTATATAATAGATATCCAAATTCACTTATCCAATTCCGCATGTCTAAATTCTCTTATCCAATTTCTCTTGATAACAACCCTCTTTTATATAATAGACATCCAAATTCTCTTATCCAATTTCTCACGTCCAAATTCTCTTATCCAATTTCTCTTGATAACATCCCACTTTTATATAATAGATATCCAAATTCTCTTATCCAATTTCTCACGTCCAAATTCTCTTATCCAAATTCTCTTGATAACATCCCTCTCTTATACAATAGATATCCAATTTATCATCTCCAAATTCTCTTATCCAAATTCTCTTGATAACATCCCTCTTTTATATAATAGATATCCAATTTATCATCTCCAAATTCTCTTATCCAATTTCTCTTGATAACATCGCTCTTTTATACAATTGATATCCAAATTCTCTTATCCAATTTCTTATGTCCAAATTCTCTTATCCAATTTCTCTTGATAGCATCCCTCTTTTATACAATAGATATCCAAATTCTCTTATCCAATTTCTCAGGTCCAAATTCTCTTATTCAAATTCTCTTGAAGGCATCCCTCTTTTATACAATAGATATCCTAATTCTCTTATCCAATTTCTCATGTCCAAATTCTCTTATCCAATTTCTCTTGATAACATCCCTCTTTTAGACAATAGACTAGGGCACGGTTTATTTAATGGCTGAGTCCCCCCTCACAAATTTCAAGTTCTCCCAAATTTCAAGTTTTCCCACAAAATTTCAAGTTCCCCCCAAATTTATGTTTTTCCCCAAAATTTAAGTCCTCCAAAATTGTCATTGCCACCTATGACAAACTTGCCACGTAGGACAAAGCTTTGTCCTAATAGGATAAGAATCAAAATCATCAAAGGACTGGAAAAAAAATGGTCGGAAGAGAAAAAAATGGTCGGAAGAGGGGAGAATAAAAAATGTGGGTGTGTGCGTAGGGAGGGTCAAGGGGCAAAAATGCAAAAATCGGGGTTGTCTGTGCAAAATTCTCCACCTCCTCTCTTATCCCTCAAAATCTCATCTCTTATATTTGCTATTAATTTCTCTTGATAACATCACTCTTTTATATAATAGATATCCAAATTCTCATATCTAATTTCTCTTGATAACATTCCTCTTTTATATAATAGATATCCAAATTCACTTATCCAATTCCTCATGTCTAAATTCTCTTATCCAATTTCTCTTGATAACAACCCTCTTTTTCTTATCCAATTTCTCACGTCCAAATTCTCTTATCCAATTTCTCTTGATAACATCCCTCTTTTATATAATAGACTAGTCATTACCTGTGCCCATAGGGCACGGTTTATTTACTGGCTGAATTTTTCTCCCCCACAAATTTCAAGTCCACCCAAATTTCAAGTTTTCCCACAAAATTTCAAGTTCCCCCCAAATTTAAGTTTTCCCCCAAAATTTAAGTCCCCCCAAAATTATCATTACCACCTAGAACAAACTTGCCACGTATGACAAAGCTTTGTCCTAGTAGGATAAGATTCAAAATCTTCATAGAACTGGAAAAAAATGGCCAGAAGGGGTGAGAATAAAAAGTGTGGGTGTGTGTGTGGGGAGGGTCCATAGGAAAAAATACAAAAACCGGGGTTGTATGTGCAAAATTCCCCACCTCCTCTTTTATCCCTCAAAATCTCATCTCTTATATTTTCTCTTATTCAATTTCCCTGTTTTATATAATAGATATCCAAATTCTCTTATCCAATTTCTCATGTCCAAATTCTCTTATCAATTTCTCTTGATAACATCTCTCGTTTGTAATATAGATATCTCTTATCCAATTTCTCTTGATAACATCACTTTTATCCAATTTCTATTGTCCAATATCTCTTATTCAATTTCTCTTGATAACATCCCTCTTTTATAATATAGATATCTCTTATCCAATTTATCTTGTCCAATATCTCTAATCCAATTTCTCTTGATAACATCCCTCTTTTATAATATAGAAATCTCTTATCCAATTTCGCATGTCCAATATCTCTTATCCAATTTCTCTTGATAACATCCCTCTTTTATAATATAGATATCTCTTATCCAATTTCTCTTTTCCAATATCT
This sequence comes from Scilla litardierei, assembly GCA_030789695.1. Lineage (NCBI taxonomy): Eukaryota > Viridiplantae > Streptophyta > Magnoliopsida > Asparagales > Asparagaceae > Scilla > Scilla litardierei. The sequence goes on from CM061133.1 coordinate 337,611,251, forward strand.
CTTATCCAATTTCTTTTGATAACATCCCTCTTTTATAATATAGATATCTATTAGCAAATTTCTCTCGATAACATCCCTCTCTTATAATATAGATATCTCTTATCCAATTTCTCTTGTCCAATATCCCTTATCCAATTTCTCTTGATAACATCCCTCTTTTATAATATAGATATCTCTTATCCAATTTCTCTTTTCCAATATCTCTTATCCAATTTCTCTTAATAACATCCCTCTTTTATAATATAGATATCTCTTATCCAATTTCTCTTTTCCAATATCTCTTATCCAATTTCTCTTGATAACATCCCTGTTTTATAATATAGATATCTCTTATCCAATTTCTCTTTTCCAATATCTCTTATCCAATATCTCTTTTCCAATATCTCTTATCCAATTTCTCTTGATAACATCCCTCTTTTATAATATAGATATCTCTTATCCAATTTCTCTTGATAACATCCCTCTCTTATAATATAGATATCTCTTATCCAATTTCTCTTGTCCAATATCTCTTATCCAATTTCTCTTGATAACAACCCTCTTTTATAATATAGATATCTCTTATCCAATTTCTCTTTTCCAATATCTCTTATCCAATTTCTCTTGATAACATCCCTCTTTTATAATATAGATATCGCTTATCCAATTTCTCTTTTCCAATATCTCTTATCCAATTTCTCTTGATAACATCCCTCTTTTATAATATAGATATCTCTTATCCAATTTCTCTTGTCCAATATCTCTTATCCAATTTCTCTTGATAACATCCCTCTTTTATAATATAGATATCTCTTATCCAATTTCTCATGGCCAATATCTCTTATCCAATTTCCCTTGATAACATCCCTCTTTTATAATATAGATATCTCTTATCCAATTTCTCTTTTCCAATATCTCTTATCCAATTTCTCTCGATAACATCCCTCTTTTATAATATAGATATCTCTTAGCCAATTTCTCTCGATAACATCCCCCTCTTATAATATAGATATCTCTTATCCAATTTCTCTTGTCCAATATCTCTTATCCAATTTCTCTTGATAACATCCCTCTTTTATAATATAGATATCCAAATTCTCTTAACCAATTTCTCATGTCCAAATTCTCTTATCCAATTTCTCTTGATAACATCCCTCTTTTATACAATAGATATCCAAACTCTCTTATCCAATTTATCATGTATAAATTCTCTTATCCAATTTCTCTTGATAACATCCCTCTTTTATATAATAGATATCCAAATCTCTTATCCAATTTCTCATGTCCATAACATTTCTCTTTAATATAATAGATATCCAAATTTTTTTATCAGATTTCTCTTGATAACATCCCTATTTTATAAAATAGATATCCAAATTCTCTTATCCAATTTCTCATTTCCAAATTCTCTTATCCAATTTCTCTTGATAACATCCCTCTTTTATATAATAGACAGGTCATTACACGTGCCCATAGGGCACGGGTTATTTAATAGCTAAGTCCCCCCAACAAATTTCAAAATCCCCCAAATTTCAAGTTTTCCGACAAAATTTCAAGTTTCCCCCAAATTTAAGTTTTTCCCAAAAATTTACGTCCCTCCAAAATTGTCATTGCAACCTATGACAAACTTGCCACGTAGGACAAAGCTTTGTCCTAGTAGGGTAAAATTCAAAATCTCCAAAGGACTGGAAAAAATGATCGCAAAAGGTGAGAATAAAAAGTGTGGGTGTGTGCGTAGGGAGGGTCCGGGGGGCAAAAATGCAAAAACCGGGGTTGTATGTGCAAAATTCTCCACCTCCTCTCTTATTCTTAAAAATCGCATCTTATATTTTCTCTTATCCAATTTCTCATGTCCAAATTCTCTTATCCAAATTCTCTTGATAACATCCATCTTTTATATAATAGATCATATCCGAATTCTCTTATCCAATTTCTCATGTCCAAATTCTCTTATCCAATTTCACTTGATAACATCCCTCTTTTATATAATAGATATCCAAATTCTCTTATCCAATTTCTCATGTCCAAATTCTCTTATCCAATTTCTCTTGATAACATCCCTCTTTTATATAATAGACTAGTCATTACCTGTGCCCATAGGACACGGTTTATTTAATGGCGGAGTCCCCCCAACACAAATTTCAGGTTCCCCCAAATTTCAAGTTTTCCCACAAAATTTAAAGTTTCCCCCCAAATTTAAGTTTTTCCCCAAAATTTAAGTCTCCCAAAATAGTCATTGCCACATATGACAAACTTTCCACGAAGTACAAAGCTTTGTCCTAGTAGGATAAGATTCAAAATCATCATAGGACTGGAAAAAAATGGTCGGAAGAGGGGAGAATAAAAAGTATGGGTGTGTGAAGAGGAAGGGTCCAGGGGCAAAAATGCAAAAATCTGGGATGGATGTGCTTAATTCTCCACCTCCTCTCTTATCCCTCAAAATCTCCTCTCTTATATTTTCTCTTATCCAATTTCTCATGTCTAAATTCTCTTATCCAATTTCTCTTGATAACATCCCTCTTTTATATAATAGATATCCAAATTCTCTTATCCAATTCCTCATGTCCAAATTCTCTTATCCAATTTCTCTTGATAACATCCCTCTTTTATAGAATAGATATCCAAATTCTCTTATCCAATTTCTCATGTCCAAATTCTCTTATCCAATATCTCTTGATAACATCCCTCTTTTATATAATAGATATCCAAATTTTCTTATCCAATATATCATGTCCAAATTCTCTTATCCAATTTCTTTTGATAACATCCCTCTTTTATATAATATATATCCAAATTCTCTTATCCAATTTCTCATGTCCAAATTCTCTTATCCAATTTCTCATGTCCAAATTCTCTTATCCAATTTCTGTTGATAACATCCCTCTTTCATATAATAGATATCAAAATTCTCTTATCCAATTTCTCATGTCCAAATTGGCTTATCCAATTTCTCTTGATAACATCCCTCTTTTATATAATAGAAATTCTCTAATCCAATTTCTCAAGGCCCAAATTCTCTTATCCAATTTCTCTTGATAACATTCCTCTTTTATATAATAGATATCCAAATTCTTTTATCAGATTTCTCTTGATAACATCCTTATTTTATAGAATAGATATCCAAATTCTCTTATCCAATTTCTCATTTCCAAATTCTCTTATCCAAATTCTCTTTATAACATCCCACTTTTAAATAATAGACAGGTCATTACCCGTGCCCATAAGGCACGGATTATTTAATAGCTGAGTCCCCCCACAAATTTTAAGTTCACCAAAATTTCAAGTTTTCCGACAAAATTTCAAGTTTCCCCCAAATTTAAATTTTTCCCCAAAATTTAAGTTCATCCAAAATTTTAATTGCCGCTTAAGACAAACTTGTCACGTAGGACAAAGCTTTGTCCTAGTAGGATAAGATTCAAAATCTTCAAAGGACTGGAAAAAAAATGATCGGAAGGGGAAGAATAAAAAGTGTGGGTGTGTGCGTAGGGAGGGTCCAGGGGCAAAAATGCAAAAATCGGGGTTCTATGGGCAAAATTCTCAACCTCCTCTCTTATCCCACAAAATCTCATCTCTTATATTTTCTCTTATCCAATTTTTCATGTCCAAATTCTCTTATCCAATTTCTCTTGATAACATCCCTCTTTTATATAATAGATATCCAAATCCTCTTATCCAATTTCTACTGATAACATCCCTCATTTATATAATAGATATCCAAATTCTCTTATCAATTTCTCGTGTTAACATCCATCTTTAATATAATAGACTAGTCATTACGCGTGCCCATAGGGCACGGTTTATTAAATGGCCGAGTCCCCCCCCCCCACAAATTTCAAGTTAGCCCAAATTACAAGTTTTCCCACAAAATTGCATGTTCCCCCCCAAATTTAAGTTTTCCCCCAAATTTGAGTCCCCCAAAATTGTCATTGCCACCAATGACAAACTTGCCACGCAGGACAAAGCTTTGTCCTTATAGGATAAGATTCAAAATCTTCAAAGGACTGGAAAAAATGGTGGAAAGAGGGGAGAATAAAAAGTGTGGATGTGTGGGTAGGCAGGGTCCAAGGGCAAAAATGCAAAAATCGTGGTTGTATGTGCAAATTTCTCCACCTCCTCTCTTATCCCTCAAAATCTCATCTTTTATATTTTCTCTTATCCAATTTCTCATGTCCAAATTCTCTTATCCAATTTCTCTTGATAACATCCCTCATTTATATAATAGATTTCCCCCAAATTTAAGTTTTGACCCAAAATTTAAGTTCTCCAAAATTGTCATTGCCACCTATGACAAACTTGCCATGTATGACAAATCTTTGTCCTGGTAGGATAAGATTCAAAATCTTCAAAGGACTGGAAAAAAATGGTCGGAAGAGGGGAGAATAAAAAGTGTGGGTGTGTGCGTAGGGAGGGTCCAGGGGCAAAATTGCAAAAATCGGGGTTGCATGTGCAAAATTCTCCACCTCCTCTCTTATCCCTCAAAATCTCCTCTCTTATATTTTCTCTTATCCAATTTCTCATGACCAAATTCTCTTATCCAATTTCTCTTGATAACATCCCTCTTTTATATAATAGATATCCAAATTCTGTCATCCAATTCCTCAGGTCCAAATTCTCTTATCCAATTTCTTTTGATAACATCCCTCTTCTATATAATAGATATCCAAATTCTCTTATCCAAGTTCTCATGTCCAAATTCTCTTATCCAATTTCTCTTGATAACATACCTCTTTTATATAATAGATATCCAAATTCTCTTATCCAATTTCCCATGTCCAAATTCTCGTATCCAAATTCTCTTGATACCATCCCTCTTTTATATAATAGATATCCAAATTCTATTATCCAATTTCTCATGTCCAAATTCTCTTATCCAAATTCTCTGGATAAAAACCCTCTTTTATATAATAGATATCCAATTTCTCTTATCCAATTTCTCATGTCCAAATTCTATTATCCAATTTCTCTTGATAACATCCCTATTTTATATAATAGATATCCAAATTCTTTTATCCAAATTCTCATGTCCAAATTCTCTTATCCAATTTCTCATGTCCAAATTCTCTTATCAAATTTCTCTTGATAACATCACTCTTTTATATAATAGATATCCAAATTCTCTTATCCAATTTCTCAGGTCCAAATTTGCTTATCAAATTTCTCTTGATAACATCCCTCTTTTATATAATAGAAATTCTCTTATCCAATTTCTCATATCCAAATTCTCTTATCCAATTTCTCTAGATAACATTCCTCTTTTATATAATAGATATCCAAATTCTTTTATCAGGTTTCTTTTGATAACATCCATATTTTATAGAATAGATATCCAAATTTTCTTATCCAATTTCTCATGTCCAAATTCTCTTATCTGATTTCTCTTTATAACATCCCTCTTTTATATAATAGACTAGTCATTACCCGTGCCCATAGGGCACGGTTTATTTAATAGCCGAGTCCACCCCACAAATTTCAAGTTCCCCCAAATTTCAAGTTTTCCCACAAAACTTCAAGTTTCCCCCAAATTTAAGTTTTTCCCCAAAATTTAAGTCTCCCCAAAATTGTCATTGCCGCCTATGACAAGCTTGCCACGTAGGACAAAGCTTTGTCCTATTAGGATAAGATTCAAAATCTTCAAAGGACTGGAAAAAAATGGTCGGAAGGGGGAGAATAAAAAGTGTGGTTGTGTGCGTAAGGAGGGTCCAGGGGCAACAATGCAAAAACCGGGGTTGTATGTGCAAAATTCTCCAACTCCTCCCTTATCCCTCAAAATCTCATCTCTTATATTTTCTCTTATCCAATTTCTCATGTCCAAATTCTCTTATCCAATTTCTCTTGATAACATCCCTCTTTTATGTAATAGATATCCAAACTCTCTTATCCAATTCCTCATGTCCAAATTCTCTTATCCAATTTCTCTTGATAACATCCCACTTTTTTTAATAGATATCCAAATTCTCTTATCCAATTTCTCATGTCCAAATTCTCTTATCCAATTTCTCTTTATAACATCCCTCTTTTATGTAATAGATATCCATATTCTCTTATTCAATTTCTCCTGTCCAAATTCTCTTATCCAATTTCTCTTGATAACATCCCTCTTTTATGTAATATATATTCAAATTCTCTTATCCAAATTATCTTATCCAAATTCTCTTGATAAATATCTCTATTATATAATAGATATCCAAATTCTCTTATCCAATTTCTCATGTCCAAATTCTCTTGTTCAATTTCTCTTGATAACATCCTTCTTTTATGTAATAAATATCCAAATTCTCTTATCCAAATTCTCTTGATAACATCTCTCTTTTATAAAATAGATATCCAAATTCTCTTATCCAATTTCTCATGTCCAAATTCTTTTATCCAATTTCTCTTGATAACATCCCTCTTTTATATAATAGATATCCAAATTCTCTTATCCAATTTCTCATGTCCAAATTCTCTTATCCAATTTCTCATGTCCAAATTCTCTTATCCAATTTCTCTTGATAACATCTCTCTTTTATATAATAGATATCCAAATTCTCTTATCCAATTTCTCATGTCCAAATTCGCTTATCCAATTTCTCTTGATAACATCCCACTTTTATATAATAGAAATTCTCTTATCCAATTTCTCATGTCCAAATTCTCTTATACAATTTCTCTTGTTAACATTCCTCCTTTTATATAGATATCCCCATTTTATAGAATAGATATCCAAATTCTATTATCCAGTTTCTCATGTCCAAATTGTATTATATTTTTTTTGAACAGTAAGTGTAATCTTTATTAAGGTATAAACAATAGGTATACTGAACATACACAAGAGATTGGAAAGGAGAGACATGATTTAATAGAGGGAGGATAGGGCACAAGCGCCGTCACTCTCTACTATCATCTCCCGTTTCCGAACCAACCCCATCACTAAAAAAACACTAATACAAACGCCCAGGATGGGTGTTAACCCGTATCTCTGAAACCCCAATTTGCAAGTGCCTCAGCCGCATCCACGTTATCAAGGTCTTGGTCATTAGTTGTATGTTATTCCACACCTCTTCTCTTATCTCTCAAAATCTCATCACTTATCCAATTTCTCTTGTCCAAATTCTCTTATCGAATTTCTCTTATCCAATTTCTCTTGATAACATCCCTCTTTTATAGAATAGATATTTAAATTCTCTTATCCAGTTTCTCATGTCCAAATTCTCTTATCCAATTTCTGTTGATAGCATCCCTCTTTTATATAATAGATATCCAAATTCTCTTATCCAGTTTCTCATGTCCAAATTCTCTTATCCAATTTCTCTTGATAGCATCCCTCTTTTATATAATAGATATCCAAATTCTATTATCCAGTTTCTCATGTCCAAATTCTCTTATTCAATTTCTCTTGATAGCATCCCTCTTTTATATAATAGAAATTCTCTTATCAAATTTCTCTTGTCCAAATTCGCTTATCCAATTTCTCTTGATAACATCCCTCTTTTATATAATAGATATCCAAATTCTTTTATTAGATTTCTCTTGATAACATCCCTCTTTTACATAATAGTATCCAAATTCTCTTATCCAATTCCTCATGTCCAAATTCTCTTATCCAATTTCTCTTGATAACATCTCTCTTTTATATAATAGATATCCAAATTCTCTTATCCAATTTCTCATGTCCAAATTCTCTTGTCCAATTTCTCTTGATAACATTCCTCTTTTATATAATAGATATCCAAATTCTCTTATCCAATTTTTCGTGTCCAAATTCTCTTATCCAATTTCTCTTGATAACATCCCTCTTTTATATAATAGATATCCAAATTCTCTTATCCAATTTCTAATGTCCAAATTCTCTTATCCAATTTCTCTTGATAGCATCACTCTTTTATATAATAGATATCCAAATTCGCTTATCCAGTTTCTCGTGTCCAAATTCTCTTATCCAATTTCTCTTATAACATCCCTCTTTTATATAATAGATATCCAAATTCTCTTATCCAGTTTCTCGTGTCCAAATTCTTTTTTCCAATTTCTCTTGATAACATCCCTCTTTTATATAATAGATAAGCATAAATTTTCCTTAACTAGAGTGGAGATCAACTAAGTTAACAAAGGTAATCTTTGTCAGAAATATATGCACTTGTTGAGGGTTTAAAGCTGTGAAATAATTACGGTAATAGATCGATGATTTGTCCACAGAAGAAAGAATAGGTTCATATAGCATATCTTGAACATGTGTTGGTTCCAAAACATCAATTTAAACCTCCGGCATGGATACACTACCTTTGAACGTCTTGTACTAGGGCAAAAAAATCATGTTCTTCAACCTCATAATAGCATGACTTGGCAAAGCATACTAACTCATTCGGGAGCCTCGACTTGACCCCCAACACATCCATGCTAATGCGCCTTAGTGTGGCCTTTCAACTAATTCTCAAACAACCCCCTCACAGCTTGCTAGGGAAGCCCATGCACCTGAGTGTGCTCAGGACCCATGGTACCATTCAATCAGATGTGCCAGATATCCGACACCCAATGCAGGTGCAAATTGGGGTACCCCACCACCCCAAACAGGTGCAAACCTGCTTACCATAGTGCCCTTTTGGGGTTTTCATGGGGATGCATTGATACATATTAATAGTTTATATGTTAGTGCATGATCCCTTTTTTATGTTTGTGTGCAGGTGCACGGGTGCCCCTTTGGGTGTTGTGTGACCAACACCACCTTCGCAACAATACCATATATGGATAGGTCAATTTTTCCAAGGTGTATGCATTAGTTAATCTTTATCCGTTGACAAAATCATCCGCCATTCTAGCATAGGGTGCAATAACAATTATTTACAAACCGTCTGTGACGAGGGGCAAGGGTGAGACACTTCTCCCATAGGCACCATAGCATAGGTCCCACGTTCCAGGGTCTTCTTACAGTCTATCTTTTTGTCATGACTCTGACAGTGAGACGTCCCATTATGAAACTTAACCTTCGATATGTTGCAACTCTCATCCGGTCTCTTTTTTCAAGATCGCCATAGGACGAATAAACATGATGCTTTCACCCTCGAGAAGTCTTACGACGCCATGGTGGTGTGCGACCGTTATTACCGCATCCTACTTGTTACAACATCCACAAGATGAGCATGTATATAGGCAACAAACACTCTTATCAGGCGAAATTCTAATCATATAAGTACAACCACCAAGATTTGCAAATAAACCCACCAATAAAGAGAAATCCAAGTGAAATAAGAAATTTGTCTAAAGAGTTTGTAAAAACAACTACTTGTTAAGAAGATTCGTACAACTATAATGAGTAACAGTAAGAGTTTTACCATATTTGATCATGAATCATTTATCCAATATAAATTCGATATGAATAACTTTAATGAGAAACAACTTTTGATGGTAGGTAATCATAGTTTATGAAAAATTAAAGGTTAACCAAATGTTTCTCAGTTTATTTTTTGGAGTCAATGGATGTCGAGTATACCACATAAAAGGCACAAGGACCTACCCAACAAAAATCCACAGACCCAACAATTCAGGTAGCCCATAAATGGTCCGCGTGCATAACAAATGTCTAGTACATGAAAAGACAAAAGGCTTTCAGTATATTGTATATAAAGCTTTCCCCTTAAGCGAAGATGTAATTCATTCAATACTGAGCTTTCTCTCTTAAAATTGTATCTCTTGTCTCTATCAGGTTAACTTGAGCATCAGAGAAGCCAAACGCAAGGACTCCCACCGTGAGTTCCCTCGGTAATAATTTTACTAGTTGCAGTGTGCAGATGGTAAGACCTCTCGTGTGAGCCCGACTCGACTCGACACATGTCCATTTGCACACCACATCATTAGGATTAAATTCTAGAAAAGAGAACTTAACTCCAAAGCCAAACAAACATTAGACAATTGCGTTTACTTTTCTTAATGCACCCCAGCCCCCCCCCCCCCCCCCCCCCCCCCCAACACAAAAAAATTAATAATAATAATAATAATAATAATAGTAATAATAATAATAATAATCTGAGTATACATACACTAAAGTAGACTCATCATGCATACCATCAATTTGATGATATGCTGCCTAAAAACTACCATCAAAATTTGCTCATTTAAATCATTCTTGTGGCAATTTTTGTAGCAGACGGTCAATGTGTCGACCACAATCATTCGTAAATTAATTATTAGTTATAACTTTGTTAAGCATAACTAACATGTTGTCCCTGTTGTCCCTTTGTCAGACTGTTAATTTGTTCCTATTTTTACATCCAAATATCACAACGTTTACTTATAGATGACATTGATTGGTATATGAATGAGGTAACACGCTTGAGGGGTAGTTCAGAAAATCTGAATCCTATAAATTTATCCTTCATAAAATTTAACTTTAAACAAAAGCCGTAGTAACCCATCATCCATATATCCAAAGACCAGGCATTGGACCTCCCAAGGGTATCTTGATACAGTCACATGCTCAACAAAAGGATGTTTTTCATAAATAGATGTGGCTAATATTATTCAATCGACAGGATGTGCATGGTTATTAATAGCTTTTTCTGCTTGTAGGGCCAGTAGTAATGCACGGAACATATACTCCACACCACAAACAATATTATAGCATGTGTCACAGGTACATTACTATATGACAGCAGCTAGACGATAGGCAGGCAAATAGTAAAAGGTGAAAAGAACCTTAGCTGTGCCCATGCAGAGGATCAATCCGCAAATACCTGAAATCAGAAACGGAAACAGAATTCAGTCAGATGAACAAAGTAATCTCTTCAGTTTGGGAAGTAACAATACCGTTTGTATACCTTAAGACAATCTTCCAAACTACAGTCAGCTGGCCCAAACAAATTCTTGTTAACAAAGATTAGGTCATACTTCCCAGCTGGTAAGACTAAACAGTTCACCTAGGCACCTAGCTAGAATAAATATTAATAAAATTTTGAACAGAATTATTCTAATTTAATTCGTGTACAAAAAAGCCCAAACACAGTGAACGCACAACCTACCACCAGGTCTTAATGATATGTAAGCGTTGAATTTAAGAGTCAAGCTTAACATTGATAACTGTTGGTCACCTTTCCCGCTCTTGAAAGTGAGTGTTGTTTTTTGTGATTCAAATCCATCGGAGCATTTTTCCCAGGCTGCTCGACCGAGCAGCATGAAGCCGCTGACAGACCGAGCAGGCAGATAGCTGGGGAAGTTTTTCCCTCCGACTCAGGTGACTCCTACTCGGTAGAGTAGGAGGCTACTCAGTCGAGCAGGAAGCTACTCGACCGATCAGCATGGAGAGTTTATTTGCCTGAGCAGCCCGAGGCATTTTGGCTTGAAGAGGGATACTGACACTCAGGCCGAGTAGCTAGGCTGCTCGACCGAGTCGACTCGACTCCACCTAGGGCGTGTCCGCTCGACCGAGCTCGACCGAGCAGACTGCCGACTCGGGCCGAGTCGGCGCGGGCCCATGCGCGAGATGCACGGTTTGGATGCGGTTTTTTCCCCATTGTTTTGGGTTTGTATTTAACCTATCTATTGTTTTAGATTAGGTTAGGCCTCTATTGAGTTTGGCAAGCCCCCATTGGAGATTGGAGAGAGTTTTAGGGTTTGTGTTCTTGAGAGAAAGGTTTGGTTTTTTTCTTTCTCTTCTTCTTCCATTGATTTCTTCCTCTTGAGTGGATTCGTGAGGGCTTGTTCCGTTGACAAGTTATTACTCACACGTGAGGGAGCATTTTGTAACCCTAATTGTTTGGATCTCTCTACTAATGGAATCGTCTCGGATTGGATTGATGGACGTATGTTGTTTACAACTGAACCAGGATAAATTCGCGTGTCTGCGATTGATTTATTTGTTACTGTGATTCGTTTGCTACTTTCTATTGCATGGTCACTTGGGAAATTTTTTGGGTCATTGGGATTAGATTTTTGTTAGCTCTATATTCCTGATCAGTTTATTAAGGTTGGTTTTCGCATTGATCCTAAGGCGTTTCGGGTTCACACCCCACAGCAAGTGGTATCAGAGCTTGTGGTTTTATTGCAAAGGAAGTTAGTGTCGAAGGAAAGATGGTGTCTTTGGCAACTTTGAACATTTAGAAGTTCACCGGCCGGAATGATTTTCGGATTTGGCAGACGAAGGTGAATAATGTTCTTATGCAGACGGTGTGTTACCAGATCGTATTTGATGTCTCGAATATGGATAAGGAGGTGACTGCATCCGCTAGGGCGAAGATGGAGAGGAAGACGTACAACGCGATTCAGTTGTCGTTATCAGATAATGTTCTGAGGGAAGCCCTGGATGAGGCGACGGCATCTGATATGTGGAAGAAGCTTGATGGACTCTATATGAAGAAATCATTCACGGGTCACCTATATTTGCTTCAACAGCTGTATACTCTCAAGATGAAGTCTAGTTCAGCGGTGAAGGATTACATGGATGAATTGAACAGGATTGTGCTAGAGTTGTGTGGTATGGATGTGAAGATTGAAGATGAGCCGCAAGCGGTTATCTTGTTGTCCTCATTTCCTGAAGAGTATAATCAGTTTGTTCGGTCGATGATTTACAACCGGACTACTCTCACCGTGGAAGAGGTGAAGGCGGTGCTTCACACGGAACAACTATGTGGTAAGGTTCAAGGTAGAGATCATGTGAGTAACCGCGAGGAGGCATTGCATGTGAGGGGTCGACAGGAAAGGAGAGGATGCTTCAGGAAGAATAATGACCGCTCCAAGTCGAGACACTCATAGGATAGCTTTGCGAACATCACATGCTACAATTGCCATAAGAAGGATCATTATTCGAATCATTGTCCAATCAAGAATAGGAAGAAAGGAAAGGAAAGGAAACCGAGAAGGATTCCGGTTCGGCATCTTTAGGGCTTGATGGTGAGCAGGTCCATGATGAAGGTAGAGATACCGAGATTTTTGCTGCGGGGAGTGCAGGTGATGCCAGTATGGCATGCCTCATGGACAACAGATGCTCGTATAGTATGACTCCTAATAGGAGTTGGTTCACGACTTACCGTTCCAAGCAAGATGGAGGCTCAATCCTCATGGGGAACAATGTAGTGTGTAGAACTGCGGGTATTGGAACCGTTCGGATAAAGATGCATGACGGCATAGTGCATACACTTGCTGATGTGAGGCATGTCCCAGATCTGCGGAAGAGCCTAATCTCCATAGGCGTGTTGGACAATGCTGGATGTAAGTGGGAATTTGAGAAAGACCAACTTCGAGTTTCGAAAGGAGCCATGGTTGTGATGAAGGGAAAGAAAATTGGAAACCTATATGCCCTTCAAGGTACCACAGTTGAAGGTGAAGCAGACGTAAGCACTACGAGCGCAGTTTCCGAAGATTCGGCCAAGTTATGGCATTATCGTTTGGGTCATCTGTGTGACAAAACACTTGATGTACTCCGAAGAAGAAAGTTGATTGAAGCCTCGAATGAGAGTGTAGAGTTCTGCGAATCATGTGTGTACGGTAAGAAGACAAAGCTGCAGTTTAACACGGGGAAGCATACTAGTGGAGGACCACTTGACTTGTACACACTGATGTGTGGGGACCGTGCCCAGTGCCGTCAAGAGGGGGAGCTAAGTACTTTGTCTTGTTTACTGATGACTACTCTCGCAAAGTTTGGATGTACTTGATGAAGTCAAAGGACCAGACTTTTGATATGTTTCGAAAGTGGAAGACCATGGTGAAGAAGTAAACAGGAAGGCACGTGAAGGTGCTTAGATCTGACAATGGAGGTGAGTTTACCTCGAGGGAGTTTGGAAATTTCTGCAAACTCCATGGGATCTGCAGACACCTTAGCACATCCGATGATCCGCAGTCGAATGGTGTGGTGGAGCAGTGAATAAAACATTGTTGGAGAGAGTGTGGTGTTTGAGGCACTCAGCCGGTTTGGGGAAGAAATTCTGGGGAGAGATACTCTCGACTGTTGTGCACATTGTGAACAGAGTTCCTTCAGTAACGATTGGCTACAAGATCCCTGAGGAGATGTGGAGTGGTGAATCTGGAGATTACTCGTACTTGCGCATTGTGGGTTGCCCGGCATACGTGTACGAGAGGGATGACAAATTGGATCCAAGGGCAAAGAAGTGTGTCTTTCTTGGATATGGCCACGATGTCAAGGGATATCGTTTGTGGGATCCAAAGGGTCAGAAAGCGATATTGAGCCGACATGTCACTTTTGATGAGGATGCAATGCACAGGGCAGAGCATTCTCGCTCAAAAGATGACACGTCTGCAGAGGAGATTTCACCGGAGAGGGTTGATCTTCCGGTCCAGCCCACTCAGCGACCAGGCAAAGAGTTGATCGATGCTCTAGTTGATGGAGATGATGAGGTCCATGCTGAGGACCATGTGCAGACACCCTTTACATCTCAGGTACGTGTTGACACTTATGCAGGTGATGATGGAACGCGGAGATCGAAGAGGGTGAAGAAAGCGCTAGAAAGATTGGGAGCATGGGATTATGCAGGTTATTCTTTCGATGATATGGCATCTTATGCACTCAACCTAGAGCATGAGGAGCCAGCAACATATGGTGGAGCCATAGTCTCGGGAGATGCCGCTCAGTGGCAAGGAGCTATGGAGGAGGAGATGGAGTCCCTTCACCGGAACGACACTTGGGATTTGGTGTCGTTACCTAGCGAGAAGCGTGCTATTGGTTGTCGTTGGATATACAAAGTCAAAAAAGGTTCAACTCAAGATGGGAACAATGTCAGGTACAAGGCAAGGTTGGTTGCCAAGGGATTTGCACAACGGAAGGGTGAAGACTACAACGAGATATTCTCACCGGTTGTGCGTCACACGTCCATTCGTGTGTTATTGGCGCTAGTTGCTAGCATGGACATGGAGTTGGAGCAACTCGATGTGAAGACCACCTTTATGCATGGAGACTTTGATGAGAAAATCTATATGCAGCAGCCTGAAGGGTTCATAGTTAAAGAGAAATAGACTTTGGTGTGCAGGTTGAAGAAATCGTTGTACGGGTTAAAGCAGTCACCCAGGCAGTGGTACAAACGATTTGATAGCTTCATGATGGGAGTAGGCTTCGAGAGGAGCATCAAGGATCAATGTGTGTATGTTCGCACACTTGAGAATGGCTTGAGGATTTATTTGTTGCTCTATGTGGATGACATGCTAATTGCTTCTAATAGCATGTCAGAGGTGAAGAAGCTGAAGGAGAAGCTAGGCAAGAATTTGACATGAAGGATTTGGGGCCCACTAAGAAGATTCTCGGAATGGAGATTTTTCAAGATCGAAAGAAGCATGAGCTTAGATTGTCACAGAAGGGGTATATTCAGAAGGTACTAGCCCGGTTTGGAATGGATAGTGCGAACCCCGTAGCAACACCTTTGGGAGCAGCTCATTTTCAGCTGTCGGCAAGTCAGTCGCCAGTCGCCAAGCACCGATGAGGAGAAGACTTACATGTCTCAGGTGCCATATGCAAGTGCAGTAGGAAGCTTGATGTACGCGATGGTTTGGACATGTCTAGATATTGCACAGGTCGTGGCAGTGGTTAGTAGGTATATGGCTAATCCTGTCAAGGAGCATTGGCAGGCCGTCAAGTGGATTCTGAGATATCTGCGAGGCACAGCGAGTGTCGGGATCCTCTATGGGAGAGGAGACGGAAAGGTGCTGATAGCTTACTGCGATAACGACTACGCCGGTGATAGAGACAGGCGGCGATCTACCACGGGGTATGTGTTCAGTTTGGGCACTGTCGCGGTATCGTGGAGGTCGGTCTTACAGTCTGTGGTTGCGCTATCAACCACTGAGGCCGAGTTGATTGCAGCGGTGGAAGCTGTGAAGGAAGCCAAGTATTTGAGGAGTCTGCTGAGAGATTAGAGGCGTGTCGCAGAGTTCGTCACATGTGCATTGTGATAGCCAGAGTGTCATTCATCTGGCGAAGCACCAGGCATATAGTTTGAGGACGAAACATATTGAGGTGCGTAATTCCTTCCTTAAGTTGGAGAAAAAGGAAATAGAGCTTCAGAAGATCCTAACTGATTTGAACCCCGTAAACATGTTTACCAAGCCAGTTCCCGCCGTCAAGCTCCAGGTTTGCATGGAGCTGATTTCATTGTTGGCACTGGAGGGCGCGTTTTCCGAGACGATGATGATTCTAGAGAGTGTGTCGTTACAGCGTGGAGCAGCTGGAGTCATTGGTGATGAGATTTGAATCAAGGTAGAGTGTTGTTTTTTGTGATTCAAATCCATCTGCGCATTTTTCCCAGGTGACTCGATCAAGTAGCAGGCTGCTCGGTCAAGCAGCAAGCTACTCGACCGAGCAGCATGAAGCCACTGGCAGACCGAGCAGGCAGAGAGCTGTGGAAGTTTTCCCCTCCGACTCGGGTGACTCTTACTCGGTCGAGTAGGAGGCTACTCGGTCGAGCAGGAAGCTACTCGACCGAGCAGCATGCAGAGTTTATTTGCCCGAGCAGCCCGAGACATTTTGGCTTGAATATGGATACTGACACTTGGGTCGAGTAGCTAGGCTACTCGACCGAGTCGACTCGACTCCACCTAGGGCGTGTCCGCACGACCGAGCTCGACCGAGCAGACTGCCGACTCGGGCCGAGTCGGCGCGGGCCCATGCGCGAGATGCACGGTTTGGATGCGGTTTTTCCCCATTGTTTTGGGTTTGTATTTAACCTATCTATTGTTTTAGATTAGGTTAGGCCTCTATTGAGTTTGGCAAGACTCCATTGAGTTTTGAAAGGCCTCGTGTTACCCCCATTGGAGATTGGAGAGAGTTTTAGGGATTGTGTTCTTGAGAGAAAGGTTTGGTTTTTTGCTTCTTCTTCTTCCATTGATTTCTTCCTCTTGAGTGAATTCGTGAGGGCTTGTTCCGTTGACAAGTTATTACTCACGCGTGAGGGAGCATTTTGTAACCCTAACTGTTTGGCTCTCTCTACTAGTGAAATCGTCTCGGATTGGATTACTGGGCGTAGGTTGTTTACAACCGAACCAGGGTAAATTCTCTTGTGTCTGCGATTGATTTATTTGTTGCTTTGATTCGTTTGCTACTTTCTATTGCAAGGTCACTTGGGAATTTTGTTGGGTCATTGGGATTAGATTTTTGCTAGCTCTATATTCCTGATCAGTTTATTAGGGTTGGTTTCCGCATTGATCCTAAAGCGTTTCGGGTTCACATACCCCAACAGTGAGAACAGCCTTGTAAGCATCTCAATCATTGAATATACTATTTGTGAGATACACAACTCATAAGAGTGGTAAGATGTTGATGCTTCCTGTGGGTCAAGGAGAGCAATGCTAGACAACACAAAAATGACGAGACTATTGTGGTATGGTGCCAGGTTTTATGTAAGATTATTCTAGTGTAGCATCCTAATCTGAACTTACAATTATCAAACCAACTTCTAAGCACCTCAAATCAATTAACCTTCATAATCAAAAATACACAAGTCATTTTTCAAGTATGAAAGGATGCATTTTTCCTTTATAAATCATTGAAATCGTTTTTCATGTAGATCCACTAGCCTATGAGTACATAACAAAATCACACACCTTGAAATTATTTTAAACGTATTGAAAAGGACAGAAGTTCAAAGCAAAGTACAGATCTCCATTCTATCCCGATAAAATATATGAAAAGGCGGTCAAGCAGAATCCTTAAAGCTATGTATGTAACTAATTTGATTTATGGATTTAATTCCCTCCATAAAACTTTCCTTTCTTACTATCAATTTAAGATCCCAGATGTAGCATGGGCATCAACATGTACCCACCCATTCGCAATGATGTCTTGTTCGTTTAATGAACTGTGCACAAATTCGAAGGTCATTCCACTTCAAATAACCAGAAAACCGAATCTACTTTCTTTAAAAATCTCCTCCTAGCTAGACTTCCAATTGATAGAAGTACCAACAATTTAGAATGTAAAGCTGTTAATACTTGGGAAAAAGCATCAATACCTAGAAAAATTAAGGGGTTTTTAGAATTCGGTCCCCCCAAAATGGGCTATTCGAAAAGAGTCCCCCAAATCATAGCATTTGCTAATTGGTCCCCAAATCTTTTAAAACACTCGAAAAGAGTCCTTTTGGACGAATTCTGTTATCAGGCTTAACTCGGGTGTAGTTTAAGCTGGGTTATACCCGAGTTAACCCAAACCCCTCCCAAACCCACATCCTCTCCTTTCTCTCACTCTCCCACTTTCCTCTCACCTCAAGAAATTTACGAAATCCCCACATCTTCTCCAGCGGAGGAGATAGAGACGGCCGAAGAGGTGGAGCCATCGCTAAAAGATGAGGGAGGCTGATGAGTCGAGCGAATGCTGATGGATCTGGGAGAGGACGAGGGTTAGTAACTCTTCGGAGAGGCGGGCGGTGAGGTCGGGGGCGACGGGGAGGGGGAATAGGAGCAGTCGGGGGCGGTGGGCATGGGATTTGGCGGGATATAGGGTTAGGTTGTGGTCGTCGGGGAGCTCCACCGCCCCCTTCGTTGCCCGCATCTCCTCCGCTAACCCCCACATCTCCTTCAACCCCCTCCCTCCCGGCTCCCTCCCTCCCACCGCCCTCCACCAATCATGAGGCCCTCGCCTTCGAGCTTATCCTCCTCTCTAACCCAAGCAAGAGAAAAAAGAGTTCCAAAATCAAACACCAAGATCTAATCCCAATCAAATTTTCTATTAGAGTAGACGGAATATTCCTCTCAGATCTAACACTTCTTAACCCGAGTGACACTTTTCGAGTGTTTTAAAAGATTTGGGGAACCAATTCGCAAATGCTATGATTTGGGGAACTCTTTTCGAATAACCCATTTTTTTGGTAGACCGAATTCTAAAAAACCCAAAAATTAAATAAAGCTTGTACCATTGTGTAAGCACATCCTCAAATGTATCCTTTAAACCATTTTGGTATGCCCTAAGCAATATGAAACAGAAATTCAGACATGAAAGGTTACTATACACTTTAGTCGCATTGATGGAACTAGGATTACGGAAAAGTCATGACTTGACAATAATTATGCCATAATTGCTTGACTGTGAAACTCAGTCTTTTAGCAGTTAAAGCATGCCAAAAGTCAAGCTGATAGTATTCCTTTAAATTTTTTAGAATATAATATTGTATGTGGTGTTTTCTACTAAATTGTGATACCACTATAAATAATAAAGTATTTAAGTAAGAGAGGTTGACTACCTCTCTAAAACATTTCTCCTACAATACCTAATCTCTGATTTCATCACGATATCAGAGCCTGACCCCAAACTTATGTTAATTTTTATAATAGGGTCCACAAATCTCCACATTGGTATGAAATTGTCCAATTGTGCCCACTGGCCCAATTGGTTTTTTGCTCATGGGCTTTCTCCCAAAAAGCCTCGTACCAATGGAGATTTCAAGCCTATTATAATCCCAAAACCCCCTTTCTCACAACCGACGTGGGACTATGTTCACATCCCAACAATCCTCCCCTCGAACAAAGGCACACATCGAGCCTCCACTTGAATGATCATCCATCTGCCCTTGCTCAATCAAGCCAATCATTCAGCTCCCACTACGTTGGAGGCACGCCTTACATCAAGCTCGAATATTGCTCGAGAGCTCTTGCCTCTATAGACCATGGTCGAGAGCCTTGCTCTACAAGACCAACTCCACCTATCACTGCGTTGGAGCACACGCCTTACGTGAAGTGCATGTAGTAGCTCCTCTCTTCACCGTGTGTGGGGTAGAGTGTGAGAGGCCATACACGCACCATGAAGGAATGGATTAACCGGTTGATAAAGGAGCATCAACCCGGTTAACCGAACAACTGGAGCTCCCCCGTCTTTCCAATAGAGCACTGCAGATCCTTACATCATTCACCATGGAGCCAGCCATCTTTAGTGAGGAATCCGGAGGATCAAACAACATCGGGAGTACATGGTTTGGCTCTGATACCATGTTAATTTTTATAATAAGGTCCACAAATCTCCACATTGGTATGATATTGTCCAATTGTGCCGACTGGCCCAACTGTTTTGCTCTTGCTCTTGCTCTTGCTCTTGCTCTTGCTCTTGGGATTTTCCCCAAAAGGCCTTATACCAGTGGAGATTTAAGGCCTATTATGAACTTAAGACCCCTTCTCACAACCGATGTGGGACTATGTTCACAGCCCAAAAATGTTTGCTCGGTCGAGCGGTTTGAGCGCTCGACCGAGCTATATACACAGGGAGTTGGAGTTCTGCAGAGCAAAGCGCTCGGTTAGACGCTCGACCGAGCGTAGTAGACGCTCGACCGAGCGCCCCGTTCATCCACCCAGAAGCTGCTACAGCAAAGCGGCCACTCGACCGAGAGGTACACGGCCCAAGTTTTTAAGTCGACGGTTCAGATGGGTTTCCAGGCTCGTTTTTGATACCCTATTTAATCTAATGGTTGATTAGATTAGGGTTAACACAATTTTCAGATCTGGAGGAAGAGGAGAGTTTGAGCCACCGCCATTGAAGATTTTTGTCGAGAGATTAGGGCTAGGAGTTTGTGATTGGAGTTGAGTGATTCTCTCCTTATCTCATTTGTTTTCTTCTTCCATGAGTGAGTTTGTGAGAACTTGTGCATCTAGCCAAGTTATTATTCACATGAGCGGAAGAACGATTGTAATCCCTTTGAAGATCTCTTTGATAGTGGTATCATCTCGGAAGTTGCTGAATGTAGATTGTGCGCAACCGAACCAGGGTAAACTTTTGTATCTTCGTTTTGATTGATTTGTTGCTACTTTGTTTGCTGCTTTACCCAACAAGATAGTATGGATTTTGTTGGTTATTTGAGTATCCAATTTTTGCTAGTCCTATATTTCTGATCAGCTTTTAGGCTTGGTTGTTTTCGCGGGGATCTCAATTTGGTCGGTTTAATTCCCAACAACTTAATCATAAATTAGATTAGTTGGTCCTAACCCAAATACCATTATTACTCATTTTTGCATTCAAGCACATCAGGTCAAGTGTATCACATTGATTGTTTATGTTGATGACATGTTGGCAGTGATTACTCGACATAATAATGAGTGGATCATATCATTGAATGCATAATCGCAACGACACTTCCAGACAAAAGATCTTGGTCTATTGTATTACTTTCTTGGTTTATGGATAGCTAGATCATGAGAATGGATTGTGTTATCACAAAAGAAATATTTATTGGATATGCTTGCAGATACTGATATCTAGATGTTATTTAGTCTGCTTTGTATGCATCCAAGCTCGAAGTTGTCGGATCAGGAAAAGTCACTAGGTGTCCCTGGGTGGTATATGACGCCTGAAAATTGAACATTTCACAGTGATTCGACCAGATATTACGTATCCAGTGAGTGTAGTCAATCTATTCATGTCAGCTCTGATACCATAAAGAAAATAACGATGGGATGTTTTAGGAGAAATCTTCGAGGGGGTTAATCAAACTCTTTCAACTGGATACTTTATTATACATAATGGTATCATAATTCAGTTTTACATAAAATAGCATGTATAATATTATATTCTAACAAATTTAATACCATTGTAACTGCTGGCTTGAATTTGTTAGATAATATATGCATGCTTGGATTTGACTTGCTGGCTTGAATTTGACTTGCTAGCTAACTATTGAATATAGCTAATACAGATTTATTATGCATTGAAAGTCTCGAACAGCATAGTACCTGAAGTCACATCAATAACACACTAACAATAACAAAAATCTTTATAGCAAACGCTTCAAAGTAGCTCTTGTACTTTCTTTCATCATGCAACTCTAATAAGAATCATATCCTCAGTTAAGGGCCTGTTTCTTTGTGGGGGAAAAGGCCGAGAAAGTTAAAAATTGCTACTGTGGGCTGTCACTTCGATCACTATTCATCACTTTCTCGTTGCCTCGTTCCCCTCGTGTGTTTCCCTGCGGAGAATTCTCGCTGCGATTCCTCGCGACTCCGTCTCCGACGTGTCGCCGCACTTTCCTCCCCTTGAAATCTCCGCTTTTTGCGGGGATTGCAGCTGGAATTCCTCACTTTGGGCCCCACCTCGTTCCTTCCACCCCTCTTCCATTGCGCGGGAGACGACGGCTGGCTGAAAAATCCTAGTTGCGGCAGGATAGCGGCCGATCTTCGTTGCCTAGGGTTTCAAAAGGGTTTCGCAATGGATCGAAGGGCGTATTTGCTGATTGTGTGCCAAGCTTGGGGCATTTCAGATCCGTCGAAGCTCTGTGCAGAACCCTAGCTGATCGGTGACGTTCAAGCTGATTTTTCTACGATTCCTTGCGCCTCGGTACAATTTCTGAAGCCCTAATTTTAATTTTGATGGGTTCTCTTGCAGCCATGGGTTATTGCTATGCTCGCATGATCTGAATGGGTGCATGTTGATAGGGTTTCGAAATTTTGAGGTATCGCACCACTCTGCTGTGATGAATATTTGATTTTCTGATGCTCTGAATGGGTGAATGATGCTAGGGTTTCGAAATTTTGGGATTTCGCAACCAATCGCTTCGATGATTATCTGATTTTATGATGTGATTTGATGGGTGATGCTAGGGTTTCGAAATTTTGGTCTTTCTCACCCATTTGCTTCGATGAATTTCTGATATTTCTGATGTTGGGATTAGGGGCATGATGCTAGTGAATGATCCCCACTTACAAATAATGCGAAACCTACATGCTCATAATCCACGCAAAGACACAGGCCCTTAGGTGTGCATATTCCAAAAAGCCCAATGATGAAAAATTATAAATGAATTTGGTATGAGTGGCTGTGAAAAAGTCATGTATGCTGGATGGCTTGCTCGATGGTTCCGTTTAATAACCTATTTGTGCATCACAGTGTTTGCTATTTTTCTGAATTGAAAGGGATTAGTTTTGAAATTTTAACATTGTGTCGATTTCAATATAAATGAACAAAATTTTGGATTTTTTGTAATTTACAATGTAATTTTAATGTGTTTAGTATTTATGATTTTTGTGTCAATTTGACAGTTTTTAGTGAAACAATTATAAATGAACAAAATTTTTTACCTTGATTTACGACGGTTGATTTATGGTTTGACATGGACGGAGCAACGGTAAAACAACCAGTTGTGAAAATGATTATTCATATATTCTCAAGGCTACATTTTTGGATATGTACAAATTTAGATGAAATGGGTTTTTCATATTTTCATATGATATGGATTTAATTCATATTGGCTAACAACGGGTTTAAATTTTTTCCTGCCATAAGTTATATTAGGATGCTGGATAGCCACGGGTATCGTTTTCGCATACCCTACTTTCTGGTAATATCTTATGTCAATCATCACTTACGCGTTAAGTTATGTTTGAAGCAATTAAGGTGGACATAGATATACAAGGAGACCATTCGTCTTGTGATTTATGTACCTCTGCCGCGGCAGCAATAATGTTTGTCATCTTAGCTTTACAACTTGACAATTCCGCTAGGCCCGACCCTATACCTAGAGAGCCCTCAGCTATGCGGGATCTGCATAGAAAATCCTACATGCGGAAAACTCTGTAAGGGTCTGAAAGTAGCTGTTTGCACTACCTACGAATGCGAAGACATGCTTTCATGAATCTTGCATTATTAATGCGACAGTGTGACCTTCTCAAGGACACTATTCATGCATCCGTCGAGGAGCAGGTGGCCATGTTCTTGCATATTGTAGGGCACAAGTCAAAGAATAGAGTCATGCAAGTGGATTTTATTAGGGGCGGGGGACAGCTAGCCGTTATTTTAACAAAGTGATGGTGGTACTGTGTGCACTTCGGGATATGTTCGTGAAGCAAGCTCCTAATGAGACGCCGGAGATAGTCAATAATCCAAATTGATTCCCATTTTTAAGGTATGTGTGATTATCTGTATATGTTTCAGTAAATAAGTATCTTAATGGGGATTGCAAATTGGTCTCATTTAATACGTTGTAGGACTGTATCGGTCTCATTGATGGGACGCACATAGATGCCATGCTACCAGCAAGGCTCGTACCCCGCTTTAGAGGGTGAAAGGGGGTTACGCAAAATGTGCTAGCAGCTGTTACTCCAAATAAAAGATTCACATACGTACTAGTCAGGTGGGAAGGATATGCAAATGATTTTAAGGTCATGAAAGATGCATTGTCTTTACATATAAAGGTAATATGCATAAATTTACATATAAATTATAATTACGTATCTCAGAAAGTGTTAGATCATAAACTTGTTTTCTTTGTTCGAATGTAGGTAAATATTACCTATGCGATGTTGTATTTACTACAATGACAGGACTCATATCTCCATACAGGGGAGTTGGATACTATTTGAAGGACCATACTGATCGGGTTCCACAAAATCGACGAGAGCTATTCAACCTACGCCAACCTACGCCAACATTAAGTTTAAAATATTGACATCCAAGCCTCACTACCCATTCAAAAGTCAGGTCGATACCGTACTATCGTGCACTGTTTTGCATAATTACATCCAAATTGCAGATCCTCATGACCCCCACCTAACTGAAGATGGTGATGGGTTTGAGGAGGATGTAGATGGTATCGATGATCAGGATGACGATGTTATTGATCTATCCCAACAGGTGACCGTTCGTGAACAACCCGAACAACGAGATCGCTGGAAAATGCACAGGGAGCAGATAGCTTGGGATATGTGGGTGGACTACTGCAACATAAATAATAACGGGAACACATTAGAGCATGGGTTATAAGGGGGGCGTAATAATTGCATACTAAGTCTGAACATTTTAACATTGTGCCTTGATTATTGCATTATGTTTGTTGTGTTAAGTATGACAATATTTTCATGCTTTGGCTTATCCTTTCAATAATTTACAATTCTGTATTTTTATACACCATGTGGTATAGTTTCAAATAAAATGATGGTTGGATGTTTATTTTAAAATTATGCATTTTCATTATCATAATATTGATGTTGTAGGGATGGAAGGATCTTCAAAATCAGGGCATGAGGAAGATCCAAACCTGGATGGGAGTGATCTAATGCATCAATTTTATGAAAATGTATATGGGACACAATGTGGAGAAGCAGAAAGGAGGGTGGGTCCCCTTCTCAACCGACCAATTCCCATTAGGATGCCTCCTATCCCCTACCAAATGCATGGATTCCAAGCTGGTGGGCATGGAATGACATATCCACAATATGGCAATTTCAACTTGCCAATGCAAATGCCAATGTCAATGCCATCGCATAGTGGCCATGGGTATATGAATATGCTCCAAGGGGGAGAAATACCCACTTTCAGAAGCCCCTCGTCTCATGGTGCCTTCCCTATGCCAACGCCACCAAGTGGCAATGAAAGAAATCCCAGCAGTGACTCCTTGAGGAAGTCGAGCCAGCATAGCGAGGATACCGAGGGGTCTGTATCAAGTCCCAGTAAAAAGTATAAGCAATCTTCCTCTTCTTCACACCACAACAAACTTTGGAAGCCCGAGCACGATTTCACCCGTATTCCATTCCTAGCTGAACTTGCACGGCAGGGCCTTAAAGTCGATAAGACATTTAAAGGGACCGCATTCAATGCCGCTGCAGCAGAAATCAATAACACTCATGGAAAAACGTTCACAAGTGGTAATGTGAAAAATCACATGAAAGCATTGAAGACATGTCTCAAGGATGTTTATGAGTGCATGGAAATAAGCGGGGCTGGATGGGATGCGGAAAGAAAGATAATTGAGCTAGATCCGGAAACTTATGACACGTGGGTGTCGGTAATTACTGATATCTTATATATAGGACAGGTGCTAGTACATTAAATATAGCTATGAATGGTATGTTCATATATGCTCTGCTAATCATTCAGGCAAACCATCGGATGCGCGCTTATGTGAACCAACCCATACCATGGTTTGACGATCTGGTTGTCATCATTAGGGATGACGCAGCACGGAGGGATTTGTCAAGGTCCTTGTTCGATAGCTTTGGTGGCCCATTTTCTGGAGGGGAAGGAGAGCCCGTAATGCCTGATCCGACACATATTCCTACTCCACCCCCTATGTCCCTGAGGACATACCCACACAAGCGTCGACATGAGATTGTCCACAAGGGAGACAAGAAATGCTACCCCACCTTCTTTGGGGAAGAAGAAACATCGGCGACGTGCCTTGAGGGAATATCCGGACGTAATGCGGGATATAGCCGCTAATGTGAAAGATGTTGCGGATGCTATACGGAGCACACACTCCCACTGGACAAAAACTCTTGCACAGCGTGTGTATGAGTTTACGGAGTATCCTCCTGACCTCTTGTTAAAGTTGTTTAAAGACTTAAGCATGAATGAGCTGGTGGGTCGACAATTTTTGGTCGTGCCACAATCGGGTCGGAAGATTATGCTTGAGGAGTTAGTTGCTGAAATGGAAAAGGACTTGCGTGAAGCAGGTTATGAAAAAGGATATGGCAAAGGAAAGATATGAGGATGGTGGGCCCTATGGCATTGAGGTTGGGGGGAAGGGATTCTGGTAAATGTTGGTGAAGGTGTTACGGTAGGTTGGGTATGGGTATTATGTTGAGATCGGGATGTTAGTGAGGTGGGTATAGCCTTTAGGGTCTGTATCAAGTCTCATTGTTTCAGTTTTTGGGGCATGCCTCTTTGATGCTGGTTGTGTTTTTGGGGTGGTATGGGCATGGCTCCTTGTTTCAGTTTTTGGGGCATTCCTCTTTGTTGCTGATTTGGGGCATGGCATATTGTTTCTGGGTGAGTTTTTGTGAAACAAATTGGCAAGTTGGTTCAGGTTTTTGGGCATGGCTCTTTGTTACTGGGTGTGATTTTTTGTTCCATTTGTGCATGGCTACTTGGTTCAGTTTTTTGGTGCATGTCTCCTTGTTGCTATTTGTGTTTATGTGAAACAAATGGGCATGGCTCCTTGGATCAGGTTTTGCGGCATGGCTCCTTGTTGCTGGGTGTGATTTTCTGAAACATATGTGCATGGCTACTTGGTTCAGTTTTTTGGTTCATGGCTCATTGTTGCTATTTGTGTTTATGTGAAACGTATGGGCATGGCTCCTTGGATCATTGTAACGACCGGTATTTCTAGGCGTCTTGATTTTTGTTGTGTGACCGTACCTTGTTTTGATTGTCCGATGTTTTCGTGCGCGAGTCCTATTTCTATGCGTCGACGCGAGCGTGTCTCGGGTTTTTTTACTTTTTACCATGGCGCGATTAATTAAATCTTAGCCCTAATTAATTACCCCTAATTAAATTATTAACTTACCTAACCTATTGAATCCCACCGAATGAGTCGGTGAGATCCAACTAACAGCATCAATTCCCTTCCCCCACAACCAGCTTCCCCTCTTCAATTTGTCTGTTGGCATTATAACCAAGGCATTGACAGCAGCAAGAAATCATCCACAAACCCACATCAAAAGCCAATTCCAAATCAAACAATCAGCCACAAAAATCCACGTCCAAAATCAAACCAAAAATCAGAAAATCAAACTGAAAACAGAATTGAGGGAAGAAGAGAGATCTGAAACCTATTTCAGATCCAAATCAAAACAACCCAATCTGAGAATTGAAAGCTCAGATTCAAAAACCCCAAAAACCAACTTTCAAACTCCTCTTCCATTCTTCTTCCTCTACCCTCTCCCCCTCACCTGAGAACCACCGACGCCGCCCTCCTCCAGCTGCGCGCGCAACCGCCGTGAAGCCCCAACCACCGGCCGCCGACAGCTGAAGCCCGCCGCCGCCCCTGCTAGCCGCGCGCGTCGCCCCTAGCCGCCGCCGCCTGGTGCCCTAGCCGCCGGCCGCCATCTCCCCAGGCCGCCGCCTCTAGCCCTAGCCGCCCCTCTGCCGTGAGCCCCTGCAAGGAAAAAGAAGAAGATGAGAAGTTAGTTCTGCTGTGAGAGAAAAGAAAAAAAAAAGAAAAAGAATGAACAGAAGAAGAAAACAGTAATAGAAGAAGAGAATAAGAGGGGGGAGAGAAATTAGCCTATTGGGTAATGTTTCTTATTGGATTTAAGTTTGTGCTATTGGGTTTGGGCTGTTTGTGCTATTGGGTATTGGGTAATAACCCTTGTTTAGTTTAAATTTTAACTATTGGGTTTGGGTGCCATGTTAATGGATTTTGGGTATAGCCTTAGGGTTTTAAGTAAATGGGTTTGAGGGATTATTGGGTATAGTTCACATGAATTAACTTACTGGGTTTTAAAAATGGGTATTGGGTTTAAAATTGTGTTATTGGGTTGGGTTTATTAACTAGTAAGTTAAACCTAGGATGCTAATTAATGTTAGTATTATGGGGTGTTAGTTTAATTAATTTCGTTCGACTAGCTTATTGTTGTTTGTTTAATAACACAGATACGTCGCGTAATTTTCCACAAACTGTTCGGACACCCAAATCATCCCAGTCAGGCAAGTGTGCTACCTTGAACTGTTAATCTTTTAAAATTGTTACTTAATTCGAAAGTTTTATTCCCTTGTTTTAGAGTGTATTAAATCTCAATACGCGTCACTTCATGCCACACACACACCTGATTTAAACACACTCTTGAATTGCTTAGTACTATGGACATTGACGGAACACTTTGAACAACTTGAATTCGTAAAAATCGTTTGCTTCAAGGCAAACATCTCGATTTCGTGAACACGTGCATTCGTGATTAGGCTGGCACGTGTTTCAGCACATTTTCGGGTGGGGTTAGGGTTGAGCGGTCGCTAAGCGTATGAAAGGGTCATGTCTTTAAGAACACCACCTATACGGTGGGTTAGTATCAATCGCGATTATACCCCCGCGAGAAGAATGACTTACTCATCACGTCTTAAAGGCGAGAACCCTAAGCATGTTAGATAAACATTGCATGAAAATGGAAATGATTGTCACAAATTTAGTCGTACTTTAAAACTGCCCACTTGTTTTAAATACATTAGAACTGCTAAGTTGTTTTAAATTTTGTAGAGCTGCCATGCTTAAAAAGTACTTTACTTTTCTTCAAATTTGTTATAACTATGTTTAATGCTTCATATTCATTTTTTCGTACACCTTGCCTTGGGTCGGCTAACCTTTTCTTGCAGACCCTTGCTGACATACATTCGTGTTTTTGGAATGTATGTCAGATCCCGAGCCTGCGTACCAGGAGGATCTGTTTGAGACACCTGACTTGGAAAGTCAGGAATTTGCTGTTGACGCTGAGTCACTCCCCGCGGAGGACTAGAGCTCGGACTATTGCTGTTTCCTCTGGATTGCTATTTGTATCTTTATTGATGTATGTCTGTGTTGTATTTCTTTGGCCCTGCTGAGGCTTTGTCATTATTTCAGTATGCGAACTTCTGGATTGTGGCATGTAATTTAATAATGTTTTTATTGTTCTGGAAAGCAAGCAAGAACTCTGCAAGTTGTTATCACAGACGCGTAATGAACTCGAGCTTCACCGCTCCAGTTCATGCGGACCTTTGTAACGCTCTCGCCTCCACCGTTTTGGGAAGCGGGGCGTGACAGGTTTTAGTGGTGGCCCATGCAGGTCTTGCATCTGCGAAAATTCGGAACAATAAGAATGTTATTATTAGCCAAGCATCTAGAACAACCATTTATAGGAGGTTGATTGAGGTTTTCTGTCTCAGTATGGCAGGAAGACGCAACCCTCGACGTGGAGCCGGTGCCGATGGAGTTAGAGACGATGGCATCCACCAGATCCTTGGGGTCATGAGGGAGATGCTTCAGGTTCAGCAGCAACTAATCCAGCAGGGACAGAAGGCTGAACCAGTTAAACAACCGGCCCCGAAGGCAGAACCAGGAGTTAAACAGTTCCAGGAGTTGCAGCCCAGAAACTTCTCTGGAAGAGAAGGGGCTCTAAGAGCTGATGAATGGGTCCAAGCGACCGAAGATAAGCTGAGTGCTGCACGTATCCCTCAGGCTGGATGGGTCGAGGTAGCGAAACTACAGCTGACCGACAACGCCAGGAGCTGGTGGCAATTGGAGGAGAAACGTCTTGTCAGACCGATCTCTTGGGGCATGTTTAGGGAAAGGTTCGATGCTAAGTATTTTCCCAAAGCAGCCAAGAGAGAGCTTCAGCAACGTTTCGCTAACCTGGTCCAAGGAGATATGACAGTGGACGAGTATGAGGCTGAGTTTGCTATGCTTAGCCGTTTTGCACCTCACATGGTTGAAGACCCTGAAGACTGTGCGTTTCAGTTTCGCAAGGGCCTGAATCGCAAGGTCCAAGCCTCGATGAGCTCGGCGAGACCGACGACACTTCAGGATGTTCTGGATTGTGCTCGTGAGCATGAGATTGTGGAGAAACTACCCGAGGAACCTTCAGCTGGAACAGGCAAGCGCCCGATGGAGCCACAGAGGAGTGCACCTAGGCCTATGGTTCGTCCTGTTCAGACTACCCAATTCAAGAGGCCGGCTGCACCTGGGCCCAGCCGAGTTCAGATGGTTTGCAACTACTGTGGCAAGATAGGACATATGAAGAAAGACTGCAGGAGGATGTTGAATCAGTGCTTAGTCTGTGGATCGCCCGCTCATACTGCTAGAGACTGCCCCCTCAGCACTCGACCAGCACCCCCTGGAGCTCCCAGACCCGCTCAGCAGATGGGACATACACCTGGACAGCGTGGACCACCTCTGGTTCCACAGAACCGAGCCTTTCAGCAGGCCAATCAGCCGAAGCGCCGGGTGTTTACCATGACTGCTGTAGAGGCAGAAGCTGAGGATGACGTGATCGCAGGTAACTTCTAGACCTAGTCTTTGATTTTATACATTCATGCTTGATTAGATCACCATGCTTAACTTAGTTATATTATAATTTAGGTGTCATCTTAGTTTCCTCTCACCCAGCCCTGACCCTATTTGATTCGGGGGCTTCCACGTGCATCATATCCCGGAAGTTTGTATGTGAACATTCGATTCCCACCTTCACTCTTCCCAAGTGTTGGAACATCACCACTGGGAATGGTGTAGTGAAAGTCGCTCTGGGATGTAGACTCTGTCCGTTGGTGATTAGTGGACATGAGTTATATGCTAACTTTATTGTCCATGATCTACCCAACTTTGATGCTGTTCTCGGCATTGATTGGTTAGGAGATTTCTATGCCACGATTGACTGTCACAGGAAGAAGGTGGTATTTGAAATTCCTGATCATCCGGTGTTCGAGTTCGTTAGTGGAGGTCGTTCGTTTGGACCAGTCAGATTCCGGGCCCAGCTGAGTGGACCGATTGTTGCATCTTTGATAGCTGAGCCAGAGAAACCTGCAGTAGTGCGAGACTTTGAAGACGTCTTCCCGGAAGACATTTCTGGACTGCCGCCTGATCGAGCGTTGGAGTTCGGCATTGATCTTATGCCAGGAGCTCAACCGATTTCGAAGGCGCCTTACCGTATGGCTCCTGCAGAGCTAGAAGAGCTGAGGAAACAGTTGGATGAACTATTGGAGAAGGGTTTCATTCATCCTAGTGTTTCTCCTTGGGGAGCACCTGTTTTGTTGGTGAAGAAGAAGGACGGGTCGAGGAGAATGTGCATTGACTATCGTGAGCTGAACAAGGTCACGGTGAAGAATAAGTACCCGTTGCCCCGTATTGACGACATCTTTGACCAGCTTGGTGGATCGAGAGTATTCTCAAAGTTGGATCTCCGGAGCGGATACCATCAGGTGAAAGTCAAAAAGGAAGATGTGTCCAAGACAGCCTTTCGGACCAAGTACGGGCATTACGAATTTGTGGTTATGCCTTTCGGTGTAACCAACGCCCCTGCTGTGTTCATGAATCTCATGAATCTTATCTTCTATGATTTCCTGGATAAGTTCGTGGTGATCTTCATAGATGATATCTTGGTGTACTCGAGGAGCGAGGAGGAGCATGCAGAGCACTTAAAGATGGTATTGGAGACGCTCCGTTATCATAGGCTGTATGCCAAGTTCAGCAAATGCGAATTCTGGTTGGACAGAATTGCATTCCTTGGGCATGTGGTATCAGGAGCTGGTATATCAGTGGATCCGGAGAAGGTTAAGGCAGTCAGTGAATGGCCTACCCCTCGATCAGCGTCTGATATTAGAAGTTTCCTTGGATTGGCGGGGTATTATCGCAGATTCATCAAGGACTTCTCGAGAATAGCTGAGCCGATGACGAGATTGACGAGGAAGGATGTTAAGTTCAGTTGGTCAGACTCTTGTGAGCAAGCTCTTTCTACTTTGAGGGAGAGACTGACCTCTGCACCAGTTTTAGCTATTCCGGATAGAAGCGGAGGTTTCGAGATTTTCTGCGACGCATCGGGCAAGGGACTTGGATGTGTTCTGCATCAGCACGGTCATGTAGTCGCTTATGCTTCTCGACAGTTGAAGATCCACGAGAAGAATTATCCGACTCACGACTTGGAGTTGGCTGCCGTCATCTTTGCTTTGAAGATTTGGAGGCATTTCTTACTGAGTGAGAAGGTGAAAATTTTCACTGATCACAAAAGTTTGAAATATATATTCACTCAGAAGGAGCTGAATATGAGACAGCGCAGATGGTTAGAATTGATGGCAGACTACGACATCGATCTTCAGTATCATCCAGGGAAGGTGAATGTTGTACCGGATGCCTTGAGTCGACTGCCCGAAGTGATGATTCTCACAGCTCAGTGGAGATTGCAGCAGGATCTACGAAGGATGGATGTTGAAGCTGTACTACCAGGAGTCACATCATCATTGATGAACATGTAGATTCAATCGACGATTGTGGATCGAATCAAGACTGCTCAAGGTGGAGATGCTAAGTTGAAGAAAATCAGAGAGCAAGTCGAAGCAGGACTTCGGACAGATTTTCTGATTCACGCGGATGGATCTTTGAGATATGGTAGTAGGATCTGTGTACCTGCAGGAGATATCAGAGAGGAGTTGATGAATGAGGCTCACAGTTCGCCTTATTCTATTCATCCTGGAGGTACGAAGATGTACAAGGATCTTCGTCAGAATTTCTGGTGGCACGGAATGAAGAGGAGCGTGGCACGGAGCGTTGCCAAATGTATTGTGTGCCAGCAAGTGAAGGCAGAGCATCATCGCACTGCTGGACTGCTGCAACCTTTGCCAATCCCGGAGTGGAAGTGGCAGCACATCACGATGGACTTCGTGACTGGCTTACCTCGGAGCACCAGGCAGAATGACGCAATCTGGGTCATCGTTGATCGATTGACCAAGTCTGCGCACTTCATACCATTTCGAGTAGGCCAATCCACGGAGATACTGGCGAGGAAGTATATGGAGGTAGTGATCTAACTCATACCTTTATGATTCTTTCTAGTATAGGTTGTGATGTGTAACATGTCGTGTAGGAGATCGTACGACTGCATGGGGTTCCCGTGAGCATTGTATCTGACCGAGATACAAGATTCACCTCTCAGTTCTGGAAGAGTCTGCAGACCAACCTGGGTACCAGTCTGAAATTCAGTACTGCGTATCACCCGCAGACTGATGGACAGTCGGAACGCACTATTCAGATATTGGAGGATATGTTGCGAGCCTGCATGCTGGATCTCAAAGGCTCGTGGGAGGATCATCTGCATCTGGTGGAGTTCTCCTACAACAACAGCTATCAGGCGAGCATTAGCATGGCGCCATTTGCTGCTCTCTACGGGAGGAAATGTCGATCGCCACTGAGTTGGGATGACATTGGTGATAGAGAACTTTTGGGGCCAGAGATGATAGTCGAAGCAGTTGATGTTGTGCGAGATATCAGAGACAAGCTTCGGATTGCTCAGGACCGTTATAAGCATTGGGCGGATGCTAAACGGCGTCCTCTAGAGTTTCAGCCAGGAGATCATGTATTCCTAAAGATCTCCCCGAATCGAGGAGTGATTCGCTTCGGGAAGCGAGGCAAGCTTAGTCCGAGATACATTGGACCCTTCGATGTGCTAGAGCGAGTTGGAGAGGTAGCTTATCGCTTAGCACTGCCGCCATCCTTAGAAGGAGTTCATGATGTCTTTCATGTGTCTCAACTTCGTCGTTATATCAGCGACCCTTCTCACGCTGTAGACTACTCAGAGATTACAGTTCGGCCAGATCTGACGTATGAGCAGCAACCAGTAGAAATTCTTGATCGACGCCAGAGAATCCTCAGGAACAAGACTGTTAGTCTAGTCAAGGTGATGTGGCGTCGTGACTCACCTGGAGAGTCCACCTGGGAGCGGGAGGATGAGATGCGAGAACGTTATCCATATTTGTTCTCTACTCTTTAGTTGATTAGAATTCCGAGGACGGAATTTTTCTTAAGGTGGGTAGAGTGTAACGACCGGTATTTCTAGGCGTCTTGATTTTTGTTGTGTGACCGTACCTTGTTTTGATTGTCCGATGTTTTCGTGCGCGAGTCCTATTTCTATGCGTCGACGCGAGCGTGTCTCGGGTTTTTTTACTTTTTACCATGGCGCGATTAATTAAATCTTAGCCCTAATTAATTACCCCTAATTAAATTATTAACTTACCTAACCTATTGAATCCCACCGAATGAGTCGGTGAGATCCAACTAACAGCATCAATTCCCTTCCCCCACAACCAGCTTCCCCTCTTCAATTTGTCTGTTGGCATTATAACCAAGGCATTGACAGCAGCAAGAAATCATCCACAAACCCACATCAAAAGCCAATTCCAAATCAAACAATCAGCCACAAAAATCCACGTCCAAAATCAAACCAAAAATCAGAAAATCAAACTGAAAACAGAATTGAGGGAAGAAGAGAGATCTGAAACCTATTTCAGATCCAAATCAAAACAACCCAATCTGAGAATTGAAAGCTCAGATTCAAAAACCCCAAAAACCAACTTTCAAACTCCTCTTCCATTCTTCTTCCTCTACCCTCTCCCCCTCACCTGAGAACCACCGACGCCGCCCTCCTCCAGCTGCGCGCGCAACCGCCGTGAAGCCCCAACCACCGGCCGCCGACAGCTGAAGCCCGCCGCCGCCCCTGCTAGCCGCGCGCGTCGCCCCTAGCCGCCGCCGCCTGGTGCCCTAGCCGCCGGCCGCCATCTCCCCAGGCCGCCGCCTCTAGCCCTAGCCGCCCCTCTGCCGTGAGCCCCTGCAAGGAAAAAGAAGAAGAGGAGAAGTTAGTTCTGCTGTGAGAGAAAAGAAAAAAAAAGAAAAAGAATGAACAGAAGAAGAAAACAGTAATAGAAGAAGAGAATAAGAGGGGGGAGAGAAATTAGCCTATTGGGTAATGTTTCTTATTGGATTTAAGTTTGTGCTATTGGGTTTGGGCTGTTTGTGCTATTGGGTATTGGGTAATAACCCTTGTTTAGTTTAAATTTTAACTATTGGGTTTGGGTGCCATGTTAATGGATTTTGGGTATAGCCTTAGGGTTTTAAGTAAATGGGTTTGAGGGATTATTGGGTATAGTTCACATGAATTAACTTACTGGGTTTTAAAAATGGGTATTGGGTTTAAAATTGTGTTATTGGGTTGGGTTTATTAACTAGTAAGTTAAACCTAGGATGCTAATTAATGTTAGTATTATGGGGTGTTAGTTTAATTAATTTCGTTCGACTAGCTTATTGTTGTTTGTTTAATAACACAGATACGTCGCGTAATTTTCCACAAACTGTTCGGACACCCAAATCATCCCAGTCAGGCAAGTGTGCTACCTTGAACTGTTAATCTTTTAAAATTGTTACTTAATTCGAAAGTTTTATTCCCTTGTTTTAGAGTGTATTAAATCTCAATACGCGTCACTTCATGCCACACACACACACCTGATTTAAACACACTCTTGAATTGCTTAGTACTATGGACATTGACGGAACACTTTGAACAACTTGAATTCGTAAAAATCGTTTGCTTCAAGGCAAACATCTCGATTTCGTGAACACGTGCATTCGTGATTAGGCTGGCACGTGTTTCAGCACATTTTCGGGTGGGGTTAGGGTTGAGCGGTCGCTAAGCGTATGAAAGGGTCATGTCTTTAAGAACACCACCTATACGGTGGGTTAGTATCAATCGCGATTATACCCCCGCGAGAAGAATGACTTACTCATCACGTCTTAAAGGCGAGAACCCTAAGCATGTTAGATAAACATTGCATGAAAATGGAAATGATTGTCACAAATTTAGTCGTACTTTAAAACTGCCCACTTGTTTTAAATACATTAGAACTGCTAAGTTGTTTTAAATTTTGTAGAGCTGCCATGCTTAAAAAGTACTTTACTTTTCTTCAAATTTGTTATAACTATGTTTAATGCTTCATATTCATTTTTTCGTACACCTTGCCTTGGGTCGGCTAACCTTTTCTTGCAGACCCTTGCTGACATACATTCGTGTTTTTGGAATGTATGTCAGATCCCGAGCCTGCGTACCAGGAGGATCTGTTTGAGACACCTGACTTGGAAAGTCAGGAATTTGCTGTTGACGCTGAGTCACTCCCCGCGGAGGACTAGAGCTCGGACTATTGCTGTTTCCTCTGGATTGCTATTTGTATCTTTATTGATGTATGTCTGTGTTGTATTTCTTTGGCCCTGCTGAGGCTTTGTCATTATTTCAGTATGCGAACTTCTGGATTGTGGCATGTAATTTAATAATGTTTTTATTGTTCTGGAAAGCAAGCAAGAACCCTGCAAGTTGTTATCACAGACGCGTAATGAACTCGAGCTTCACCGCTCCAGTTCATGCGGACCTTTGTAACGCTCTCGCCTCCACCGTTTTGGGAAGCAGGGCGTGACAATCATGTTTTGAGGCATGGCTTCTTGTTGTGTGGTGCGATTTTATGCAACATATGTGCATGCTTCTTGGTTCAGGTTATGGGGCATGGCTCCTTGTTGCTGCTTGTATTTTTTTGAAACATATGGGCTTGGCTACTTGGTTCAGTTTTTAGGGGCATGGCACCTTGTTGCTTTTTTGTGTTTATGGTGCCTTCACATATAGGCATGACTCCTAGTTTCAATTTTTGTTTATGGCTCCTTGTTGATGCTTACATATAGCCCAATGATGAAGATAATTATTTGATCCCATTGTCCCTTGGTTATGCATAAATAGTTGGTACTAGGCTTGATGGTTCCATTACTCCCCAATGATGTATTTTAGTAAGATACATTGAAAATCAAAAGAATTGATATGGACTGTATGTATCAGTCTATGAGATGGGTGAAGGTTAAATGAGGGGGTGATATGTGATGGAGCAACTACCTATGACCACCATGTTTTCTCGATAAATTAAATTTCTTCCTGAGGGCTTAAGTATCACAAAAACACAAACAGCAACAAGGAGCCATACCCATATGTTTCAGCCATATGATGATGAACATATAATGATCAATTTGTCCCTCGGTTATGAAGAACAAGTGGTATTTGGCGAGAAGGTTCATTCATAATGAGCAACCACCTAATACATACTTAATGTTATAAAACATGTTTACCTGAGGGCTTTAATTTAGTAATATTTTAATTATCTATTGGGTTCAGTTTTTGGGGTATGTCTCCTTGTTGCCGGTTGTGTTTTCTTGAAACATATGTGCATACCTCCTTGTTTCAGTTTTTGGGCCATGACTCATTGTTGCTGCTTGTGTTTTTTTGAAACATATGTAAATGGCTCCTTATTTTTGTTTCAGTTTTTGTGTTTTTCTGATACTTAAGCCATACCCATATGTTTCAGCCATATGATGATGAACATATAATGATCAATTTGTCCCTCGGTTATGAAGAACAAGTGGTATTTGACGAGAAGGTTCATTCATAATGAGCAACCACCTAATACATACTTAATGTTATAAAACATGTTTACCTGAGGGCTTTAATTTAGTAATATTTTAATTATCTATTGGGTTCAGTTTTTGGGGTATGTCTCCTTGTTGCCAGTTGTGTTTTCTTGAAACATATGTGCATACCTCCTTGTTTCAGTTTTTGGGCCATGACTCATTGTTGCTGCTTGTGTTTTTTTGAAACATATGTGCATGGCTCCTTATTTTTGTTTCAGTTTTTGGGGCATGACTCTTTGAAACATATGTGCATGGCTCCTTGGTTCAATTTTTGGGGCATGACTCCTTGTTGCTGCTTGTGTTTTTATGAAACATATTTGCATGACACCTTGTTTTAGTTTTTGGGGCATGACTCCTTGTTGCTGCTTGTGTTTTTTTGAAACAAATGGGCATGGCTCCTTGTTTCAGTTTGAGGGGGCATGACTCATTGTTACTGCTTGTGTTTTTTTGAAACATATGTGCATAGCTCCTTATTTCAGTTTTTGGAGCATGACTCATTGTTGCTGCTTGTGTTTTTTGAAAGATATGTGCATGGCTCCAAGTTTCAGTTTTTGGGGCATGACTCCTTATTACTGGTTGTGTTTTCTTGAAACATATGTGCATAGCTCCTTGTTTCAGTTTTTGGGGCATGACTTCTTGTTGCTACTAGTGTTTTCTTGAAACATATGTGCATGGCTCCTTGTTTCAGTTTTTGGGGCATGACTCCTTATTGCTGCTTGTGTTTTTTGAAACATATTTGCATGGCTCCAAGTTTCAGTTTTTGGGGGCATGACTCCATGTTGCTAGTTGTGTTTTCTTGAAAAATATGTGCATGGCTCCTTGTTTCAGTTTTTGGGGCATGACTCCTTATTGCTGCTTGTGGTTTGTTGAAACATATGTGCATGGCTCCTTGTTTCAGTTTTTGGGGCATGACTCTTTGTTGCAGATTGTGGTTTTTTGAAACATATGTGCATGGCTTCTTGTTTCAGTTTTTGGGTCATGACTCCTTGTTGCTGGTTGTGTTTTTATGAAACAAATGGGCATGGCTCCTTGTTTCAGTTTTTGGGGCATGACTCCTTGTTGTTGCTTGTGGTTTTTTGATACATATGTGCATGGCTCCTTCTTTCAATTTTTGGGACATGACTCATTTTTGCTGCTTGTGTTTTTATGAAACATATGTGTGTGGCTCCTTGTTTCAGTTTTTGGGGCATGACTCTTCGTTGCTGGTTGTGTTTTCTTGAAACATATGTGCATTGCTCCTTGTTTCAGTTTTTGGGACATGACTTCTTGTTACTGCTTGTGTTTTTTTGAAACATATGTGCATGGCTCCCTGTTTTAATTTTTGGGGCATGACTCATTGTTGTTGCTTGTGTTTTTATGAAACATATGTGCATGTCTCCTTGTTTCAGTTTTTGGGGCATGACTTCTTGTTGCTGGTTATGTTTCCTTGAAACATATGTGCATTGCTCCTTGTTTCAGTTTTTGGGGCATGACCACTTGTTGCTGCTTGTGTTTCCTTGAAACAAATGTGCATGGCTCCTTGTTTCAGTTTTTGGGGCATTACTCGTTGCTGGTTGTGTTTTCTTGAAACATATGTGCATGGCTCCTTGTTTCAGTTTTTGGGGGCATGACTCCTTGTTGCTGCTTGTGTTTTTTTTAAACATATGTGCATGGCTCCTTGTTTCATTTTTTGGGGCATGACTCCTTGTTGCTGCTTGTGTTTTTTTCAAACATATGTGCATGTCTCCTTGTTTCAGTTTTTGGGTCATCACTCATTGTTGCTGCTTGTGGTTTTTTGAAACATATGTGCATGGCTCCTTGTTTCAATTTTTGGGGCATGTCTCATTGTTGTTGCTTGTGTTTTTATGAAACATATGTGCATAGCTCCTTGTTTCAGTTTTTGGGGCATGACTCCTTGTTGCTCCTTGTGTTTTCTTGAAACATATGTGCATTGCTCTTTGATTCAGTTTTTTGGGCATTACTCCTTGTTGTTGCTTGTGTTTTTTTGAAACATATGAGCATAGCTCCTAGTTTCAGTTTTTGGGGCATGACTCATTATTGCTGCCTGTGGTTTTTTGAAACATATGAGCATGCCTCCTGGGTTCAGTTTTTGGGGCATAACTCATTGTTGCTGCTTGAGTTTTTATGAAACATATGTGCATGACTCCTTGGTTCAGTTTTTGGGACATGACTCCTTATTGCTCCTTGTGTTAATATGAAACATATGTGCATGGCTCCTTGTTTCAGTTTTTGGGGCATGACTCCTTGTTACTGCTTGTGTTTTTTTTTGAAACAAATGGGCAAGGCTCCTTGTTTCAGTTTTTGGGGCATGACTCCTTGTTGATGCTTGTGTTTTTTTGAAACATGTGCATGGCTCCTTGTTTCAGTTTTTGGGGCATAACTCCTCGTTGCTGTTTGGGTTTTCTTGAAACATATGTGCATGGCTCCAAGTTTCAATTTTTGGGGCATGACTCCTTGTTGCTGGTTGTGTTTTCTTGAAACGTATGTGCATTGCTCCTTGTTTCAATTAGTGGGGCATGACTCCTTGTTGCTGCTTGTGGTTTTTTAAACCATATGTGCATGGCTCTTTGTTTCAATTTTTGGGGCATGACTCATTGTTGCTGCTTGTGTTTTTATGAAACATATGTGCGTGGCTCCTTGTTTCAGTTTTTGGGGCATGATTCCTCGTTGCCGGTTGTGTTTTCTTGAAACATATGTGCATTGCTCCTTGTTTCAGTTTTTGGGGCATGACTACTTGTTGCTGCTTGTTTTTTTTGAAACATATGTGCATGGCTCCTTGTTTCAATTTTTGGGGCATGACTCATTGTTGATGCTAGTGTTTTTATAAAACATATGTGCAAGGCTCCTTGTTTCAGTTTTTGGGGGCATGAGTTCTTGTTACTGATTGCGGTTTTTTGAAACATATGTGCATGGCTCCATGTTTCAGTTTTTGGGGCATGATTCCTCGTTGCCGGTTGTGTTTTCTTGAAACATATGTGCATTGCTCCTTGTTTCAGTTTTTGGGGCATGACTACTTGTTGCTGCTTGTTTTTTTTGAAACATATGTGCATGGCTCCTTGTTTCAATTTTTGGGGCATGACTCATTGTTGATGCTAGTGTTTTTATAAAACATATGTGCAAGGCTCCTTGTTTCAGTTTTTGGGGGCATGAGTTCTTGTTACTGATTGCGGTTTTTTGAAACATATGTGCATGGCTTCTTGTTTCAGTTTTTGGAGCATGACTCCTTGTTGCTGCTTGTGTTTTTATGAAACAAATGGGCATTGCTCCTTGTTTCAGTTTTTGGGGCATTGCTCCTTGTTTCAGTTTTTGGGGCATGACTCCTTGTTGCTGCTTGTGGTTTTTTAAAACATATGTGCATGGCTCCTTGTTTCCATTTTTGGGGCATGACTCATTGTTGCTGCTTGTGTTTTTATGAAACATGTGTGCATGGCTCCTTGTTTCAGTTTTTGGGGCATGAATCCTTATCGCTGGTTGTGTTTTCTTGAAACATATGTGATTTGCTCCTTGTTTCAGTTTTTGGGGCATGACTCCTTGCTGTTGCTTGTGTTTTTTTGAAACATATGGGCATGACTCCTTGTTTCAGTTTTTGAGGCATTACTTATTGTTGCTGCTTGTGGTTTTTTGATACATATGTGCATGGCTCCTTGTTTCAATTTTTGGGGCATGACTCATTGTTGCTGCTTGTGTTTTTATAAAATATATGTGCAAGGCTCCTTGTTTCAGTTTTTGGGGCGTGACTCCATGTTGCTGGTTGTGTTTTCTTGAAACATACGTGCATTGCTCCATGTTTCAGTTTTTTAGGTATGACTCCTTGTTGCTACTTGTGGTTATTCGAAACATATGTGCATGGCTCCTTGTTTCAGTTTTTGGGGCATGACTAATTGTTGCTGCTTGTGGTTTCTTGAAACATATGTGCATGGCTCCAGTTTTTGGGGCATGACTCATTATTGCTGCTTGTGTTTTCTTGAAACATATGTGCATGGCTCCTTGTTTCACTTTTTGGGGCATGACTCATTGTTGCTGCTTGTGTTTTTATGAAACATATGTGCATGGCTCCATGTTTCAGTTTTTGGGGCATGACTCCTTGTCGTTGGTTGTGTTTTCTTGAAACATATGTGAATTGCTCCTTGTTTCAGTTTTTGGGGCATGACTCCTTGTTGCTGCTTGTGTTTTTTTTTGAAACATATAGGCATGTCTCCTTGTTACAGTCTTTGGGGCATGACTCATTTTTGGTGCTTGTGTTTTTATCAAACATATGTGCAAGGCTCCTTGTTTCAGTTTTTGGGGATGACTCCTTGTTGCTCCTTGTGTTTTTTTGAAACATATGTGCAAGGCTCCTTATTTCAGTTTTTGGAGCATGACTCATTGTTGCTGCTTTTGTTTTTTTGAAAGATATGTGCATAGCTCCAAGTTATAGTTTTTGGGTCACGACTCCTTATTGCTGGTTGTGTTTTCTTGAAACATATGTGCATGGCTCCTTGTTTCAGTTTTTGGGGCATAACTCCTCGTTGCTGTTTGTGGTTTCTTGAAACATATGTGCATGGCTCCAAGTTTCAATTTTTGGGGGCATGACTCCTTGTTTCTGGTTGTGTTTTCTTGAAACGTATGTGCATGACTCCTTGTTTCAGTTAGTGGGGCATGACTCGTTGTTGCTGCTTGTGGTTTTTTAAAACATATGTGCATGGCTCTTTGTTTCAATTTTTGGGGCATGACTCATTGTTGCTGCTTGTGTTTTTATGAAACATATGTGTGTGGCTCCTTGTTTCGGTTTTTGAGGCATGACTCCTCGTTGCTGGTTGTGTTTTCTTGAAACATATGTGCATTGCTCCTTGTTTCAGTTTTTATGGCATGACTACTTGTTGTTGCTAGTGTTTTTTTGAAACATATGTGAATGGCTCCTTGTTTCAATTTTTGGGGCATGACTCATTGTTGCTGCTTGTGTTTTTATAAAACATATGTGCAAGGCTCCTTGATTCAGTTTTTGGGGGCATGAGTCCTTGTTACTGATTGCGGTTTTTTGAAACATATGTGCATGGCTTCTTGTTTCAGTTTTTGGAGCATGGCTCCTTTTCTTGTGGTTTTTTAAAACATATGTGCATGGCTCCTTGTTTCAATTTTTGGGGCATGACTCATTGTTGATGCTTGTGTTTTTATGAAACATATGTGCATGGCTCCTTATTTCAGTTTTTGGGGCATGAATCCTTGTCGATGGTTGTGTTTTCTTGAAAACATATGTGATTTGCTCCTTGTTTCAGTTTTTAAGGCATGACTCCTTGCTGTTGCTTGTGTTTTTTTGAAACATATGGGCATGGCGCCTTGTTTCAGTTTTTGGGGCATGACTTATTGTTGCTGCTTATGGTTTTTTGATATATATGTGCATGGCTCCTTGTTTCAATTTTTGGGGCATGACTCATTGTTGCTGCTTGTGTTTTTATAAAACATATGTGCAAGGCTCCTTGTTTCAGTTTTTGGGGCGTGACTCCATGTTGCTGGTTGTGTTTTCTTGAAACATACGTGCATTGCACCTTGTTTCAGTTTTTGAGGTATGACTCCTTGTTGCTGCTTGTGGTTATTCGAAACATATGTGCATGGCTCCTTGTTTCAGTTTTTGGGGCATCACTCATTGTTGCTGTTTGTGGTTTCTTGAAACATATGTGCATGGCTCCAGTTTTTGGGGCATAACTCATTGTTGCTGCTTGTGTTTTCTTGAAACATATGTGCAGGGCTCCTTGTTTCACTTTTTGGGGCATGACTCATTGTTGCTGCTTGTGTTTTTATGAAACATATGTGCATGGCTCCATGTTTCAGTTTTTGGGGCATGACTCCTTGTCGCTGGTTGTGTTTTCTTGAAACATATGTGAATTGCTCCTTGTTTCAGTTTTTGGGGCATGACTCCTTGTTGATGCTTGTGTTTTTTGAAACATATGGGCATGGCTCCGTGTTACAGTTTTTGGGGCATGACTCATTGTTGATGCTTGTCTTTTTATCAAACATATGTGCAAGGCTCCTTGTTTCAGTTTTTGGGGCATGACTCCTTGTTGTTCCTTGTGTTTTTTTGAAACATATGTGCATGGCTCCTTATTTCAGTTTTTGGAGCATGAATCATTGTTGATGCTTGTGTTTTTTTGAAAGATACGTGCATGGCTCCAAGTTTTAGTTTTTGGGTCATGACTCCTTATTGCCGGTGGTGTTTTCTTGAAACATAAGTGCATGGCTCCTTGTTTCAGTTTTTGGGGCATGACTTCTTGTTGCTGCTAGTGTTTTCTTGAAACATATGTGCATGGCTCCTTGTTTCAGTTTTTGGGTCATGACTCCTTGTTGCTGGTTGTGTTTTTATGAAACAAATGGGCATGGCTCCTTGTTTCAGTTTTTGGGGCATGACTCTTTGTTGCTGTTTGTGGTTTTTTGATACATATGTGCATGGCTCCTTGTTTCAATTTTTGGGGCATGACTCATTTTTGCAGCTTGTGTTTTTATGAAACATATGTGTGTGGCTCCTTGTTTCAGTTTTTGGGGCATGACTCCTCGTTGTTGGTTGTGTTTTCTTGAAACATATGTGCATTGCTCCTTGTTTCAGTTTTTGGGGCATGACTTCTTGTTGCTGCTTGTGTTTTTTTGAAACATATGTGCATGGCTCCCTGTTTCAATTTTTGGGGCATGACTCATTATTGCTGCTTGTGTTTTATGAAACATATGTGCATGGCTTCATGTTTCAGTTTTTGGGGCATGACTTCTTGTTGCTGGTTGTGTTTTCTTGAAACATATGTGCATTGCTCCTTGTTTCAGTTTTTGGGGCATGACCCCTTGTTGCTGCTTGTGTTTCCTTGAAACATATGTGCATGGCTCCTTGTTTCAGTTTTTGGGGCATTACTCGTTGCTGGTTGTGTTTTCTTGAAACATATGTGCATGGCTCCTTGTTTCAGTTTTTGGGGGCATGGCTCATTGTTGCTGCTTGTGTTTTTTTTGAAACATATGTGCATGGCTCCTTGTTTCATTTTTTGGGGCATGACTCCTTGTTGCTGCTTGTGTTTTTTTCAAACATATGTGCATGTCTCCTTGTTTCAGTTTTTGAGTCATCACTCATTGTTGCTGCTTGTGGTTTTTTGAAACATATGTGCATGGCTCCTTGTTTCAATTTTTGGGGCATGTCTCATTGTTGTTGCTTGTGTTTTTATGAAACATATGTGCATGGCTCCTTGTTTCAGTTTTTGGTGCATGACTCCTTGTTGCTGCTTGTGTTTTCTTGAAACATATGTGCATTGCCCTTTGATTCAGTTTTTGGGGCAT
This sequence comes from Scilla litardierei, assembly GCA_030789695.1. Taxonomy (NCBI): domain Eukaryota; kingdom Viridiplantae; phylum Streptophyta; class Magnoliopsida; order Asparagales; family Asparagaceae; genus Scilla; species Scilla litardierei. Next base: position 337,656,112 of record CM061133.1, read on the forward strand.
TACTCCTTGTTGCTGCTTGTGTTTTTTGAAACATATGAGCATGGCTCCTTGTTTCAGTTTTTAGGGCATGACTCATTGTTGCTACTTGTAGTTTTTTGAAACATATGCGCATGGCTCCTAGGTTCAGTTTTTGGGACATGACTCATTGTTGCTGCTTGAGTTTTTATGAAACATGTGCATCACTCCTTGGTTCAGTTTTTTGGCCATGACTCCTTGTTGCTGCTTGTGTTTTCTTGAAACATATGTGCATTGCCCTTTGATTCAGTTTTTGGGGCATTACTCCTTGTTGCTGCTTGTGTTTTTTTTGAAACATATGAGCATGGCTCCCTGTTTCAGTTTTTGGGGCATGACTCATTGTTGCTGCTTGTGGTTTTTTGAAACATATGTGCATGGCTCCCGGGTTCAGTTTTTGGGGCATGACTCATTGTTGTTGTTTGAGTTTTTATGAAACATATGTGCATGACTCCTTGGTTCAGTTTTTAGGACATGGCTCCTTATTGCTACTTGTGTTTTTATGAAACATATGTGCATGGCTCCTTATTTCAGTTTTTGGGGCATGACTCCTGATTACTGCTTATGTTTTTTTTGAAACAAATGGGCAAGGCTCCTTGTTTCAGTTTTTGGGGCATGACTCCTTGTTGCTGCTTGTGTTTATTTGAAACATATGTGCATGGCTCCTTGTTTCAGTTTTTGGGGCATAACTCCTCGTTGCTGTTTGTGTTTTCTTGAAACATATGTGCATGGCTCCAAGTTTCAATTTTTTGGGGCATGACTCCTTGTTCTGGTTCTGTTTTCTTGAAACGTATGTGCATGGCTCCTTGTTTCAGTTAGTGGGGCATGACTCGTTGTTGCTGCTTGTGGTTTTTTAAAACATATGTGCATGGCTCTTTGTTTCAATTTTTGGGGCATGACTCATTGTTGCTGCTTGTGTTTTTATGAAACATATGTGTGTGGCTCCTTGTTTCAGTTAGTGGGGCATGACTCGTTGTTGCTGCTTGTGGTTTTTTAAAACATATGTGCATGGCTCTTTGTTTAAATTTTTGGGGCATGACTCATTGTTGCTGCTTGTGTTTTTATGAAACATATGTGTGTGGCTCCTTGTTTCAGTTTTTGGGGCATGACTCCTCGTTGCTGATTGTGTTTTCTTGAAACATATGTGCATGGCTCCTTGTTTCACTTTTTGGGGCATGACTCATTGTTGCTGCTAGTGTTTTTATGAAACATATGTGCATGGCTCCATGTTTCAGTTTTTGGGGCATGACTACTTGTCGCTGGTTGTGTTTTCTTGAAACATATGTGAATTGCTCCTTGTTTCAGTTTTTGGGGCATGACTCCTTATTGCTGCTTGTGTTTTTTTGAAACATATGGGCATGGCTCCTTGTTACAGTTTTTAGGGCATGACTCATTGTTGATGCTTGTGTTTTTATCAAACATATGTGCAAGGCTCCTTGTTTCAATTTTTGGGGCATGACTCCTTGTAGCTCCTTGTGTTTTTTTGAAACATATGTGCATGGCTCCTTATTTCAGTTTTTGGAGCATGACTCATTGTTGCTGCTTGTGTTTTTTTGAAAGATATGTGCATGGCTCCAAGTTATAGTTTTTGGGTCATGACTCCTTATTGCTGGTTGTATTTTCTTGAAACATATGTGCATGGCTCATTGTTTCAGCTTTTGGGGCATGACTTCTTGTTGTTGCTAGTGTTTTTTTGAAACATATGTGCATGGCTCCTTGTTTTATTTTTTGGGGCATGGCTCCTTATTGCTTCATGTGTTTTTTGAAACATATATGCATGGCTCCAAGTTTCAGTTTTTGGGGCATGACTCCTTGTTGCTGGTTGTGTTTTCTTGAAACATATGTGCATGGCTCCTTGTTTCAGTTTTTGGGGCATGACTCCTTGTTGCTGCTTGTAATTTTTTGAAACATATGTGCATGGCTCCTTGTTTCAGTTTTTTGTGCATGACTCTTTGTTGCTGATTGTGGTTTTTTGAAACATATGTGCATGGCTTCTTGTTTCAGTTTTTGGGTCATGACTCCTTGTTACTGGTTGTGTTTTTATGAAACAAATGGGCAAGGCTCCTTGTTTCAGTTTTTGGGGCATGACTCCTTATTGCAGCTTGTGGTTTTTTGATACATATGAGCATGGCTCCTTGTTTCAATTTTTGGGGCATGACTCATTTTTGTTGCTTGTGTTTTTATGAAACATATATGTGTGGCTCCTTGTTTCAGTTTTTGGTGCATGACTCCTCGTTGCTGGTTATGTTTTCTTGAAACATATGTGCATTGCTCCTTGTTTAAGTTTTTGGGGCATGTCTTCTTGTTGCTGCTTGTGCTTTTTTGAAACATATGTGCATGGCTCCTTGTTTCAGTTTTTGGGGCATGACTCATTGTTGCTGCTTGTGTTTTTATGAAACATATGTGCATGGCTCCTTGTTTCAGTTTTTGGGGCATGACTCCTTGTTACTGGTTGTGTTTTCTTGAAACATATGTGCATTGCTCCTTGTTTCAGTTTTTGGGGCATGACTCCTTGTTGCTGATTGTGTTTTCTTGAAACATATGTGCATGGCTCCTTGTTTCAGTTTTTGGGGCATGACTCGTTCCTGGTTGTGTTTTCTTGAAACATATGTGCATGGCTCCTTGTTTCAGTTTTTGGGGCATGACTCCTTGTTGCAGCTTGTGGTTTTTTTGATACATATGTGCATAGCTCCTTGTTTCAATTTTTGGGGCATGACTCATTTTTACTGCTTGTGTTTTTAAGAAACATATGTGCATGGTTTCTTATTTCAGTTTTTGAGGCATGACTCCTTGATGTTGCGTGTGGTTTTTCGAAACATATGTGCATGGCTCCTTGTTTTAGTTTTTGGGGCATGTCTCATTGTGGTTGCTTGTGTTTTTATGAAACATATGTGCATGGCTCCTTGTTTCAGTTTTTGGGGGCATGACTTCTTGTTACTGCTTGTGTTTTCTTTAAAACAAATGGACAAGGCTCTTTGTTTCAGTTTTTGGGGCATGACTCATTGTTGCTGCTTGTGTTTTTTTTAAAACATATGTGCATGGCTCCGTATTTCAGTTTTTGGGGCATAACTTCTCGCTGCTGCTTATGTTTTCTTGAAACATATGTGCATGGCTCCAAGTTTCAATTTTTTGTGCATGACTCCTTATTGCTGGTTGTGTTTTCCTGAAACGTATGTGCATGGCTCCTTGTTTCAGTTAGTGGCGCATGACTCCTTGTTGCTGCTTGTGGTTTTTTAAAACATATGTGTATGGCTCTTTGTTTCAATTTTTGGGGCATGACTCATTGTTGCTGCTTGTGTTTTTATGAAACATATGTGTGTGGCTCCTTGTTTCAGGTTTTGGGGCATGACTCCTCGTTATTGGTTGTGTTTTCTTGAAACATATGTGCATTGCCCCTTGTTTCAGTTTTTGGGGCATGACTTTTTGTTGCTCCTTGTGTTTTTTTTTGAAACATATGTGCATGGCTCTTTGTTTCAATTTTTGGGGCATGACTCATTGTTGCTGCTAGTGTTTTTATAAAACATATGTGCAATGCTCCTTGTTTCAGTTTTTGGGGGCGTGAGTCCTTGTTACTGATTGTGGTTTTTTGAAACATAAGTGCATGGCTTCTTGTTTCAGTTTTGGAGCATGACTCGTTGTTGCTGCTTGTGTTTTTATGAAACAAATGGGCATAGCTCCTTGTTTCAGTTTTTGAGGCATGACTAATTGTTGCTGCTTGTGGTTTTTTAAAACATATGTGCATGGCTCCTTGTTTCAATTTTTGGGGCATGACTCAATGTTGCTGCTTGTGTTTTTATGAAACATATGTGCATGGCTCTTTGTTTCAGTTTTTGGGGCATGAATCCTTGTCGTTAATTGTGTTTTCTTGAAACATATGTGAATTGCTCATAGTTTCAGTTTTTGGGGCATGACTCCTTGCTGTTGCTTGTGTTTTTTGAAACATATGGGCATGACTCCTTGTTTCAGTTTTTGGGGCATGACTCATTTTTGCTGCTTGTGGTTTTTGATACATATCTGCATGGCTCGTTGTTTCAATTTTTGGGGCGTGACTCATTGTTGCTGCTTGTGTTTTTATAAAACATATGTGCAAGGCTCCTTGTTTCAGTTTTTGGGGCACGACTCCATGTTGCTGGTTGTGTTTTCTTGAAACATATGTGCATTGTTCCTTGTTTCAATTTTTGAGGCATGACTCCTTGTTGCTGCATGTGGTTATTCGAAACATATGTGCATGGCTCCTTGTTTCAGTTTTTAGGGCATGTCTCATTGTTGTTGCTTGTGTTTTTATGAAACATATGTGCATGGCTCCTTGTTTCAGTTTTTGGGGCATGACTCATTGTTGCTGCTTGTGTTTTCTTGAAACATATGTGCATGGCTCCTTGTTTCACTTTTTGAGGCATGACTCAATGTTGTTGCTTGTGTTTTTATGAAACATATGTGCATGGCCCCATGTTTCGGCTTTTGGGGCATGACTCCTTGTCTCTGGTTGTGTTTTCTTGAAACATATGTGAATTGCTCCATGTTTCATTTTTGGGGCATGGCTCCTTGTTGCTGCTTGTATTTTTTTGAAACATATGGACATGGCTCCCTGTTTCAGTTTTTAGGGCATGACTCGTTGTTGCTGCTTGTGGTTTTTTGAAACATATGTGCATGGCTCCTTGATTCAGTTTTTGGGGCATGACTCATTGTTGATGCTTGTGTTTTTATCAAACATGTGTGCAAGGCTCATTGTTTCAGTTTTTGAGGCATGACTCCATGTTGCTGGTTGTGTTTTATTGAACCATATGTGCATGGCTCCTTGTTTCAATTTTTGGGGCATGACTTCTTGTTGCTGCTTGTGTTTTCTTGAAACAAATGGGCATGGCTCCTTGTTTCAGTTTGAGGGGGCATGACTCATTGTTGCTGGTTGTGTTTTCTTGAAACATATGTGCATGCATCCTTGTTTCAGTTTTTGGGGCATGACTCCTTGTTGCTGGTTGTGTTTTCTTGAAACATATGTGCATTACTCCTTGTTTCAGTTTTTGGGGCATGACTCAATGTTGCTGGTTGTGTTTTCTTGAAACATATGTGCATGTCTCCTTGTTTCAGTTTTTGGGGCATGACTCCTTATTGCTGCTTGTGTTTTCTTGAAACATATGTGCATGGCTCCTTGTTTCAGTTTTTGGGGCATGACTCCTTTTGCTGCTTGTGTTTTCTTGATACATATGTGCATGGCTTCTTGTTTCAATTTTTGGGGCATGACTCATTTTTACTACTTGTGTTTCTAAGAAACATATGTGCATGGTTACTTGTTTCAGTTTTTGAGGCATGACTTCTTGTTGCTGCGTGTGGTTTTTCGAAACATATGTGCATGGCTCCTTGTTTCAATTTTTGGGCCATGACTCATTGTTACTGCTTGTGGTTTTTTGAAACATATGTGCATGGCTCCATGGTTCAGTTTATGGGGCATGACTCCTAGTTACCGCTTCTGTTTTTATGAAACATATGTGCATGGCTTCTTGGTTCAGTTTTTGGGGCATGACTCCTTATTGCTGCTTGTGTTTTTATGAAACAAATGTGCATGACTCCTTGTTTCAGTTTTTGGGGCATGACTCCTCGTTACTGCTTGTGTTTTTTGAAACAAATGTGCATGGCTCCTTGGTTCAGTTTTTGGGGCATGACTCCTTATTACTGCTTGTGTTTTTATGTAACATATGTGCATGGCTCCTTGTTTCAGTTTTTAGGGCATGACTCCTCGTTACTGCTTGTGTTTTTTTGAAACAAATGGGCATGACTCCTTTTTTCAGTTTTTGTTTTTCGGGCATGACTCTTTGTTGCTGCTTGTGTTTTTTTGAAACATATTTGCATGGCTCTTTGTTTCAGTTTTTGAGGCATGGCTCATTGTTACTGCTTGTGGTTTTTTGAAACATATGTGCATGGCTCCTTATTTCACTTTTTGGGGCATGACTCACTGTTGTTGCTTGTGTTTTTATAAAACATATGTGCAAGGGTACTTGTTTCAGTTTTTGGGGCATGACTCCGTGTTGCTGGATGTATTTTCTTGAAACATATGTGCATTGCTCCTTGTTTCAGTTTTTCGGGCATGACTCCTTATTGCTGCTTGTGTTTTTTTGAAACATATGTGCATGGCTCCTTGTTTCAGTTTTTGGGGCATGACTCTTCGTTGCTGCTTGTGGTTTTTTGAAACATATGTGCATGGCTCCTTGTCTTAGTTTTTAGGGCATGACTCATTGTTGCTGATTGTGTTTTTATGAAACATATGTGCATGTCTCCTTGTTTCAGTTTTTGGGGCATAACTCCTTGTTGCTGGTTATGTTTTCTTGAAACATATGTACATTGCTCCTTGTTTCAGTTTTTGGGGCATGACTCCTTGTTACTGCTTTTTTTTGAAAAAAATGGGCATGGCTCGTTGTTTCAGTTTTAGTTTTTGCAGCATGACTCCTTGTTGCTCCTTGTGTTTTTTTTGAAACATATGTGCATGGCTCCTTGTTTCAGTTTTTGGGCATGGCTCATTGTTGCTGCTTGTGGTTTTTTGAAACATATGTGCATGGCTCCTTGTTTCAATTTTTGGGGCATGACTCATTGTTGCTGCTTTTGATTTTATAAAACATACGTGCAAGGCTCCTTGTTTCAGTTTTTGGGGCATGACTCCTTGTTTCTGGTTATGTTTTCTTGAAACATATGTGCATGGCTCCTTGTTCCAGTTTTTGTGGGCATGACTTCTTATTGCTGCTTGTGTTTTTTTGAAACATATGTGCATGGCTCCAAGTTTCTGTTTTTGGGGCATGACTCCTTGTTGATGATTGTGTTTTCTTGAAACATATGTGCATTGCTCCATGTTTCAGTTTTTGGGGCATGACTCCTTATTGCTGATTGTGTTTTCTTGAAACATATGTGCATGGCTCCTTGTTTCAGTTTTTGGGGCATGACTCCTTGTTGCTGGTTGTGTTTTCTTGAAACATATGTGCATGGCTCCCTGTTTCAGTTTTTGGAACATGACTCTTTGTTGCTGCTTGTGTTTTTTTTGAAACATATGTGCATGGCTACTTGTTTCAGTTTTTGTGGCATGACTCCTTGTTGCTGCTTGTGTTTTTTTCAAACATATGTGCATTGCTCCTTGTTTCAGTTTTTGGGTCATGACTCATTGTTGTTGCTTGTGGTTTTTTGAAACATATGTGCATGGCTCTTTGTTTCAATTTTTGGGGCATGACTCATTGTTGCTGCTTGTGGTTTTTTAAAACATATGTGCATGGCACCTTGTTTCAATTTTTGGGGTATGACTTATTTTTGCTGCTTGTGTTTTTATGAAACATATGTGCATCGCTCCTTGTTTCAGTTTTTGGTGCATGAATCCTTGTCGCTGGTTGTGTTTTCTTGGAACATATGTGAATTGCTCCTTGTTTCAGTTTTTGCGGCATGACACCTTGTTGTTGCTAGTGTTTTTTTGAAACATATGAGCATGGCTCCTTGTTTCAGTTTTTGGGGCATGCCTCCTTGTTGCTGCTTGTGTTTTTATGAAACAAATGGGAATCGCTCCTTTTTTCAGTTTTTGGGGCATGACTCCTTGTTACTGCTTGTAATTTTTTGAAACATATGTGCATGGCTCCTTGTTTCAGTTTTTGGGGCATGACTCCTTGTTGCTGTTTGTGTTTTCTTGAAACATATGTGCATTGCTCTTTGATTCAATTTTTAGGGCATTACTCCTTGTTGCTGCTTGTGTTTTTTTGAAACATATGTGCATGGCTCCTTGTTTAAGTTTTTGGGGCATGACTCAGTATTGCTACTTGTGGTTTTTTGAAACATATGTGCATGGCTCATGGGTTCAGTTTTTGGGGCATGACTCATTATTGCTGTTTGAGTTTTTTTGAAACATATATGCATGGCTCCTTGGTTTAGTTTTTAGGACATGACTCCTTGTTGCTACTTGTGTTTTTATGAAACATAAGTGCATGGCTCCTTGTTTCAGTTTTTGGGGCATGACTCCTTGTTACTGCTTATGTTTTTTTGAAACAAATGGGCAAGGCTCCTTGTTTCAGTTTTTGGGGCATGACTCCTTGTTGGTTATGTTTTTTTGAAACATATATGCATGGCTCCTTATTTCAGTTTTTGGGGCATGACTTCTCGTTGCTGTTTGTGTTTTCTTAAACAGATGTGCATGGCTCCAAGTTTCAATTTTTGGGGCATGACTCCTTGTTGATGGTTGTGTTTTCTTGAAACGTATGTGCATGGCTCCTTGTTTCAGTTATTGGGGCATGACTCCTTGTTGCTGCTTGTGGTTTTTTAAAACATAAGTGCATGGCTCTTTGTTTCAATTTTTTGGGCATGACTCATTGTTGCTGCTTGTGTTTTTATGAAACATATGTGCGTGGCTCCTTGTTTCAATTTTTGGGGCATGACTCCTCGTTGCTGGTTGTGTTTTCTTGAAACATATGTGCATTGCTCCTTGTTTCAGTTTTTGGTGCATGACTTCTTGTTGCGGCTTGTGTTTTTTTGAAAGATATGTGCATGGCTCCAAGTTTTAGTTTTTGGGTCATGACTCCTTATTGCTGGTGGTGTTTTCTTGAAACATATGTGCATGGCTCCTTGTTTCAGTTTTTGGGGCATGACTTCTTGTAGTTGCTAGTGTTTTCTTGAAACATATGTGCATGGCTCCTTGTTTCAGTTTTTGGGTCATGACTCCTTGTTGCTGGTTGTGTTTTTATGAAACAAATGGGCTTGGCTCCTTGTTTCAGTTTTTGGGGCATGACTCCTTGTTGCTGCTTGTGGTTTTTTGATACATATGTGCATGGCTCCTTGTTTCAATTTTTGGGGCATGACTCATTTTTGTTGCTTGTGTTTTTATGAAAGATATGTGTGTGGCTCCTTGTTTCAGTTTTTGGGGCATGACTCCTCGTTGCTGGTTGTGTTTTCTTGAAACATATGTGCATTGCTCCTTGTTTCAGTTTTTGGGGCATGACTTCTTGTTGCTGCTTGTGTTTTTTTGAAACATATGTGCATGGCTCCCTGTTTCAATTTTTGGGGCATGACTCATTGTTGCTGCTTGTGTTTTATGAAACATATGTGCATGGCTCCTTGTTTCGGTTTTTGGGGCATGACTTCTTGTTGCTGGTTGTGTTTTCTTGAAACATATGTGCATTGCTCCTTGTTTCAGTTTTTGGGGCATGACCCCTTGTTGCTGCTTGTGTTTCCTTGAAACATATGTGCATGGCTCCTTGTTTCAGTTTTTGGGGCATTACTCCTTGTTATTGCTTGTGTTTTTTTTGAAACAAATGGGTATGGCTCCTTGTTTCAGTTTTTGGGGCATGACTCCTTGTTGCTGATAATGTTTTCTTGAAACGTATGTGCATGACTCCTTGTTTCAGTTTTTGGGGCATGACTCCTTGTTGCTGCTTGTGGTTTTTTGAAACATATGTGCATGGCTCCTTGTTTCAATTTTTGGGACATGACTCATTGTTGATGCTTGTGTTTTTATGAAACAAATGGGTATAGCTCCTTATTTCAGTTTTTGGGGCATGACTCCTTGTTGCTGCTTGTGGTTTTTTAAAACATATGTGCATGGCTCCTTGTTTCAATTTTTGGGGTATGACTCATTTTTGCTGCTTGTGTTTTTATGAAACATATGTGCATGGCTCCTTGTTTCAGTTTTTGGGGCATGAATCCTTGTCGCTGGTTGTGTTTTCTTGGAACATATGTGAATTGATCCTTGTTTCAGTTTTTGGGGCATGACACCTTGTTGTTGCTAGTGTTTTTTGAAACATATGAGCATGGCTCCTTGTTTTAGTTTTTGGGGCATGACTCCTTGTTGTTGCTTGTGTTTTTATGAAACAAATGGGCATCGCTCCTTGTTTCAGTTTTTGGGGCATGACTCCTTGTTGCTGCTTGTGTTTTTATGAAACAAATGGGCATCGCTCCTTGTTTCAGTTTTTGGGGCATGACTCCTTGTTGCTGCTTGTGTTTTTTTGAAACATATGTGCATGGCTCCTTGTTTCAGTTTTTGGTGCATGACTCATTGTTGCTGCTTGTGGTTTTTTGAAACATATGTGCATGGCTCCTTGTTTCAATTTTTGGGGCATGACTCATTGTTGTTGCTTGTGTTTTTATGAAACATATGTGCATGGCTCCTTATTTCAGTTTTTGGGGGCATGACTCCCTGTTGTTGGTTGTGTTTTCTTGAAACATTTGGGCATGGCTCCTTGTTTCAGTTTTTGGGGCATGACTCGTTGCCGCTTGTGGTTTTTTGAAACATATGTGCATAGCTTCTTGTTTCAATTTTTGGGGCATGACTCATTGTTGTTGCCGTTGTTTTTATAAAACATATGTGCAAGACTCCTTATTTCAGTTTTTGGGGCATGACTCTTTGTTGTTGGTTGTGTTTTCTTGAAACATATGTGCATTGTTCCTTATTTCAGTTTTTGGGGCATGACTCCCTGTTGCTGCTTATGGTTTCTTGAAACATATGTGCATGACTCCTTGGTTCAGTTTTTGGGGCATGACTCCCTGTTGCTGCTTGTGGTTTTTTGAAACCTGTGTGCATGGCTCCTTGGTTCAGTTTTTGGGGCATGACTACTTATTGATGCTTGTGGTTTTTTGAAACATATGTGCATGGCTTTTGGTTCAGTTTTTGGGGCATAACTCATTGTTGTTGCTTGTGGTTTTTTGAAACATATGTGCATGGCTCCTTGGTTCAGTTTTTGGGGCATGACTCATGATTGCTGCTTGTGTTTTTATGAAACATATGTGCATTGCTCCTTATTTCAATTTTTGGTGCATGACTCATTGTTGCTGCTTGTGGTTTTATGAAACATATGGGCATGGCTCCTTCTTTCAGTTTTGGGGCATGACTCCTTGTTGCTGCTTGTGTTTTTTTGAAACATATGTACATGGCTCCTTGGTTCAGTTTTTGGGGCCTGGCTCATTGTTGCTAGGTGTGTTTTTTGAAACTTATGGGCATGGCTCCAGGGTGCAGTTTTTGGGGCATAGCTCCTTGTTGCTGGGTGTGTGTTTTTGAAACAAATGGGCAAGGCTCCTTGGTGGTGGTTGTGTTTTGGGGCGGTATGTGCATGGCTCACTGTTTCATTTTGTGTGGCATGGCTCCTTGTTGCTGGTTAAGTTTTTGGGGTGGTTTGGGCATGGCTCCTATTTTCAGTTTTTGGGGGATGGCTCCTTGTTGCTGGTTACATATAGCCCAATGATTTGTTGCTGGTTTACTATAGCCCAATGATGAGATAATTATTTGATCCCTTTGTCCCTTGGTTATGCATAAATAGTTGGTACTAGACTTGATGGTTCCATTACTCCCCAATGATGTATTTTAGTGAGATACATTGAAAATCAAAAGAATTGATATGGACTGTATGTATCAGTATATGAGATGGGTGAAGATTAAATGAGGGGGTGATATGTGATGGACCAACTGCCTATTACCAACATTTTTACTTGATAAAATAAATTTCTTCCTGAGGGGTTTTGTTTCTGTTGCAGACAAATAGCAACAAGCAGCGATGCCACCAAAACTGAAACAATGCGCCATGCACATACTACCCCAAAAACTGAAAATGATACACCCAAAAAATCCAACCTATGCTTGGCATTTGAGACCTTTGCGAATGTATCATGTTCCTACTGTGGACGTTGGTTATTTAGCAGTTGGATGTGTTCATATAGCCCTATGATGATGAACATATACAGATCATTTTGTCCATCGGTTATGAAGAAAAAATGGTATTTGACGAGAAGGTTCATTCATAATGAGCAACTGCCTAATACATACTTAATGCTAAAAAATATGTTTACCTGAGGGCTTTAATTTAGTAATATTTTAATTATCTCTTCTTGATTCTTGATTCTTGATTTATCTTTGCTTTGTTTGGGTTTCTGCGTTGCCTATGTTACGGTATTTCCTTTTCTCTTTTACTTCTGATTTAAGCCAGATGATGTCATCTTTCGCGGGTATTGTAACTGTTCGTAGGTACGCTTTTTAAACCATTTTTCATCTAATTATCATATCTCTATAAATCATTATTCATTCTAATAGTTTTTATTTCATGCTAGGTTCAAATGAGCACGGGGTCCAGCTCTTCTATTCAATCCAGACCAAGAGTTGCTGCAGGTGGTGAGTTGGCTGCTGATGAAGATGACTGCTAGTTTTGCAACTGTGGACTGAGGGTTGCCATGAGGACATCATGAACCCGAAAAAATCCCAGCAGGCGCTTTTGGAGATGTCCATCCCGCGTGAATAAATGCAAATTCTACGAATAGAAGGATCCACCACACCCGGACTGGTCCACTTATGTGATACTACAGTTGCTGGATGAGATTGAAAGAGGTCCCACCAATGCTACCTCTTCCACAGCGTTCTCTGATCGGCGGCTTTTAGAGATAGAGGGGCGGTTGGCCACGCTCGTGAGGCGATTTGAGCAGACCACTGTGAAAATGGACACCATGAAGTTGGTTTTGTTTACGCTCCTAGGTTTGATGTTAGTTTTGTTATTGTTGATTATACACAAGAGTGTTTGATGTTAGGCTGGGTACAATGTAACACTTTATGCATGTTTGTTTCTTACACATAATGAGATTGTATTATAGATATTATAAGTATTTTGTATATGCTGGACTAATGTGTTATGTTAAATGGGAATGTGATTTCGGTTGCATGCGTTCTATGCCTTTCATTTCTAATTTTTATCATTTATGAATGTTGGATATGCAATGTTCTAACTTGTTATGTTGCTTGCATTGCCTGGCTTGTCTTAGTTTATATTTAATAGCCCAAAAATTCAATTAATTAATTCTTTTTTATTATTAAATTCGGTCTTTTAATATTTATTTTTGAGTAGTGGGATTTAATTATGCGTATTTAATAGATATTTATTTAATAGGTAATAATTAGTTAAAGAATAGTTAATTAAATCATTAATTACATATTTTTCTACTTCATATGTGGATGTATTCTCACCTCATAACACCATAACCAACTCCCAACCATCCTCATCCAACAATCCCAATATCACTTTTACCCAAAGAAACACAAAACTTTAGTGTGGGACCCACAAACAAATCTCATACCAACTTTCCCACCCACTTTTCTCCAAAAGAAACACGAAACTCTACTTCTCTCTCCTCAAGAATCCAACATAGATTTACTATTCACAACAGTAAATCCCAACCAACAATTCCACAAAGAAACAGGCCCTAAATTACTGGCTATGGTATCCATCCTAACAGCCCCAGTCCAGTGTTCATTGATATTCACCGGTCTGCTGCTAGCCTTCATTGCTCCGTTAACAATGATAAGGCCACTCCTGGTTGGTGCCCTTATTGGTCTCCTAACGAACCCTTCCCTCGTTTTGTCCTTAATTGAAGCTAACCTTTTAATCTTATCAATGCACCCATTTTGTATCCTGGCATGCAACATTTCCCACTTTTCCATCTCAAAATTCATGCTAGACTTAGGCAGTCATGTTCTTGCCATACTGTTCTTAATTTTCCAGTATTCTGAGCATGAAGCATCCATCCGATAAAAAATTTCCAAGAATCTTGATAATCGTATATTGCTTCAGAAGCACTTCTCTATTTTGGCAGAATCACTTTGATTCTACTTGATCATCATGACAAGTGACTGATACTAAATAGAAAAAAGGTTTCTCTTAGGAACTTCTTGGCCACCAGCGAAAAATGACAGGAAAAGAAGAACTTCATGTCCATCAACAAAATATATATGGAAAAGAGCAATACGATCTTCCTGGAGATTGGCCATCACTTCGATTCTACTACGATTAGCAGTGAAAAGGAGGGGGAAAAATACAATACTAAACAAAGTGAATAAAAAGATGCCAGACATAATTTCTTTGCCCTCATCAACTTTATTAATTCAGTACGAACTCCAATCAACAGATCGTATATCAGCAGATATGCTTGCTATAGATGTTCTTTTCGTCACCATTTTAGATAGAATCTTCAGAAGACGGCCAGAAAAAGAAAAGGGGAAGATTCTTACCTGATAAGAAACGGGATCATAAAACCCTAATTCTGCGTTGTCCTCAACCCCAGAAGCTCCCGATCTCAAATCCGACCTTCACCGCTAATCAACTGCAGATACAAACTTTAATACCAAGACGGAATTGAAAAGAAAACCCTAAATACAGGTCAAAATCTTGATCCGCTCTCATATCGGACCTTCGCTCAATTGAAATGATAGAAGAACCGAAAGGAAAACCCTAAATCAATTCGCGATACAAATTTGGTAATGAGAAAAAAGAATTGGAAAGAAAACCCTAAATCTGAAACTGAAATCAAATAGCTATCGTTGTTTCCTTCCAAATCTCGAAGCCCTATTCGAAGAAGAAGCCCTAGACGAAAAAATTAGAGAGAGAGAATGAGAGCGAGGGATGTTGAATTTTGAAGCGAGAGTAAGAGGGAATGCGTCGAATTTATAAAAGATGATGCTTGCGTTCGGACTACGCGACGCGGGAGAAACACGTGTTTGGGTACCAGTTAGCCTACGCTGCATCCATTAACCCGAACCATGCGGGTCCCGATTCAATGAACCCGATCCTGCGCTTAAAAATCGGGGTGGGGGGGATCCCACCGGCCCGGACTTATAGAGACGAACCGACCCGGCCCGGTTTGGTATTGTTCGATAAGAGTTCGGGTTATTGAGGGACGGTACGGACACGGCTCAATATTAAAATCGGGCAGACTTGCCCGATCCGATAAGACCATTGAAATTCCAAGCTTCCGTTGAAAAATTCAAGAGACAATCCGGTTGTGTTTGGATTGTATGACCAATATGAGAATATTACAAGCTTCAAGCTAAAAGCTTATGAATTCAAATGAGGCAACTGCAAGCATACATAACACATTTCATAAAGAAAGAAAAAAAAAATCCAATGCTCACTTGTCTTGAGAACAACCTTAAAATTGTTATAAACGGGCTTTGGAGGCCCAACCCGTTAGTGGGTATCCACCCATTATGTAACCCTATTACTATAAATACAGGGCTACGGGGTTCCGTAGCCGCCATGGTTTACAACACGTTATCAGCACGCTCGAAGCTAAGCCGAACCCCTGCCGACGGACGAACGCGACGCGAACGGGCTTCCTTCACCGAACGTCGCTAGATCCGGCGGGTAGGATCTAGAGGTAACCCTAAAACCCTAGATCTAAAATTTCATATGCGCATATGTCTAGATCCAAAATTCTTGGATCGATTGTTTAATGAAAATCAAGGTTTTTATTGATTAAAAATAAACTTTTTACAATAAAAACGTTTTCTTTTGGAGATTAAAAATAGATTTTTTCCACTAAAAATTAGATTTTTATCCCCAAAACCCATGAAACCCTAGGGGATTTTCTCGCCGGAACGCGAATTCCCCCTAGATCTCGCGCCAAAACCCTCGCCCGCCGCCCGAAGCGGCGGCAAACCCCTCGCCCGCCGCCCGAAGCGGCGACAAAACCCCCGCCGCTGGACGGCGGGCGGCCCCGCCGCCAGCGGCGGCGGGCGGCCCCGCCGCCAGCGGCGGCGGGCCAACACGCCGCCTGCGGCGGCGGGCCCCGCCGCCCGCAGCGGCGGGCCCCAACCCCCCGGCAGCCGCTCGTATCGGGCCCCGCCGCCCGCAGCGGCGGGCCCCAACCCCCCGGCAACCGCTCGTATCGGGCCCCCCGGTGCGCTCTCATGCCCGGAAACCCTAGCCACCTGAAGCGGCAATCCGCGCGACCAAAAATCCTAACTAGGGTTTCACCCCGAAAATTTCTTCGATTTTCAAAACTTTTCAGATTTAATTGCGATTTTTTCGTCAAAATCTGGACAAAATTACATGTGATTTTTTTATTCATCGCATTTTATTCGGATTGTCTGATTATTACACGTTTTCCTGCGACTGCTCTGCCGTTAGTTAACTAACCTAACGGTGTATGACGTTGCACAGTGGTCCAATAATTATCAAACGAAAAATTTTCATTTCCATTATAAAATTTCTGTGATGATTAAATGCATGTGTAGAAATTTATATGCCTGCCGCATATTTAATGATTCTGTGATGTACATTTTTTAGCATGCTAAAATCACTAATGACATAGTTTAATGCCTGTAGCAAAACTGTATGTTTGATTTTTTTTAAAAATGCCTGCATCATATAAATAGCATGTGTATACATCATACTTATTCGAACTTTGGTTAATTGAGCACAATTTTTTAATTTACTAGATGTATATTATATGTATGATGTGCTCATGACATGACAATATTTTATGACAACAAACCAATAATGATTTCAATAAATTTTAACATCATATCCTAGTTGACTAAATGAACCTGGAGTTCAAAACCAAAATGAACCTGAAGTTCAAAATCAAATCAAAAGTCAACACCCTTTCACACTAATAAAAATTAACAAGTACGAGGGATTATACAAAAAACATTTATGCGTTCTCTTTTAGAAATACGCATTTCGCGGTAAATAGATCTCTCAGATCTATGGTTTGTATAAACCAATATTGACACCAGCAGTTGTCATAACACCACCGAACTCTTTTGAGTAATCTCACTTTACAAGGTATGATTCTTGAATCTAACCTTATGTTTTAAGCGTACGCCCGAAGTCGTGGCTTAATAGATAAGTGAGAAATTATAAAATTCGTACCCACGTAATTGTTTCCCCTAGAGTATGATTCTATATCCACACAATACTTGAATGACTCAATAAAAATGGCCTGAAGACCATACTTGAGTTTTCAAATAGACTTTTAAAAGTCTATCATAAACTAGAAAAGTGGAATATAGAAACTAACTCATTTCCCTTGTATAAGTCTACTTTGTAAGACCAATAAACATTCTTCCTTATAAACGACAATAAGGAAGACTGAAAACAGGGGAAGTCTTGAACAAAATGAGAAAGGGAAGATATGATGTACCTCGATACGGAGTATGCAATGGCAACCCAATATCAGACCAGAAGCTCTGACAAGACCAATAATGCTTTTTGCAAAATTAATGGGCATTAAAGTATGCCATATAAAAATATATACATATCTAGTCTAAACGACGAAAGTCAAATTGACTGTATGTATAATTCGCTACTTCCCGAGGACTAATAAATTTTGAAAATAAATTTGACCTGTTGTCATAATATGAGTCTAAAATGAGCACAATTGTGGACGTATATTTTCTAGAACCCACAGCATACTATGAAACTTGTTGCTCTAACATAATTATTAGTAGTATTCTCTTGCAGTATATATGTGCCTTTTACGCATTTTATTTTACTGTAAATGATTTATCATCCTGAATACTCCTAAAATGAGGATGCCATGTACTCTCTGAAACTTATAAAGTTTCAAAGGATATTCGTCAAAATGAAATCCATAATGACTCAAGAAACCAATAAAGCCTGAAGCTTTATCCAACTATGATCCGCATAATAGTCATTGTGAAGATGTAATCCTTCACAGTTTGAACAGAGTTCACCTATTACCGGACAAAATTAACTTGAGCATTTTAATGGACGTTCAAAAGTCCCACATAAATTCGAACAGAGGAATTAATTTGGAACACCAGAAGTGTCCAGAATCGACCAACTTTGGATCGATGTCACCCTGGATTGATGATGCAAGACATCATTAACCAGACGAACCCAAAGATTCTTCAAAAAAGGGTGAAACTCTCATTATCCCATTCAAAAGGGAAAAATGATTACGAGATCATCTCCATTCACGTGGACATTGACTCTCCTCACTTCCTCAAACGAATTTAAGATGATATACTATCATTAGAAGAATGAGACCTTTAGGCCTCTTGAGAGTATTTGAGGGATAAAAGTGGACTCACACACTCCCTACATATGGCTAATGATGTACCTTAGAGTACTCATCTATATATCCTCTTAAAATGGTCATAATCAAAACCTTGTTATCCAACCGCAGTCTAGATTATTATTAATCACACCGGACATATTACATTACTGGGATATTGGTTGGGCTTTTACTTACCCTCATACCACCCTCAAAAATGCCGCAGTGGAACTTATTCATCGGGACTAACCCTCCTAGATGAATATGTTCCGAGATCCCCAAATGGAGGAGGCATTAGAGCACATCTTATAGATGGAGCCTTGACGGGTTCATATCCCTAGTTCTATGCTCAACTTCATTGAAGTCGAGCTTATTGCGGATTTTTGGGATAACACTGGGAAATCAATTTAACAACTGGAAGAAAATTGAACACCCTGAAGCTTTGTGTTCACACCCATAAATGGGTTATATGTAAATCATTAAAATGATTTAAACGGATTACTTATCCACTAGAAATCCAGTTGTAGGTGACCATGTGGGAACATGCAAACCATCAGAACGCCTCCTTAGGAACTATTTATATGAGCCTGATCACCTCATATAAACAGTTTCCGAGAACCCCTAACGGGGGAAGCGTTTAGTGCACATCTTATCGATGGAGTCATGATGAGTTTACATCCCCATATCACCACTATGGACCATTTAAAACATTAATACCTATGATCTGATTATCATGAATAGTGATGAGATCCTGACGATCCACACTTATGAAACTGTTAAACAGTTATCAGACATAGCTATTGACAATATAAATATTGTCAAATTCACACATCCCTGCTACTAAAAATCCAGCTAGGATTGACATACCAACTATAATGGATGCAATCTACCAGTAGCAGAAGTGGATATCCTCAATGGATGAGAGAACATACCACGAGACCCTAAAACAATACCACCACAGTAAAGTGAGCTCATCTCCATATCCTCTCCCTTTCCAGAACCTCCGGAAGAGATAAATCTGGAATAAATTGAATAATGTACGTACACAGAGAGGTATTTGGATAAAACACACTTGTCGACAATTACTCACATTTCATTTTGTCATTGATATCGTTCACAATCTTCGTTTCCTGAAGCAAACGCAGAAATTTGGCCAAATTATATGGAACGAGGCAATAATAAGTTGAGCTGGACTCACTTATGAAATGTGAAATGTTTGGACCTGAAGTCCTGATATCAAAAAGATATCAAACCTGTGGGCTACCAAGTGTTGTATAAATGAATAAAATTGTATGCTATAAGCAAAACGTTATAGCCTTAGAGGTTTATTTCGCAGAAACCAGGAAGTAACCATGTAAGATGAGTTTAACTCACTTACAAAATTAATCAAACTGATGCATCAGGATCCCTGGTCATGATTGCGAAATCCATGCGATTAGCAAAGATAATTTTAGGCTATGTTGCTATGGATGATGTGACAACATACCCTTATGAATAATCATCCTGAAGATGAATTATCATCCTGAAGATGAAACCTTCATCCTGAAGATGAATTATCATCCTGAAGATGAAACCATCATCCCGAAGATGAATAATCATCCCGAAGATGAAACCATCATCCCGAAGATGAATAATCATCCCGAAGATGAATTACCATCCAGAAGATGATATTATCATCCAGTCGATGAAGAAACATGGAAAATTGCAATCCACCAATACACCTACTGGTTGTATGGATGCACATTAAGACCCCTTCCGTTCGCTGGAAGAGGGGAAGGATATCCTAGGTCTTGAAGTGCCTTACTCAAATGTCTTTTGTACACTCCTTTATCTGGCAGTAAACACTTTAACCAGATATAGTGCAGCGCCTGCAGCGCACCACTGGACCAGAGATATGTAGCTTCTGCGCTACCTCCAAGGGTCAAGGATCATACAACATGTTAAATGTATTTGCAGATACATGTTACAGATCATCGCGATGACTACAACCAAGAAGCGACCAACTCCTGGAGACCAGCAAAGCATACTTCCAAGGCAACATCGATCCCACCATCCCGAGAGGCTCATCAATCCAAGAAGCAAATCATAAGTACGCACAGCCAGGTCCTGCAGTACCTCGCAGACACAGTGAAGACTGGTCAGAGACGTGATGCTACCTACCGAGTCTGCAGACCACTCCTCCTCAGAAGAGATCCCTCAGATTCAGTGGCTACCATAGATGAGCGATACTTGTATAGATGAGCGATGTCTTGTATATGTGAGCGATGCCTTGTACTTTGTACTTATTATCGGAACACTGTAAGAGATTGATGTATAGTTGCCTAGGAGATCTGCAAGCCTGCAGCTTGTACAGATCAGGGGGAGTCAAATGTAGTGTTGTACTCTTTTCCCTTGGCTATTGGTTTTTCCCACTGGGTTTTCCATAGCTAAATGTTTTAACGAGGCAAACTCATTGACTCTGGATCCAGAAGTATCCACCCCCTAAATACTTCCACTAATCAGGGGAAGTTACGGAAACTGTACTCTTTTTCCTTGGCTATTGGTTTTTCCCACTGGGTTTTCCATAGCTAAAGGTTTTAACGAGGCAGTTATCCCTAACTTAGGATCCAGAAGTATCCACCTCTAGTGATATCCATCGATCATGGGAAGTTGCAGAGACTTGTACTCTTTTCCCCTAGCCATTGGTTTTTCCCACTGGGTTTTCCTCGGCAAAGGTTTTAACGAGGCAAGTACTCTTAAACTTGGGATCCAGAAGTATCCATAGACCCATGATCAGATAAGCTCTATGAACCCTGAAGCGTTCATCACGGCTTACAACAATGGATGGATAAAGGGAAGTGTTATAAACGGGCTTTGGAGGCCCAACCCGTTAGTGGGTATCCACCCATTATGTAACCCTATTACTATAAATACAGGGCTACGGGGTTCCGTAGCTGCCATGGTTTACAACAAAAATCTTGTTCTCATGGGCAACTAGGAAAATTAGATACAAAATGAGGGGGAAACCCCAAATCAGAAAATCATAGGAATAATGTGGGGATAGAGAAGATTTTAGGTCTTCATAGAGAGAAATAAAGGAAACCAAATGAGAAAATCATATGGGCAACTATTGTCATGAAAATTGTATGAAAATTTAATGCTTGAAATCTGCAATTAAAAGTGATGGCTACTGTGTAGTTCTTGAAGCTAAGCAGTTAGAAAGTGAGATAACACATAAAAATCAAATGAAGCAGTTAGGCGCAAAAAAATAAAAAAACATAGAAAACACCCCTTAAATTCCATAAAAATATTAGCGAAAATAAGTCTGAGGATTATATGGCTTTGAAAGAGGCAGAGCACCTCAAAAGGCTATGCTCTAAGAGATAAATGAAAGAAAAAAGAAAAAATTAATTAATTATTAACGCATATCTGCATGTGGCATTGATGAGTCAAAGAATCTTTTTATAGCCATGGAATTCAAGCAAAGAAGTGTATTCTTCTTGGAAAATCAGCAGCAAGTGTTTACTTATCAATTCTGTACTTTATCGGGCCAGGCCGCCCGATGGGCTGGATAGCTCGGTCCGAGCCCAGCACGATAAAGAATCGGGCCGGGTCGGGCCCGCCCAATATAGATTTTGGGCCAAAATTGACAACCCAGGTACGATCTTATCTTACTGGGCCCGTGCTAGGCTATCGTGTCGGGCCAAAAGTTGTCACCCCTACTTAATAAGTGGGTATGCCATAGGATTGTAATCTGAAAACCATATCCAATTGTCTTAACACTTTTTCAGTTTGGACCTTGAATTTTGAACCCTGAATTTTGAACCCAAATCCTTAGATGATGACATGATTTTTCCAAACTTGAAAATCTAATAAAAAACCTAATAGCTAACAAATAATAAATTGACACTTATGAACATGAAGCTAAATGATGTGGTGTGCAAGTGGATCTGAACGACTCCTTTCCACATTTACGTGTGTTAGTAGATCTTAAACGACTCCTTCCAACTTCATGCGTGAGTGGTGTTGGGATCATGTAGATGGCAGATAAACACTAGAAGGGGATGATTAGTGTTTTCAAAAATAATGCCATTAAAAAATTAAATTCCTTTAACTGTGCATAAGTCCCCTAAGAGAGTTACCTCCTTATGTACTTCATCATCAAACTAACTACTTGCAATGGAGAGATGTGCATATCGGAAATTAAATACAAGTGCAAGCAATATAAAATGAGAAATGAGAGATAATAATCACAATACAAACACAATGAATTTATCCTGGTTCACCCTCGCGTGGGCTAAGTCCAGTCCTTAACCTCGTTGAGATTTTCTGTTGAGTATTGGATTCCCCAATTTGGTTTTGATGATGAGCAAACATAATTAATTGTGACTAATTCCTTGTTTTGTAGTAAATGACATCATCGTCAATACAATTCAAGGAATATCAAATGCGATGATAGCTTGAGTCAATGATGCAAGGAAATCAAATGATGAACTCAAGGAAATCAAGTGGAAGTCTTCAAGGCATTCAATAGGAAGTAAAGGAGATTAATATGTAATTGTTTTATTTCTTCATTTCCTTATTGAATTAGAATATTAGGCCTTGAATAGACTTAATAGATTCACTTTCATGACACACACACACACACACACAAAACATCATAGTTCATTCATCATTTGAATCTCATAGAGTTAGAACTTATAAAAGCTCGAAATAGAGTTTTTCAGCCTATCCTGAGGACTGGTGCTTGAATCCTAGACGTCTGGTGTACATGCATTTTACAATGGCTGAAACCTAAGCCAGACTAGACGTCTGTACCAGACATCTGCATCGTAAGTCAAACGATTGGTTGAAGAACTCTAGACGTCAAGCCATTCATGAGCTAAAACTTCAGTAGCTATGTCTCCGCAATCAGACTGATCTGACGTTGATGTTCTCATCCCAGACGTATGCACAGTGAGACAGACGTCTAGGCGATGAACTCAAGACGTCTAGCTCAAGTCAAAATAATTACAGTAACTTAGTTTCTACAGTCTGATTGATCAGACGTCTGAAGTTATCATCCCAAATGTCTTCATAGTGAGTCAGACTCATGGATGTTGAACTCCACACATCTTGCGCTTGATGACCAAAATTCCATGATTATTTCCCAAGCTAAATGATCAGGCGTCTAAAGCTTTACATCCAGACGTCTGCACAGTGGCATGGATGACTGGATGTTGACCTCCAGACGTTTGTCCATTATCGACTGTCATTTCTAGTAAATCAGATCATGAACCCAGTCTGATCAGGCATCTGAAGCTATAGACCCAGACGTCTGCATAGAATCCCAAACGTCTGGAAAGCCTTCTTCGGTACTATAGAACTAGCCATTTGACATCATTAATTACCGTGTCAGTCGGGACTCCAGGCGACTGGTTAGTCTAGTCCAGTTGACTGATGACTATGATTTATGCATGTTAATAGCTGTTTACAGTATTAAATGTTGGAGACCTTTGCTGGATTTTGGTGCAATTCTTAAGCTTTATAAATAGGGTTTGTTGGCATTTATTTCAGAACTCTTGGAACATTTAGAAAATAAATTCTTCGCATTGAATAGAATTCAAAGCTCCAACAATCTCCCAAGCTTACAACTTCTACACTTATCTCCCAAAGCATTCAAGGCACACAAAGCTGATCTTCATCCTAACTTTGTTCCTCATTTTGAGAAAAGTAGTAAGTGCTCATACTCTCATCATTTACAGCACATCACACACACCTCTTTGCCTCATCCTATTAAGTCATTATTCAAGGCATAGGTTCTGTAATTGATTTCATATTAAAGTGCTTCAATTCTATTCTCTTTACTTTGTTGAGATTACTCTCGGTTTGTAAGAATGGACCATTCCCGGGTTGTGGGAAGTGGTGATAAAGGTTGTTTTGGATTTACACTTGCCGGTATTTGGCAAGTGAAATATTAGTGGATACTAATCACTAGCGAAATTTGCTAGTGGGTTGCTAGAGAAGGATTCCAGGGAGTCAGGAATTGACTCAGGGGAATCCGAACCAGGGCACATAATCTGTTTGCATTTGCAATTTCTGTGTTGTTATCACACTATTTGTTCGGCACATTTAGTTGCATTAGGGGTTTTAATTGGGCGTAAATTCCTTTTTTTAATATCATAAAACACTATTCAACCGCCTCTAGTGTTTTTCCATATAGTTTCAGGTCCTACAATTGGTACCAGAGATAGGTATTAACTATTGAAACTAACGACGACGACGACGACCGTGATAGCGCTTCATCCATTGCTGAAGGCCAATCCACCATTCGGCATCCTCTATTCAATGGATCTAATTTTGGCTATTTGAAGGCTCGAATGATGATCTTTCTCAAAAATATATCACTATGTAGAACAGTGGAGAAAGAGTACATAGAACCCCTAGAAGAAGACTTCAATAAGTAGACCCCCGTTCAAGTGACCACGAAGGCAAACAATGCAAAAGAAATGAACTCACTTATTTATGCATTTATGGCATCAGAGTTCAACAAGGTGTCAAACTGCATGTTCGCATACCAAATTTGGAGCCACCTCCTAGTCACACATGAAGGGACCACTCATGTGAAATTATCCCAACTCCATGTTTGTGTACAACGTTTTGAGATGTTTCAAATGCAGGATAAAGAGAAAACCTCAATCATGTATGCAGGATTCATAGACATTGTGAATGACTTGGAAGCACTTGGGAAGACATACACCAAAGTAGAAAAATTTCGGAAGCTCGTCATGACCGTCACTTTAGAATAGGAGAAGAAGACCATGGCCATTAAAGAAGGCAATGACATGTCCACATATACCGTGGAAAACTTCATTGGAAACCTCATGGCTTATGTCACGACCCGCTTCCCTAAAATGGAGGCGAGACGTGAAAAGGTCCGCACGAGAGTGGAGCTGTGAAGCCCCAAACCCGATAAGCGTCCACAATACATAAACAGGTCCCTGTAACCACAACAGAATAACAATAATAACACAAGGAGAGACTGAAATAAAATTCCACATCTCACAAATTGTCCAACATCCAGAAAAGCCACCAGGCTAAAAGAAAAGAGTCCAAGGCCCAGAACAAGGCCAACAAAAGCAACAACGACAAAGTATAGGTGCTACGCACCGATAACAAAACAACTGTCTAAACAAAAGTAAAACACAACGAAGACACTAGGACTGGTCCCCAGTGTCCACGTACTCCCCGTCAAACACAAGCTCGGGCTCGGCGTCAGCAAACACCTCGTCCTCGACGAGGTACTCAGGCTCAGGATCTAACATGTGTCACCCAAAAGAGTAAATGTGCACATGTCAGCAAGTCTAAAAGACTTGGGCAAGGAAACTGAAAGTAAGGCAACTAGCAACCTAGCAGTTTAGTATGCATGACATGGCAGTTATAACATGAGTGCACGGTTAAAACATGGCAAGACAATTTGTACAAGGGAACAATTTATCGGGACAAGACAAGAGTAGCCAAGCTACTATCAATTCAATCAATTCACATTTTGTAGGTGTTTACGCCCTTCGCTGAATGGCATAGCATTTCAGACCGATCGGCACTAAACACTACCCAATACCCACACGATATGGAGCCTGGGGTCCCCGCACATGGAACTCAGCTAGTGAGCCTGGGGTTGCCCTGCACATTGAGCTCGCATTCTTAGTTCACAATTCAATACATTTCGAGCGTTGGGGTTAGCAACTCATTATGCTCGCTTCTGGTCACGAGCCAGGAACACATGCATCGTAGCAAAGCTACGCAATCACAGCAACACTTAAAGAATGCGAGGTCATGACAATTTATTTACGTACCGTTAATTAAATTAAACGTGACAGGCGAAATGCAATGACATGAACATATTCGCGTACCGTTAATTGAAAGTAAACATGACATGGGAATTGTGCAACATGCTAAATGTCGGAACTAGCTTCGTTGTCAAGCTAGTTCCCCAATTTGCGCCTAGGCGAGTATCATTTCGTCGCCTAGCCTCTTTTACGCCTACAACAAGCAAATGGCCTAAAACATGGCCTAAACCCTAAGTGGCAAGTTTCACTTGCCTAGCACCGGGGATAACGACCACTTCGTCACACGGATGCTATCTACGGGGGAAATCGCTGTTATGGGGGAAACAAACACCAAACACATGAAATTAATTAGGGTTTTCATAAAATTATAAATAGGTTATGAAAACAACGGTAGATCGATTTCTTACCAAGAGGAGACGGAAGAAACACTCCGGGGAACCCTAGGATCAGATCTGGAGAAGATTGGAGAAGTTTGGGGAAACTAGGGTTTTGGGGGATTTGGGGATTTTGATGGGGTTTGATGAGATTTTAGGGAAGATGAGAGGTAGATGGAGTAGATGGATGGTTTGGATGATGGATTTAGGGCTTGGAATGGAGGAATGGAGCTTGGAGGAAGATGGGGGCTGAAGGGGGAAGATTTTAGGGTTTTGGGTCGTGTTGGGGAAGAAGAAAACGATTGGGTTGGGTTTAAATAGGTTGGGCTGGCGGCTGCCCAGAAATTAGGGTTTCAACACTAGTTAGTCGGTCAAAGAGCAACCACTGACCGACTAGTTTGGCAACTAGTCGGTCGGTCGTTCAACGCAGACCGACTAAGTGCAAACAGTAACTCCTGAACGAAAATAGGATTCTAGAGTTAGTCGGTCCATGAACAAGTACTGACCGACTAGTTTAGCATCTAGTCGGTCGATGAACGTTCTTAGACCGACTAAGAGTAAACAGTAGCTGATACAAAAATAAGATGATGAGTTAGTCGGTTAAAGAAGCATTGCTGACCGACTAGTTTGCAACCTAGTCGGTCAACCAACGTTCTTAGACCGACTAACGATAAACAGTAACTCCTGAGAAATTTAGAAAGCTAACTAGTCGGTCCAAGAAGGATTGCCGACCGACTGGATCGTCATCTAGTCGGTCGGTGGCCCTTCTTACACCGGCTAATGAGCACCAAAAGTACCGATACGGAGCGCGGAACTCCGGGATCGATTCCTAAGACTCCTAGGCTTGCTCTAACAGTTAGATACGACCGTTATGAAGCCCCTCACGAATGACATACTTCGAAATCGACAATCCTAAGGAAGAAGCGAGAAAATACGACGAATCGATCGAAAATGAAATCTACGGAGACGAAAACCACACAAGAGGAGAAAATCCACCAAAACATATATTATATTATATTAAATCCAGATACATGAAAAGCAGTCGTTACAGCTTATGAGGTTAGGAAGGTAGACTTAGAGCAACGGGATGCTCAAAAGGGGTCTAGCCGAACCAAAGAAGAAAGCGATTGCTTTCATGGCCACATCGGACAATGAAGAATCCAATGATGAGATGGATTTAGAGTCCATGGCTCTCATGGCTCGAAAGTTCTAACAGTTCTTCTGGAAAGGTAATTTCAAACCTAATAATAAATTCGATTCTACTAACAATTCATCTTTGTGTTATAAACATAATAAGCCAGTGCACATTAACAAGGATTGCCTCATGCTTACAAATAAGGAGAAGTGGAAGGCTCCCAAGTACAAGAAGGGAGATAGGTACAAAGAGAACAAGAAGAAGAATGTCTTGGCAGGAACATGTGAAGACTCTAGCGAAGATTTAAGTAGCGATGACTCGGATGAGTAAAAGGGAGAGGTTGCGCACACGTGCTTCATTGCGCTAGGAGACTCTCCAAGGGACTCGTCAAGTGAGAGTGATAGTAACATGCATGAGGTAACCACGGATGACCTTAGATTAGAAAATAAACAACTATTTTATAAATATCAAAAGTTATTCAACTCGTATATTTTTGTTAAGGACAAACTTGCTAGTATTGCTACTTCATCCAAGTTTATCACTACGCATGTTGACGCCACACATGACGCACTTGTCAAGGAGAAAGCCGCTTTGCTTTCTCAAAATGATTCCTTGAGAAATGATGTTATTTCACTCAAATCTCAATTGGACGGAGTCCAAATCGTTGAGTGTGATGACGAAGAGATTGAAACACTTCGATCTCAAAACACACTTTTGGGAAATGAGAATTTAACTCTCAAACCCAAAGTCCACGAGCTCACATCACGTGTATCCACCTTGGATAGTAATATCTCTTCATCACAAAGAGATATGAGCTATTGTCTGCCAATGTTGACAGATTCAACAAAGGCAAGGACAACTTGAACACTTTGCTTGAAAACCAACTTTTCAAAAATCACCGCGGTGGACTTGGTTACTCAAAAAAAGGGCTACTGACTATCGCACATCATAAAGTGGAGCAACTATAGAATTTATGAGGCCATCCTCCAGCATATCCACAAGTGGAGCCTAAAACCCCTTGAGTAGTTTCTCTACCAAAACAAGCTCCATTCCTACATCACCCTTATTGGGAAAGAAACCCACTAAGGGGGGGACCTCCAAAGAAGGGTCATGCGTATATGTACACTAACATTCAAATGCATAGGAGAGAACCTACACATTAAACTCCTACATATGTGAAATTTTATGCACCACATCCTAGTGCACACGCTAACACACATGTGAGACATCCACGGGTTCGCACTCACCCACATGCAAATCCACCGCACACATATATGCATATCCACCGCACACATATATGCATAATCACTCACATGGTCGTCCACATATTCCACATGCTTCTTATGCTTCACATTCCTACACATGCACAAAACCCGAATGTGAAATCACATATGTATGCTCACAATGCACGCACACATCGTGCAAGATCACATACTATTAATCATGCACACCCACATTATTACTACCCACATGCACCACACGATGGGTATGCACAAATACAATCACCGCATACTCACCCTCATGCATATGTTCACCCAAATGCCTACATGCCGAATGCTCCTCATAACCCCCACCCCCCAAATGCATGCACCCTTTAGGCATATGACTTCCAAATGTAACTTAATTTGGGGTTCTAAGAACACTAGCACATATGCTAAAATAATGTATATGCAATCTTATTTTAAGGATGTAGTGAATAATGTAAACTATGTTGGGAAGCCTAAGTCCACTTGGACTTGGTTTCCAAAGGGCTAATCCCCTTGGACCCAACATGTTTGGGTACCATGTACTTATGGTATATTCTATAGGTACCCAAGAAGGGGAAAAAGAGCAATAAAGGAAAAGATTGCTCCAAATGCAATAAGAAAGGATGGATACTCGATAGCGGGTATTCCAAACATATGACGGGAGACCCAAGCTTGCTCTCCGAAATCATCCGCATCAAGAATGGCGGAACGGTCGCCTAAGGATGAAATGAAAAGGGTTCCATCATAGGTATTGAAAAAGTCGGTAATCCATCAAAACCCTTAATAGATAATGTTTATTTAGTTGATGGGTTAAATTATAATCTTATTTCCATTAGTCAACTTTGTGACAAGGATTACAAAGTTAATTTTGGTGATGTGTTATGTAGTATGTATGATTGTAATAATAGAAATATTTTGTTTAGTGGCACACATCATAAAGACATTTATGTGTTGGATATGCCACATACACAAGACCAATGCTTGGTTGCACATTCAATGAGCAACTTATATGGCACCGACGCTATAGTCATGTACACTTTAAACATCTTTTCAAACCATCCAAGCACAATCTAGTTAGAGGTTTTCCAAAACTTTCTTTTAATAAGAAAAAGTTTTTGTGAGTCGTGCCCACATGGAAAGCTTCATAAATCATCATTTATGCTTAAAAATGTAATCTCTATTATTAGCCACTAGAGATTTTACATCTAGACTTATTTAGGCCTACTAGAGTTGCATCTTTAGGAAATGCCTTTTATGGACTTGTTATAGTGAATGACTTCACTAGATTTACTTGAGTTAGCTTCTTACATAGTAAAAACGAGGCACTTGACAAATTTATTATTTTCTCTAAGAAAGTTCAAAAGATCCAAGATACACCCATTGTCACCATTCGTAGTGATCATGGAGATGAATTTAATAATGAACTATTCTCTAAATTTAGTGATGAATACGGGATAACTCACACCTTTTCCTTCCCTCGTGCCCCATGGCGGAGCCAGGAATTCAGTGAAGGGGGACGGAGGCGCCCGCGTCGGAGGCACCGGCGCCTGCTAAATTTTTTTACGTTGATTTGTTGTTCCGCGACGAAGGCACCCTCGCCAAATTTGTTGTTCTATGCGAATTTGTTTTTATCTGAGGTTATAATTTATTTTTTTTATGAGATGGGCCTATTGGGCCTATTAGGTATCCACCCACATTGTTTATTATATATATGAGGCTAGGGGTTTCCTAGCGTCAACCTGTTCACAATATGTTATCAACACGCTCACAGCTGAGCCGAACCTCTGCCGACGGACAAATCGCGACGCGAAAGGGCTTCCTTCATCAAACGTCGCTAGATCCGGCGGATAGGATCTGGAGGTAACCTTTATCCCCTAGATCTAAATTTTTCATGCGCATGATAATGAATCTGTGATTTACTTTAAATTAGATCTATCTTTTTTTGCTTAGATCTAAATGAAAAATCACATATTGTAAAGTAATCTGTGATTTACTTTACACGCACGGCCAGCAGCCGTGCTTGATGCGCGGCCTGTCGTCGTGCCCGACGTGCGGCAGATGGCTGCGCCTGTGTTTGTGTTAACACCTCTAGATCCTATCCGCCGGATCTAGCGATTGTAAGAGATTGATGTATATGTGCCTAGGAGACCTGCAAGCCTGCAACTTGTACAGATCAGGGGGAGTCAAATGTAGTGTTGTACTCTTTTCCCTTGGCTATTGGTTTTTGCCACTGGGTTTTCCATAGCTAAAGGTTTTAACGAGGCAACCTCATTGACTCTGGATCCAGAAGTATCCACCCCGAAATACTTCCACTAATCAAGAAACGTTATGGAAAACTGTACTCTTTTTCCTTGGCTATTGGTTTTTCCCATTGGGATTTCCATAGCTAAAGGTTTTACGAGGCAGTTATCCCTAACTTAGGATTTGGAAGTATCAACCCCTTATGATACTCATAAGCACTATGGATCCTGCAGTATTCATATGTCGAGTATACAACGATGGTTGGATAAGTGGAAGTGTTATGAGATGGTCCTATTGGGCATATTGGGTATCCACCCACATTGTTTATTATATATATATGAGGCTAAGGGTTTCCTAGTCGTCAACCTGTTCACAACATTTTTGTTTTTGTTTTTTTTGTTTGATTTTTGTTTTTTGTCCTAAAAGCCTGACTTGGGTGGGATTAAAATCAGCTATCCAATTAAAAGTATAGGCAACATATCCCCTAGGAATGGACTGGTGAGTGAATGAATGTATAAAAAAATTTATTGGTTTTTTGCCAGATAATTAACCCAATTGAATGCTCTATGCGGCTGCCCCATCTCGTGCGATTCTACGAAGTGCTGAGAGACGGATTGAGGAGATTTGTGTATAAAATTTTTTTTGTGGTGTATAAATTTTTTTTTTGAATTTGAAGGAGGTGGGGGGACAGCTGCCCCCTTGTCCATATGTGGCTTCGCCAATGTTTATAAGAACTCTGTATCTTCACGTATTTCGTCCGTATACGTGACATTTCATGTGCCAAAAAATTCCTAAATTCACCATAAAATTCTGAGAGTTCTTTGACATACTCTTCATTGTCTTGGAGAGTTTCACTTAATGTTGTCATTGTTTTCTTTGACATCCTCTTGCAAGTACTCAATTTTCCTTCATATTCAAGGGTATTACTCCGTATTTCTTCGCATAATCAACTCCATCATGAGTATTGTCTCCACCATCATATTCCATAGTATTCATAGCTCTGTAATGCCCTGAAATACACTTAACAAACACATTAAAACAGTTCACACGGGTTTGTTCATCAAACAAGAAATCATCGACAACGATGTTTCCAACAGACTATGCACCCATCCTCCCTCTCAGTTGTACCGGCGGGTTTCGGATTAATGGAAGGGCAGTTGCTGGCATCTCCCTGACGTCCTGACTTCTCTTGCTCCTCACTTTGCCTCTATCTCCTTGGATGGCGTTGTGGACTCCTAGGAATGGAATTCCAGCTCTGGCTGCACTCTTCATTCGGCCTGGGATTCCAGTCGTACTCATGCCCCTCCTTATCGTCTCTGCTCTCTGATTTGGTTCCCTAGGCATACGCCCAAATATGCACTCACCCTACGAGCCCTCACCGACACGCTCCCCACCACGCACCTGCTGGCCTAGCGGGGCATCTTGACTTCCGCCAATTGTGTGTTCTGTAATGCTCACCGTGAGACTACTCGCCACCTCTTCTGCCGATGTGAGTATAGTGGCTTCGCGTGGTCTACTTGCAAGCTCAAGTTGGGTATTCCCTCCTGCTCTAAATCCCTTCACGTGGACGCCCATATCCTTTGGCAGATGTTTGGAGCACCAAGGCTATGGGCGGGCTCTCCATGCTCGTTCTCTCAACGGTTGTCTGACACATATGGAAGGACATGAACAACCATGTTTTCCATTCTCAAGCGATCCCCAAGATGTCCCTGGTGGCCAAGATCACATTGGATGTTGCTGCAGCCTTCCTCCCTTCCATGCTTGAGGTGGATGACCCTATTGACATCACTACCCTTAGTAACTGGGGTTGATTTGAGGCCTTTTCTCTTGGCCATGCTGTTGTTGGGGCTTGCTGCAAGGTGTTACATGTCTTTGGTGACCGCTCCTAAGCCTCTCCCAAAATCTGTACCTGGTCCTTTTGGTCGCCTCGGTATGCCATTGCACATTTGTTCATACTTTATATGATATACACATTACTTTTAATGTGCGGGCGCACACGCACTTAACTTTGTGAGAGAGAGAGAGAGAGAGAGAGAGAGAGAGAGAGAGAGAGAGAGAGAGAGAGACTCTTTAAACGTGTGCATGGGAGCTATCCGATGCCTTGGATGTGTATATGAATGAGATTTGTCAAGCTTTTTATAAGTTTGTATATGCATGGAAGCTCTCCAGTTTGAGAACTCTTTGGTGCAGTTGGGCGAACCGATTTGTGCTCTGCTTGTGCTTATGTGCACGAGCACGTGCACACATTAAGATCTCATCATAAAATCAACAAGAAGGGCTCGAGGTTGCTAGCCCAGGATTGAAAATTACCTCAGAACGGATTAAAAGCACTTTAATTCTAGGTTGCCAGCTCCGGAATCCCATGTAAGCGTGATAGCGCTTGGATGACAGAAAATGTTGATTTTCATAGTCACAATCTAGATTTTAAAAATAAGAATTTTTTTCTAAATAATCATATTAGAATTCTGCTTAAAAAGTTTAATATTAATAACGGCTCTAAAGTTGATTTATCAAAATTTCAACCTCTATAGTTATTCTGTAAGGCTAGGCTAATAATTAAAATACCAAATCGATTTAAAAATTTGTTCTGCATGGACAGTGGAATGATAGAATATTTGATTGATATTTAAAGTAAGCTTCATTAATTATTCCAACAAAAAAAGGCACGCCAAATAAGGTTTCTTCCTGTTGTGAAAGTATTTTTATATTATAGATAGTTTTAACTTTTTTAAGCCACCAACACCACAAATCCGATAGTCTTAATCGAAAACTTTTATAAGCATATTTTTTATCTAGTTTCAAATAATTAAAGGCATGTTCTTTTTGGTTTATTTGGTTGTGAAAGTGGGAGATTCCATTATTCCTCCCACTATTCACTCATTTTCACCCTCACTTTCACTCGTCTTGTTCTTTTGTGTTGGCTTCTTTGACCGTGAAAATTGCTGACGTGGCCACAAAAAACACACAATAAAGTTGTGTGGGACCCACAAAAAATTCCAACATTCGCATTCACAACCCACTTTCACCCAAAAAAAACACAATACTCACTTTCACCAACACTATTCACAACTTCAACAAACACAAATTTAAACACACAAGAACAGACCCTAAAGAACTCAGAAGAGACATAAACCAATTATAAAGCTCTAAGAAAGTCATTTTTTCCCACGCAGCCGCCTATTTATTTTTACCTTTACCCACCTCTTTGGTTCTGGCAGAAGTCCTAGGCAATTTTCCCTGACTACTTATGAAAATAATTCTAGATCTTCCAATTTCTCCTTACGAGATCGGCTCACACTGCATCAAAGAAGCATATAACTTTCAAGGATATCAGCATCTTAATGTAGTTATTTTTTGGCACAACATATAAGTGTACCATGCTTGATGGAATGAGATTTGTCCAAAACATGCTTGAATGCATCATCGTGCAACTTTGATTTTTCCCGAGTATCATATCATCTAAGAGACATTCAACAAGAATTCGGGGAATAAACACAAGAATTCAGGGAATAAACGTCTCCGTTTTTGGTTTTTGGTCGACAATAAATATATGGCCATGAATAATTGATGAAGGACTAACTGTGACTTCAGAGTTCAGAGACAAATCATAGAATTTTGAAACATCTGAAAAATGAAGCCAGCAACAAGGGAACAGAAGGTATAAACATGTATAGAAATTAAAATAAGCCCAGTAATTACAGTTCTATCATCCTCATTAACCCAAATTGGTGGGATCATCCTTCCTTCCCTCCACAGTCTACATGTTCGCTTTTCTTTCCCATCTTTCCTTCGCGTCAAGCCTGTAAATAAGAAAACACTGATAAGCCTCAAGTAGTCGCATTCAGTTAATTTAGATGATTCATGCAAATCAATATCGCCAGATGGTGTGAATGTCACCCATTTCATCAGTCAACCTGAACAATATGAGTATGACATTCACATAGGTGGGTTTGAAACTCATTATATGGGTTTTAATGTTCCCTCCTGTGACAATGTGCATGGAAACATGACGCTGTTACTCTAGCTTACTTTACTGAGGTGGATACTCTGACACATGAAAGATTTCTTCTGGATACCTATTAAGATAACGTAGTTAATTAATGGACGAACTATCAGATCAAAGGATTGATAATATGACAATGCTTTCTACAATCTATCTTACAAAAGAGGGGACATCTTAAATACTTATCGGAAAAAAATCCTGCATATAAAAGAACTCTTTTTTACAGGCTTGAGACTTGAGGACCTGACTAGTTATTGCTTAAAAAGGATTTAAAAAGACAACAGTATTAACATAAATAATAGTTTGTACCAAGGCTACATACCTAATAATTAAATGTTCCAAGCTTAACATAATTGAATGATTACAAAAAATCTGACAGAAACCCAGTTTCCATAGGAGATCGATCCTTTCCTAACTAAACAAGGAAAAAACAAAAAAAATACTCCACCAAACTACCCATAAACCTAGACCTGACTGAAAATAGGCATGTTTATGTTACTATAGTTGATAAACCTATACAACTATAGTAACCAAACAGTTACTAATTATAGGCATGTTTATGAGGTCATGTTGACTACAATAGTAACTCCTCGACTGAAAATCAGAAAACCATATAAATTCAAGTTCTAATTTATATTTAATCCTCTGCCAAAACTGTCACCTCGATCCACAAGCCAGATTGTGCAGCATAACTGATGGGGATTACATCAATAACTCCCACTAGCAATTCAGTCCGTAACCATCTTTCAACATTGACAACATTGCACACATTTTGGCACATGGTTAACTGATTCAATGCTTTCCCAAAAATGGACTAACATGTATTAAAGTAATTGTCACTTCAACTAATACTTGGTGACCAAACAGATTCCTCTCTTTGTCATCACTACTAATTCAGTCAACTTACCGCCTTTAAAAATTGCTTGCATCCATGGTCAGCTGATTTGGTGCTCCTTCGTAAGCAAACTTATTAAGTCATCTTACCATCTTCAACAGCATTGCTTACATTTGGCATGTGGTCAGAAGATTTGGTACCTCCTCATAAGCAGAAAAGAGTGCCAGCAGAACTATTATTTGAATTAGACATTCTTTCAAGAACCATGCCCACTCTTCCAAGTCCTGGTTAGTTGATTTGTCCTACCTAATAAGTGTGCTTATTATTCTGACAGTATTCTAATAGTGGACTTATTAGTAAGCTTACCATCTTTCAACAGCATTGCTTATATGCATGTTAAGGTGGGTTGGTTGCTTCCTCATAAGCAGACTTAAATCTGTGAAGGGCAAGAGTCAATTGCATACAGACTTTATCTCTAGGTTTTAATGTTTCTTTGTCAATGGTTTTTATAAGTCGTCTTACCATCTTTCACTGGAATGGCTGGTGTTTGGTTAGCAATTACATCCAGCTACATGACCCACTAATTAATATAGAATTAAACATATAGATGAAAGGAAGATGGTGGATATATCCAACTTCCAAGTATAGAAAATAAGAATGTGACAATGAGACTTTAGTTCTGGAGCTGGAACGGTTAAAAGTGCAGCTCAGTGACCTATGATTGTTGATAGCACTCACTAATTGAACTAACATTCTTTCAAGAATCTTAAAGACTTGCTATACGCTTCCACAATCCCCCCCCCCCCCCCGAACTAAAAAAACGCGCGCACGCAAACACACACAAAACCCAACACACGGAGTTGTGCCCTTGTACTAGAGGAATAATTGATACATGTTTTGAAGATGGCCCAGAATAAAAATAGAAAAACATAAATATTATTCAGGTAGACACATAATAAACTGAAGTAGCCATCAAACATGAGGAGACCAACAATCAAGTGTTTGCCTTCCCCTGTTCAACTCTCAAACCATTTTGTCCCTGAGAATTGAGCACAGTTTGGGTGGGTGAATACCAAATAGTTGATCCAGACTAGATGACGACAAACCAGTTAGACTCCTGTTATACCGCACTGCTCAGGAGTCAAATTCTTGATGAACCAGTGTCTGAAGTGATAACAATCCACTTAGCATTGAATTTTGTAAACATGAACACCCAATCAAAATTTTGGTAAATAATCTTGTATGTTCTTTAAATGGGAAGATGTAATGCTTGACATTTGTTGGAACTGTAGGAGTGTGAATGCCAAAGAGAAAGTCAACATATAAAGAAATTAAGTTTGTGAAAATAAGTGGATGTATCAAACTTCATGATGAAAACACAACAAGATTTAAGCACCGATATCATGTATCACTTATATCGTACAAGATTATCAGATTATGATCATACCAATCCATTTCAAACTGAGACTATCAATACTATGGCTCAAAGCTGATTTGTAAGGACTAAGGTTTGACGTATGAAAAGTTGATTTGATGGTGTTTTATTGGGAAAAAATAAAAACAAATCGACGAACAAATAACTTGTCATAAACTTTTAGTTATTCCACATATGGAAAAATCGTTAATAACAACAGAATCAAAAAAGCATACCAATCACAAAAGGAAGTTGATTATCTCAATAGATGTAACATCTCTAATTTTTCATGTAAGTTAGATTAATTTAAAATATCATATCTATTTAAGAATTACTATATCAACTATCGGATTATATATGTTTTGATTGACACTTAATCCATTCTACATTGACTATTCAAAAATATGCCAAACAATCCCAGTTGTCTTTACCAACTCTTCATATCTTTCTTTTTTTTTATTCTTAAGATTTTAAAAATCATGGATACTGACAACTGACAATTCTGATCCAAAACTACCGCAAAAGCCACAACTTCCATTACTGATACCGAAAAGGATGAACCAGTGTCACAACTAATACAGAGATTTCAAACGTTTATTGACACTATACAGCTAGGGTGGAAAAGCAGAAAACATACAACAGACTTACTCTCCCCAACAAATCTATGTGAGAAAGACCATATCTTCTTCCAAACTACTATCAGCAGAATCCATCTAGTTCTAATAAGCTTCCAAACAGAATAATGGATTTTGGACTATAGCCAAACGAAATGAATGACAAGCTGAAGATTCAAATTACACAACTGCATATACAACCTGTATTCCAATTTAGGTCTGCAATTGTAGATTCCATTAGGACGCTTGGCCGTTAAAAAAGTATGAAACAATTTCTACTTATGTGAAAAAATGAGTGACAAATTGATAAAAATTTGAACTATTAAGAAAGTATTACACTGGTAACTGCATGAAAGATCTACATCCCGGTTTATGTATGAAAGCATGCAGTCCATTAGAAATAACAGAATTAATGACGAAATGATACCCCCAATGTAACTTTCGTCTCTTCACTGATGCAAAAGCAGGTGTTGAAGCTTCATCCTGATGCAATCGAAGATATTATTGGTCAAACACAAAGCAAGTAAAGATCCCATAAGTAAAACTCGCAGTAAAGGACACTTGGGCTATTAAGATGCATTATAATGTTGGATCTAGAGTTACAAGACTCAAGCCATTGATAAGATCAGTAAAGCGGCATAATGATCTAGCATGCATATCATTGTCCAATTAACAAAATAAGTCCTGGGCTGGTTGCAACAGAAGGTTAGCATATCATTTTCCATTTAACAGATTATAACACACATGAATGGCTGAAGACCCATTGGCTCTAGTTAAAGGTTTAAGCATAAGAATGCAGTGTTCTAAAATTCAAATTATGCTGCCACATATGCATATGTGGGTTTAAACTGCATCCAATTTGGGTTATGCTCTTGATATATGAGGTCAACCGCATGTGTTATTTTATTGCTGCAAAATTTCCCCAGCACATGCATTAGTGGGCCCACTACCTGGTGGTTAGGAATTAAAGGCACTTGCCCTTTGTTTACCTTGGGGCAACCGACATCAAATATCAGGGCCAGCTCTCCTTTTCCCAGCGAGCCAGGGAGAGGAAAATAGGGCAGCGGCTATATTTTTCCAGAGTGCCTCTCAGATTTTTCCAGTGAGCAAAAAAAGAGGGCAGGCACTCTCAGTTTCAGAGAGCCGAGAGCAAAAGCACGGGGTGCCCTGCTGCCATTTTTGGGAGGCTTGGATCTTAAGATTTGGAGAGGAGAAAGCTAGGGCTTTGTCGGAGAGCCAAGAGAGCTTCTTCTTGTATGAGATCCATGGTGAGTCTTTCTTCTTCCTTTAGCTTGTAGATCTTGAGTCCCTTGAGTAGCTTTCCTAGTTTGGAGCTATATTACCAAGGAGTGATCTAGCTAGGTGTGGGATTGGTCCCTTGAGGAGCTCTACATGTTGTAGGGGCTTTGTTATCAAGGATTCTCATATGTTTGAGAGTGTGAGCTTGGTGAGAGATCTTGGGTTAGGTTTTGTTACTTGGAGCTATTCTCTCATTGTGGAAGAAGAGGAGGATGAGGTCGGTGTATGCCTTGCTTGATCAGTAGTGGAACCGGATGCATTGGATGCTGGATGTAGGTTGTTTGCAACCGAACCAGGGTAAATCTCCGTCTCTTTTATGTTTGCTCTTACTTTCGTGTTATATTCGTGTGCCTACATATATCTATCGCAAGATCGTTAGGAGGGTTGTTTGTTGGTGACAACTTTCTTTTGTGCCCGTGAGATGTTTGGTTTTGTGCCTAGGTGACATCTCGGTGGAATTCGTGGGCTTGGACTGTTTGGCTACCGTTTCCGCGCATTGTAGGTGGCGTTGTGTACCTAGCCTAAGTGTTGGAGAGGTGCACGAGGTACCAACAATATGCAGTCGCATAATCGTTAATGCAACCGCATCTGCGCCAGCATACCCACAGTTGAAGGCACATAAAATGATCTTTTAATTAAATAAATTATAATGTCCAACCTGATTCTGTATTCAAATTATTACATATCTACAAATTTTTAGCTTGAATGGCTATTTGAAATTGGCATACACAAATCCCAACACATTTATACTTACAATGATGTATGAATGACTTGGCCTTGACCAGTTTGCAAGCTTGGCAATGCCATCCAACAATTTATTGATACAAGTGGTGTACATAACACTGTGATATTCATCCAACATATAATTGTTTTAACCTCTCACTTATGTTCATATATAACAAATAGTAGTTGATGCAATTGATGGTTGAAAATCATGAACTGTGATGTCGGATGATATTGAGCCACATCTGATACTAAAAAATATCAGTGTCATCATATTGGACAGTATCGTTTTGGGTACCTTGAATATTTCCGCTATGATTGGAAGCAGACGATATTTAAATCATTGGTTGTAGTCTTTCATTTGGTAGTATATTAACAATACATGTTTGCATGCATTCCTTGCTTCACCATTGAGAGAGTCTACAACCACATGAATGCACCACAATAACTTGAAGAGCATCCCTTGATATGAGAAATGGATGGTAAGGTACTTGAAAAGATACCAATACATTGAAATATCAATCTTACAGCATCATAGATAGCCAACATCTGTGGCTTAAAAAGTAATGGTCTGAACTTTATTGCAGTACACATCTCTTTGATTTTTGAATCTGTATAAAAATTGAGGATACTATACTGTTTTAAGGTTTTATCCTGCCCCTATTCC
Source organism: Scilla litardierei (assembly GCA_030789695.1). Lineage (NCBI taxonomy): Eukaryota > Viridiplantae > Streptophyta > Magnoliopsida > Asparagales > Asparagaceae > Scilla > Scilla litardierei. The sequence goes on from CM061133.1 coordinate 337,696,268, forward strand.
TCAATGGTATTAGCAAATTTTATGAGCAAGCTTGTGCTAAATTAATTGTGTGAAGTATGGGGATTATATTACTTCCAGAAATTTGCAAGATACATTTCTCTTCATATATATGTTCCTCTAATCCTTTATATCTTCCAGGAGTGCAATAATGAATTTGATACGAACTAGGGTTTCGTATCAATTAATTTCAGAATTTAAAGGTGGAAAAATATAAAAAGAGGATTTTTTGGATCTTATAAATTGCGAAGAACTAAGAAAAAGATTGATAAATGAGTCTCTTTCGAGAGGAGACTCGCTCTCCTAGCTTTGTTGCACGGAACAAAGCCTAAAACCTTCACAAGAGATGCCTACAATTGTTCTTCACAAAATAAGCATAAGGAAAATAAAGACGGCTAGCCCTAATAAATAGAAATAGGGGATTTACTAATCTAGTCTGAAAAGACTAGAATACCCCTAGCCTAACCCCCACCTACGTGGTACCCCTCCACCTACGTCGCACCTAAGTCACGAGAGGTGGGTGGGTCCCACCCATGTAGCCGCCGGCCCCTGAGGATTGCGGATGCGGGTCCGCATCAATACCCCCCTAAAAGAGCCACCTTGTCCTCAAGGTGGAAGCCGGGGAATTGCTCCTGGATCACTCGATATGCCTCACACGTCGCATCGCAGTCCGACAGCCCCGCCCAGTGTATCAGCACCTCCTTCTGTCCGCGCGGCCCCTGACGAACGGCTCGAACCTCCAGTGGCTCCAGCATCACCTCCATCTCCTCGGTAAGTGTGGGCGGTAGGGTAGAGGACACCGTCTGCTCCCCAATAGCTCGTCGAAGCTGCGACACATGAAAGACGGGGTGTATCGTCGCAGTCGATGGTAGCCTCAGCCTGTAAGCCACCTGGCCGATCTTGGCCGAAATCTCGGCCGAAATCTCAAACGGCCCATAGAATCTCGCTGACAGCTTCTCGTTCCGCCTCCTCGCTAACGATCTCTGTCTGTAAGGTCTCAGCTTCAGATAGACCATGTCGCCCTCCTGGAAGTGCACATCTCGCCTATGGCCATCCGCCCTGGTATTCATCACCTGCTGAGCCCGTAATAGATGCTTCTTCAGCTCCTCCATAATACTCTCCCGCTCCCTCATGTAGTCCTCTACCTGGGAGACCGGTGTCTGTCTCTCCCCAAATCGAAGTAGCTCTGGTGGGTCCCTCCCAAATAACACCCGAAAGGGTGTCGTCCCTGCTGCTGAATGGTACGAAGTATTGTACCAATACTCCGCCCAGGCCAACCACCGATACCATTGTCGTGGTGTCTCCGACGCAAAGCACCGCAGATACGTCTCTATGCTGCGGTTCACTACCTCCGTCTGCCCGTCGGTCTGAGGGTGATAGGCGGTACTCCTCTTAAGCACTGTCCCTTGGACACGAAATATCTCCCGCCAGAACCCACTCAGGAACACCTGATCTCTGTCTGTGACGATGGAAGCCGGGATCCCATGTAACCGTATCACCTCTCGAGTGAAAGCTGCAGCCACTGAAACCGACGTGTACGGATGTTTCAGTGGTATGAAGTGGGCGTACTTGCTCAGCCTGTCCACCACCACAAAAATCACTGAGTACCCCTCTGACCTGGGTAGCCCGTCGATAAAATCCATCGTCACCTCCTCCCAGACCCGCTCAGGTAGTGCTAGTGGCTGCAAAAGCCCTGCTGGCGCCATGGCCATGTACTTGTGACGCTGGCACACGTCACAAGCGGCAACCAAATGTGCTATCGCTCTCCTCATACCAGGCCAATAAACCTCTCGGGACATCCTCATGTATGTCTGCTGCACCCCGGAGTGTCCCCCAACCACCGAACTGTGGAACTCCTGAAATAATGCGGGTATGAATGCGGACATCCGCGGCAATACTAACCTCCCCAGGTATAACAGTCTCCGCCCCTCCAGGGAATACCCCTGCAGGGTCTCCCCGCCTCCCTGCAGCTGCTCACGAATCTGTCTCAACTCCGGATCATCCTCGGCCTCCTGCAGCATGGGCTCCCCATCTATCCACACGGGCAATGAGAGTGCCCTCAAGTGCACCCCCTCCTCTCTGCGCGATAAGGCGTCGGCCGCCTTATTCTCCAGCCCCGGTCTATACTCAATGGCGAACCGGTACCCTACCAGCTTGGATAGCCAACGCTGGTGCTCCTCTGTCACCAACCTCTGCTCCAGAAGATACTTCAAACTACGCTAGTATGTCCTGACCACAAACTCCCTGCCCATCAGGTAGGGCCGCCACTTCTGAATCGCCAGCACGATAGCCATCAACTCCCTCTCGTAAACAGACTTCAGCCGTGCTCTAGCTGAAAGCACCTGACTGATGTAGGCTATCGGCCGTCCTAACTGCATCAAGACCGCCCCCAACCCGACGCCTGACGCATCAGTCTACACCACGAACGTGACGCTGAAGTCGGGCAACGCCAAGACCGGTGCTGTGGTCATCGCCTCCTTCAAGGCCTCGAAGGCCTTGGTCGCTGCCTCTCCCCACTGGAACCAATCTTTCTTCAGCTGATCTGTCAATGGGCGGGCAATGGTGTTGTATCCCCTCACGAATTTCCGGTAGTAGCCTGTCAAACCGAGAAATCCCCGCAGTGCCCTCAGAGAAGTGGGGACCGGCCAGTCCAACATCGCCTCTATCTTTGCCCGGTCTGCTGCTACCCCTGCGGCCGACACCACATGCCCCAGATACTCTATCTGCCTCTGACCGAAACTACACTTCTTTCGGTTGGCATACAGCTGATGCCTCAGTAACTCCCGAAACACTACCTCCAGATGGCCCACGTGCTCCCCCATGGTCCTGCTATAGACCAAAATGTCGTCGAAAAAGACGAGTATGAACCTCCTCAGGTACGGCCGAAAGACATCGTTCATCAACACCTGAAATGTAGGAGCATTCGTCAGGCCAAACGGCATGACGAGAAACTCGTAGTGGCCCTCGTGGGTGCGAAAGGCTGTCTTCGGCACGTCCTCTGGCCTCATCAGGATCCGGTGATAACCCGCCTTCAGATCAATCTTGGAGAACACCTCTGCTCCATGCAGCTCATCTAGTAGCTCATCTATAACTGAGATCGGAAACCTGTCAGCCACTGTCTCCTTGTTCAGTGCCCGGTAATCTACGCAAAATCGCCAACTCCCGTCCTTCTTCACCAAAAGTACCGGGCTCGAGAACGGGCTAACGCTGGGCTGGATCACCCCGGCCTGCAACATCTCCCCGACCATCCGCTCTATCTCATCCTTCTGCACGTGGGGATAGCGGTAAGGGCGCACACTCACCGGTGCTGCGCCATCCCGCAGGACTATCGCGTGCTCGTGCCCTCTCACTGGTGGTAGCCCCTGTGGGTCCTGAAAGACCTCCTGGTATTGTCCCAACACCTGCTCCACCTCCTCGGGAACCCCTGCGTGCGGCTCCTACTCTGCCCCTGCTACATGCACTCCACCAAGTACCCCTCCCCCTCTCTCTGTAAGGCCCGAGTGATGGCCTTGAAGGCCACCATCGATAAACATAGGGTAGGGTCCCCTGTGAGCACCACCGTCCGGTCCCCCTCCTCAAACTCCATCCTGAGGCGCTTCCAATTCACCCGCATGTCCCCCAGCTTCTTCAGCCACTGTACGCCCAGAATGATGTCAACATTGCCCAACTCCAGTGGCAGGAAATCCGCCATGATCTGCACCCCCTGCAAGGTCAGGCACAGACCCTTGCAGAGCCCCTTGCTCTCCTCCATCTTCCCTGTCCCCAGTAGCACGGTAAACTTCTCCTGTGTGCTAACTGCAGCACATGTCTCTCCACTATCCGGCTGGAGATGAAATTGTGGGTGGCCCCATTGCCGATCAGCACCGTCACCGCCGTGTCTCCTAACTGCCCCGATAACTTCATGGTGTGGTTCGGAGTGAACCCCACCACAAAGTTTAGGGACACCTCTGCGAAGTCTAGGTGAGACTTCTCCTCCTCCACTGTCACCTCCTGCTCCACCTCGAACTCCTCCTCACCGACGTACCCCTCCTCGTCTGGTACTATAGTGATCTGCAATAGGCGGCTAGCACACCGGTGTCCAGGGGTGAACTTCTCGTCGCAACGAAAGCACAACCCCTTGGCACGCTTCTCCCTCACCTCCGCCTCTGTCATCCGTCGCCCCATGGTCGCCGGACGGCTCCCTCCTCAAGCCTCAGGTGCAGCTGGGGGTGCTCTCGGTGCTGCCGCTGCGGGGGCGGCGCGGGACACCTGCCCCCCCAAGCTCCTCGTATCATCCTCTCCTCCGCATGCTTCTCCTCCGTCTTGTGGGCCAGGCGAAGGACATCCTCCAGTGTCCCCGGGCTCTGCATCCTCAGCTCTGCTCGTATGGAGGGCTTCAGCCCCCTCATGAAATTCCCGATCATCACCTCGTCGGTCACCCCCTTCACCCTACTATTCAGCATCTCGAACTTCTCCACATAATCCCTGACCGTCCCCTCCCGCCTCAGAGCAGATAACTGCTCGTAGAAATCTCCTCCTGGAGTCTCCTGGAACCGGTCTAGTATCAGTACGGACAGCTCCTCCCAAGTGCGAAAGGGGGTCCGCGCCACCTTCCATCTGTACCAGGCCAACGCCTTGCCCTCGAAGTAGATTTCGATGGCCCTCAGAACCTCCTCCTCCGTCAACCGCATCACCTGGAAGTAACGCTCCGCCCGGTAGATCCACCCATCCGGATCCGTGCCGTCAAAAATCGGCATCTTCAGCTTCATAAGGCGGCGATCTGCATTGATGTCCCCCTGAGGTCCCCCCATCTCTACCGCGGTCACCCCCACGGCCGAATCCTCCGCCGACTGCCTCAACTAGTCCTCCCCCGTCAACCCCGTATAACTCCTCAGGCCACCCGGGTCGCTCCTACGCCTCGGGCTGATAATGGTACCCCGGAAACTCCTGCTGTCGTGCCATCACGGGTCCTCCTACTCCTCTGGGCTGCTGTACCGGTGCTGTCCGTCCTCCAAAATAGCCCCCCGGGCCTTGTCCCCGCTCCGGAAAGCCATCAAAATCCTGTCTGGGATCCACCTGTGGCCTCAGTACCTGTGGATGAGCCTCTGGTCTCCAAAATTGGGCTATTGGAGCCCCAATCGTCGTGTCTCGGGCCCATCCGCCTCCATGTTGCCCCCATGGGGCTGTCTGCGCTGCCGTGTGCCCCCGAAAGGTAGTTGGCGTCGACACGGGCCCCCAGGGGGCTGCCTGCACCACGGCAGGCCCCCAGTAGTGGGCTGCATGCCTGTTTGGGCCTGCTGGGACAGCGACAGGCCTGAACGGGCCTGCCGAAGTCGCAGCAGGCCCTTCCGGGCCTGCAGCTGCCGCGGAAGGCCCACTGGGCCCTGCCGCAGCTACGGCAGGCCCAGTTGGGCCTGTCGCTTGCTGCACAGGCCCGACAGGGCCTGGAGATGTTTCCGCAAGCCCTAAAGGGCCTGCTGCTCTTTCCGCAGGTCCAAAAGGGCCTGCTGCTCCAGCCGCAGGCCCTGATGGGCCTGCTGTTCCAGCCGCAGGCCCAGGAGGGCCTGCCGTCTGTTTCCAGGGCACGCCAGGCCCCCTAGGGTTTGCGGCGAATGTGTTTTGCTCCAAATTTGTTGCCGTAGCCGTCGCCCCCTCCAGTTGCTCCCAGTTTTGCCGATTCAAGTGTAGATTCTCCTTGGTTTTCTCCCCCTTGAATCCTCTTGCCCCGATCTCCTCCTCTCTCCATTGTTAGGGCTTGGAGCATAGCTTTTATCTCCGGAATTGACGATGTGGCCTCCCTTAAAAATTTCAGATCTGAAGTTGCCTCCTTTAGCCCTTGGATGTCCCGTGATGTTTGCGCGGCTTCCCTTCGCATGCCCCGAAGCTCGGTTTGGATGTCCTCTTGCGAATGGGCGTGATCCTTGATGGATTCTCCTAGGGTTTTCTTCAATCCCTCGATGTCCCGGTTGAACTCTTCTCGAAGCCCTTGTACCTTCTCATCCACGCCATCCGCCTTTGACCTCGTGCTCGTCGCCATTGGATCTCAATGCTCTGATACCAATTTGATACGAACTAGGGTTTCGTATCAATTAATTTCAGAATTTAAAGGTGGAAAAATATAAAAAGAGGATTTTTGGATCTTATAAATTGCGAAGAACTAAGAAAAAGATTGATAAATGAGTCTCTTTCGAGAGGAGACTCGCTCTCCTAGCTTTGTTGCACGGAACAAAGCCTAAAACCTTCACAAGAGATGCCTACAATTGTTCTTCACAAAATAAGCATAAGGAAAATAAAGACGGCTAGCCCTAATAAATAAAAAATATGGGATTTACTAATCTAGTCTGGAAAGACTAGAATACCCCTAGCCTAACCCCCACCTACGTGGTACCCCGCCACCTACGTCGCACGTAAGTCACGAGAGGTGGGTGGGTCCCACCCATGTAGCCGCCGGCCCCTGGGGATTGCGGATGCGGGTCCGCATCAGAATTCCCTAGTTTTTCTTCAGCCTTGTTCCTTTTGACAAACATAAACAAAATAGCACATAAACAAGTGGAAACATATTTATGGTCCATCTGATTAGTTTCATTTTGATTAATATTGTCAATATTGGAATTATAACATAAATCATATTAGGATCAGATTGGTCTCAATTGCCAACAAAGTGTTGACCTATCCCATACTAGGCCCCTAACCTAGTCTATGTGTTAGAGACCCAGCACATACTAGCCCCTAACACTAGCCTTGCTAAGGACTCATCGCATACTAGGCCCCTAACACTGGGCTCACAACCCAATTATTAAATATTAGCTAGCATCCAACCCAAAACCAATTGGTATTAGTTGATAGGCCCTCTAATACTTAAACATTTCATTTCTTTTGTTCTTTTCCGATGTGGGACTAAGTAGGATCGTAACATACCACCATGTTTCTGACAACCACCGTCCACGATGGCCCACTCTGAGACGTCCACTCTAAGTGGCCCACTCTGGGACGTCCACTCTAAGTGGCCCACTCCGGCCTTTACCAAGTCGTCCCCTCTTAGGTCACTCCTTCCCAAAGTCATCACTTCTGCTTCTGACAACAACCGTCCACAACGGCCACTCTAAGGTGTCCACTCTAAGTAGCCCACTCTGGCCTTTACCAGGGCGCCCCCTCTTAGGTTGCTCCTTCTCTAGGTCGCCTCTTCCGCAACGTGGGTCGTAAAATACTTAAACATTTTATTTCTTTTGTTCTTTTCCAATGTGGGACTAAGTGTGATCGTAACAGACCATCACTTCTGACACTCGTCGTCCACGACGGCCCACTCTGTGGTGCCCACTCTAAGTGGCCCTCTGGGGGTGCCCACTCTGGCCTTTACTAGGTGGCCCCCTCTTAGGTCGCTACTTCCCTAGGTCATCCCTTCCGCTTCTGACAACAGCCGTCCACAGCGGCCCACTCTGGGGTGTCCACCCTAAGTGGCCCACGCTGGTCTTTATCATGTCGCCCCTCTTAGATCGCTCCTTTCTGCATCTTCTGCAATGTGTGTCGTAGCAGAGGGATTGCTCTGATACCATTTGTTAGAGACACATCCCATATAGGAGTGGCAAACGGGTCAGGTGGATTCGGGTCGGGTCAGATTTGACCCTACCCGGATAGGGGTAAATCCTAACCCGACCCGGATTGAATCCGGGTCGGGTTCGGGTGACCCGGAAAATTTTCGGGTCGGGTTTGGATTCGGGTTAACCCGTCGGTTTAAGATGTGACTTAACACGCTGCTCCTTTTTCGATATCCAGCTATTTATTAAGAGCCACCGGTAATTTATTAAGTGTTGCTTAATTTCCAGCAGCTCGTCGCTTAAACCGCACTGATGACAACAAGTATAATTAATGTTACCATTTTATTAACGAAAGTAATAAAATTAACTAAAAAGTTGTATGTAAAAGGCATTGAATCCAAGACCTCTTAAAGAAGAGGACAACAATTCAAATCGTATAAGCACAACTCCCCTTGCAACTGTGTATTGAAGTTATTATATAAATTTATATATATATATATATAAAGAAGTAAACTGGGTTGAATTCGGGTCATCCGGGTTGACATGCCAAACCCATACCCGACCCGGATTTTATACAGGTCGGGTCGGGTCAACTCGAATCCTACTTGACCCGGATTGACCCCTACACATACCCAGTTAAGGATGTCGGGTTCGGGTCGGGTCGGGCTCATTTTGCCACCCCTAATCCCATACTAGGCCCCTAACACTAGCCTTGCTAAGGACACATCCCATACTTGGCTCCTAACACTGGGCTCACACCCTAATTGTTAAGTATTAGCTAGCATCCAACCCAAAACCAATTGGTACTAGGTAGATATGTCATCTAATACTTAAGCATTTTATTACTTTTGTTCTTTTCCGATGTTGGACTAAGTGGGATCTCAACACAAAGCCATGGAGCATAAGGGACTTCTTGATTGCTCTTAAAACTATGACACATAATTTTATAGAAACTAGATAATGGAGATTTGCACCATTAGTTCTCCGAATAGAATGACACTTAAGGACTGTCCATGTTGCATAATAACCCAAGTTTCAACTGTAGCTCGTTTGCACTCTTCTGTAAATAAATTTGACAACAATGTTGCAATACTGATGGGCTCGCAGAATATCAGATTTGTAGTTTTGGTCCGTTAGGAGCATTTTTGTAATTTTCGAGTTTTAAGGGTCTTCTCGTAATTTTTTAGTCATTTTGGGGTTCTCTACACTTTTGTATTTTTCTGTACTTTATTTATATGTGGGTGTGGGATTCTTATACTTATTTTAACAGAGAAATCATAAGAAATGTTGACAATTCCCTCTACTTTCGTAAGAGTGCGATGGTCCTATTGAATCGGCAACTTGGGAGAGCGGTCCATCTCTAGAATTCATGATTTTCAGATTTATATAATAAAAAATCAAATCTTTCCTTCGGATCCTATCGATTTGATATTAGAGCGTTGAGATCCAGGGCGACGACAAGATCGAAAGACAAATTTGACGCCTTCGATGAGAAGTACAACGGCGAGCTTGACGGTGTGAAGCAAACACTAGCGAAACAAAGGGAAGCCCTAGAGAAACAAGGAGAAGCCCTAGCGCAAATCATGCAACTTGCGGGCATCTTGGTGAAGATCAACGAGGAGGCTGAAAACCCAAACCTCGGGCAAAAACGTCGACTTTGGAGAAGGGCAAGGGCAAAGCAATGGAATACGAAGAAGGGATGCTCTTGGATGCCGACGAGTATTACGCAGAGGATGAGGACGAGCCCCTGAGGGGTGACAGCCCTAGCTGAGCCCCCAGGGGTGCCCAACAGGGCAGCCTGGCCTCTGCAGCCTTGCTGCTAGACTGCACGACCCACAACAAAGGCCGACTGGGTGAACAGCCTGATACACTGCCCCTGTAGGGCTGCGACATGCCCTTGCAAGGCAGTCGCGCCTTTGCAAGGCCCGAACAGGGGCAGGCAGCCCCTGTCGTGGCCTGGCAGGGGTCCAGTCAGTTTTCGACAGCCTGTCAGGGGCCCTATAACCTCATGACGACGGTACATGACAACTACTCTACGGTGGACTTTTTGGAGTACAATGACGAAAGAGATGAGTTTTTAGGGCCCCACAGCCCCCGATATACTGCGGAGAGGCGACGACGCCCGCTTCCGACCTAAGAGGAGTATCCAGAGGATGTCGGCAGGGACTTGCACCCAGAGAAGGATGATCGAGGCTTCGTTTTGGGCGGCAATGATGGAGAAGACTATAGAGACAGAGATGGAGGCCAACGGATGGGTTTGGAGCGACACAAAGACAGATGGCGGTACACCCACCAACCACTTCACCCGAGGCACTTCAAGGGGCGAGCTGATCAGGAAAATTTTAGGGTGGATAATCGTGTGAGAAAGATGAAGATATCGATATTTGAGAATCTCACAAAAAATTTGAAGCATGTCATGTCTTTTCTTTGTATAGTCATCCAAAGCTAATTAACGATGGTCAACTGTTCAAATCATAAAGTCCGAAGCTCAGACGTCATATGCAAACTGAAAACTAGGAGTTATTGTGGAGTTGCTGGGGGTTTATCTATTACTATATATAGAAGATAATCTCACAAAAAATTTGAAGCATGTCATGTTTTTTCTTTGTATAGTCATCCAAAGCTAATTAACGATGGTCATATTAATGTAAAATCTTTTGATTTGAAGTTCTCTAAAGGTTCAATGTTCATGATGGCCACAGTCCTGTCTTTTTTAAAAACAAAAGTCACATCGATAGAAAGAAAGGCATTTGTTTGGAAGACTTTCTTCCTTTTATGACTATTATATTACAAATGGAATGTCTGAATTAAAAAACTTTTGATTTTCATTAAAAACAATAACTCATCAAGCTTACTGGAGAATCCTTTCTCTCTGCAGTGTAGACATGTGAATCTTCTTGGGTATCTGATGTGCATGGGCCTTCAGTAGCCTTGTTGACAAGATCCTCCTTATTTACCTTGCAGCGCCATCTTGCATTTCCTAAAGTAAACTTATCACTAGGAGGATGCAGCTTATAGTAGTCAAACAATAGATAACAAAACAGACCTTTAAATTTATCCTTATCCTTTGAGATTTGTTTTATTTGTAAGCGTCTCTTGTGTAGCTCCTGTCACATGTAAAAATAAGAGCATTTGGAAGAAAAGTTGTAAAATTCAACAATAAACGGAATAAACCAAAGGAAGACCCAAGGACACCTAAGTAATGGTTGGGACTAACAAGTGTGTATAAAACTAGTGTTATATGGCACATGTATTTTCAATTATTCTGATATACCGTATCTCACTACATGTATTTTCAATTATTCTGCTATACAGTATATCACTGCATCACACAAATCAGATCTATCTTTACTGGATTATCTACATTCTTACCTACTGTTTTTACATATTAATGGCACCGCGGTAAATATTTGAAAATATAATGGCTAAATGAAATTTAACCTTTTAGAATACTGGTGTTTCCTTTCCAGTGGTTGGTAAACTGTCTCCTTGCATATTAGATTTTCCAGCATTACTGCTTTGACTATGTAAGCAATAAAATCTGGATGAAGTGTATAATTGTCACAGCCAGCACCAGATACAATGATAGGCGGTGGCTTCATTTATGGCATACAGAAGAATATGAAACCATATTAGAACTGTTCTTAGATTATATAGAAGATCGCGAAATGCTCCAAAACGGGAAAAGCAAGCATGTGGAATGTCGCTTCGGAAAATACTAGTGCTGCTGAATTTGCTCATGTAATTGTTAGCTCATGTCAGTACAATAATTTTTTGCTGTGTATTGTGTTGCATCTTAGCCATGGTGGCATTGTATTGGAGTGTGAATGTAAGCCTGATTGGATGGCAATGGGTCACATTAGCATTCTGTAACCTCCATTATACGACAGAGGCCAAAAGTTCAATTGACTCTGGACAAATCTGCGTCGAGAATTACATTTGTTTTGCTTGGGAGCCAAAGAGATTCATGCCATTGCCGAAGATCTATCAAAGAGGCTTGGTTTTAGCCTATTTACACTTATTTAATTCATTGTAATAATTGACACGTGTTGTGCATGTAGTTTTTAGAGTTTTTATTGTTTTCTTGATTCTATTTTAGTTGCACGTGTTGAGCACGTGGCTTAAATATATAAATAACCTTATACTCAAATTTTTGAGCTTATTGATCCGTCAAAGAAAATGAGTTGAAGCTTTGAGAAAAATCCTTTTAGGTTTCTAAGGAAGTATAGATCTTAAAACTCTTCCTACATGTGATGTGCTTATGAGTGGTTGTATGAGGTATCTGGGTGGGAGGACCAAATGTTATCCATAATTCATCCAATCCATAGTTCTTTCTCAATTCTTATTAAACCTAAATCGAGCCCCCCCCCCAAACAAAAAGAAAAAAAAAACAATTCCCAAAATCCTACGACAAACAAATCCTTAGATCCGCTTCCGCTACTTGATCCCTATCAATTTGGTATCAAAGCGAATGATCCGAGATTATAGCCAATAGCTCCTAAAATTTCAATCCCAAAGACCACATCTTTCCTTTAGATTAAACCAAAAATGGAAAACCCTAACCGCTACTATTCCTTATCTTCATCATTCCCTCAGTTCGACACCCGACATCCCTCCGAGCAATCACTGTCATCGCTCATAAATAGAAACATCATCTTCGTCTTCAACCTCCAACACTTCCATTTCATTGACCTCATCGCCATCGATAGCATCATCACCCACTCACTTTCATATCATCACCAACTATGCCTTTCTTTTATTAATTTCTGAAATCAAAGATCCTAACGATTCTCATCAACTTATTCAGATCACTTGTCATAACTGGCCACGGTCTTTATCAACCCCACCTTCTTCCATTGCTAGATTGACTGGTCGGATCAACACCATCATCATCACCATCAATATCATTAATAAGGGTCATCAACAACTACCACTCCCGCTATTCAGGGTCGGCACTGTTAATGCAATCATTCTTGAGCCTTGTGAGATTTGGATCTAAGCATATCTCAAATTTGTTCTAACCCACATCACCACCTCATTCATCTTCAATCTTCAACACCGCTAACATCTTCACATAACACTACTAGCATCAGTTCTTTAACCATCCCAACATAAATTACGACATCAAACGACCTCAATTTTGTTGTCTCCAACCATCAACAATGATATCACCATCTTGACTGACGATCTTTGTCCTCACCAATGCTCCAGCATGCTGATTCGTCGTCGTTGTTCCACTTCTGACATCTTCTTTGCCCTACCACATCACCGCAATCGACTAAAGCTCGTCATTAATAATGTTATATAAGTTTTAAGCATCGACTCATATCAAGCAAATCAAAAATAAGATCGGCTCGATGAAGCTGAAGTTAAACTCATCAACGCGAGCTGACCCACCCAATCTAGCACCAAATTTAGCTGACCCAAGCCCAATAGAGCCGAGCATAGCCTTACCAACTTTAACTAACCCAAGTCATCTCGAACACCCAAGCTGCATTGTAGATTGGCTTACACTGATCATCATTCTAAGTGGCTCAATCTGACGCGAATCCAAGTTGTAGAAGCAGTTATCGCCATTTTGTGCAATTTTTGCGCCGATTTTCAAGCCGAATTGAATCCAAATTCGATCCCTATTTGAGCTAGAGTAACTCAAGTGAGTTTTAAATATTTTGAGGAATATTTCGAGCTATTTTATGCGATGATGTAAATCACATAAAACACTACTACATATCTAATAGTCTACGATTTAAATTTATAGATGTCCCATTTTGAAGGATCTAAGGATCGTTATATGTATGAAGATTGGGGGCCATTTACGAAAGATTTTTGCTCTCGTTGCAAGATAACCTATGCAGGTATTTGATGCAAGCTAGCCATGGAAGCCCTATTTTAATGTGCAAATCATCCAAAGTCTTCCCAATGTTGGTCCCAAATGAACTATGAAGACTGAGCTCTGCCATCGATATCTTTCCAGATATATACCAATCTCAATTCGAACCATTAGCAGATCCATTAGCAGATCCAGAGCCTAAGCTAGTAAAAGGGCCATGAACAAACCGGTTTGAGAATATTAACAAACTTCAAGCCTTTCTGGCTTTATTCAAATTGTACCAGAAACAAAGCACAGACAAAACCTAAAATGAAGCCATAACCCGTCCAAGCCTACGCTCGAACCCAAGTTAATACCATGGTTTGAGCCAGAGCCCATAGAGCTTGAGTCGGAACCACAATTGAGCCAGAGCCAAAATCTAAGCCTAACTCCAATCCTGAGTCTGAGCTTGAGCGATATCCACAACCTAAGTTAGAGCCATAATCATGCACAAAATCTGAACTAGAATCTCATGTTAAGGCCGAATTTGAGTTGCAATCTGATCTGCTCATTAATCTTGAGAAGAACTTGATCGAAAGATGCCTTTTGAGAATCCATTCCAACGTCATGTTCTAATACCATGCCTATCAACTTCGTGATTCCAAATATGCTTCCATCTACTTTCCAGCATGTTTTATAATTATTTCTGCATACTTTTACCTTGTTATCAAAATATTCTTTCCAAAATGATTGCTCGAGTGTTTTGATTTTACATCTCTTCCAAACTCGAAGTTGAGTTTTCTCTAACAAAGGGCCAACGCATGACAATTCTGCACCAAGAGTTAAATTTGCTTGGAAGCCAAAGAAATTCATGCCATTACCAAAAATCCATCGAAAGAGGCTTAGATTTAGTTTTTTATGCTTATTTAGTTTATTGCAATAAGTGACATATGTCATACACGTAGCTTTAAAGTTGTTAGTGTATTCTTCATGTTATTTTAGTTGCATAGATTGCGTACATGGCTTAGCTTTATATATAATTTTGTACTGAAATTTTTTTGAGATTATTGTTCAGTAATGAGAATGAGTTGTTGATTTTAAGAAAAATTTTGGTAAGTTTGTAAATAATCCTTGATCTTTTTAGAATCTCCCTGGTACTTGTAAGTGAGTGTGTGCGGTATCTAGGTGTGAAACCCAAAGATTATCCTTAATTTATCAAATCCCGAATTTTTTCCTAATTATATCAATCCCTGGATCTAATTCTTCCTCAAATCCTCAAAATCTCACCAAAAACAAATTCCTGAATCTGCTTCCATGGCCTATGTACATCATTATTTGTGGCTACATTACTTGACAAAATAATAGATGCTGTGAGACCAATTACCTGTGTAGGCATTTATATACATAGATTGGTGTTTGATTATTAGCAATGCATGTGAGCAAAAGAGCAACTACTTTCTTAGGATATCAGGTTAACTGGGTAACCCTTATTGGAAAATGTAATTGATATCTCATCTCCTACTCCAATCAATAAACAATGAATCTTGCATGGAATCTATACTGCTTAGTTAATGCTCGCCAATTTACTTTAACATTAATTAACCCATATAGCTTAGCTGCAACCACAAGTGTTGCTTTACACAGTATGTTGTTGTTTTCCATGGTGGAAATTCAGCAATCATATTCTCGATAGCTAAACTTTTGAAATAAATAATGGAATTTCAGAATTAAAGACAGAATTCAAAATGTTCACTATCTATGATATAGCATACAACCAGAAGCTATCCTCCAACTGCTCTATCTCCTTAGAAGCACTTTTAGCGTTATAATCTATCTTCCTCCCAAATGATCACTGTCAAACATGGTATCTTACTCAAGAAGATCTTTCTGAATGGCACGGTACAATGAGAGGTAATGTTAGAGGGAAAAATAACAGATTAGAAAGACAAGATGATAAATAAGTAAACTTGGGGTGAAAGTGAATTGATGGTTATGATGGGGATGTCAGTCGGGGATGGATGTGTGTGGATGAGCATTTGTGCATAGTGGAATTCAATGTTGTACATGCTCATTGATCATTTCTGTTGTATCAAATCATCTTACATGTCTATCCATTATATTCGATTTTCCATTAATACCATCATACAAGTTCAATAACCACATGTCACATGCATCTCGTAGATTGTCATTTCATTCCCGGAAAGAAATTTAGTTTACATATTTGCCATAGGATTTTACCGTAAAAACCCTACTATAGTTTGTATACATATTCAATTTGTTAGTCATTGTAGAAGATAAATGATTAATGCGAGTGTATCTGCTCCCTTACTTCGATTTAGCATGCGTATCAAGAACCATGTTATTGTTTGATGAGGAAGTTTCATGGAGTATTAGTTTTTTTTTCAAATCCTGGTGAATTTTAAAAGATTTTTTTCATTAAACCTATCATATGTGTATTCTTTGAATGTCTAGGGTTTTATGAATGATCACTTGAATTTTCAAAAAGCATTTATATGGTTCATAAATGACTTCTTGATATTAATGACTTTTAGTTATCACCTTTAGCTTATAAAAAGGGGACTGTACAAAAATGTGAGAATCAATCTATATACTTAAAGATGAAAAGTTAGAGAGTTTATCTTTAAGTGTGTTCAAGAAGTATTACTCCCATGATAGTGATATCTTCTAATGAATCTAAAGAGAGTTTGTAATCACATATTCAGTAATGGAAGAATCTCGCAGTTGACGATGTAAACATAGACAATTTTTGCTACACCACATAAATCTTTCTATTTTCTTTATTTCTTATTTTGTTCTTTATCTTTGAGGTATCATCAATTTAATCATTTTCACTTTTTCGCAAACCAATTGGTATCAAAGCAAGGTTTATTATTCTCCTTGTGTTAAGATGGAGACATCCACTGATGGAATTCAAATGATCAGCTTGAACGGCAACAGTGGGATGATTTGGAAAGTAAAGATGGAAGATCTTCTCCATTGCAAATAGCTTTATGCACATATAAAGGGGATGCCACCAAATCGGAGGCCATATCTATTGAAGAATGGAATAACCTTGATTGTAAAGTCATCACCACCATTCAACAATAGGTAGATGATAGTGTTTTCTACAATGTGTCGAATGAGACTTCGACAATTAATCTTTGGAAAAAGCTTGAAGATCTTTATAAGAGAAAACCCACCGAAAAGAAAGCTTTCTTAATTTGAAAGCTCATACACCTGAAGTTCAACGAAGAAGGTTTTATCACCAAGCACATGAATGAATCTCAAAGCATCATGAACCAATTAGCTTCCATGAAAATGACATAAGACGATGAGCTTCAAATATTATTATTGATTAGCTCATTGCCAAATGGTTAGGAGACCTTTGTGGTTTCTATTAACAACTTTTCTCCCAACAGAGTTGTACAGCCAAGTTACCAATAGCTTATTGAATGAAAAAATTAAAAGAAGATCATATGATTCTTCTCATTCTCATGCTCTTATTACATAGAACTAGGGAAGAAACAAGAACCGACGACCTTAAAATCAAGACAAGTTAAAAGACGAAATTTTTTGGCGATGCATGATATTTCTTGCTACCATTGTGGTAAGAATAAGCATATGAAGCAAGAATGTCGCAAGCTCAAGTGAGTACAAAAGGAAAGATAAAATTAATGACTCTCTCAAAGATTAGGAACAAAATAAAGAAAGAAAGAAGAAGAAAAGATGTACATGGTTCGGTAAAACCTACCTAAGTCCACAACATCAATTGTGAGATTATTTCACTATGGAAAATAGGATTACGAATTTTCTCTGTATCTCACTTGAGGATAGCACTCTCAAGTCTCAAAAGAATAAGCATTCCCTAGACACACTCGAAGATGAACTATCTAACTAGCTATCTCCAATTGAATAAGGTTGATTCTCATACATTTGCACAATCGCCCTTTTATATACCAAATGGAATAACCAAAAGTTTTGAATATCAAAAGATCTTTCATGTACCAGATAAATACGTCAAAAAATCTAAAAGATCATTTAAAGAACAATATATATTCAAAGAATGCACCCAAGATTGATTCAATAAAAGGAAGCTTTCAAAATTCGATGAGCTTTGAAAAAACTAATATCCATGAAACCAACACACACACACACCCCCCCCCCCCCCACCCACACACACACACACACACAAAACAAAACAAAGCAAAGCAAAACAAAGCAAAAACAAAAACAAAAACAAAAACAAAACAAAACAAAAAAATTATGAGGAGGGCACACCCTGTTGTTATCGAATGCTTCCAGTAATAGCCGTGCCTACAACAAGAACAAGAAGAAAACCACAAAGTCTGCTGGATGCAATAACCAGATGTGGACACAACCCCAACAGTTATATCATCAATGTCATTCTATGCATGAGATATTCAGAAACACGCAATCTTGATGTCTGCCTCTTCTCATTCAAAACTAAATTTTGATATCATTTGCCGTGCCTTCAACGTGTACAATCAACCACCACGGACAACTAAATTTCTCGCGCCGCTGGTCTCCATCAAATTAGGGTTTCTCCCTAGCATTCAAAACCCGCAATAAACATCGTAAATTTGGTGGCATTAAAGTATAATTTTGTAAACCACAAAAAACTACCCCACAGCTAACTTCAATCAAAATTAGGGCTTTCTAATCAGCAACAAGCCGCTTACAATTCAATTCTGAAAGATTGAGTCCGCAAGCGACGAAAATGAACGATTAGAGAGGGGGCAAGGGGGCGAGAGAGTGCGTGTACCCTGAATTTGTCGAGCTGAGATTGGGTGACCTTCGACGAGTTGAAATTGGGTTGAAAGAGCGGAGTCGAAGCTAACGCAGCCTCTCGTCTTTCGTCGTCGTCTGGAGACTCCATTACCCTCTCCCTCCCTCTCTCTCTCTCTCTCTCTCTCTCTCTCTCTCCCCCCCCCCCCCCCCCGCGTCTCTGATGCGCCTGGGGCTGTTCTTTTGCGGGAATAGGAAAAATGGAATATGGGAAAGTTTGCATTCCAAGGAGAGAGAAAATGGAGTTTTGTGTTCTTTTGGGTGGAATAGAGTATGGAAAGTGGGGTTTGGAATAGAAAGTGGGGTCTACATTCTATTCTTGTGTTCTTTTAGGATTGGAGAGTTGGAATGGAAAAGTGGAAAGGGGATGAGTTGGAGGGGAGAGATAGAGAGAGATGAAAGAGTGGGGCCCACCATTCCAAGGATTCCATTGTATTCCAAGCAAAAAGCTTGGAATACAAAAGTGTTCATCATTACCAAATTGGAATAGTCACGTAGGATTCTATTCCACGTCCAAAAGAACAACCGCTTGGAATACAAACTTGGAATAGGGTGAATAGTGCATGAATAGTGTCCATATTCTTATTCCCACCCCTATTCTTGGCAAAAGAACATGCGCTAATTTCCGGCTGTCGGCGCTCGCATCTTTGGTTAGGTTGTGGGAGTTGCTTCGGGATTAGGGATGGCAATGTGTCGATTGGGTATTTAATTGGGCATGTCACATCATCATTCATATCAATCCTTCAATAATTTTTCTAGAATTATTGAAGAATTGGTATGGATGATAATGTGACATACCCAATTAGAAGCTCAATCGGACCTTAGGCATGCTCATTCTCATCCTTATTCGGGAATATATCAAAGGGAATTGCTACGTGCACTGGTTTTGGGACCTGTCAAGCTTTTCGAGACAGAAAGAAAGATGTTATTAATGGGCTTTTGTTGGCTCATGTATGGCTAAGGTATCCACCTAATTGTAACATTTCTACTTACCAAAAAAACATTTCTACTATAAATACAGGGACACGGGTTCATTAGCCGTCACCTTCACAACAAGTTATCAACACGCACCGATCAACTGCGAATTTTTGCGGCGATCTTTGACGAACGAATAGCGATTCGTCAGATCTCCCGTAGCCATCTCAAACGTCGCTAGATTTAGAGGACAGATTTAGAGGTAATAAATCAAAAAACTTGATCTAAACCAATTTTTTTTCTGGAATACGTTTAGATCTACTAATTTATGGACCAAAAATCGATTTTTTGGATAAAAATCGAATCTTTTGCTTGAAAATGGAAGAACTTTTGAGGGGGTTCCGCTGCCCTGAAGGCCGCGTCCCCCCCCCTCCACGAAAACAGCCACCCCCATCTATGCCGTCGCCCGGAAGGGGGCTCCACGGCCCTGATATCCCCCCCACACAAAATCTTCACTGACAACATATGCATGCTTGAGTAGGGTCAGGCACAACCGCACCGTCGATCTGTGCCGCCGCCCGGAGGGGGGCTCCACGGCCCAGATGGCCGCGACCCCCCTCCCAACCACCCCGATCCCCCCCCCCCCCCGATCTGGGCCGCCGCCCAGAGGGGGGCTCCACGGCCCCAATGCCCCCCCATCTGGGCCGCCGCCCGGAGGGGGGCTCCACGGCCACGAAGAGCGCGCCCCTCCCCCTGATGCCGGAAACCCCCTAGAGGGGGGCTCCGCAGCCCTGACGCCCCCCAATCTCCCGTGACTGCCGTCCTCTAGAAGGGGGCTCCCCACCATGCGCCGATTTCACACGCCGGAAGAGGGGGGGCCCGGCCCTGATGGCCGGGCCATCGCCGCGCCTTGTTCCACATCGGAGGTAGGGGCTCTGTGCCTTATTCCACATCGGAAACATCGGAGGTAGGGGCTCCGTGCTTTATTCCACATCGGAGGTAGGGGCCCCGCAGCTGCCCTGCGCCCTCCTCCAAAGTTCTAGTCGAGGATTTTTGCGACACTGAAGGCCGCAACCATATCCTCGCGAACCCTCCGTGGCCCAGACGGCTACCGCCGCGCAAATCACGCGAAAACTAAACCAAGATTAGTTTTTTTTTTGGTATGGCCATGAACGATGGGATCTCCTAAAATTCTATACGGGATTTTTCGGGATATATAATAAATTCTTCTTTTTTCATCTTTATTTTTGGTCCATTCTATGCATATAACACAAATTTAAATGCCTGCAGCATGCTTAATGTCTATGATGCAAATTATTAATGCCTGAAGCATATCTAAATGTCTATGATGAAATTATTAATGCTTGAAGCATATCTAAATATCTGTGATGCAAATTTATATGCCTATTGCATATTCATCCTTTTGTGATGTATATTATTCGCTTCGTTGTGATTTTGGATCGGCTAGTTTGTCACCATTTTACTTTCCTCGCATTTTTTCTTCTTGAGTGAAAAGGTAGTGAGGATGAAATTATTAATAACCAAGGTCGAAGGCACATCCAATGAAGACAGAGACCAACTTGCCAGACGATGGGGCCCACATGGTTCCCAAGTTGTACTTTTCTCTTTTTTTCTCTTTGGAACTGTGTATGGACTTTGGACTGTACTTTTTAATGGTGACTAGCGATCCATACAACACGATAATATGTCTGGTTTGTATAAATTTTTTTATCTGAAAAATATTGAAAATATTTGAATGCATCACTTAGGTTTTTCTCATGCATATAATTGTCTTTATATGCTTTATATGAACTACCTATGATGATATTATTGAGCATAACATTCAGCTTACATGCTTTATATTGTCTGCAACATATGTTTTTACCAGTTAAAAACTTCAGCATATATGTTCATAACTATGATTATACATTATGGCACACAACTAATTATAATTTTCAAAAGTTTAAAGATCACATATTTATTGACAATCGAACCGAAGTTCAAATGTAAATGTCAAATACCCTTTTCCAAATAAAATACGGCGGGATTATGCGAAAACTATTTCTTGTAGGGATCGTCTAACCCTTGCAATACGAACAAAACACACTAGGGGGTAATTAGTGTAATGGCAATAAAATTGTCCAATTAAAATTAAACTTGCAAACGCGGAATTATAAATGCAAGAGGGATTAAAAGGCACAATCAATCCAAACGCTAACACAAGGAATTACCCTGGTTCCCCAAACTTGGGTATATCCAGCCACACCAGTATCCACTATAATCCCACACAGAGAAGTGAATACAAATCTCACAAGGAGATACCCCACCAAGAGGATTTATGCCCTACACAAGGATCCAACCAATCCTACACGAGGATCTAGACTTCCACACAGAGAATCACTAACTCCCACTCAGAGAATTAGGGTTAGCCCTACACTAGGACACTAAACTCAAAGAGAGTTACTCCCACAAAGAGAGTTATTCCCACAAAGAGAATATCCTAAGTCCCACAAAGAGACAACCTCCCACAAAGAGAGAACCACTAATTCCCACAAAGAGAATTAGAGACAACAATTACACCAAGTAAAATAAATACTCTTGCATATGCCTTGAGATGCTTACTCATAAATGGATGCAAGGCATGGAAGAGGATCTCCAAGTGTTGAGATGTGCTTGATAGTACTTGGATGAATTCCCTTGAGCTGGACTTCAATGCATGAAGATGAATGCGAGCTCTTGAGAGGGAATTGAGGGAGTTTGAGAGTGGCTTATAAATCTCTTGAGATATTCAATAGCATCAAGAAGTATAAGAGATGGCAGCCCACTCATATATATAGGAACTCTATATCAAACCTCAAAACCCAAGAAAACAGCCAAAGAATCAATTCTGCAACGGCTAGAAACTGGGCGAAAATGACAGGAACAGTCGACTGATGATCAAAAGACAGTCGACTGATCAATGGCTAGAAAATATCCAACGGCTATAATCTGAGTCAGGACAGTCAACTGATGAAGACATTACAGTCGACTGAGAACATGACAGGCGCCTGTAAATCCTTCTGCAGGCGACTGCTGCAGGGGATGGAATAAAACAGAGAGTTGCACTCTTTCTCCAGTTTATCGCACAGGCGACTGATGTCAATAATACAGTCGACTGTCTATTAGTCAGGCGACTGTAAAACCTTAATCAGTCGTCTGCTGAATAAGATGGAGAAAAGATAGAGAGATGCAGAGAATGCACTTGCGCTACTCAGGCGACTGCTGACCAATCTACAGGCGACTGTAAAGATACATGCGACTATAAACTAACCAGTAGTCGAGTGTGCGTAAAGCTCAAGTTTGAGTCAACTGAAATGTTAACTTGAGCTGTGCATATCAGGCGACTGTAGAAGGATCTACAGGCGACTGGAAATCACCCAGTCGACTGTGTTTCCTTCATCAGGCGACTGATGGAAAGCCAGAGACTCCAAATGAGTCTTTGGACAGAGTGAACCTATTGGGTTGGATTCTATGATAATCCTAAGGCTCACTAAGATGGTTAAATGCATATGCATGAATAATTAAACCATCTAACAAGACATTACATTAATCCTAGACTCAAAAGAGAGAGAAAGCAATAAAGTAAATTACATGGATTACAATGCTTTCCTTAGAGTCTAAGTCTTCAATCATGATGCCTTGATTGCTCTCCATCATCTACAAGCTTTGGCACTCCTTGAGTCCAAGCTTTGGCCCTTCTTCACATGATGTCCATCCTTACATCAAGTGATTAGTCTACAAGAAAGATATTCTTGAAATAAACTGAGAGACTAAAACATGAGAGTCATTAGCAACAACATAATGTTGTGATCATCATCAAAATAAGATTGGTATGAAACACCAATACTCAACATTCTCCCCTTTTTTGATGATGACACACATTATGTAAATTACAAAGAATTAAAGCACGATGCTAATGAGCTCCCCCTACTTATATGGACCAATTAAACAATGAGCTACACAATAGTAAATACTCATTATACCAAATAATATCATAGTGACATATAATAGGCAAAGATTACATAAACCAATTGTAAAAGACAATATCATGCAAACATGAAAGGTTTATCAAATCCCATATATCTCTCCCCATATGCATATGTATATATCTCCACATATATAATTACATAATGCATATATTTCTCCCCCTTGACATCATCAAAAAGGTTGACATCAAATATATCCCCCTTTGTCATCTTCACTAAGATGTGAGAATATGCAAGAAAAGAAAGAGATGTGTGATACCAAATTTAAAAATTTAGTGGGTATCAATTCACTATTCCATGCTCCCCTAGATCATAGAAATGGTCAAGTTTTGACTTCTAGGATCTAATACCAATTATACAATAACTGGAGCCATGGGCCTTAAATGTATCAAAGCAATAGATATGGAAAAATCAAGCTTCAATGATACCCAATGATAATGCCAAAAGAGTTATACCATGAAACAACTTGGCAATATCAAAGAGGTTTAGTTTGAGACCAATAATAACCAATTGTAAAATAATGATCTCAAACATCCTCAAAATGAGAGTCAAAATATGTTTTAAAATATTTTAAACATATAACATATTAACTCCCCTATTGACATACACATAGATCAAAAGTGCATGCATGTCAATAAAATCCCCAAGATTTCCATTTTCATGAAAAATACATACAGTTGAAAATATTTTCAAAATCATGAAACACACACAACCAATGTGTATGCAAAAATATAACATTAAGCACAATACCCATGCAATATGCAAATGTGTGAGGAGAACCTAAACATTAAGGAACCAAACCTAAGATGAGTTTGACTTCCTAACATAATCACACGAGGTGATCACATCCCTAACTAGAGAGTTGATGTAACTATCCCTCTCTTGCACACTAACCTTAGTGGGAATCCACAACCTCAAGGATTTCCTAGGCAAGGGTTTTGCCTTTGCAAGAGGGATGGATGTGGCATGCTTAGGTGTAGAAACGAATTCCTTAGCATGCAAAGAAAGAGGATTTTGCTTCTTAGCAAAAAATGAAGATTTTTCATTCTTCATCATTACCTCGTGAACTACATGCTTCTTGTTGATGTTCTTGTTGTACAAAAAAACATGGTGATTCTTCTTAGGTGCTTTAGTAATATTTCTTGTATTTGCACCATAAGAGGAATTAGAGGTGGGTTTGGGTACCACATTTTGAATATAACCCAAACCTCCTCTATGATTTGTCGGATGTTGTTTTTCCAACAAATCGTGGAGTGAATCCCTAGAATACACAAAGCTTTTGAGCTTCCGGGATTCCTCTTCACATTTCAACGTAAGTTGTTGAATGTGAGAACCTAAGCTAAGGTTTTGAGCAACAAGATTTTCATTTGTAAGGCTCAATTCCTTAACTTGAGAGAGAAGTGTCTCTCTCACTAGTGTCGCAAACATGCATTTCATCATGAATATTTACACTAGACGATTCTAAATCATGCACCCTACTCAAGGCATTAGCAAGTTTAGCTTTCATTTTATCGTATGAGTCGATGCACTTACTTGCCAAATTGGAGGCCACATTTAGGCGGTATTCGAGCTCCTCATAGGATGGCTTTTCCTCCTCAGCTTCCTCATTACTTTCCTCCTTGACTTCCTCATCGCTTTCCTCCTCGCTTGAGCTAGACGAAGACTCTTTCCCATTAGCCACGAAGCAACTTTCTTCTTTGGAGTTGAGCCATGTCTCTATCTCTTCATCGCTTGAGTTAGAAGAAGTTGATGAAGAATCATCAAAAGCAACGAAACACCTGTGATCGTGCTCCTTGTCATCCTCTTCTTCATCATTTGATGTGTCCACATCGGAATCATCAAATGTGCCAATAAGTCCCGTCTTTTGATTCTTGACCTCGGACTTGGCTTTCCAAACTTTCTTCCCTTTACCCTTATAAGTATCTTTGGTGGGTTTAGAAGGACATTTAGTAGCAAGATGACCTTTTCCTCCACAATTGAAACAAACAAGCTTGTTAGACTGAGAGGCAAACTTTGACGAAGATATACCTTGTTTGTCATTAAGGAATGCCTCGAAATTCTTGAATTGCTTGGCAAGCTCAATGTAGTCATCGTCACTAACATCATCTTCATCACCATCTCCACTCGAAGCTTCCCGTTGGGAGTTCTTTCTCCACTTGAATGGCTCCTTCTCAACATGTAGTGCAACCCCCTTTTCTTCTCGGGCTTAAGTGGTTGAACCTCTTCCTTATGTTGAAGTAGCACTTCATGAGAGATCTCCAATGTATGCCAAATTCCGTTGGCCGATTTGCACATGGAGATACGGTTGAACTCATCCGGAGTGAGGGCGCAATGAAGAACACACATAGCCCTAGCATTGACTCTGATCAAGTCCTTCTCAGCTTTAGTTCTCAAGGCCGCGAATGAAGTAGGCTCCTCGAAAGGTGACTCTGTGATGTCCCAAAGGTCGTGACTCTTCAAGTAGACCATCATCCCGATCTTCCAACTCGGGTAGTTGGTTCCATTGAAGAGCGGGGGTCGAACGGTTGAGTGACCTTCTTCACGAGGCGCAGATGTAGCGATGAATGCCATTGTTGCAGTATGCTTTAACCTCGCTCTGATACCAATTGTAGGGATCGTCTAACCCTTGCAATACTAACAACATACACTAGAGGGGGGGTGAATAGTGTAATGGCAATAAAATTGTCCAATTAAAATTAAACTTGCAAATGCGGAATTATAAATGCAAGAGGAATTAAAAGGCACAATCAATCCAAACGCTAACACAAGGAATTACCCTGGTTCCCCAAACTTGGGTATATCCAGCCACACCAATATCCACTATAATCCCACAGAGAGAAGTGAATACAAATCTCACAAGGAGATACCCCACCAAGAGGATTTATGCCCCCACACAAGGACCCAACCAATCCTACACGAGGATCAAGACTCCCACACAGAGAATCACTAACTCCCACTTAGAGAATTAGGGTTAGCCCTACACTAGGACACTTGATCGCTCCGGGACGTAACCCTAAAGAACGGTTGTAGTTTTACCGCAAGTGCACGGTGTAGCAGCGAGCGGGATATCGAACACAGGGAGGACGAATGACCGTGCTTGATCCAATCAACCTGGCTATTCAAGAAGAGAGATTTGCCTTTGGCGATCCTGTCACAATCGTCAGACAAAGTGCGGAAATATCAAATCAAATAAAGAACGTCTAGGGAATGGGGAATCCCCGCTACTCACCGTATCTCATAAATGTGGTTCGTCGGTTTCAAAATTGCTAGATTGAGATTTTGGATGGACTAGTTGCAACTGAATGTAGAACCAAGCTCACGCTCTCGCGCTGTTGCCGGTCTATAGCTATCCTAGGTTTGGGTCCAATCTCTTGCAAACCCTAGCCTAGGAAAACTAGCATTAGGGTCAACATCATCGTCCAATCGCGCACCGAGCCCAATCTCTTGTAAACTCGGCTCGCGATCTAGATTGGGATAGTTCCTACCCGTCCAATCTCTTGCAAACGGGTATTGGCACGGAATTGCAACCGGAAACCCTAGTATCGGTCCAATCTCTTGCAAACCGATACTACGGAAATTCAATTCCAACCCAATTCGGATTTCTAGGGTTTCCTATCGAATCGGGATCCAATCTCTTGCAAATCCCGATCGGTATGAACTCCTAGCTAACCGTAGTAAATTGATCCCAATCTAATCCCTAGATATCAATTCTAGCAAAATTTCTACTAATTCATCACAAATATGAAGTTGGGCTTGTAGGGTTCATCCCCACGCCCCAAGACGTGGCGACTACTCACGATTCATAGCAAGATCACAAAAATAATCAATGAAATAAGCAATAGAATTCATCACAATATTGAGATATGCAATAAAAATAGAATTTTTAGAGAGGGGAAAGACAAACCAATGGAGTTCTTCAATTTTGACGACAAAAATCAAAAATTGTCTTCTCTCCAATCTCTAGAAATAAAGCTAAAAACTAAATCTAAAAGCTTCAAAAATCTAAGGAGAAGCTCCCTGGAACTAGGGTAAAAACAGGGGTTAAATAGCCCCCAAAATCGTCCAAAAACTGTGACCAAAATACCCATGCGCAGCTTGTTTTCCGCAATTTTCGCTACAGGCAGCGCGTCGCACTCGGCCGAGTGACAAAAGTCGCTCTGCCGAGTGAGAAACCCTGTAATTTTCCAGTAAGTCGGGGCCTTCAGGGGTCTCTACTTCGGGGGCGGCTCGGCCGAGTGAGTTGTCGTCACTCGGCCGATGGCTTCATTGTACTCGGGCGGACGGGATTATCCACTCGGCCGAGTGGGTCTTCTGAAGCTCAGGCAGCCGAAAAACAGAAACTTGGAGATTTTTGAAGGGCTTCGTCTGGGCGCCACTCGGGCGGACGTGATGTCGTCACTCGGCCGATGTGGTCTCAGTCGCTCAGCCGAGTGCACAGGTAAATCGTGTCTGATCTGGTCGGCCGAGCGGTGTCTCGCTGGTCGGCCGAGTGGCTCATCCACTCGGCCGAGTGAGACACAAAAAATGCCCAGATTGCTTATTTTGGCCTCCTCGTCGCTCCTGTGACGTCCATTCTTCTTCCGCTCCTCTCCAACAGCAAAATACCCCTCGGGGAGGTCGTCAGTGACCGTCTAGAGTAAGCGCATCTCGAGATCACTCCAAATCGCGCCAAATCACCTGAAATGCGACAAAAACAACAAATCGTGAAAAGCATCGCAATATCGTCGATATATCGTGAAAAACATGATTTGAGCGATCTAAATGGCATGCAAACATGCGGGAAAAAGGTGTAAAATAAGGAGTGATCAAAATCCCCCAAGCTTGCCTCTTACTCGTCCTCGAGGAAGATAAGTAAAAGGCGAACACGGTGGATTCGAAAAACGAAAACGGCGAAAAATGAAAAAATGAAAAACGGAGAAGAATGGAAAACGAAATGAAAATAAAGGAGAGAGAAAGAAGCGAAGAGGTAAGCTACTAGATCATTTTCTCAGGACGGGGGTTTCACTTACTCATATAGCATGCACCGAGTGAAAAACTCATGTCAAAAGATTTTATTTTGATATCATAGTATAATAGTGCAAATAGAAATGGAAAACCCACGAACAACGATATAATCATGAAAAACGGAATAATTTTAAAATTAACATCGTCTGAATCATTTAAAGCGGTATACAAATCACAGATCACACACTTTTCAATTGAATGCTTTCTATCAGGAGTATAAGAGTATCACACAATAGAATAGAGAGAATAGAAAAGTATGGATTTCATGAAATGAACGCTAGGCTTAGATTTCTGGATTTCGTAAAGCTAGAAATAATCTCACCGAGTATAGAATATTACTTAGCCTAGGTTGTCGTGCAACGTCAAGTAGTTACTCTCTCACACATCAATGGATCCCCTCCCCCAAGCTTATCTATAAGCGTGGTGACATAAAAAAATATTCACATCCCCATTTTTATATAGCTCCAAAAGTAATAAGAAGAAAGAAGAGAGAAAGAAAGTGAGATGGGATCTTTTATTGAGGATTTTTCCTCTTTTCTCTCTTTTTTTTTTCTTTTCTCTCTTTTTTTTTCTTTTGTTGCGTTTTTTTTGAAATAAGCAATATATACACAACGATCCCAACTCGAAGAGAGATAATGATATACAAGAATGTTTTTCTCTCTTTTATTTATTTATTTTTTTTAGAGAATAAGAGATTTGGAGCTAGGAATTAGTAGCGGGGGAAATGTCATAAAATAGAATCGCTAAGGGGAGATTCACCAATGATTTTAAAAGTAGAGAAATGATGTTCAAGATTTGTGGAGAAAGAAATAGATATAACTCTCGGTTCACTCTATAAGACATGCACGACAACTTCAGCAGGGTAATCTAATCTACTCAGTTTCGATCACAAAAAAAGCTAACTAATCCAGATTTATCATAGCCAACATCATTCAATCATCCTGAAGTGAAGTGTACAATTCATGCATATAGAAGTGATATAGGAAAAAGAAATCAGTACTCCATATATAAGCATTCAATGCGTGAATCTTGGTGTGTTTTCTGTGATAGCATACATATGAATATTCAGACTCAGCTAATAATAAAATTTCATCCATTTTCATGTGGCAAAAGTGTGGGTTACTATCTCTAGATGCAAGGCAAGTCATAGCATATGATATCAGAAATAAAGTCTAAGACATGACAAATATAGCATGCATATAGAGTAAGCTAAATCCAACGTCGTCATCATCATAGAAAAGTCATCTCCAGCATGAGATGAAAAAGAAAGGAATAAAGATAAATGGAAAATAAAACTATTTACAATGCGGCACACAGAAAAAATAAGAAAAACGTGATGCATGGCAAAATAAAAAAAAATGAAGAAATATAAGTGCAAAAGCGAAGAATGGTGTGAAAAACTAAAAATAAAGGTGGCAAATCGAAAAAGAACGTGAGAACTCACTCCCCCAAGCTAAATGGCACAGTGTCCTCAATGTGCAAAGTGTGGCACACCGAGAGACAAGAAATGTGAGGGGCAAGTGAGGATGCATGCATGAAAAAGAAAGGAAAATAAAAAGATAAGAATAAAGAAATGAAAAATATGATGCAGACATGATGCATGCAAAGATAGGAGTGATACAGATATATAAGAGTGGCACCAAAAACTCTCCCTCTCTCCCAGAAAAGATATATAAAGATATGATCAAAAAGAGAATCCCAAAATAAGTGAGGGGAGGGGGGTGGACAAAAATGCAACAGGACCCAGCAGAAACGGGCAGCACAACGGCAAGAACAAACGATGGCATCAAGAGTGCCTAAGAAGGTGGTGCTGCACCGTCTCCGTCCTGAGGCGGAGGTCGTGTGAGTGGCTGATGGACAGGCTGCTGAGCGGGGGTGGGTGTGGAAGTGGTAGCAGGCTGAGTGTGTGTGGAAGTGTGGGTGGGAACCTGCTGGGTGGGTGGGGGTACGCGTGGGAGACGCTCCAGAACCTGGGTAAGACAGTAGTGGATCTGCGGGAGCAGGTCGAAGCGGCCAGCCATCGCAGAGACGGTGGAGGACAGGGTCCTAAGGTCGCCTCGGAGACCACTCACCGCCCCCTCTAGAGCACGAATGCTCTGAAGTACTGTGTCAGGGGGAGGTGGTGCAGAGGGACGCACCGGGCGGGGCTGTGCAGGGCGTGGCTGGCGTACTCGGGTCGCGTATGTGACTGGCTCAGCGGGGAATGGAACAAAAGATGCCGCACTCGCTAATGTGGGCCTGGCCTCAGTGCGAGGCCGGGGCACAGACTGGTGAGAAGAGGAGGCAGCAGCAGCGAAAGAAGAGTGCAAAAGTGGCAGCAAGGCGGTCGGAGAGGTCGGTAGCACAGAAGTGTGGACAGACGCCACGACACTCTCGGAAAATACAACAGAGGTGGAGACAGAGGTGACTACCGCTGGGGTGGAAGTGTGTGGTCCAAAAGGTGCAACCCCAGCGGAGACCATGCTAGCCATGGTCTCCACGACCGCGGCAAACGAGGGCTCTCCACTCTCAACAAAGGTCGGTGGGCGCTCGGGGAGTGCGGAGCAAAGAGGCTCGACGGACAGAGGGCCGGTGGTGGCGGTGGGAGTGGTGGTGACAGCCTCGGAAGCAGTGGGGGTGGTCTCAGCTAAGGTACTCCCGACACCGACAGAGGTGTCAGGAGCAGCGGAAACGTCAGGTATGGGCTGAGGGGCCACAGGGTCAACAGGCTCGGCGGCAGGCTCGGCAGGGGCAACAGGGTCTACAGGGGCAGCGTGGGCCTGCTCGGCCTCCTCGGCCTCGAGCACGTAAGCAGTAGGGATGAGAACATCCATCGCAGGGAGCCAGTCAACGTGGGCTGGTGCAATCTGAGTCCGAGCAGGGCTCGGGAGAATCATGTAATCGGCACCGTAAGGGCCGTGCAACCAGACCCAGTGACGCTCACCATGCGGACGAAGCATCTTCATCCGGGCCATAACATCGATCGACAAAGAAGTGGGGCCTGATACTCGTCGCAAGTCGTCAGGGAAGTCCTCGCCAGTCATAAGGGCAAGCAAGGTGATCAGGCCGCCGCAGCATATCGGTGAGCGAGCGCCCACCGATACAATGATGCGGTCTAAAAACCATGCCGCGATATCGATCACGACGGCGGGGACAAGCTCATCGCCATCCCTAGATAGAGCTCTGGGACGTGTCATCGCGTAGAGCATGTAGAGATCTGGCGTAGACATCGTGCCCGGCTCATATCTGGCCAAAAAGGTCGTCGCCATAAGGCGCTGAGCAATACGGAGGCAGTGATGGACAATGGCCGAGGCCTTGGCCCTACTAGGGTCAAAGGCAGCGTGAAGACCCGTAATACGGGCCCAGAAGGCATCGGCGTCGAAGGAAGGTGGGGGGATATGGGTGGGGCCGTAACCGCGATCGGCTCCGGGGACAGCGGGCCACGAGAAAAACGCTCTCATCATATCGAGAGTGACCTGGCACTCCCGGTCCATGAACCGAAACGAGCATCCCTCGTCGGTCCGGGCGATCGAACTAAGAACCTCAAGTGTCGGGCGGATAAACGTATCCGCCGACACCTGAAAGAAATCTCGCCAGCCCACGTTGTCGTACAACGTGAGCATCCCCTCTAGTACCCCCAGGCGTCCTAGGTCAGCAAGGTGTGCAAACCTGGAGGGTACGATCGAGCGCTGGGAGATACGCTCGAAGACGGCGCGGTGTGCGTCATCTCGGAACGTAATCCCGAGCGGCCCGACCGGTGGAGCCGGTGGTGGTGGCTGTGGAGCGGCAGGGAGAGGCTGTGCGGGCTGTGCGGGCGCTGCAGGCTGTGCGGGGTGTGCGGGGCCTGCAGGCTGTGCTGGGTGGACGGCGTGTGTGGGAGAAGGAGGAGGAGAGCCTTCCACCTCGTGGGCGGGGCCAGCATCATCCGACCACTTCCGCTTGGCGGAAGGTCTCCTCGTCCGCGGCCGTGTCCGGGGCGGCATATCGGCCCCGAGCACGCCGAAAAACGTGAAAAGTGTGGCGTGTGCAAAATAATGGAAAGAGTGTACCCCGACACGCCGCGAGTGCTAAGCAATGGAAGCGTGCGAAGTCAGCGCCTCCACGAAGCTCAAATCAGTCCCAAGAAGCTCCCCTGGGCTCCCCTAAGCTCCCAAAAACAACCTGCGCGTGAAATGGAGATATCAGCGGGTAATATTCGAAACGTATGGAGCAGTAGGGGTATATCAGATAAATATAGAAATTGATTTGGGTTAGGGGTTCGTTAAGCACATGGATCCTCGAAAAATACACAAAAAGAGGCGAAAAGGGGCGAAATAAGCAATACCGGAGGTGGCCGGAGACACGGCCGCCGGCGGCGACTTGGGCGAGGAGCGGCGAGTGGTCGGCCGTCGGTGGCTGGCCGAGCGGCGGCGTGGCAACGGCGGTCGGGCGAGTAGGGGGTGCGAGCAGGCGAGGGAAGCTGAAAGGTCGGGGGTGCGAGCGGGCGATCGGATTTTAGCGTTTCGAAAAACGTGCCCCCCTCGACCTCTTATATAGCAAAAGTTACGACTCGGCCGAGTACGGTCAATAGAAAATTCCTCCCCGCTTACGCATCGGCCGAGTGGCCTTACCAGCCTCGGCCGAGTGGAGTAAGTCCATTCGGCCGAGTGGCTCAAGCTACTCGGTATGACTCGCCCTAGGAGGGTATCCGTTTTACTCGGCCGAGTGGAAATATATACTCGGCCGAGTAGCAGTTATATTGAAATCAGGAAAATAAACAGAGAGTTGGGTACAGCAGACTTCCCTCGTTCGTGAGCGGCTCGACCGGACGAACTTCTGTACTCGGCCGAGTGACTAGTATGCTCGGCCGAGTGAGCCTTGTGTTCTGCTATTTGTCTTCGTTTGGGCTCTAAACTCCGTCTTTCTTCCTCCAGTCGATTCCATCTTCCTCCTAAGCGTCGATCGCCTTCTTGGGGCGCTCCTCATCGTAGCGTTCATCCTCCTCATGATGGATCTACCTATCTCCTCTCCTGTCAAGAAAAATAAGACCCGTTATCACAAAATTTTTGGGCGAACGACTCAAAACACTAAAAATTTCTAAAACGAAAATAAAGAAAAAGTAAAAATAAAGCTAAAACCGTCGGGTTGCCTCCTGACAAGCGCTTGTTTAAGGTCATGAGCTCGACCCCCTATAATTTTCAATCAATGCGGGATGTTTGGTGCATATGAGATGCACCCGTCAAACTTTCCGGGGAACGCGCTTGGATTTGGTCGTGGCGGCGTGTTCTCCCTCGGTGGTCTCCCATCTCGAATAGTGTTGGGGGGAGGCTCCCCCAAGCTAGCATTTGCTCCGGTCAACGGCTTTACCGGTGACGCCGATTTCCGTGTCGGCGGAGCTTTCATCGGAGACTCCAATTTTGAGAGCTTGCAGAGCTCTCGAATCCTTGCGACATCAGCGTCGCCTTCATCATTTTCAGCGGAGAGGTCGGTGGAATCATCTATCTTCTCATCTTGGCCTAAATCTGGGCCTTCCTCTAAATCTTCGCCAAAAAGAGCGCCAATCGAGTGGGGGATCGCCTCCTCTATCACCTCATCAAGGAGGTATGAAAGATCATCCGGCCGTCCCTTAAGTAGATATATTCTATTGATTTCTCCCGTTGGGACTCCCTCGGAGTAATGCTTGAGTCTCTGACCATTTACCTTGAACGAGGCCCCGTCTTTGCTTTCCAACTCGAAGGCCCCTCCCGGTTGTATGTTCTTAATGGTGAAAGGTCCGGACCAACGTGACCTCAACTTTCCGGGAAATAGTCGGAGCCGGGAATTATAGAGTAAGACCTTGTCTCCTACCTTGAAGTCTGTGATGGTTATGCGGGCATCGTGGAGAATCTTGGTCCTTTCTTTGTAAATTCTCGAGCTCTCGTAGGCGTCTCTCCTTATTTCATCAAGCTCGTTGATGTCCAAGAGTCGCCTCACCGCCGCACTCTTGTAGTCGTAGTTGAAGGTCTTGATGGCCCAATAAGCGCGGTGTTCCAATTCTACCGGCAAGTGGCAAGCCTTCCCATAAACAAGTCGGAACGGTGTGGTACCGATGGGAGTGCGAAAGGCCGTGCGATATGCCCATAGAGCATCATTTAGCTTCATTGACCAATCCTTTCTAGATCGATCCATGGTCTTCTCGAGAATTTGCTTGATCTCTCTATTTGAGACTTCCACTTGGCCGCTAGTTTGGGGGTGATATGCCATGCCAACTCTATGGTTTACTCCGTATTTCTTTAGCATGGCTTCAAACTTGTTCTCTATGAAGTGGCTTCCCCCGTCGCTTATCAAGGTACGAGGCACTCCGAAGCGCGGGAAGATATTTTGCTTGAAGAACTTGGAGACGACCCTTGCATCATTAGTAGGGGTGGCGATTGCTTCCACCCATTTGGAGACATAGTCGACGGCCAATAAGATGTATTTGTTGCCATTGCTCGACGGAAATGGTCCCATGAAGTCTACTCCCCAACAATCAAAAAGCTCAATTTCTTGGATGGGCCTTATTGGCATCTCATTACGCTTGGAGATATTTCCGGTCCGTTGGCATCTATCGCACCCCTTTACAAAGTCGTGGGTGTCTTTAAACATCGTAGGCCAGAAGGATCCGCTCTGCAAAATCTTAGCGGTGGTTTTAGAGGCGGCATGATGTCCTCCGCATGGTAGACCGTGGCAATGCAAAATGATGGATGTCGCCTCCTCTTTAGAAACACACCTCCGAATGACGCTATCCTTGCATATCTTAAAGAGGTATGGATCTTCCCAGAAATAGCTACGGACCTCATGAAGGAACCACCTTTTTTGATGCGTGGGCATCCCATGCGGTTTAATTCCACAAGCCAAGTAGTTGACGAAGTCCGCGTACCAAGGGACCTCTCCGGTTCTTATGGCATATAGCCTCTCATCCACGAATGTGTCGTCGATAGGCAAACTCTCATCCTCCTTGTGGCGAATGAGCCTAGATAAATGATCCGCCACGACATTGTCCGTACCCTTCTTGTCTCTGATCACTAAGTCGAATTCTTGCAACAAGAGTATCCACCTAATCAACCTAGGTTTGGCCTCCTTCTTGTTTAAAAGATACTTCAATGCCGCATGGTCGGTGTGGACAATCACCTTGGAACCAAGGAGGTAAGAGCGAAACTTCTCTATGGAATAGACGACCGCTAGAAGCTCTTTCTCGGTAGTTGTGTAGTTTTTCTGCGCGTCATCCAATGTCTTGCTCGCATAGTATATCGCATGAAGCTTCCTATCTTTTCTTTGTCCCAATACCGCCCCAATGGCGTGGTCGCTAGCATCACACATTAGCTCAAAAGGAAGGCTCCAATCCGGTGGTTGTATGATGGGCGCGGAGACTAGTTCTTCCTTCAAGGCGTTGAAGGCTTGTATGCATTCACCTGAAAAAATAAAAGGAATATCTTTAGCGAGCAAAGAAGTAAGTGCTCGGGCAATCGAGGCGAAATCCTTGATGAAGCGGCGGTAAAATCCCGCGTGACCAAGGAAACCTCTAATGCCCTTGACATTAATAGGAGGAGGGAGTTTCTCGATTACCTCAATCTTTGCTTTGTCTACCTCAATTCCTCTCGAAGAGACAATGTGTCCGAGAACTATACCTTCCGTGACCATGAAGTGACACTTCTCCCAATTGAGAGTGAGGTTGTTTTGTTGGCACCTTTTTATGACTTTAGTGAGATTTTCCAAGCAAGAGTCAAACTCACTTCCATAAACCGAGAAATCATCCATAAAAACTTCCATAATATTTTCAATGTAATCGGAAAATATGGACGTCATACACCTCTGAAAGGTGGCGGGAGCATTACAAAGGCCAAACGGCATCCTATGGTAGGCATAGGTGCCATATGGGCAGGTGAAAGTTGTCTTCTCTTGGTCATCTTCGTGCAAAGGGATTTGGAAGAATCCCGAATACCCGTCTAGATAGCAAAAGTATTTATGTTTTGCGAGGCGTTCAAGCATTTGATCAATGAAGAGCAATGGGTAATGGTCCTTTCGGGTGGCTTTATTGAGTTTCCTATAGTCAATGCACATTCGCCATCCCGTGACGGTGCGCGTAGATATGGGCTCACCTTTCTCATTTTTTATGACAGTCATCCCCCCTTTCTTGGGGACGACGTGAACTGGGCTAACCCATCTACTGTCTGAGATAGGATAGATTATACCGGCTTCTAGCAATTTTAGGATTTCCTTTTTAACCACCTCCTTCATGTTCGGGTTTAACCGCCTTTGAGGCTCTATGGAGGTGGCGTCGGTATCCTCCAAATGGATCCTATGCGTGCAAAGCCTAGGGCTTATCCCTTTTAGATCGGAGATAGTGTATCCCAGGACATCTTTATGGCTCCTAAGAACGTTTAGGAGTTTTTCAAGTTGATCTGGCGCGAGGTGGGAGTTTACTATCACCGGGAAAGTTAATTTGTTACCCAAAAAGGCGTACCTTAGATTCGGAGGTAATTGTTTAAGTTCTACCTGAAGAGGCGCCTCTCCTTCTACTTCATCGGCTCGCATGAGTTTCGCTCCTTCCTTGCCATCCGGGTCTAGCTCGTGCTCAGGTGTCGCGCTCTCTTGTGAAGAGTCAGACTCACTACTTAGTGAGGATGATGCATCGAAATAAGCATTCTCCGATTCTGTGCTAGCTTCGTCAGAGCTTTCACTCGGCTCCGGTTCGTCCCTGGAATCAAGAAACACATCAGACGATTCATAGAAGCAAGGGTAAGTGTCATGGGGTGTAACTCCCTGAACGTTGGTTTGCTCTGAAGATCCTTCCGAAGTATAGTGATCCTCGGCACTTGTTCCACCGTCTTCGAAATATAATTTTTCGTCGATCACGTCAACTCTGACATTGCCCCCGATAGTCCCCTCCGGGGAGATCTGGTCCATCACGAAACTAGCAAACAGTTGTTCGTCGGGGTCCTTGACGTCGATAGCAAAAGCTTCGGTAGTGTGGACCTCATCGACAAGCTCCTTGAGGAGGTCTGTGAAGGAGTCATAGTCTTCCTGACTGAGTTCTATTGTTGACATTGCATTCTCCATTCTTTCTGCAAAGACCTTATGCAAAATACAGGGAGAATGTGCGAACAAAAGAAAGTAAAGAAAGAGAGAAATAAGAAGTAACCAGGTGGTCGATGACGAATGTCACGCCCCGCTTCCCATTCTACCGGGAGCGAGGACGCGAGCGGGTCCGCGATGTGCTTAAAACAAGGAGGAGTACTTTTTTTTTCTTTTTGAAATCTTTTTCTTTTCTTCCTCCTTGGCTTAAACACACTAAGCGTCTGTATAAAAATTGCAGATTCTTGCTTGCAAGTTTAAGAAGCAGCTCAAACAACATTATTACATATCCAGTGTACAATAATTAAGATACAGCTTGGCCTAGCATGGCCAATACAAACAAGGTACACGAATTACATTAATCAAATATATATATATAAGTGCTGACGCGAAGGTAAAAGTCTAGTCTTCTGTGGGTAGATACTCCACGTAGTTTTCGAGCACTGGCTCGACTCCTGCAGTAGTGTCTTCAAGGAACTCACTATCGATACCTGACGGACATTTCGTAAAACAACAAAATGAAATGTCCGTCAGCGAGGTTTACTCGGCAAGATAATCTCAAAACCAAAACGTTAGACGTTTTAAAATTAAACCAAGCTGGACTTTTAAAGACAAGCAATAAGTTTAATTTAAAATAAGCAATAAAAGAGATAAAGCAGTTTAAAGCAGTTAAAATAGTTAAAGCAGTTAAAGAGGTTAAACATTTGCAATCTGCAGCAATTTAATCATCGATAGCCATTTGCAATACCGTTTACAACCTGTAGCAATTTAATCATTCAATAACAATTAGCAATACCATTTGCAACCTGTGACAATTTAGCATTAAATAAACACACCGTAGCAACCTGCAGAAGAGATGTTAGAACAATAGTCAAAAACCAGTCTATCCTAGTGATAAGTCCATGTCCAAGAGTACTAGAGATAACCAACATGCAGCCTGCGACGGGAGCAACTCCGAGGCTTACCCACCGTTCCGATATGGCAACGGTCAAGGTTCTAACCCCCGTAATGTGTTGGAGGTAATTTAGTATGGCGCATCCAGTCATTCTGTAACACTTGTGATCATAGACTACCCCAATCCCAGGTCAAGCCAAGTGTCGGTCAACAGGACGTGTACTATCAGTTCAATATTGAAATTCCATCTTCTATTTTATATTGTTAAAGTTCCATCTTTCATTCAATATTGTTGAAGTTCCATCTTCCATTCAGTCAGTTCAATCTCGGTATTCCAATAGTCTGTACAACAGTCTCGTGAAAGTTCACAACTTCACGACTCGATTAAATGAAAACATCAGGATCACTTAAATAAATAAAAGAACAAGTAAGATGTGATCTTAACCAAGCAAAAGAGTTTAAATTAGCTTAAAATACTTTCTAAGACTAGTAGTTATTTTTCAAGATTTTTAAACAATTTTTAAACAATTTTAAATAGCCAAAAAGCAATTTTTAATCAAGAAATGATTTTTAAAACATATGTTCAAGGAATTGTTTAGAGCAAACCGTACATCAGAATTCTTCAAACGAGGTGTCAAAATGATCGTATTCACTAGTACTACGACATATATTTTTATCGTACGTAAGTGCACGTAAAAATCACAGATTACGAATTTTAAAAGGATTTTAAAACAAGAATTTATCATTACAACATATCTTCAAAGATTTATTCCGGGCAAACCGTACGTCGGAATTCTGTAAACAAGATGTCAAAACGATCGTATTTACAAGTAATGTAACATATATTTTTATCGTATAGCAGTGTACGTAAAAATTGCAAGCTACGAATTTTAAAAGAATTTTAACCTATTTAAGTTTTGCCTTTAAAAATTCACTGTGAGAAATATACTTGCCTTATGGTGACGAAACTAGCGCCAATGGATTCGTTTCGACGTTTCTGATTTTCTGGGACTAGTCTCGCAATTTTCTGAGCCCTATATTTCAAGTTATGGATTTAAAACCATAAACACCTATTATTAATTATTAAAAAATACGAAAAATACGAAATTTCGCGATATTTACAAGTTTGCCATTCGAAACTTACGCAGCTTCTTCGCTTTGGCCATCGTTGCGGGGCGTGGGGGTTTCGACGACGACGGCGGCCTCGTGGCGGAAACGGCGACGGGGAGGCGGAGCGGCAAAGCTCCACGGCGGTGGGGCGACGTCGGTTGCAGCGGCGGCAGGTTGAAGCAACGAGGGCGGAGGCGGGTGGTGCGTGAGCTCGACGGCGTCGTCTCTCGATCGGGGGTCCTCAGGCGGTGGTCGGAGCGGGCTCTGCAGCGGACGGCGACGGCGAAGCGGCCTCGACGGCGAGTGGCGGGCGTTGGTGATGGCTTTAGCGAGGAGGAGGAGGCGGGCTTCTCAGGGCATCGCGGTGGCGGTCGGGGTTTCTCGGGGGTTCACGGCAGCGGGGAGATGGCAGCGGCGGCGGGGCGGCGACCGGTGGAGAGGGAGGGCGCGGGCTGGCCTGTCAACGGTAGCGGTGGCGTTCTGCACGAAGGCGGAGGCTTCAGGGGGACAAGAGGGAGGGGGAGAGAGAAACGGAGAGCGGGAGAGGAGAGGGAGAGCGCCTGGGTTCAAAAAATATAGGGAGAGAGAGAGAATCTGTGAAATTTTGCATGGGTTCGAAAGATATAGAGGGAGAGAGACTGAGGGTAGGAAAGAAGCCTGTGGGCTTATTATATAGGGTTATAGATCAATAGGAAAGGGTAGCTGAGGGGATGAGGGTGGGTTAGGTACGGGTTAGATGGGGATGTGGGTAGATACGGTTTAGATTTAGGTGGGATAATTAGGAAGGTAATTAGGAAGGTAAAACACCATTAACGGAAGTCATTAGTGAAAAATACAAACACGAAATTACGAAAATGCCCCTACTAGTAAACGTGTCCGAAAAATTACGAAAACATACCCACGGGATCGTATCGTCACGAGGATCGCGAATACGAAGACCGTTTCAGGGTTTGAGCTACGGAAATACTAGAGTTTGGTCAAAACGTTTAGAAAGCGGGTTTGCGGGTTCTCTATTGAAATGATATCAGAAAATTACGAAATTAATGTGGGAAGCCCCAAATGATCATAGGATACTACTGCAGAAGTTTGAAAACGTTTTGAAGATGTTTGTATAGAAAATAAATTCATTGACCCAAAACTGCAATATCCGAAAATGAATTTTTAACAGATCTTTCAGAGGTATTTGATGAAATCCGATCTTACCAAAATACTCCATAACTAGTCTGGTACTCCAAAATATTTTATAGGAAATTTTTGAAATCAGTTTAAGACTCCTAACAAACCATTATAAAATATAATTAAAATTGAATTTTCTTTAAATACTTAATTTGAAAGTATTGGAAAAATACAGGCCGTTACATTCTACCCTCCTTAAAAATAATTCCGTCCTCGGAATTTCTCAAAACTTTATAAAATAAAATAATTACTGTCATTAAGAAGCTTAAACAAATAAATGATAAAATGGAAAACTAGTCGAATGATTACAATTTAGAAAATAAGTTGTTAATAGCATGAAATATAATGTGATATAATGGCATCAAGAAAACAAGAGATATTTCTAATAAGTACTAACATCATCATAGTTCCAGTAACTAGTCCCGACCAGTATCACTACAATAGTTACCATGCCTTCTCAAGTAGTCCAAAATTAACATGAGATAATATTATCACATGAAAATGAGGGCTATTATGATGACGTCATCTGTTCGAACTTGGAACCTGAGGTGATAAGCCAGTAGCAAGCTATTTAAACCACATAAATGGAAGAACATAAGGTTTATTCGTGCTACTGGGTCTTAATCAAAGATGTCGCTCATCATATAGCACGGATCGACTAATCCACGGGTACCAACACCATCAATTTCCATAATGCCCAACCACATGCTAACGTCCAAATCACCGCCCAAATGTAAGTACAGGGCCAACACTCTAAGTCAGTACTCACTGCCAGCATTTCTCCCGTCAATCTCCATACTATCACACAATAAGGCAGGATCCATGCTCTCATCCAGAGCCAAGCACAAGGCCTACATCCAACTTCAACACCCAATGCCAATATCATGCCAATATTCATCGCCATCACTCCTTCCGTAGACCAATACTTGACATTCGCAACACCCAACATCACCCAACAAATGAACAACCAAAAACATGCTTTCCCGCACACCAAAAGGAGTAGACGCAAGAGGAAGCCTAGACGGGATCTCATCCTAGGTGAGACCCAAGGCAGAGAGCTCAAGAGAAGCCCAAGGGTCACGGCTTCCCAAGATCTCAGCCACGCAGCGGTAGCGAGGGCGGCGGTGAGGGTTGCTGCTAGGCCCAACAGACCCCAAGGTCGTTGGTGGGCCATCGGCGGCTGGCGATCTGCGGCGACGAGGGCTCCGACTGGCTGGCGATCCATGGCGGGGAGCTAGGGCCTACGAGATGGAGCGAAGCGGAAGCTGGCGGATCGGAGATCGGAGTGGCGACACGAGGTCTGATCGAGCTCGCTTGGGGAAGAGGCCGGGGGATGGGGTGATGTCTGAGCGAAAAGAGAAAGCCACGGGGTGGCTTGCGGAGGAAGGAGATGGGTTAAAAAGAAAAAGGGGGGCACCGAAGTCGTCGGTGTTAGGTGGGAACGGGTCTCGAGGGTAGGAAACAGACAAAATGCAATAAAGAGGTGGCCGAAAGGCGGTCAGTGGGAAATGAATCAAACCCTTGGGGGAAAGAAATTGGGTACAAGATAGAAGTAGGGGCTAGAGGAGAAATACGAGCACAAAATGAAAAGGCGCCAACAACCTACACTGGCACGTCAGGTTGGCTCGTCTCAAAATCTCCAGTATCATCCTCGAATACTTCTGAGCGTCCTTCGATCTGCTTCCGCGGAGGAACTTGAACTTAAGATGGTCGGGTATTTCGAACTCTACCCTCCTTTGACGACAGTCAAAGGTGGCATGAAATGTCCTTAACCAATTCATCCTAAGAACAACATCAAATGTTGGCATCTCTATCACCATGGATTTAGCAAAAAGACCTCGGCTACAAATCACAATAGAACATTGGAGGCATTCGCTGGGAACTGCCAGCGGTCTCGACCATCCAACGTGGAGTCAGAGGTTTAACAGTTACAGTGATAAGAAACATGTCCAAGCTCTAAATAACAGAGTAAGTAACTTAGTGGAATATCTCGTACCTGGGATTACTTGGTCCGTATCCTCAGCTTCTTCTACCGTCATGGTACAAGCTTGGCGTCTTTGGGGTAGCACCTGTTGTCGAGTCTGCTGGTACACTTGTTGTTGGTTGACGTTGCTGAGCAGAGTTGGAAGGCTGAGACTTCCTCTCCAGACAGTCGCTTGCAGTGTGGCCCTTCGATTTGCTTTAGTGGTTGAACTCGAACTTCTGATGATCCAAAATTCGAATGATGTCCTCCATAACTAGAGTTCAAGGGGACTAAAGAAAGATTCTAAGAAGGTCAATCGAAAGGTCATCAAGCTAAGAGAAGGTGATAATGATGAAGATCGATGGCGTTACATAATCATGATTCACATCCTTGCGGTCCAGCGGACACGGCCAGGGAAGTGACTAAGCCAGGATCACTTATGCCCAGTCTAGCTAGGTTGATCCAACAGACTTTAGCCAAGCACATTGACCGGTATCATGGTCCATTGAAGGAAGATTATCATTTATATGCGTGCCATCATCAACTGAAGGAAAGGTGATGAAATGAGTAGATGGTTCATCCCATGAAAATAACTATAACGGTTAGCAAAAGTGGCTACTAGGGAGGGTATAACCAAGAATGGAACACGAGTTCCTAAGCAAGGGTTAAGAGTTCGAAAAGGTAATGAGGTTCAATGGAAATAGTTCGTTGCAAATTTTGTGATAAGAAGCAATAG
This sequence comes from Scilla litardierei, assembly GCA_030789695.1. Lineage (NCBI taxonomy): Eukaryota > Viridiplantae > Streptophyta > Magnoliopsida > Asparagales > Asparagaceae > Scilla > Scilla litardierei. The sequence continues at coordinate 337,739,268 of CM061133.1, forward strand.
AAAATTTCCAAATCAAGATGTGGACATGTTGTAGCACGATAACATATGCTAGTAATGACAATAAAGACGATGGGTGTCAAATTGACATAGAGGGAAAAGATTCAGATATACTGGTGATTACCGGTTCAGCAGCTTTGTGGAGAATATAGGGTTGAATTTCCGGTATTTCCTTTACGCTGCCCAAGATATCGTTGTTGGTGACGTCGTCTGTATCTGGTCGACCTGCCATATATACTTCAAAACAACCGCAATGTAAGGTAAGTTAAAATCAAATCGCCATCAGTTGTGAGTATCTGGTTGACCTGCCAAACTTCAAAACAAACCGCGAGGTAAGGTAGGTTAGAATAAATCTATTCTAGCTGTACACTTAGATATTCATGTCATTTAAACCGATCTTAAAGTATTTGCATAAGCAAGACGACCTGCATGGGCCGCCAACAAAACCTGTCACGCCCCGCTTCCCATTCTACCGGGAGCGAGGACGCGAGCGGGTCCGCGATGTGCTTAAAACAAGGAGGAGTACTTTTTTTTTCTTTTTGAAATCTTTTTCTTTTCTTCCTCCTTGGCTTAAACACACTAAGCGTCTGTATAAAAATTGCAGATTCTTGCTTGCAAGTTTAAGAAGCAGCTCAAACAACATTATTACATATCCAGTGTACAATAATTAAGATACAGCTTGGCCTAGCATGGCCAATACAAACAAGGTACACGAATTACATTAATCAAATATATATATATAAGTGCTGACGCGAAGGTAAAAGTCTAGTCTTCTGTGGGTAGATACTCCACGTAGTTTTCGAGCACTGGCTCGACTCCTGCAGTAGTGTCTTCAAGGAACTCACTATCGATACCTGACGGACATTTCGTAAAACAACAAAATGAAATGTCCGTCAGCGAGGTTTACTCGGCAAGATAATCTCAAAACCAAAACGTTAGACGTTTTAAAATTAAACCAAGCTGGACTTTTAAAGACAAGCAATAAGTTTAATTTAAAATAAGCAATAAAAGAGATAAAGCAGTTTAAAGCAGTTAAAATAGTTAAAGCAGTTAAAGAGGTTAAACATTTGCAATCTGCAGCAATTTAATCATCGATAGCCATTTGCAATACCGTTTACAACCTGTAGCAATTTAATCATTCAATAACAATTAGCAATACCATTTGCAACCTGTGACAATTTAGCATTAAATAAACACACCGTAGCAACCTGCAGAAGAGATGTTAGAACAATAGTCAAAAACCAGTCTATCCTAGTGATAAGTCCATGTCCAAGAGTACTAGAGATAACCAACATGCAGCCTGCGACGGGAGCAACTCCGAGGCTTACCCACCGTTCCGATATGGCAACGGTCAAGGTTCTAACCCCCGTAATGTGTTGGAGGTAATTTAGTATGGCGCATCCAGTCATTCTGTAACACTTGTGATCATAGACTACCCCAATCCCAGGTCAAGCCAAGTGTCGGTCAACAGGACGTGTACTATCAGTTCAATATTGAAATTCCATCTTCTATTTTATATTGTTAAAGTTCCATCTTTCATTCAATATTGTTGAAGTTCCATCTTCCATTCAGTCAGTTCAATCTCGGTATTCCAATAGTCTGTACAACAGTCTCGTGAAAGTTCACAACTTCACGACTCGATTAAATGAAAACATCAGGATCACTTAAATAAATAAAAGAACAAGTAAGATGTGATCTTAACCAAGCAAAAGAGTTTAAATTAGCTTAAAATACTTTCTAAGACTAGTAGTTATTTTTCAAGATTTTTAAACAATTTTTAAACAATTTTAAATAGCCAAAAAGCAATTTTTAATCAAGAAATGATTTTTAAAACATATGTTCAAGGAATTGTTTAGAGCAAACCGTACATCAGAATTCTTCAAACGAGGTGTCAAAATGATCGTATTCACTAGTACTACGACATATATTTTTATCGTACGTAAGTGCACGTAAAAATCACAGATTACGAATTTTAAAAGGATTTTAAAACAAGAATTTATCATTACAACATATCTTCAAAGATTTATTCCGGGCAAACCGTACGTCGGAATTCTGTAAACAAGATGTCAAAACGATCGTATTTACAAGTAATGTAACATATATTTTTATCGTATAGCAGTGTACGTAAAAATTGCAAGCTACGAATTTTAAAAGAATTTTAACCTATTTAAGTTTTGCCTTTAAAAATTCACTGTGAGAAATATACTTGCCTTATGGTGACGAAACTAGCGCCAATGGATTCGTTTCGACGTTTCTGATTTTCTGGGACTAGTCTCGCAATTTTCTGAGCCCTATATTTCAAGTTATGGATTTAAAACCATAAACACCTATTATTAATTATTAAAAAATACGAAAAATACGAAATTTCGCGATATTTACAAGTTTGCCATTCGAAACTTACGCAGCTTCTTCGCTTTGGCCATCGTTGCGGGGCGTGGGGGTTTCGACGACGACGGCGGCCTCGTGGCGGAAACGGCGACGGGGAGGCGGAGCGGCAAAGCTCCACGGCGGTGGGGCGACGTCGGTTGCAGCGGCGGCAGGTTGAAGCAACGAGGGCGGAGGCGGGTGGTGCGTGAGCTCGACGGCGTCGTCTCTCGATCGGGGGTCCTCAGGCGGTGGTCGGAGCGGGCTCTGCAGCGGACGGCGACGGCGAAGCGGCCTCGACGGCGAGTGGCGGGCGTTGGTGATGGCTTTAGCGAGGAGGAGGAGGCGGGCTTCTCAGGGCATCGCGGTGGCGGTCGGGGTTTCTCGGGGGTTCACGGCAGCGGGGAGATGGCAGCGGCGGCGGGGCGGCGACCGGTGGAGAGGGAGGGCGCGGGCTGGCCTGTCAACGGTAGCGGTGGCGTTCTGCACGAAGGCGGAGGCTTCAGGGGGACAAGAGGGAGGGGGAGAGAGAAACGGAGAGCGGGAGAGGAGAGGGAGAGCGCCTGGGTTCAAAAAATATAGGGAGAGAGAGAGAATCTGTGAAATTTTGCATGGGTTCGAAAGATATAGAGGGAGAGAGACTGAGGGTAGGAAAGAAGCCTGTGGGCTTATTATATAGGGTTATAGATCAATAGGAAAGGGTAGCTGAGGGGATGAGGGTGGGTTAGGTACGGGTTAGATGGGGATGTGGGTAGATACGGTTTAGATTTAGGTGGGATAATTAGGAAGGTAATTAGGAAGGTAAAACACCATTAACGGAAGTCATTAGTGAAAAATACAAACACGAAATTACGAAAATGCCCCTACTAGTAAACGTGTCCGAAAAATTACGAAAACATACCCACGGGATCGTATCGTCACGAGGATCGCGAATACGAAGACCGTTTCAGGGTTTGAGCTACGGAAATACTAGAGTTTGGTCAAAACGTTTAGAAAGCGGGTTTGCGGGTTCTCTATTGAAATGATATCAGAAAATTACGAAATTAATGTGGGAAGCCCCAAATGATCATAGGATACTACTGCAGAAGTTTGAAAACGTTTTGAAGATGTTTGTATAGAAAATAAATTCATTGACCCAAAACTGCAATATCCGAAAATGAATTTTTAACAGATCTTTCAGAGGTATTTGATGAAATCCGATCTTACCAAAATACTCCATAACTAGTCTGGTACTCCAAAATATTTTATAGGAAATTTTTGAAATCAGTTTAAGACTCCTAACAAACCATTATAAAATATAATTAAAATTGAATTTTCTTTAAATACTTAATTTGAAAGTATTGGAAAAATACAGGCCGTTACAACGAACACCGTCAAAATGCCTTCCCCGGCAACGGCGCCAAAAACTTGATCGCTCCGGGACGTAACCCTAAAGAACGGTTGTAGTTTTACCGCAAGTGCACGGTGTAGCAGCAAGCGGGATATCGAACACAGGGAGGACGAATGACCGTGCTTGATCCAATCAACCTGGCTATTCAAGAAGAGAGATTTGCCTTTGGCGATCCTGTCACAATCGTCAGACAAAGTGCGGAAATATCAAATCAAATAAAGAACGTCTAGGGAATGGGGAATCCCCGCTACTCACCGTATCTCATAAATGTGGTTCGTCGGTTTCAAAATTGCTAGATTGAGATTTTGGATGGACTAGTTGCAACTGAATGTAGAACCAAGCTCACGCTCTCGCGCTGTTACCGGTCTATAGCTATCCTAGGTTTGGGTCCAATCTCTTGCAAACCCTAGCCTAGGAAAACTAGCATTAGGGTCAATATCATCGTCCAATCGCGCACCGAGCCCAATCTCTTACAAACTCGGCTCGCGATCTAGATTGGGATAGTTCCTACCCCTCCAATCTCTTACAAACGGGTATTGGCACGGAATTGCAACCGGAAACCCTAGTATCGGTCCAATCTCTTGCAAACCGATACTACGGAAATTCGATTCCAACCCAATTCGGATTTCTAGGGTTTCCTATCGAATCGGGATCCAATCTCTTGCAAATCCCGATCGGTATGAACTCCTAGCTAACCGTAGTAAATTGATCTCAATCTAATCCCTAGATATCAATTCTAGCAAAATTTCTACTAATTCATCACAAATATGAAGTTGGGCTTGTAGGGTTCATCCCCACGCCCCAAGACGTGGCGACTACTCACGATTCATAGCAAGATCACAAAAATAATCAATGAAATAAGCAATAGAATTCATCACAATATTGAGATATGCAATAAAAATAGAATTTTTAGAGAGGGGAAAGACAAACCAATGGAGTTCTTCAATTTTGACGACAAAAATCAAAAATTGTCTTCTCTCCAATCTCTAGAAATAAAGCTAAAAACTAAATCTAAAAGCTGCAAAAATCTAAGGAGAAGCTCCCTGGAACTAGGGTAAAAACAGGGGTTAAATAGCCCCCAAAATCGTCCAAAAACTGTGACCAAAATACCCATGCGCAGCCTGTTTTCCGCAATTTTCGCTACAGGCAGCGCGTCGCACTCGGCCGAGTGACAAAAGTCGCTCGGCCGAGTGAGAAACCCTGTAATTTTCCAGTAAGTCGGGGCCTTCAGGGGTCTCTACTTCGGGGGCGGTTCGGCCGAGTGAGTTGTCGTCACTCGGCCGATGGCTTCACTGTACTCGGGCGGACGGGATTATCCACTCGGCCGAGTGGGTCTTCTGAAGCTCAGGCAACCGAAAAACAGAAACTTGGAGATTTTTGAAGGGCTTCGTCTGGGCGCCACTCGGGCGGACGTGATGTCGTCACTCGGCCGATGTGGTCTCAGTCGCTCGGCCGAGTGCACAGGTAAATCGTGTCTGATCTGGTCGGCCGAGCGGTGTCTCGCTGGTCGGCCGAGTGGCTCCTCCACTCGGCCGAGTGAGACACAAAAAATGCCCAGATTGCTTATTTTGGCCTCCTCGTCGCTCCTGTGACGTCCATTCTTCTTCCGCTCCTCTCCAACAGCAAAATACCCCTCGGGGAGGTCGTCGGTGACCGTCTAGAGTAAGCGCATCTCGAGATCACTCCAAATCGCGCCAAATCACCTGAAATGCGACAAAAACAACAAATCGTGAAAAGCATCGCAATATCGTCGATATATCGTGAAAAACATGATTTGGGCGATCTAAATGGCATGCAAACATGCGGGAAAAAGGTGTAAAATAAGGAGTGATCAACACTAAACTCCCACAAAGAGAGTTACTCCCACAAATAGAGTTATTCCCACAAAGAGAATATCCTAAGTCCCACAAAGAGACAACCTCCCACAAAGAGAGAAACACTAATTCCCACAAAGAGAATTAGAGACAACAATTACACCAAGTAAAATAAATACTCTTACATATGCCTTGAGATGCTTACTCATGAATGGATGCAAGGCATGGAAGAGGATCTCTAAGTGTTGAGATATGCTTGATAGCACTTGGATGAATTCCCTTGAGCTGGACTTCAATGCATGAAGATGAATGAGAGCTCTTGAGAGGGAATTGAGGGAGTTTGAGAGTGGCTTATAAATCTCTTGAGATATTCAATAGCATCAAGAAGTATAAGAGACGACAGCCCACTCATATATATATATATATATATATATATATATATGAACTCTATATCAAACCCAAAACCCAAGAAAACAGCCAAAGAATCAATTCTGCAACGGCTAGAAACTGGGCGAAAATGTAACGACTGCTTTTCATGAATCTGGATTTAATATAATATATGTTTTGATGGATTTTCTCCTCTTGTGTGGTTTTTGTCTCTGTAGATTTCATTTTCGATCGATTCGTCGTATTTTCTCACTTCTTCCTTAGGATTGTCGATTTCGAAGTATGTCACTCGTGACGGACTTCATAACGGTCATATCTAACTGTTAGATCAAGCCTAGGAGTCTTAGGAATCGATACCGGGGCCTCGCGCTCCGTATCGGTACTTTTCTGTGCTCATTAGCCGGTGTAAGAAGGGCCATCGACCGACTAGATGACGATCCAGTCGGTCGGCAATCCTTCTTGGACCGACTAGTTAGATTTCTAAATTTCTCAGGAGTTACTGTTTATCGTTAGTCGGTCTAAGAACGTTGGTTGACCGACTAGGTTGCAAACTAGTCGGTCAGCAATGCTTCTTGAACCGACTAACTCATCAAATTATTTTTGTATCAGCTACTGTTTACTCTTAGTCGGTATAAGAACGTTCATCGACCGACTAGATGCCAAACTAGTCGGTCAGTACTTGTTCATGGACCGACTAACTCTAGAATCCTATTTCCGTTCAGGAGTTACTGTTTGCACTTAGTCGATCTGCGTTGGTCGACCGACCGACTAGTTGCCAAACTAGTCGGTCAGTGGTTGCTCTTTGACCGACTAACCAGTGTTAAAACCCTAATTTCTGGGCAGCCGCCAGCCCAACCTATAAATACCCCTCCCAAACGACTTCTTCTTCTCCAACACGACCCAAAACCCTAAAAACTTCCCTCTTCAGCCCCCATCTTCCTCCAAGCTCCATTCCTTCATTCCAAGCCTCAAAACCTTCATCCAAACCATCCATCTACTCTATCTACCTCTCCTCTTCCCCAAATCTCCATCAAAACCCATCATCTTCCCCAAATCCCCCAAAACCCTAGTTTCCCCAAACTTCTCCAATCTTTTCCAGATCTGATCCTAGGGTTCCCCGGAGTGTTTCTTCCGTCTCCTCTTGGTAAGAAATCGATCTACCGTTGTTTTCTTAACCTATTTATATTTTTATGAAACCCTAATAAAATTTCATGTTGTTTGTTGATTGTCCCCCAAAACAGCGATTTCCCTCGTAGATAGCATCCGTGTGACGAAGTGATCGTCAATCCCCGGTGCTAGGCAAGTGAAACTTGCCACTTAGGGTTTAGGCCATGTTTTAGGCCATTTGCTTGTTGTAGGCGTAAAAGAGGCTAGGCGACGAAATGATACTCGCCTAGGCGCAAATTAGGAAACTAGCTTGACAACGAAGCTAGTTCCGACTTTTAGCATGTTGCACAATTAACATGTCATGTTTACTTTCAATTAACGGTACGCGAATATGTTCATGTCATTGCATTTCGCCTGTCACGTTTAATTTAATTAACTGTACGCAAATAAATTGTCATGACCTCGCATTCTTTAGGTATTGCTGTGATTGCGTAGCTTCGCTACAATGTTGTGTTCCTGGCTCGTGTTCCAGAAGCGGGCCATGTGTTGGTTGATAGCCAATGCCCGAATTGCGTGTTCCGGCTAGGTGTTCCCTACGCCATACTTGTGTTCCTGGCTCGTGACCAGAAGCGAGCATAATGAGTTGGAAACCCCAACGCTCGATGTAATGAATTGTGAACTAAGAATGCGAGCTCAATGTGCGGGGCAACCTCAGGCTCACTAGCTGAGCTCAATGTGCGGTGACCCCAGGCTCCATATCGTGTGGGTATTGGGTAGTGTTTAGTGCCGATCGGTCTGAAATGCTATGCCATTCAGCGAATGGCATAAACACCTACAAAATGTGAATTGATTGAATTGATAGTAGCTTGGCTACTCTTGTCTTGTCCCGATGATTGTTCTCTTGTACAAATTGTCTTGCCATGTTTAAATTGTGCACTCATATTATAACTGCCATGTCATGCATACTAAACTGCTAGGTTGCTAGATGCCTCACCTTCAGTTTCCTTGCCCAAGTCTTTTTAGACTTGCTGACATGTGCCCCTTTACTCTTTTGGGTGACACATGTTAGATCCTGAGCCTGAGTACCTCGTTGAGGACGAGGTGTTTGCTGACGCCGAGCCCGAGCTTGTGTTTGACGGGGAGTACGTGGACACTGGGGACCAGTCCTAGTGTCTTCGTGTGTTTTACTTTTGTTAGACAGTCGTTTTGTATCCGGTGCGTAGCACCTATACTTTGTTGTTGTCGTTGCTTTTGTTGGCCTTGTTCTGGGCCTTTAGACTCTTTTCTTTTAGCCTGGTGGCTTTTCTGGATGTTGGACTTTTGTTGATGTTGGACAATTTGTGAGATGTGGAATTTTATTTCAGTCTCGCCTTGTTTTATTATTGTTATTCTGTTGTGGTTACATGGACCTGTTTATGTATTGTGGACGCTTATCGGGTTTGGGGCTTCACCGCTCCACTCCAGCGCGGACCTTTTCACGTCTCGCCTCCATTTCAGGGAAGCGGGTCGTGACAGAAAACGACAGGAACAGTCGACTGATGATCAAAAGACAGTCGACTGATCACTAGAAAATATCAAACAGCTATAATATGAGCCAGGACAATCGACTTATGAAGACACTACAGAGAACAGGACAGGCGCCTGTAAATCCTTCTGCAGGCGACTGCTGCAGGGGATGGCATAAAATAGAGAGCTGCACTCTTTCTCCAGTTTATCGCACAGGCGACTGATGTCAATAATACAGTCGACTTTCTATTAGTCAGGCGACTGTAAAACCTTCATCAGTTGTCTGCTGAATAAGATGAAGAAAAGACAGAGAGATGCAGAGAATGCACTTACGCTACTCAGGCGACTGATGACCAATCTACAGGCGGCTGTAAAGATACATGCGACTGTAAACTGACCAGTAGTTGAGTGTGCGTAAAGCTCAAGTTTGAGTCAATTGTAATGTTGACTTGAGCTGTGCATATCAGGCGGATGTAGAAGGATCTACAGGCGACTGGAAATCACCCAATCGACCGTGTTTCCTTCATCAGGCGACTGATGGAAAGCCAGAGACTCCAAATGAGTCTTTGGACAGAGTGAACCTATTGGGTTGGATTCTATGATAATCCTAAGGCTCACTAAGATGGTTAAATGCATATGCATGTATGAGTAAACCATCTAACAAGACATTACATTAATCCTAGACTCAAAAGAGAGAGAAAGCAATAAAGTAAATTGCATGGATTACAATGCTTTCCTTAGAGTCTAGGTCTTCAATCATGATGCCTTGATTGCTCTCCATCATCTACAAGCTTTGGCACTCCTTGAGTCCAAGCTTTGGCCCTTCTTCACATGATGTCCATCCTTACATCAAGTGATTAGTCTACAAGAAAGATATTCTTGAAATAAACTGAGAGACTAAAACATGAGAGTCATTAGCAACAACATAATGTTATGATCATCATCAAAATAAGATTGGTATGAAACACCAATACTCAACATTTCTGTCATCTTACAAATGCGCACTTCACATTAAATAGATCTCACAGATCTATGGTCTAATAGACCAATATGAATACCAGAAGTATGCCATAACACCGCTAAACGTTTTTAGAGTAATCTCACTCTACAAGGAATGATACTTGAATCTAGCCTTGAATATAAGCTAACTCCTGAAGCCGTGGCTAAATAATAAGTGAGAGAAATATATTATGAGATTCGCACCCAAGTATTTGTTCCTCTTTAGCATTTTTCTCCTTCTACAAACTGAGAAGTGGAAGTATAGAAACAAACTTGCTCTCTCGTGTATGTCTCCTTAGTGAGACCAATGTTTCTTCTTGAAAAATAATTATATGAAAGATTGAAAACAGGGGAAGGTCTGGACCAACAATATCCTGAAAATAAAACGAGAAAGGGAAGATATGAAATACCTCGACGTGGAATAAGCAATGGCAAACCAAGATCAGACCCAGAAGTTCTGATAAGACCCATACTGCTCTTGCAATATGAAAGGTCATTAATTTATGCCATAGAAATATTATACAAGGATAGTCTAAAGACGAAAGTCGACCCAACCATCGTATAATTGGATATTCTCCAAGCACATACAAACTTTGAAAAACAATAATATGTTGCCATAACATAATTACTTGGAATACTTTTCTAACATAATTGTTGATTACAGTATATATATGTTTATGCTTTTTATGCATTTATTTATACTGTAAATTTTTATGCTTAGTTTTTTTAAAGCATCTGTAATATAATATGATGATACCCAATACTCTCTGAAAAAGAAACTTACCAAGTTTCGACGGATATTCATCAAAATGAAATCCCTAATGAATGACTCAAAGATATAATGACCTAAAGACCATACTTGAGCATTCAAATATACTTTCAAAAAGTCCTATATAAATTCGAAAAGGGAAAGCAAATGGAACACCTGAAGTGAACATAACCATCCAAGTTTTAACTTTGGTACGCCATAATATGCCACCCTGGATCGGTGATGATGCAATACATCACATCCCAATCCTATGATCATAACTTGAAGAACATGAAGATTCCTCAGAAGGGTGAGCTTTCATTGTCCATTTAAAAGGAAAAATGATTACGAGATCATCTCCACTACACATGGACATTGACTCTCAAGACTTCCTCAAATATAATTGTTTATAAAATATATCATAAAAAAGACCTTTAGGTCTCTTAAGAGTAGTTGATGGATAAAGTGGACTTATCGACTCCATACAAAGGGCCAATGAAGTACCTTATTGTACTCATCCATATATCCTCTAAAAATGGTCATAAACAATCCTATTATCCAACAGCAGTCCAGCTTTTTCAAAGCAAAGTGGATATATTATTAAATGGCAGGTAAATTGGATAATATTGGGAAATCAACAATAATTTGCAAACTGGAATAAAATTGAACATCCTGAAGATTGTGTTCACACCCAAAAATGGGACATACGAGTAAATCATTAAATTAATTCAAATGGATTACTCATCCAGTTGCAGGTGACTGCATGTGGACATGAAATTACACTGCAGACCATCAAAACACCACCTAAGAACAAGGTTGTAAAAAACGCTAGGCGCTAGGCGTTTGGATTGTTAGCGCCTAGCGTCCAGAACATTAATCGGGGATTAATCGGGGATTAATCGGCCTAGGCGGATTTGCATTTTATTTATTATTTTATTTATTTTTATATAATATATTTATGTTTATATATAAATATATATATATTATTTAAAATACATCAAATATTTAATACATACTAAATCAAATCCAGTTTACCTACTTTAGAGTATTTGTGTGCAACAAAATAAAATTTAAAAGACGCTCTTGTGCAATTAAGCCATTTACCAAAAAACGCCCAGACACCGCCCAGGAACCGCACAGGAACCGCACATGAACCGCCTAGGAACCGCCCAGAGCGCCCAGACACCGCCCAGAGCGCCCAGACACTGCCCAGAACGCTTAGGCGGCCGATTAATCCCAAAAACGCCCAGATTGACCGCCCAGGCCATACTCGGAGCGTTTACTGGCCGCCTAGCGCCTAGGCGCCGCCTAAGCGGCCGCCCAGGCCGATTTTTAGAACACTGCCTAAGAACCTATTTATCAGGGCCTGATCACACCCAGATAAATAGTTTCAGAGAACTCCAAACGAAGGAGGCGTTTAGAGCACATCTTATAAATTGTGCTTTGATAGGTCCACATCCCCATATCACTACTATAAACCATCAAAATGCACTCCAAACAGGGGAAGCATTTAAAAGCACATCCCATAAGATTGTGCATTGATGGTGTTGGATACAACGTTTAGTTGGATACAACGATCGATGACTTCGTGTTTGATGATAAAAAACGTATGTGAACGATTTGATGTCTGTGCTAAGTGTTTTTCAGGAATGGCACTCTCGAAAATACTCAAAGAGAGACTAAGTCAAAGTGATGGAGAATTTGCCATTCATTAGCAAAGTGGACTTGGTCAAAGATGGAGATAATGGCTACACATAGTGGACTAAGTCAAAGGTAGGGAGATAAGTAGGAGATCAATTCAAATCCATATTTGAATTGATTCAAATCCATATTTGAATTGATTCAAATCAATTGGTGTATGAATCAAATCCTAAAGCCATACAAATTGAAGACTTGGTCAAAGATGGAGAGATATGGAGAATCTCATGTCATCGCCGAGTACCGCATATGACTTAAACTTCAGTCCAGGGTGAACCTGTTCCGCACACCACCACACCAATATATGGTGGGAGAGTGCGAAGAGAGGCCAAAGAGGCATGATACCCGAGCGGTTGCCCTGCTACGAATGAAACGTCGAGAGGCTTTCCTTTTCACAAAGCTCAAACACGTTACTCGCCAGTGCAGAATTAACCACACTGGAGGCAAAAGACCGATCAAAACAGTATTGCATTATCTCAAATAACAACAAAAGCGGCACGTTTTTGGTTGCGTCTGGGAACTGTTGTCGGGATTGAACCTGATCTGATGATTGGGAAACAATGGCTACTGGACTGTTTTCAGAAAGATAAACCATTAGCTCCCTTCCATACTGACCTGAAAATAACCTTATCAAAAGGTTGATTTTAGACTCTTGTGATGACATAAACTTTCTATATTATTTTTTTGTCCAGTGATACGACACAGACTCTGAAGTATGAGCCAGCGGCGGGACTGTTGAGTCCGACCTTGTTGCCTCGAGGGCTGGGGAGTTTTGATCGAGCTCTATTCCTACCAACCATGGAATTGACGAACACATCTATTCAGACAATAAATGAGATCCAATTCTAATCCTATAGCTACTCAACTTCAAATCATATAGCCATCCATATTCAAACTCCATATCCATGATGATTCATTCAAATCCTATTCAAGTTAGAATCCTTCCAATATCCATCAATTATGTGATTCTATTTGATTCTAATTGATCCCATTCTCTCCTATATAAACCCATCTTCCAAAGAGAGATATTTTGAGAGAGGGCAAACCAAGAGAAAACAAAGGGAGGCCGGCCATACATGAATAGGTGTGCAACATCCCTTAGAGCTTAAACCATCTATATTGCACAACATAGGCTTCATATTCTCCTTGCCAAATCTCCTTCTTCTTCATTGCCAAAGCACCCTTGCATAGCTCCTTCCACCTTGGCTGCAAGTAACAAGCAACCATTGCCAAAGACCAAGGCCGAAACTTCTCCTTCTTTATCCTTGCGCAAGTAACAAACCCTAAGAACTCTCTATTGCATCCAGCATTTCACCTTCCATTGCCGCAAGTCATCAAAGAACTCTCCATCCATCCAAGGCCGCAACATCCAAGGGGAGTCCATCTTCAAGTGTGCAAGATATAGAGAGGGAGAGCCATCATACAGTGCGCAACACAAGGGGAGAGTCATCCATACATTGCGTAATACAAGGGGAGATTCATTCATCCATTGCGCAAGCCAACAAAGAGTGTCTCTACACAAGGTCTCAAGTTTCAAGGGGGAGACACCATTCAAGCCTGCAAGCTTCATCCATTGGCGACTATATCCTGTCCGACGTGATCTGACCAGAGTTGATTGACCGAAACGACTACCGCTACACAAACTGAGATTTCCTAAACTCTTTATTATTATATTTGTGTAGTACTGTAGCGATCTTTGTATGGGAAACTTTACCTATTTGACGTTTTGGGGTCTTGTTTAGTCCGGGACTAGACAAGAGGGCCTTGACAAGTTGGGGCTTGTCAATAGAAAGCATTTACTATGTTGATAGTGTTTTGCAATCGGGGAGTGTGGTGCGAACTAGGTGAGAGTTGAGTTGGGGCTCATAGTTCATTGTAGTTGTACAAAGAAACATATTAATGCTAGTATCTGTTTTGGGACTGGAGTATGTCGTTGGGGCGACCGACCTAGGGTAAATCTGTTGCGTACTCTGTGATTGCTTATTATTTACTCTGCATCTGCTGTAACTGCCTGTGATTGCTTGTGGGTTGCACGAGAATTTTTATTAACCTATTCATCCCCCCTCTAAGCTTAGATCCTGATCCAACAGATGGGCCCTCATTTAAAGATTCGATAATGACGCTGAGATCCTGAAGATTATTCACATTCATAAATCTTTAATTTCCAAGTACTAGGTTCAACTTGAATGTCACAATCATCCCTTAGATTAGATCTCAATTGACCATATTAGAATATCAAAATCTATGATCCGAGAATTATGAATTATGATGAGATCCTGAAGATCCTCCACAGTTATGAAACTGTTAAAATTCATCGGACATAGTAGTTGACAATCTGAATATTGTCAAAATCACACATCACTGCTGCTAAAAATCCCTCTAGGATTGACATACCAAAAATGATGGATGCAATCCACCAACAGCAGAAGTGATTGTCCTCAATGACGAGAAGATAGGCCACGAGATTCCAAATAGAGAAAAACTCCTGGAGACCTTAAAACAATACCACCACAGAAAAGTGAGCTCATCTCCATATCCTCTCCTTTTCCAGATCTCCGGAAGAGGAAATTCTGGAATAAAATGATGTAGTGACCCTGTGCTATGAGGAATAAACACTAGAGGGGGGTGAATAGTGTTTTATAGAATTATAAGGAATTTACGCCAAATAAAACCCTAATTAACCAACAAATGCGGAATGAAAGAAGTGATCAACAACCCAAGCAAGAATGCAATGCTAACATGCAATGTACCCTGGTTCGGTGCCACCCAAGTCTCCCCGACTTGTTACCGGTGCCCTAATCCAGCAACACCCGGATCCCCTCCGGATACTCTAGTAAAACCACTAGAGCTTTCTTTTAGCCCACTTGCGGAAACCCCACAAGTGCAATCGACCTACAATCGATGTCCGTGTATCCCACAACCCGGGAACACGCAAAAACCTTAATCCCACAACTAGGGACTAAGCACACTCTCACAAAACGAGAGCAAACTCTAGATCTTGACTCCCACAACTTGGGATCAAGCCAACCCTCTCAACAATCAAGAGTATACAACAATTTATATGTATAGAGAATGAAATGTAAAGCTCTTACCACAAAATCCTATGCCTTGAGAAATACTTACCAATTTAGGGTAAGAATGGATTTTGAGGAAGTAGTTAGTACCAAACCCTAGCTCCACCAAGATGAACAGCAATAGATGGCTAGGGTGAAGTTGGTGACTTTGATTCAAGCTCTTAGCTTGAGTAGCTCACAAAGAATGAGAATCTCTCTTGAGGAATTAGGGCTCAAAGAGTAAGGGAGAGATTCTTGTGAGATAAGAGAGCTTAGAAATGGAGTTGCATGGATCTTCTCTAGGATGTGAAAATGTCTCTAAAATCAGCCTTAGTTATCTGGTTTGAAGCAACTTAAACTTATATAGAGAAGAGACAAAACTGTCACAAAAATAGTGGCATTAAATGCCCAATGGCTCTATTTCTGAAGCTGCTTAATCGGTCTATGAAGGATCACTGACCGATTAGTTTTGCAACTAGTCGGTCGGTGAACCTTCTTGGATCGACTAGAAGGTTGACAGCAAAGATAGTGAAATCAAGAGATAGAAGAACTAGTCGGTCTAGGAAGAAACATCAACCGACTAGTTTGACAACTAGTCGGTCGGTGAGCCTTCTTAGACCGACTAAGTAGTTGACATCAAAGAAGTCGAATTTCACTAAGAGAACTAGTCGGTCTGAGAAGGATTCCCAACCGACTAGTTGGACAACTAGTCGGTCGGTGAACCTTCTTGGACCGACTAATTGGTCAACAAATAGGCTTGAATTTATTAGGATAACTAGTCGGTCTGAGAAGGATTTTCAACCGACTAGATCGTCATCTAGTCGGTCGGTGAACCTTCTTGGACCGACTAGTTGATCAATAGTGAATGGGCTGAAACAAGCAAGGATGTCTAGTCGGTTCAAGAAGGATTTTCAACCGACTAGATCGTCATCTAGTTAGTTGGTTCTTCTACTTGAACCAACTAAGATGCATATGAAGCCATGAAAAGAAGCGATAAGCAACGGGAAACTTTCTAATGGCTTCAAAGGCAATCCTAGAGATAAGATATGATAGTTATGAAGATATCTAGGCAAGTACTACTCAAGGCTTAACATTCTATGAGATGAAGCTAGAAGACAATATAAATACCATGACGAACCGTCTTCAAAGCTTCAACATGGAGAATCCGAATCCCTTGACTTCATGAAAAACTCCTTGAGCTTCAACGGAGCTTCAGGCACAATGATCACGCGTTCTGAGGAAGTCTTGGGACGTCGCTTGAGATGAACAAAGTACTTTGGCGACGATCTCCATAATTCTTCATGTCCTCAAGGTGTTCTTTAAAGCTTTTGAATCATCCATTCTATAACGACTGGTTTTTGTAATGACTATTATATATATTATGGATGTTCTCTCCTTGTGTGTTTTTCTCCGTCAGACGTTTTCGTTCGGTTCATTCCGTTCTTTTATCTTCCGTTGCATATCTTGATGGGGCTTGGAGTAAGTATTGTTACGATGAGCTTCATAGCGTCCATATTTTAGAACTAGGTTGATTCCAGAGGCCATATGGATCTTTCCAAAGCTTCGCGCTTCAATTCGACGCTTTTCGTGCATCTTAGTTGGTTCAAGAAGGAGAACCAACCGACTAGATTGCAATCTAGTCGGTCGGCAACTCTTCAGGAACCGACTAGTTCATCTTGTATTTTTCAGCTGAGTTACTGTTTACGTTTAGTCGGTCTAAGCACATTCATCAACCGACTAGTTCCCAGACTAGTCGGTTAGAACTTGTTCTCAGACCGACTAATTCTGAGTTCTTCCTGAGCCAAGTTACTGTTTACAGTTAGTCGGTCAAGGAACGACTATCGACCGACTAGTTTCCAAAATAGTCGATTAGAGTTTCTTCTCAGACCGACTAACTCTCAGTACCTTTTGTCTTTCATATTTTGCCCTTAGTCGGTCTATGAATATTCACCGACCGACTAGTTTCTAAACTAGTCGGTTGACGAGCCTTCACAGACTGACTAAATCTGTCTACCCTGTACAGACCATGTTCACTGTTTGCCTTTTAGTCGGCCTCAGTTGGACGGCCGACCGACTAGTTCCCAAACTAGTCGGTCGACCACTCTTCACTGACCGACTAGTTTTCCCAGTAACCCTAGGTTAAGTCGTAGCCGCCACACCCTTTCTTTATTTAAACCCTGGATCTTTTCTATTATTCCTTCATATTTTCTAGCTGACGTTTCTTCTCCATCATTCCCCAACCTTCCTCTTGCCTTCCCTCATCCTCCCGAGCTCTCTCTCTCACCCCCCCGTTACGCCGGCACCACCCCGTAGGCCGCCGGCCGACCCTAAAACCCTCCAATTCTCTTTTGCTCCAGATTTTCCTATACATTCTCCCATCCCCAGATCTATCCTATTTCAGCCTCCAGGAGATCTTTTCAGCGTAGTTCTTCCGGGATCGCTTCCTTCCGTTGCCGTGCTAGATCCGATTTAGCGACGGCAATCCGGAGATCGTTGTTCTTCTGCTTCTTATACGGTTAGTGATCTACCTTTAAATCTTCCCACAACCCACACTATAATCTAGAAAACCTAATAAAAATGGATTATTAGACGTTGTAGGATTCCAATACAAATCTGGATTAGATCATTCAAATCTGACTTTCTGCTTTGGCCATAACAGCGAACCCATTTCCCGTAGAGTAGCGATTTGTGTGACAACTCTCGTCGATCAACAAACCTCGGTACCAGGCAAGTGAAACTTGCCAACCTTGTTTTAGGCCATGCCTAGGCTAATTCTTTGCTTTTAGCATGAAAGAGACTAGACCATGAAATGATAGCGGTCTATGCGCAATTTCCAAGTTCTAGCTTGACAACGAAGCTAGCATTGCCTTTTGTCATGTCATGCCATGCATTTGCCTGTCACGTTTAATTTCTTTAACGGTACGCAAATTTTAATTGAATATCTACCATGCATTGCATTCTTAATGCCATTTGAATTGTATCTTGCATCGTAGCACACGCTACCAAATACATGTACAATCCGTGTTTCCCGCTAGGCACCTGCTATGCGGGCATAACCCTACGCCATACTTGTTAAAACACTTCCTGGCTCGTGATCCAGAAGCGAGCATTCCATATTTGGGGTAAGGCCCTGGCTCGATACACGTGGATGGGTAGGGATAAACGGTCACTTGAGCGTAAGAGTTGGCCCGTACAGCCACTATAGCCAAAGGGCGGAATCTCTGTGCACGACGTGCTTACATACTTGTACTTGTCCTTGTGAATGTTAAATTGTTCCATGCCATGTTAAACATTTCCATGCCATGTTTTACCTGCCATGCTATAAATCATGCCATGTCATAAAATGCTGTTACTTTACTTGCTGTTCTCATTGCATAAAATGTCATGTCATACTATACTCTAGAATTGCTAGGTTGTTTCTACTCCCTTTAGTTTCCTTGCACAAAGTCTTGTAGACTTTGCTGACATGTGCCCCTTCTCTTTGGGTGACGCATGTTAGTTGCTGAGCCAGAGATTGTTGTTGAGGGCGACGAGTTCGTGGAGTTCGTGCCCGATTCTGTTGCTGACGTTGAGTACGAGGACACCGGTGACCAGTCCTAGTGTTTCTTCGCAGTTCTTTGTTAGTTGTTGTTGTTTGTCGGTGAGTAGCACCTGTTTGTTAGTTGTTTCTTGTTGGCCATGCTGGGCCTTTTCTTTTAGACTCTTTTTGTTGCCTGGTGGCATTTCTGCGGTTGTTGAACTTTATCTGGACTTTGAGATGAATAATTTTTGGTATTGCCTCTTTTTCTATTATTGTTATCTTTGTTCCGGTGTCACATTACATGGACCTGTGTGTTATTCGAGACGCTTTACAGGCTGGAGCCTCGCAGCTCCAAGACTGAGCGGGCCTCGTCTCGCCTCGCCTCCATTTTAGGGAAGCGGGTCGTGACAGGTTTTGTTGGTGGCCCATGCAGGTCCTCCCATGTAACTGTGACTTAATCAGAACAACGATAAGAATTATAGAATGTCCGATAAACAATTTCGACACCCGAGTCATAGGCTGAGAGTCTGATTTATTTCGTTTTCTGTGTCATTAGATGGCTGGAAGACGGAATACCTGTGCTGGTGGTGGTGTGCCCCCTTGTGTCGAGGAGCCGGACCGAGAGCCCACCAACAGGGAGATTATGCGGATGATGCATCAGATGATGCAGGTGCAGCAGGGGGTGCTGCAGAATGCCTGGAATGTTCCGCCTGTTCGAGCAGCGCAGCCTGTTCAGAATGTCCCTCGCTTCGAGCCAGGAGCGAAGCAGTTTCGGGAGATGGGCCCCGCTTACTTTGATGGGACCGAAGGACCTCTAGCTGCTGATGAGTGGACCAGGAACATGGAGGACAACCTGAAGATGTCGAAGGTCGACCCGGCTGGATGGGTTGACTTGGCGAAGAGACAGCTTAGAGATAATGCTCGAAACTGGTGGGACGCTGAGGAGGAAATGCTGGAGGAGCCGATATCTTGGGCTACCTTCAAGTCCAGATTCGATGAGGAGTACTTTCCGAAGGCTGCCAGGAGGGAGATGGCGCATCGATTCATCGACCTGAAGCAGGGGAGCTTGACGGTGGATCAGTACCACCAGGAGTTCACCAGGCTGAGCCGTTTCGCACCGTAGATGGTGCAGGATGCTGATGAGAGGGCTCAGAGGTTTTTGCAGGGGCTTTCTTTGGATCTTCAGAGCTTTGTGTCTTCTTCTGATTTGGAGTCCTATCAGAAGGTTCTGATTGCAGCGAAGAGGCATGAGAAGATTGTGAACCAGAAGAGAGGATGTGCTTCTGGAGCTGAGAAGAGGCCTGTGGAGCAGGCCAGGGTAGTGATGAGACCGAGGTTCAGGCCCAATCAGTCGGTGCAGTTCAAGAGGCCAGGAGGACCTCCTACTCCGAAGACTTTCCATTTCTGTGGCAAGACTGGGCATGTCAATGATCCATGCCGGAAGATGTTGGGACAGTGTTTGGTTTGTGGTGATCTAGCGCATGTCATGAGGGACTGTCCGAAGTCCAAGCAGCCTTGGAAGGGACCTGTTGGAGCTCAGCCGTTGCAGTAGAGGGCACCTGTACCTGCTGGACGTGGAGCGCCTCTTGTTACGCAGAAGCAGGCTTTTCAGCAGGCTGTTCAGCCAAGGAGGCAGGCTTTCCTGATGACTGCAGTTGAGGCTGAGACCGAGGATGAGGTTATTGCAGGTAACCCTCAGTCTAGTTGTTTCTTTTCCTAGTTAGCTCTGTTTGTTGGAATATGTTGGTTGCTTGTTATGTTTGCTAGAATATGATTTGATTGTTATGTTGCTTGTTAGGTGTGATTTTGGTTTGCACATTTCTTGCACGAGTCCTCTTCGACTCTGGTGCTTCGATGTGCATTATTTCCCGGAGCTTCGTGGAGAAGCATTCCTTGTCGACTTCCCCTCTTCCCAAGAGTTGGGATATCATTACAGGAAATGGCGTGATCTCGGTGCATCGTGGTTGCAATTCTTGCCCTTTGGTGGTCTGTGGACATGAGCTCTACGCTGATTTCATCGTCCACGACAACATCAACTATGTGCCGTCCTCGGGATGGACTGGCTCGGGAGTTTCTACGCCACGATCGATTGTCAGAGGAAGAAGGTGGTGTTCGAGATTCCTGGTCATCCGGTGTTCGAGTTCATCCGAGGCAGCAGTTCACTTGGTCCGGTTAGGTTTCGGGCCAAGCCGGTGGAGATCGTTGCTATGCAGATGGAGCAGTGTAGACCAGCGGTAGTGCGTGACTTCGACGACGTCTTCCCCGAGGAGATGTCTGGATTGCCGCCCGATCGAGCTCTCGATTTTTCGATCGATCTTATTCCGGGAGCACAGCCTATCTCGAAGGCACCCTATCACATGGCACCAGCAGAATTGGAGGAATTGCGGAAGCAGCTGGACGAACTTCTTCAGAAGGGTTACATAAATCCCAGTGTGTCTCCGTGGGGAGCACCGGTCTTGCTGGTAAAGAAGAAGAACGGTTCGCGTCACATGTGTGTGGACTACCGGGAGTTGAATGCGGTGACCGTCAAGAATCGATATCCGTTGCCTCGTATAGATGACATCTTTGATCAGCTTGGAGGATCGAGGGTATTCTCTAAGTTGGATCTGAGGAGTGGTTATCATCAGCTGAAGGTGAGGAAGGAAGATGTTCCGAAGACAGCATTCAGGACGAAGTATGGACACTACGAGTTCGTGGTTATGCCTTTCGGTGTAACCAACACACCTGTAGTTTTTATGAATCTGATGAATCTGATCTTCTACAACTTTTTAGACACGTTTATCGTTATCTTCATTGACGACATCCTGATCTACTCAAAGTCAGAGGAGGAGCATGCATCGCACTCGAGGACAGTGTTGGAGATCTTGAGTAAGCATCGGTTGTATGCTAAGTATTCCAAGTGCAAGTTTTGGCTGGACATAGTTGCTTTTCTCGGGCATCTAGTGGCAGGAGATGGTATTTCGGTGGATCCCAAGAAGATTAAGGTTATCAGAGAGTGGCCTATTCCGCAGTCAGCGTCTGAGATCCGGAGTTTCCTTGGGCTTGCAGGTTATTACCGGCGTTTCATTAAGGACTTCTCCCGTATTGTCGAGCCGATGACCAGACTGACGCGGAAGGATGTACCATTTGATTGGTCTGATGGGTGTGAGGAGGCTTTTGGTGTTCTGAAAGAGAGGCTGACGACTGCCCCTGTTCTTGCTGTGCCTGATCGGAGTGGAGGATTCGAGATCTTTTGCGATGCTTCTGGCAAGGGTCTTGGTTATGTGTTGCATCAGCATGGGCACGTGGTTGCGTATGCTTCACGTCAACTTAAGACCCATGAGAAGAATTACCCGACACACGACTTGGAATTGGCAGCAGTCGTGTTTGTGCTGAAGATTTGGACGTACTTCCTGCTGAGTGAGAGGGTGAAGATTTTCACCGATCACAAAAGCTTGAAGTACATTTTCACTCAGAAGGAGCTCAACATGCGACAGCATCGATGGTTGGAGCTCATGGCTGATTATGAGATCGATCTGCAGTATCACCCTGGCAAAGTGAATGTGGTTTCGGATGCACTGAGTAGGCTTCCAGCTGTGATGTTGTTGACTTAGCAGTGTAGATTGCAGCAAGATTTTTGCGGGTCTGGTATTGAGATTTTCCTTCCTGGGGAGGCTTCTTCGTTGATGTGTATGCAGATACAGTCGACGATCGTGGACATGATCAAGGCTGGTCAGGCTGGAGACCCGAAGTTGGTAAGGATTCGGAAGTAGGTGGAAGCCGGTCTGCGGACTGACTTCTTGATTCATGAGGATGGCTCGCTGAGGTTTGGAGCCAGGTTGTGTGTGCCAGCTGGAGACATCAGAGAAGAGTTGTTTGTTGAGGCACACAGTTCGCCGTATTCTGTACATCCTGGTGGGACCAAGATGTATAAGGACCTTCGCCTGAACTATTGGTGGCATGGTATGAAGAGGAGTGTGGCTCGGAGTGTAACCAAGTGACTGGTTTGCCAGCAGGTAAAGGCGGAGCACCAGCGTACGGCAGGGTTGCTACAACCGCTTTCGATTCCGGAGTGGAAGTGGCAACACATCACTATGGACTTTGTGACTGGACTGCCTCGGAGTCCGAAGCAGAATGACGCGATTTGGGTGATCGTAGACCGATTGACCAAATCCGCGCACTTTATTCCTTTCCGAGTAGGACAGTCTACTGAGACTCTAGCGAGGAGATATATGGAGGTAAATCTTTTACTCTCTGTTTTTATTTCTTTTCCCTAGTTTAGATAGTGATGTAACGTGAATCGTGCATGAGATCGTATGACTTCACGGAGTCCCTGTGAGTATCGTGTCAACCAGAGACACGAGATTCACATCTCAGTTCTGGCAGAATTTGCAGAAGAGCCTGGGTACGAGTCTGAGTTTTAGCACGGCATACCATCCGCAGACAGATGGCCAGTCCGAGAGGACGATCCAGATCTTGGAGGACATGCTGAGGGCGTGCATGTTGGACTTCAAGGGATCTTAGGAGGATCATCTCCATCATGTTGAGTTTGCCTACAATAACAGCTACCAGGCAAGTATTGGCATGGCACCTTTCGCCGCGCTATATGGGAAGAAATGTCGATCGCCACTGAGCTGGGATGACATTGGAGACAGGGAGCTGTTAGGACCTGAGATGATCGTGGAGGCTGTGGATGTTGTGAGGAACATACGGGAGAAGCTGAGGATTGCTCAGGACCGTTTCAAGCATTGGGCTGATGCTAAACGGCATCCTTTGGAGTTTCAGTCAGGTGACCATGTGTTCCTGAAGATTTCCCCGAATCGAGGAGTGATTCGCTTTGGGAAACGAGGGAAGCTGAGCCCGAGATACATTGGACCATTTGACATTCTGGAGAGAGTTGGCGAGGTAGCCTACCACTTAGCCTTGCCGCCATCTTTGGAAGGAGTTCACGATGTCTTCCATGTGTCGCAGCTTCGTCGGTACATCAGCGATCCATCTCATGCTGTGGATTTCTCGGAGATCACCGTTCGCCCCGATCTGACGTATGACCAGCAGCCAGTGCAGATTTTGGACAGTCGTCAGAAGTCACTCCAGAACAAGACAGTTGATCTTGTTAGGGTGATGTGGCGACACGGCTCGCCAGGAGAGTCTACTTGGGAGAGAGAAGATGAGATGAGAGAGCGTTACCCACTTTTGTTCCCTGACACGTGAGTGTTAGGAAATTCCGAGGGCGGAATTTTTCTTAAGGTGTGGAGGATGTAACGACTGGTTTTTGTAATGACTATTATATATATTATGGATGTTCTCTCCTTGTGTGTTTTTCTCCGTCAGACGTTTTCATTCGGTTCATTCTGATCTTTTATCTTCCGTTGCATATCTTGATGGGCTTGGAGTAAGTATTCTTACGATGAGCTTCATAGCGTCCATATTTTAGAACTAGGTTGATTCCAGAGGCCATATGGATCTTCCCGAAGCTTCGCGCTTCAATTCGACGCTTTTCGTGCATCTTAGTTGGTTCAAGAAGGAGAACCAACCGACTAGATTACAATCTAGTCAGTCGGTAACTCTTCAGGAACCGACTAGTTCATCTTGTATTTTTCAGCTGAGTTACTGTTTACGTTTAGTCGGTCTAAGCACATTCATCAACCGACTAGTTCCCAGACTAGTCAGTTAGAACTTGTTCTCAGACCGACTAATTCTGAGTTCTTCCTGACAGCCAAGTTACTGTTTACAGTTAGTCGGTCAAGGAACGATTATCGACCGACCAGTTTCCAAAATAGTCGGTTAGAGTTTCTTCTCAGACCGACTAACTCTCAGTACCTTTTGTCTTTCATATTTTGCCCTTAGTCGGTCTATGAACATTCACCGACCGACTAGTTTCCAAACTAGTCGGTTGACAAGCCTTCACAGACCGACTAAATTTGTCTACCCTGTACAGACCATGTTCACTGTTTGCCTTTTAGTCGGCCTCAGTTGGACGACCGACCGACTAGTTCCCAAACTAGTCAGTCGACCACTCTTCACTGACCGACTAGTTTGCCCAGAAACCCTAGGTTAAGTCGTAGCCGCCGCACCCTTTCTTTATTTAAACCCTGGATCTTTTCTATTCTTCCTTCATATTTTCTAGCCGACGTTTCTTCTCCATCATTCCCCAACCTTCCTCTTGCCTTCCCTCATCCTCCCGAGCTCTCTCTCTCACCCCCCGTTACGCCGGCACCACCCCGTAGGCCGCCGGCCGACCCTAAAACCCTCCAATTCTCTTTTGCTCCAGATTTTCCTATACATTCTCCCATCTCCAGATCTGTCCTATTTTAGCCTCCAAGAGATCTTTTCAGCGTAGTTCTTCCAGGATCGCTTCCTTCCGTTGCTGTGCTAGATCCGATTTAGCGACGGCAATCCGGAGATCGTTGTTCTTCCGCTTCTTATACGGTTAGTGATCTACCTTTAAATCTTCCCACAACCCACACTATAATCTAGAAAACCTAATAAAAATGGATTATTAGACGTTGTAGGATTCCAATACAAATCTAGATTATACCATTCAAATCTGACTTTCTGCTTTGGCCAGAACAGCGAACCCATTTTCCCGTAGAGTAGCGATTTGTGTGACAACTCTCGTCGATCAACAAACCTCGGTACCAGGCAAGTGAAACTTGCCAACCTTGTTTTAGGCCATGCTTAGGCCAATTCTTTGCTTTTAGCGTGAAAGAGACTAAACCGTGAAATGATAGCGGTCTAGGCGCAATTTCCAAGTTCTAGCTTGACAACGAAGCTAGAATTGCCTTTTGTCATGTCATGCCAAGCATTTGCCTGTCACGTTTAATTTCTTTAACGGTACGCAAATTTTAATTGAATATCTGCCATGCATTGCATTCTTACATGCCATTTGAATTGTAGGTTGCATCGTAGCATACGCTACCAAATACATGTACAATCCGTGTTTCCGTGTTTCCGGCTAGGCACCTGCTATGCGGGCATAACCCTACACCATACTTGTTAAAACACTTCCTGGCTCGTGATCCAGAAGCAAGCATTCCATGTTCGGGGGTAAGGCCCTGGCTCGATACATGTGGAGGGGTAGTGATAAACGGTCACTTGAGCGTAAGAGTTGGCCCGTACAGCCACTCTAGCTAAAGGGCGGAATCTCTGTGCACGACGTGCTTACATACTTGTACTTGTCCTTGTGAATGTTAAATTGTTCCATGCCATGTTAAACGTTTCCATGCCATGTTTTACCTGCCATGCTATAAATCATGCCATGTCATAAAATGCTGTTACTTTACTTGCTGTTCTCATTGCATAAAATGTCATGTCATACTATACTCTAGAACTGCTAGGTTGTTTCTACTCCCTTTAGTTTCCTTGCACAAAGTCTTGTAGACTTTGCTGACATGTGCCCCTTCTCTTTGGGTGACGCATGTTAGTTGCTGAGCCAGAGATTGCTGTTGAGGGCGACGAGTTCGTGGAGTTCGTGCCCGATTCTGTTGCTGACGTTGAGTACGAGGACACCGGTGACCAGTCCTAGTGTTCCTTCGCAGTTCTTTGTTAGTTGTTGTTGTTTGTCGGTGAGTAGCACCTGTTTGTTAGTTGTTTCTTGTTGGCCATGCTGGGCCTTTTCTTTTAGATTCTTTTTGTTGCCTGGTGGCATTTCTGCGGTTGTTGAACTTTATCTGGACTTTGAGATGAATAATTTTTGGTATTACCTCTTTTTCTATTATTGTTATCTTTGTTCCGGTGTCACATTACAGGGACCTGTGTGTTATTCGAGACGCTTTACAGGCTGGAGCCTCGCAGCTCCAAGCCTGAGCGGGCCTCGTCTCGCCTCGCCTCCATTTTAGGGAAGCGGGTCGTGACACATTCCTATCTTCTCTTTGGATTGAATCTCCATTCATTTGTTGATGCCATTGGCTTGAGGTTTGAGGTAGCCTTTGAGATCTTCAAGCCAATGCTTCACCTTTGTTGATCTACCATGTCCTCCACTTGAATCAACACGTGTAGTCACTTTTGATCTTCTTGAATCTAATTCGTGACTTTTTAGCTAACTGCAAACACATGAGTTAATCACAATGATTTTTGTTTGATCATCATCAAAATCAAGGTGGAGAGTCCAATACTCAACATTCTCCACCTTTTTGATGATGACAAACCAAATATAAACAAAATAAATAATTGTGCATTAAATATACTTACTCCCCCTGCAATGATGCCAATCAAGTTAATATCAATAATCAATAGCATCATTCAGCAGTTAATAGTGTGTGTATCACATGAGGTTGTGTATATATTGCATGAATGACCAGAAATAATATGCGTACACAATACAAATCATATAGGTGATACACATAATCATATAGGTGATACACATCATAAACATGAGCATGATTACCATTATATATATAATGTAATCAATATAAACCAAGGTAATCACCAATGCTCCCCCTGAATCATATACATGAACGATCATACATAAAGTCTATACGATTCAAGTTATTGTTTAACACTCAACGTTTAATAAGCACATCCTTTGTTTATTTCTCTCCCCCTTTGGCATTATCCAAAAGACATGGGGGTATAGAAACAACAAAAGCAAAAAATAGAGTGGAAAACTAAAAGGTATATCTAATGTAAACTAGATAAGCTACCAATTTAAAACAAGATATCAAAATAAAGATATCAATTGCAAGAGCAAATATCCAACAACAATTCAACTACCCTCAATTATCACAAGAAGATAAGCAATAAGTATATGTAATAAAAGATTACAATATATACTAATTGTAAAGAGTAGTGTGAGCAGTGTTAGAAAAGTGACAATAGCATAATTAGCAGTAGCTACTAGCTATAAATATGATAAAGAATACGGATAACAATGCAAAATCATGACATCACTTGTGAAAGAAAAACAAGTGATCAAATAGTGTCAAGTACACAAACAAACTCAATTATCACAAAATTTATAACATTAAGCATAATGTGATTGACCGTCCTTGAGCAATGGCATGACATATGACATGAACATGATTAAATACATAATGGTGGAATCAAAATCATCACAATGACATAGATCAACAAATAATATCAATAAACTGAGATCTAAGTCAAACATAAAAAATGCAACAAACATGACTATGGAAATTTTTAACCATGTGTACAAAGTTATGTGATGAAATAATAACACAAATTAAGTATAATGGCATGTGATACCAATTATAGGCATACCAAATCATCTCCAAAAGTATCTCCAGCTAAACTCCACAAAGCATCTCCAAAAGTAAGCATACCAAATCTAAGTGAAGTGTGCGATGTGGGGTGACAAGGTGATAAATAAAAAATGAATATCAAATATCTATATCACGCAAAAGTGTTATGCCAAAATAGAGATAGTAACTTCATAAAACATATGGCATACACAATTCTAGCACACTAGGATACTAATTGAAACAATGTTCAAAAGAACCATATTACTAGCATGCATTCCAGAATAGATACTCACATAATGAGTCAATGATAAGCATGGAATGCCATGAGCATAAGGAAGATAAGCACTATATCACAAGCTCAAAACTAGCACCAAGCAAGAGCATGTAAAGATGATATCCAATATAAATAGTCTAACACAGTGTACAAAGCAGGCAAATAATGTCAAGATCATGACATCACTTGAGAAGGAAACCAAGTAAACAAATAGAGACATGATCTCATCCTAGCTCAATTATCACAAAGGATTCAACATGAGGCATAATGTGACAAAACATCTTTTGAGCAAAGGCATGAAGATAGTCTACGTTCAAAGTCACTAGGTAGAACATAAACGAATAAAGTTATCATGAACATCGCATGCATGCATATCAATTGTGCGAATAGAATAAAAAGCTTGTGTAAGCACAATATAATCGGAGGTAGCATCAAAGAAGTCATAGTGCATCAAGATATATTCATGGAAGAATATCTATGACAGAATATACATATCATCAAACACAATATAAAGCTTATATGATCGTGTATAGCACAAGTTATCTCCAACATCTCATAAAAATAGCATAAAATATGAGCATGAGATGAGAGATGACATAGTGAGAAATATAGCTTGAAGATCACTAACTAATATGAATGAGTGTTATGTCACTTGTGAAAATATCATACATGAAAGATTTAGCTATAAACATGAAAGATCCCTTGAATAAAATTATAGCTAAACATCAGTCATGAAGTAATTAAAATGACAAGTAACATACATTGATCACCCCAAATCATATCAATTACGTCTCATAAAGATAATCATACAAACTATAAGAAAAATATGAGATGTGTGGTGATACAATGAACAAATATGCATAAAGATCCTAAATCATTAATCTTATTCATGGCATGAAAAAGATATGAACATCAAAAAGCAACTAACCAATTCATTATATGAATGTTATAGCTACCATGGTACATGAGTCGTAATAAGACATATAAGACATACATGAACAAGGTAGTCACATAAACAAACAATCTTCATGAGGGTTTGACAAGAATGAGCTAATGAAGACGTATGCTATATTACACAAATCGAATATATTAAAATACCAATTGTAAACATGGTAGTCAAAACCAATATATTAAAATACCAATTGTATAAAACACATACTTACAACCATTTAGCTCTCCCTATATGTGTGCATCTCCAATGCACCATCCTTTCCTTTGAATTGATCCATCATTTGTAAACCAAGGAGTGTGTAGAGTAGGCATCTTGCATAACAATCTGACAATTCAACAATTGGTGATATCCAAAAACTTTTTGGATCCAATATGTTAAGGAACAAAATCAAGTAGTCCAATAACCAATCATTTACCAATTGTAAATAACACTCATCAATAGAAATGCATGACATGCATTAATAGGAGTTATTATAATCACGAAAATCATACATATAAGGAATTAACAATTCTCAACCATTAGAAATTAGATACACTTATACTAATAATTCCTATGCATATGATTTAGTCAAGCAACGTCATTATGAATACACACATATAATACAATAGTGTGTGCAAGAAAGATTTCTCGTTCAATATGCACATGTGCACAAAATAAACACTCAAGGCACAACACATATTGAAGGATGGCATGAAAAGTAATACCACAAAGAGTGTGCATGAAAAGCATAAAGTATTAATTTTCATAACCAAATTTCTCTTTCCCTTTGGCATATCAACAAAATAGGAAGGTGCAAATTGATAATAAATCACCAAGGGTCAGAGAAATCAACTAATCTATATGCACAACATAATATGAATGAAATGCAATGACATATAAATGAAAATTTCATACTCACACACATGTCAAACAAACTATGCAAACTTGGGAGTAGTGGACGAACTCACATATATATGGGTACAAAACGTAATCATACAAGCATGTTACCCAAGCAATGAAGTGCAATATGAGTAAGTAAGTAAGATGGAAATCAAATAAAAGACTGAGTTTGATTTATATATATATAGTCGCATAAGAATATGTCATTCCTAATATACGATTCTATATGTGTGTTCATACCATGCCTAGAAACAATCTTAAGAATCCAAAAGATAGTGATTTGGGATTCTTAAGTAGAGGTTGTGTAGTGGCATGAGTAGGAAGTTGGGATGCACGCTTGTGAAGTGGAACATAAATATAAGCGCGTCCAGTGTGTGAAACATGCAAATGCGTATTAATTCTGACATGAAAATTTTTAAGCCACATGTTATAAGTAATCCTTGAATAAACATATGAGTAAGGATTATGCATACACAATGCACATGAGTCAAGAATTTGATGCACTTGAACTACATAGACATAAATGACATATAAGACACACAATATGCAAACATAGGATATGCATGAGATAGTCTCAAACACAAAGTGATATCTACATGCATCCAACACACATGGATACCAAATGTAAGAATATGCTTACTACATTAAGCTCCCCCTACTTTGGTGCATCACTTAAGCACCATCAACTCCATTAGAATGAAAGTCTTTGCAAATCAAGGAGTTGGTAGAGTTGGTATTCCAATGTGGATTGAACCTAGAAAACATAATTTTGGTATTTAAAAACCTTTTTGGATCCTATGCGTTAGGCAACAAATTTAAAATACTAAATTCAAATAATTGTAAACCATATCCTAATGTAATCATACACAATATTTATGATACATGTAATCATGTTACTTGATAAATATTTAACCATATACATGCATGTACCAAATGTACCAACAGTAAATATGTAAATTAATCCAAAAACTTGACATGCATTATATGCAACAAAACATAAATATGAACCAAAGCATGTGTTGCATAAAATATTTTAGACATGAAAATCCTAAACA
Source organism: Scilla litardierei (assembly GCA_030789695.1). Classification (NCBI taxonomy): domain Eukaryota; kingdom Viridiplantae; phylum Streptophyta; class Magnoliopsida; order Asparagales; family Asparagaceae; genus Scilla; species Scilla litardierei. Next base: position 337,770,190 of record CM061133.1, read on the forward strand.
CAATGATTTACTAATAATCAAACAATAGAAATCAAATTCAATATGAATTTAAGTTTCTAACAAACATGAGCATCTAAGACCAATATGCAAACAAAAGAATAAACCAATTCTTAACACAAATGCTTTGGTACCCATGAAATGAATATAAACTTATGGTACCAAGCAATGAAGGGTCAACGGAAACTAACCCTTTAGAAACCAAGTCCAAGAGGACTGTGATTTCCCAACATAATCATCATTCAAAATAATATCATGAATATAAGATTGCACATACATATCCTTAGCATGATTACTAGTGTTCTTAGGACCCCAAATAGTGTATGATTTGGGTATCCTCTTCCTAGTGGTTGCATGTACCAAAGGTTGATCTCTACGTGGTGCATGTGGCCTAGGAACATGAGATCTAGCAAGAGCATGAGGAAATGTGTATGGAACATTGTATTGTGCTAAAGCATGATGATGGGCATATGGTCCATGGTGTGGTGTTGCATACATACGTGTATGAATATGAGGTGTGTATGCATGAGGATGATCATGAGAATAAGCATGCATATGTGGATGTGATGTGTGATCATAAGCATGTGAAGGTGCATGAGCATGAGTACGTGCATGAGAGTGTCTCAAATGAGTGTTTGCACGTGCTCGTGGGTGTGGAGCATAAAAACCATCATACGTGTGAACATGTGGAGTAGGAGGTGTGTTCCTACGTGGCATAGTATTGGTGTACATAAATACATGACCCTTTTTTGGAGGTCCACCCCTGGTGGGTTTCTTTGCAAGGGAGGGAGGAATAGGAGTGGTGGTTTCCTTAGTAGTAGAACTACACAAGTTGTTATAGACACCACTCGTGGATGCACCGGAGGATGGCCTCACAAAATCTATAGTTACTTCACTATAGGAGGTGCGTGCATTGAATGCACTTGCCTTAGAATAACCAAGGCCAACACGATGGTTTGCCGGTAGTTGATTCTTTAGCAAATCATCCAAATTGTCCTTTCCTTTATTGAATCTCTCAACAATGGAGGACATGAGCTCATATTTCTTCGAAATTGAAGAAATAGTGGCATTCAAGATGGATGCATGTGTGGTGAGCTCGTGCACTTGGGATTTGAGATCCTCATTCTCAATACCCAAACTAGTGTTTTGAGATTGAATATTTTCAATCTCAAGATCGTTACTATCCACAATGGAAACACGGTCAAGTTGAGATTTGAGGGACTCCACCTCTTTTCTCAACATGCCATTTTGAGTAAGCAAACTTGCTTTCTCAATGGAGAGTGTCTCAACAATGGTGTCATTGTTTGAGGTGCTACATGTAGATGTGTTAGTGAGACTAGCAATCTTATTCTTAGCATCATAATATTTATGCGTAAGCTTTTGATATTTATCAACTAATTGTTCAAAAGAAATTCTAAGATCATCCATTGTTACCTCTTCATCGTCGCTATCACCTCCACTTGAATCACTTGATTCGTCACTGGAGTTACCCTTAGTGGCATCCTCTCGTCCCATCAAACCCATGAGTGAATCCCTTTCATCATTGGAGAAGGAACACTCCGAGGTGGACTCTTCTTGCTCCGCTAGCATGTGCCATATTTGATATGCCGTTGTTGCCTTGGACACACGCATAAGAATGTTATAAGATAAATACTCAAGCAAGATATTCATTACATCTTCATGTTTCTTCACCAATTCTTTTTGCTCATTTGTCCATTCATGTTCAGAAGTGGTAGGTGCATGAAGGGGCTTCTCCACAAGCTTCCAATAATAATCGTCAATGGATTGAATATAAGCCTTCATCTTTACACAACAAATTTGATAGTTGGGTCCAATGAGATATGGTGGAAAAGGACTTCGTGTGATGTTGTTGTTGGTTGCCATAGCTTTTACCTCGCTCTGATACCAATTGTAGCGACCCTGTGCTATGAGCAATAAACACTAGAGGGGGTGAATAGTGTTTTATAGAATTATAAGGAATTTACGCCAAATAAAACCCTAATTAACCAAAAAATGCGGAATGAAAGAAGTGATCAACAACCCAAGCAAGAATGCAATGCTAACATGCAATGTACCCTGGTTCGGTGCCACCCAAGTCTCCCTGACTTGTTACCGGTGCCCTAATCCAGCAACACCCAGATCCCCTCCGGATACTCTAGTAAAACCACTAGAGCTTTCCTTTAGCCCACTTACGGAAACCCCACAAGTGCAATCGACCTACAATCGATGTCCGTGTATCCCACAACCCGGGAACACGCAAAAACCTTAATCCCACAACTAGGGACTAAGCACACTCTCACAAACCGAGAGCAAACTCTAAATATTGACTCCCACAACTTGGGATTAAGCCAACCCTCTCAACAACCGAGAGTATACAACAATTTATATGTATAGAGAATGAAATGTAAAGCTCTTAACACAAAATCCTATGCCTTGAGAAATACTTAGCAATTTAGGGCAAGAATGGATTTTGAGGAAGTAGTTAGCACCAAACCCTAACTCCACCAAGATGAACAGCAATAGATGGCTAGGGTGAAGTTGGTGACTTTGATTTAAGCTCTTAGCTTGAGTAGCTCACAAAAAATGAGAATCTCTCTTGAGTAATTAGGGCTCAAAGAGTAAGGGAGAGATTCTTGTGAGATAAGAGAGCTTAGAAATGGAGTTGAATGGCTCTTCTCTAGGATGTGAAAATGTCTCTAAAATCAGCCTTAGTTATCTGGTTTGAAGCAACTCAAACTTATATAGAGAAGAGACAAAACGGTCACAAAAATCGTGGCATTAAATGCCCAACGGCTCTATTTCTGAAGCTGCTTAATCGGTCTAAGAAGGATCACTGACCGATTAGTTTTGCAACTAGTCGGTCGGTGAACCTTCTTGGACCGACTAGAAGGTTGACAGCAAAGATAGTGAAATCAAGAAATAGAACAAGTCGGTCTAAGAAGAAACATCAACCGACTAGTTTGACAACTAGTCGGTCGGTGAGCCTTCTTAGACCGACTAAGTAGTTGACAGCAAATAAGTCGAATTTCACTAGGAGAACTAGTCGGTCTGAGAAGGATTCCCAACCGACTAGTTGAAAAACTAGTTGGTCGGTGAACCTTCTTGGACCGACTAATTGGTCAACAAATAGGCTTGAATTTATTAGGATAACTAGTCAGTCTGAGAAGGATTTCCAACCGACTAGATCGTCATCTAGTCGGTCGGTGAACCTTCTTTGACCGACTAGTTGATCAACAGTGAATGGGCTGAAACAAGCAAGGATGTCTAGTCGGTTCAAGAAGGATTTCCAACCGACTAGATCGTCATCTAGTCGGTTGGTTCTTCTACTTGAACCAACTAAGATGCATATGAAGCCATGAAAAAAAACAATAAGCAACGGGAAACTTTCTAATGGCTTCAAAGGCAATCCTAGAGATAAGATATGATAGTTATGAAGATATCTAGGTAAGTACTACTCAAGGTTTAATATTCTATGAGATGAAGCTAGAAGACAATATAAATACCATGACAAACCGTCTTCAAAGCTTCAACATGGAGAATCCGAATCCCTTGACTTCATGAAAAACACCTTGAGCTTCAATGAAGCTTCAGGCACAACGATCACGCGTTTTGAGGAAGTCTTGGGACGTCGCTTGAGATGAACAAAGTAGTTTGGCGACGATCTCCATAATTCTTCATGTTCTCAAGGTGTTCTTTAAAGCTTTTGAATCATCCATTCCTATCTTCTCTTTGGATTGAATATCCATTCATTTGTTGATGCCATTGGCTTGAGGTTTGAGGTAGCCTTTGAGATCTTCAAGCCAATGCTTCACCTTTGTTGATCTACCAAGCCATCCACTTGAATCAACACGTGTAGTCACTTTTGATATTCTTGAATCTAATTGGTGACTTTTTAGCTAACTGCAAACACATGAGTTAATCACAATGATTTGTGTTTGATCATCATCAAAATCAAGGTGGAGAGTCCAATACTCAACAAATGAAACATAAATGAATAATGTACGTACATTGGGAGGTGTTTGGATTAAAAAACATACTTGTCGACAATTAATTCACGATTCATTTTGCCATTTAACTGATAGTAATCGATCCACACTCCATTGCTAAAAAGCAAATGTGATTGGTCAAAAATGTGGAACGAGGCAAAAATAAGTTGAGCTGGACTCACTTATGAAACAAAAAGTGTTTGGACCTGAAGTCCTGATATCAAAAGGTATCAAACCAATGGGAATAGTGACTATTGTATAAAATATAAATAAATTCATATGCTATATGGTACAACATATATCTTAGAGGTTTCTTTTCACTGAAACCAGGAAGTAATAAAGTAAGATGAGCTTGACTCACTTATGAAACACAAATGATGCATCAAACTCTCTGGTTATAGTTGTGAAACCCTTACAATTGGCAAAAGAAATTGTGGATATGTTGCTTTGGATGTTGTGACGGCATACTCCTAAGGATTTATTCCTAATTTCATTAATTGCATGAACAGACTTCGGGACGTCTATTGTATGAGAAATAATAAATAAAATGATTTAAGAAAGACTCGAACCTCATGGATATCCTGAAGAGAACGCCAAAATATCTGTTTAAGCCCAATATGATATGCAAGACCTTGGCAAAATAAAGACATGTCTTGGCTTACAGACTATCATCCTGAAGATGATATCATCCAGCAGATGAAAATATCATCCTGAAGATAAAAATATCATTCAGAAGATGAAAATCATGTGACATTAAACTTCATACACCTGAAGTTAATGAAGAAACATGGACCATTGTAATCCACTAAATACACCTATAGGTTGTATGGATTTGCATAAGGCCCCCTTTCGTCTGCTGGAAGAGGTGGAGGAAATACTAGGTCTTGAAGTACCTTACCGAAGTACTTCCTTATCTGGCCAACTGCACGCGTTCTGATATAGCATTGACAGTAAATATGTTAGCCAGATATAGTGCAGCGCCTGCAGCACGCCACTAGACCGGACCAACGCATCTTCTGCACTACCTCCAAAGGTCAAGGATCATCCTCTATGTTAAATGTATTTGTAGATGCAGGTAATATATCACCGTGATAATCACCATGAAGGAATGGCCACCTCCTAGAGATCTGCAAAGCATACCACTAAGGCAACATCATCCTACCATTCCGAGAAGCTTACCAAGAAGCAAATCAAGAGTGTAGCTATTCCCTGAGGTACCTCACAGACCAGTTACAAATGGATCAAAGCTAGAGAACTGGAGCTGTCTACCAAGTTCGTAGACCATGCCACTTTCCTAGCTCAACCTGAAAGAGGTTACATCAAAGGCGATGAGACAGAACACACCTCTCCAAAGCTCTTTTGGATTTAGCAGCTGCCATAGTTGAGCAATACTTGTATCTTGTATTTATTCTCAGAATGTTGTAAACTAGATTGATATATAGATGCCCAGGAGTCATACAAGCCTGAAGCTTGCACAAAACATGTGGAGTTAATGAAGCGTTGTACTCTTTTTTCTTTAGCTGTTGGTTTTTTCACTGGGTTTTCCATAGCCAATAGGTTTAACGAGGTAACCACATTAACCCTGGATCCAGAAGTATCCACCCTTAGTGATATCCACAGATCAAGGGAAGTTAAGGAAACTTGTACTCTTTTTCCTTAGGTATTGGTTTTTTCCACTTTGTTTTCCATATCCAAAGGTTTTCACAAGGCAAGACCTTCTGACCTAGGATCCAGAAGTATCCAAATCCCCATGTTACTGATCAGCACCATGAATCCTGAAGTATTCATACATCGAGCTTACAATAATGGATGGATAAGGGAAAGTGTTATGAATGGGCTTTTGTAGGCCCATGTATGGCCCATGTAGGGCCAGGCTATCCACCCAATTGTAACCTTTCTACTATAAATACAGTTGTTTGAGATTTGTTTAGCACTTTGTAGTAGGGTATGTTTCCTTGTTGTAGTTTCTTTGGCCATGCTGAGGCCCTGTTGCTTTTATTTTGTGTACGAACTTCTGGATGTAACTATTAATGAATGAATGTTCTATTGTTCTGATTGCATGCAAGATCCATGCGATGTTGTTATCACAGATGCTTAGTGGACTCGAGCTTAACCGCTCCAGTTCATGTGGACCTTTGTAACGTTATCGCTTCCATCGGCTTTGGGAAGCGGGGCGTTACAGTCTTTTTCGAAGTCTTCAGCAGTGAACTGTATTGAAGCAGGGGTGGTCACCAGATTTGTTTCACCTTTCTTTTTCAAGATTTCTATATACAAAACTTGGAGGTGCCGTGGAGTTCTACACACTCTGGACCAGTGTCCTTTCATGTCACAGCTATGACACTGGTCTTCACAATCCTTTCTAGGTGGGGGTGCATTATTGTTGTTGTCATTTTTGCGCCAAGTGAACTTCTGTATCTCTTTATTTCTTTTCTGGTGGACTTGTCCTCTGGCCTTTTTATTTGGTCCACCCCTCTGGAATTTTCCTTTCCTTTTATTGTCTTTCTTCTTTTTAGAAGAAGCTGCATTGTGAGCTTCTGGGAGGGGACTGTGCCAGAGGGGCGCATGTTATGAGTGGTAAGTAGAAGCTCTCTGTTTTGTTCAGTGATTAGCTCCCAGATATGCACCTGGAAGACAATTGTAGTTTTACCGCAAGCGCACGGTGTAGTGGCGAGCGGGTATCGAACACGAGGAGGTGGTGTTGGCTCAGGTTGGCTCGACTACTAAGATTTATTGGTGGAGATGGTTATGATGTGATGTAATGACAATGGTGATGGATGTCGGTGTCGTTGATAAAGATGTTGGATAAATATCGATTCAAATTTAATATAATAAAAGTGCCCAGGGCTAGGGAATCCCCACTACGGATCGTCATGCATCTCTGTGAATGGTGAATCTGAATGTTGCAAGACTTGGATTGAGACGAACTAGTCGTAGCTAAATAGAGAACCAAGCTTACGCTCTCGTGCTATTGCCGGTCTATATCAACCTAGATTAGGGCCCACTCTCGGGCAAACCCGAATCTAAGCCACTAGCATTAAGATCGACATCATCGTCCAATCGCACCTCGAGCCCACTCTCGTGCAAACTCGAGTTACAACCTAGATTGTGATAGCTCGTATTCGTCCAATCTCTTGCAAATGAATATGGGTATAGATTTATAATAAAAATGCTAGCGTGGGTCCAATCTCTTGCAAACCAAACCTTGTGAATCTCGATTATAAATCTAAATCGAATATCTAGACCTTCCCATTGATCAGAGCCCAATCTCTTGCAAACTCTGGATCAATGGAAATTCCTAGCTATCCGTTATAAATCAATCACAATCTAACCTTCTAACAATTCTAGCAACACAGAAATTCATTAATCACAAAGCTGACATGGGATCCATAGGGTTCATCTCCTTCCCTAGAATAACGATCAACCAAGCATAGTAATAACGATATAGGAATCAATAAAAAACATTGCTTGCATATAGAAAGATATCAAATTAAAGATTCAAACAACAAGATTATAGATACTTAGCTTTGATGAAGAACTTCAATCCAGTTACAAGCTTTTAGATCCAAGAGGGGGCCTAGGGCATGACCTGATGTCATGGCATGTATAGCCCTATACGGCGACTGATACGGTAGTCCTCTACGCACGAGTAGAGGGAGTATGATGAGTTGATAAGATGTGATATGGCGTAAATGTGGCTCGTGGCAGTCGTGTAATTCCGTGAAAAGTGTATGGGCATTTTGGTCATTTGGCTATATAAGTGGAAGTGTGTGTAGAGTGAAGATGGGTGTGTAAAGTAGTGTCATACTTGTAAATTATGAAGGAGTGGGTTAGTGCGAGATGGGCTAGTGTGAAAAGGGATGGGTTTAGTGGCACACCCATAAATTCTTAAAAAGGCCAGGGGCAAAACGGTCTTTTGGCCTAAAACTGCTGTGCGTACATACTAATGTTGTATGTGCATAAAGTAATGGCAAACTTGTAAATATTTAAAAGTTGAGGGGTAATTTTGGAAGGGTATTAAGGTCATTTTACCCTATGCATGCTTATCCTAAAGAGAAATCTAGAGCTAGATATTTTTATATAGCATTCTACATCTTTCTTTAACTTTCTTTATTTTTCTTTCATTTTCTACTTCTCTCTCTCCCACCCCTTAACCATGGCCGAACTCCCCCCTCTTCCCTTGCCATTTCCTCAAGCTCCAAAACCCTAATTTCATATTCAAGAAAACCCTAGGCTACTTCAAGGAAAAAGAAAGATAAATGGGAGAAAAAGAGAAGAGAAGAAGAAAAGAAGCTCCTTGAGGTAGGATTCTAACCTAGGGTTATGGATTTTTATTTAGAGCTATGAGTATGTTAGGATGATATTTATAATGTTTATGATCTTGATTTCATGTTTGGTGTGTGCAATAAACCCAAAAGATCAAATTTTTCCTAGTTTTTGTTAGCAAGTTACCCTTCCTGAAAATACAGAATTTCTGTCATGTGAATATACCTCAATTCTGATCTCTGTAGTTTGATTTACCTTATGAAAAAAATATGTATCTGTAGATCTTGAAGTCCTATCCGAAATTCATATAAAATTTTTCATATGTTGAGTTCAATAAGTAGGAGTAATAATTCAATGTTTGCAACTTGTCTGAAATTCTGTCAAGCTGTACACAGTTTAGAAACATGAGGACTATTACATGCACACTTTATGGATTTTGCTGATCTTGGTCTTGTTGGAAACTTAAGAAGTTTTTTTTAAAAGTTCATCAGAGTTCTTATATGTCGAAATTCTGGCTTCAACATGCTTAAATTGGCTTTCAATATAGGCTCAGAATTCTGTCTGAAAAACAGTCTGGGCATGCTGCACCAATTAATTCACAGTAAATCATATACTTAATATTTGTGTCTGAAATTTTATTTGTGAGTCCAGGACTAGTATATCTCCAACTTTCATTCAGTGAGTTTTGACAAATTCACATGAGAAATTAATGAAATATGCTGACTTTGTAGCTGCTCCTGCATATTTCAGTATGTTAGAATGTTTTGGATGAAGTTGGAATTGTGTTGTATTGTTAATTTTCCATCCCAGTATGCATGAATGATGTTGTTACCTATAAGAAAGTTTGATTATGCTATTTGCTACTAAATTTGATGGTGTGACACTTACCATTTACATGGCGACCGCCATATGTTCGTTAAAATGCCCAAATGATTGTTAAATTGAAGAACATGGAAAATGGCCATTAAAATGTTGTGTTATGTATGACATTTATAAACTTGGATATGGCCTTTGAATATGATGACACATGACATGTTAACTGGGATGTCTCGATCAGCTCTAAGGCGGGTGAGCATCCTGGAATGGGGATGTGGGAGGTTTGGGTATAACTTAACTATAAGGGCTGGACTGAGAAGTTGGGGAAATAGATATGTGATATGTGATACTTATTTCCCACTCATCTTTACCGGGAGTGGAGGGGACATACGGAGGTTGTGTTATTATGTGGAGAGCCTCACTCCTGCCAAGGACGGGGGAGTTGAGAGGCCCGGCGTACAATGCCCGTGTCCACTGCGTCGTGTGCTATATTCATCCCAAATTTGGGGTGAGGTCCAGACCCTTATCTTTAGGTGATACCCGGTCTTCCAAAGAATTACTAACATTTGCTAACTAAAGAACCTCATATGTGTTGTTATTTCACCCTTGTGTGTTGTACTCTTTACCTTGGTTGCTTGTACTCCTATTGTCTTCACTCTCATAATCCTAAATGACTTCCCAAACCAAGTTAGTTTCATACTGGGCACGTTTGACGTGCTCATTTTACTTTTCAGGTCTTGAGCAGGTCACACCAGAGCAGAATATCTCTCAGGAGATTTCTCAGATGTGAGTTTTTGACTTGGGGGACACCACTCTTTTGGGCTATGTTTTGTAGTGTGAGTTGGGTCGAGTGGTGGGAGAGTTATCTTTTGCAGCTGTGGAGTGTGTTGGTGGCTTGCAGTAGTTTTCTTATGTATTGGAGTCCATTTCACTTTGTATTTGATATTGGTGTGTAGTTCTCTCTTTAGTTATGTATATCTGTGGCTGATGTACTTTGGTAATGGCTGAATGCGTTGCTTTCTTTTTATATGAATATATGTGATGTGTGATCCCAGCATTCATAGTGGCCTGCTTATTGTGTGATTACTTCCCATGCTTGGTGTAATACCGCAGCTTGTCGCGCTCCATCCTCCTTTTCTATGATATATGATGTCATATAAGGTATTTGGGAGAATGGGGCGTGACACCTAACCTCTAAAAAAGCTCCAAGAAATAGAAATGGAACCCCCCTCTAATGATGGCTACAAACCCTATATATAGTCCCCTCAAACCCTAGCAAATAACCCTAAAAACCCTCTCAAATTCGTGCCCAAAGTTAGCTCTGGCCGCAACTTATGTTCTGGGCCCGCGCTCACTCGGCCGAGTGAGATTCTCACTCTGGCCGAGTAGAAATTCCAGCATTATAGCGTCATCTTGCAGAAATTCTCCAGATTTCATCCGACATTCGATTGGTGGTTCTTGGCGGCGTTGGAACCGTCATGAAGTATACTATCTATAAAAAAAATGAGAAAAATACTTTACCCATTGGAATAATATCAGATTTCAAAAGAGTTGTAGGCTGTCTGAAAATCTGGGCGCTCGTGTCACTCTACGTTACTCGGCCGAGTGGGATTCTTCACTCGGGCGAGTGGAAATCTCTACTCAGCCGAGTACGGAATATTACTCGGCCGAGTGAGAATTCTACTCGCCCGAGCATGACAGTCTGTAGCTCGTCCAGAAAACTGAGAAGTCGACTTGGCTCTCTTCAAAATTGTGGCATCCACTCGGGCGAGTGGAGTTATTTCTCGGTCGAGTGAAATTCACCAATTGGCCAGTACATTGCGGTACTCAGGCTGGCAAATGTCGTCGTGTCAGTATTGCTCGACCGAGTAAGCTGCTTCACTCGGCCGAGTGAACTGCCTTGCTCGGCCGAGTGGTATGTTTCAAAGCTCATTTCTCCTCCTCTTTGCTTCCTCGTCGATTCCTTCGACGTTCTTCTTCTTCTTCCACTCAAACTTCCCCATTCGTGCACCTCTCCACTCCAATGTCGCACTCACTCATATGGTCAAGTAAATTCACCCCCCAAGCTTAGCTTGCGGCATCACATCTAAAGGAATATGATAGTGGAAGATGCGATTTTTGCCTTGGTTTTCCCAAGTATTTTGTGGCTCCAATAATGAGATAGAGAAATTTTTTTTCTTTTTGATCTTTTTGTTTCTCATTTTTCTTTTTGGATTTTTGTAGGAGCTACATGATTTGTATTTTTGGTTTTTGGCTCCTTTTTGGATTTTTGGACTTTTTTGGAGCTAACTTTTTTCTTTTGTTGGGATTTTTGGAAAATAGATGCGATGTAAGTAGCTTTAGGAGGTGAACTTGAGTGACATGTAGAGAATAAAAAGATATATGTGGAGAAGGAAATGGTGTAACGCTCGGTTCACTCTAAGATGTGCACAAATGGTGCAATAAGATAATACATCAACTAAACTCATATGTAAGCATGGATATTCTCAATGATTTCAATAGATAGTGAAGTCAAGCAGTAAAGAGTACAATCATATCAAGCATGCAACAGAAGGTGAACAAGACAATAATGCAGATGCTTCCGTTATACAATTGATGCGTGAATCTTGGTGCACTTCCAATAAAAGCATACCAAACACTAATCCATACGTTCAGCTTCAATTAATATCATGCATTCATATAGAGGAATCATGAAAAGAATATATAAGCAAGCACATGGATAGCAAGACTATGAGATACTCTAAGTAGCATTACAATGTAGCATGCAAGGAATAATTAGCATCGTGATGGTTGCTAAAGCATTAAGAGATATCATCATAAGGAACACATCTAGCAAAAGAAGGAAAAGAAAATAAAAAAATAAAAATAAAAGAGAGGAAAGAAAAGAAAAACAAGCACACAATATGATGCATGAACACACGTAAAAGAAAAATAAGATGGAAAAATAAAAAATATGATGCAAAATTTTTGAAAGAATCTAAAAACCCTAAAAAATAGGGTAAAAGTGTAACTAAATGGCATGGAAATGCACTTTCCCAAGCTTAAACTTCACGTTGTCCTCAATGGGATCATAATGGAAGAATATGAGGAACAACGATAATAATAAAGGGTTGAATGAAAAATGATGAAATGAATGAAATGAAATGCTAATGCAACTACCTGTAAATACAATGATGCATGAGAGCGCCTTCCCCCAAGCTTATACCCAACAATCCTATTCAAATGACTCGATCAAAAATGTCACAGCTTTGATTAGCGAGATCGAGTTAAACGAATAAGAATGTGAGTATTCACTTAAAAGAGATGCTCGATGGGTGGTGAGCAAAAAAGACGTGACACATCTAAATATGAAGATGGTAATCTATATATTAAAACACAACTGTTTTTGAATTCTAGGGCTGACTAGGACAAGCTGACTAGGACAAACAGGTTGATAGAAAGACGACTTAGATTTAATCTTGAGTAATGAATGGTTGAGATGAGATTTTGTGTAAAGTTTTGGATGAAAAAACATTTCTAGGGAAATGAAACTTTATAGGGAAATGAAACTTCATGGGGAATGAAAGTTTTTTCGGAATAGCAGAGTGCATGCAATTAATGCATTTGGGGAAAAAACATTAACTTGCACTTAATGCTGCAGATCGAATGCTGCTGCAGATCGAATGATCTCTATCTCAACGCGGGGCTCATCGTCTATTCGACCGATGGGACAAAGATGAGAATAATTTCCCGCGTCGAGGGCGCCCGTGCTGAGGCGCCCGCTAAATTTTTTACGCTAATCTATTGTTCCGCGCTGAATGATTTGGCGTGAAAAGTGTATATTTATACCCCCTAACTACCCCATTTTGTGCTAAAGATTAGGCTTAAACTTGCTCTTTTTGGGTATATTTTCACTTCATGTCATTTTTAGAGCTTATCCTCATTCTTTGCACAAAATACGGTTTTTATCGTCCTTATTGGCTTTCTACTGTTTTTCATATGCTCCTGCTATATTATGATCATATCGACATTTTTTGGGAATTATTTGAGCATGTGAATAATTTATATGGAATTTTGGAAGTCAGTATTATGTTTGTAATAGCCATTATATTTATTTTACCTTCATATGGACTAATTTCTCCTTCTCATATGTTTCAGGTACTCCTAGGAGTCTTGGGGATTTTCCAGAATTTTCTGGGATTTCCGGGTATTTTTGGAGAATTTTTGGAGCCAAAGAAGAGTTTCTGGAATTTATAAAAAGAAAAAAACAAAAAATAAATAAATGAGTATGCGGGCCAGCACACTGGCTGGCCCGCTTCATTTTTCTCAGGCCGCAGCCGATGGGAAATATAAAAAAAATTAAAAACCCGCTCCCAAAAAATTGCGCGGGCGCTTCTTTGCCAGCGGGCACGGGTTGGGCGCCCGTGTGACCCGACCCGCAGCCCGTTTCGCTTAAGAAATGGCCCTGTGCGAATTTTGAGAGGGTTAGCTCGTTTTTTTGTGATTTTTTCGGCCAGCTTCTTCTCGATTGGGGTTTTTAGGGCTTGGGTGAGGAAGGAGGCCATTGGAGCTTGGGGAGCTTGGAGGAGATGCCCAAATGAGAGGGAAGCCTCATTTCTTGAGAGATTGGTGATCTCTTCCCTCTTTTCTTGTGTAATTTTTAATATCTCACTTTTGTATTGAACTTGGCTGAATCTTTTGAATGAAATTTCCATCTTGTTTGCTATGATTGTGTAGTGTTGATTTGGTGTGGGTTGTGATTCATGATTCTGGGTTGTTAATTCTTGCTTTAATTTTCTCTTGCCCAATTTCATTGTTGATGTTAGATGTATTATTAGGGCACATTTTCATTGGTAAAGACCCGAAAGGGCACAATTCGAGATGAATCCATGTTCCTAATTTGATTAGTGCCATGATAATACATCCATCCCTATTGCTAATTGTTGTGTTCTTTAAAGCTAAATTTTCCGATTGAGTGTCCTTAGACGGATAATCAATTGAGTTATTTGAGGTAATTAGAGCTTGATTAACACCAATCTTAGTGAAGCCACAACCCATGCTTTCTCTCCTAGCTATCCTAACTCCACTTTTGGTTCTCTAACCCTACCCACTTAGGATAGGATTTTAGTTTCACCACACTTTTTCCCTCACTCATCCACCGTTAGCGAGGTAGTTGTAACGCGCTATTATCTTTCGTTATCGATCAAACTTGTGAATGTAGAATGACTTGTCCCTGTGATCCGACCCGGTACTTACCGGTTATTTTTATTGCATTGACACTCCTACGCTTGGGAGTGGAAGGCGTGCACTTGCGCGTCCTCCCGTTCAAACCAATTGGCGCCGTTGCCGGGGACAACGGTTTCTATTATTAGCAATTTTTTATTGATTTTGAAAGTTTTAGTGTGATACTACTATCTCTTAGTGTGAGTCTTTTCGATTCTTCATCTTTCACTTATTGTTCATCCTTATTTATTTTCCACTTATTGAGTCTTTTGCTTGTTTATTTTCATTTTTGTGAAATTTTTTTTAAAAAACATGGCATCATCTTCAGATTTTTCCGACGTTGATTTGGAGGATATCCCACTTCCGCCATACTTTCATGGTTCGGAGTGGGAGAACCCTCATTTACATATTAAAAAATTTGAAGAATGGATGTATTCATGTCTTGGTGGGAATATCGGTGATGATTGCATATATTTTAGATTCTTTCCCTCTTCTTTACAAGATGATGCTAGATTGTGGTTTGATTCATTGTCTCTCGACTCACATTTTACTTGGTTGTCATTTCAAGCTGAATTCCTCCGAGTGTTTTGCCTACTTTTTTGGAGCAGGTATAGGGGCGGCATGCCATGGAGCAGTACATAGCGAGCTTTGTCCAAGCTGAATGGAAGGCCTACCATCAGGCTTGGCAGAGGTTCACTGATTTGGTGCTTGCAAGCCCACACCAGAGCTTTCACGAGGATCATCTCCTGCAGATCTTCTACACAGGATTATCGCCATCTGGGCGAGATTTCGTGCAGATGAGTTGCGGTGGGGAGTTCTTTGATTATTCGACCGAGAATTCATGGTGTTACTTGATTAGGGTTCAATATTACATATTTAACCCCTCATTTAGCCCTATTTTGTGCTCATGTGATGCTATATTGTTCTCTAATACATTTGTATTTTGTACACAATCATTTATTAGAGAAAACACTCTATTTGAGCACAAAACAGCAATTAACAGAGTATTTCAGCACTTTTTATATTTTTCCTAGCTTGGTCTCGATCTCACGATTCCAACGACTATTTATTTGTATTTTTCTGAAATCTATGCTAATTACTGTGTATTTTTGAATGCAGAATACCAATTAAATGGAGAAATACACCCAAAATACAAGAAAATACGGTCGCTGCCCAATCAACACGCGACACGTGGCGGAAATCCAGAGCTTCCTGCACGATCCAGCAGCCCAGCGACACGAAGCAAGCGGTGAGAGATCAACCGTTGGATCTTGATCCAACGGTCCAAAATCGAGGCCTTCGAAATCGAAATACATGTCGACGTGGCTTAATCTGGAACGTCGATCGAAGAACGAACGGCGGAGCGTATCCCATCTCGAATCGAAGCGGGGCGGGCGACGCGGCACGTCCTGGGCCGTCCGATCAAGATCCTACGGCCGGTATTTTCCCTGAATCGAACTCGGATGCTGAAGAGCGGATGCGGGCGCACGATAATTGAGGAACACGTGGCGTCGTGTATTCTATTCCCGCTTGGATCCGACGGGCAATATTTGAAGCGGCTGATGGGTTTGGTTTTAAGAGAAATGGATGCGGGTTTAGACCTGTTAGCAACCCAAAACCCGCAATGCTTATTATATAACGTATTTTTAGGGTTTTTGAGGGGATTCTGGCGTATTTTGGGGTTTTTGGAGCAGCTATTGGACGTATTTCTGCAGAGCAAAATTCTGTAAAATTCCAAAGGCTATTCTTCTTATTTTCAGAGAGTTTTGGTGTCTATATTGGAGATTTGGTGATAAATTCTTAAACTTATACCCCGTATTTGGTGCTTTTCTATTGTATTTTGCTATTAGAATGATGTATTTTGCTATGAAACTTGATTTTTCTTGCACCATGAGTAGCTAAATTCTTATTGTGCATGGTATGGTGTAGTTAGGGGATATGATTTGTGTTCGTTTGGTTGAATATTCGTTGTGCTAAATTGTTAACGTTGATAAAGTTATAGTCTTTGTTTTTAAATCTTTTCTTCATTTTCCAAAAGAACGTGTAAGAGTAGATGATCACCCCACAAGGGTGAGTTTTGATTTCCCCAAAAGGGACTTTCATATCGTATTTAAAAGACTAAAACTTTAGCAACGATCTTATTGAATTTTGTGCTTAAACCCCCAAAAGGGTATTTTTCCGATGAATTGCTCCCAGAAGGAGAATCCATTGAGTTATATTGGGTATTTTCCGGTGAATTGCTCTCAAAAAGAGAATTCATTGTGTTATATTCGTCAACCAAATTAATACGACTCATGGACCCTAATGAACCCATACCATGTGCATACTTTTCATAGATATTTTCACGAATTTTCTTTGTTCGCATTGTTCACCACGATCAAACCCATTAAAATCATCGTCACCATAAGTGGTTAGCTTCTTTTCGTTGGATTTCTATTTGATTTAAGCTTTGTGGTTGCAACAGATTTTCTCCCGAGGATTCGACATCTGGACTCCCAGATTATATGACTTGTACGGACTCTTGCGCTTGAGAGAAGCACTATTTTGGGCCTATCATTACCTGAGGGAACTTGCAGAGTATGAGGAGACAGTCCAGCAGGTCCAGGACTAGCCTGAAGATCCAACTGTGGGCTCATTCCATTACGGCCCTACGGAGGAACACGCAGAACATGATGATGGGGCATATTGGAGCCAAGTAGAGGAAGCTGAATGTCCATATTTTGTGGAGTCAGAGAAGATGGATGATGGATTGTGTGTTGACCACGACAGTGACACGATGCATTTTCATTTTGAGGTTGAGGATGAAGCGGATGTGCATGATGGCCAAGAGCAGATTAAGGATACCATGGGGCCTGAGCCACAGTCCACTTCAGAGTTAGCTTCACATGTCGAGGTGATTGAGTACTTAGGGAGGACGACTTAAAATGAACTATTTCTGGGATGACGAGGATGATGCGTGCTTGGATTTGCCCGAGACATGTCTATCTCCAGTCCTGTCACAGATGTCACTTCCCTCGCCTCAGGATGCGCACTTGCCAGTCATCGAGGAGGTTTGTCAGGAGCAGTTACCAGTTGTGGGGAGTGCCGCAGAGAATGTTGATGTTGACGTCGAGGAAGAGGATAGCGACGGGGATTGCGACATGGTATATATTGAGCCCGAGCTCCCTCCTACTCCAGTTTTCTCTCTACAGCCACTTCCCCCTTCTCCTGAGGCAGCGTATCATGCCACACCTAGCGCCATTATTCAGGGAAGTATCCACCATCTCATGCCTTGCATTTCTGAAACCAAATTTTCACTTCCATATACATTTGTTTCAGATTGTCGTCCATTGCATTTACATTCTTTTATTTTCTTTGACGACCCATTTTGGAATGCTTTTACAGGGCATGAGGACATGGCTTGAATTGATGCAGCTCGTCTCCCACATGACACATATTATCCAAAGGGGATGCTGGGAGTTGCATTGCTGGAATCCAAGGAGGCCGGTGGCAGCCTTGCTCCAAAGCAGCTGGCAGAGGAGCAAAAGGATATGATCGAGCAGTTGCCACTACCGTTATACATTCGAGATCCGCCTTTTGCCACGGTGTGTTCTTTCCAATAGTGTAAATAAATAAATGTTTTATTTTAGTGCTTTCGTATTCTTTTCTTTTCTTTTCTAGGATCTTTTGCCGAGATCTAATACTCTCCCAACATTGCGGACAATGTTTGTTTTAAGTTGGGGGGAGAGTGTTGGAATCTTTAGAATTGTTAGGATTTTGATGTTAGCTTTAAAATTTTTTTTGAGACTCCTCCATTTTGTCCTCATCCCATGAACTTTATTGCATATCATATTTGGACTCCTTGTCCATACGCCACTTGCTTTGTGCTTAGTCCCTACATGCTTAATGACATGCAATTTTTCGGATTATCATTTTGGTATCAAATTCATAAATGTTTGATTGGCATGGTTTAATTCTTTTTCAATTTGGATTCATATGCAAATATGCAATGTATGGAACTACATTATATGTCGTGATACTCTCTTTGAGATAATTGGGAAAAGTTTGGTGTAAGTAATTTCATGTTGGGATTAATGGTGTAGTTTTTGATTGGATTGGGTGTGGCCAATTGTGTTTGCTTTGTTTTCCTCTTAAGGAGTGGAGGGATGAATTGCTTGCTTATGTTGAGAATGAGAAAGAGAGCGTTAATATAAGTGAATGTTTCTTTCTAATCAAATCGAGTAGCCGTTGCCACACGAAACATTGGGGAGGACGCCAAAAATGAGATTTAGGAGATCATTCCATCCCTGTGCCTATATAGTGTTATCGCGTGTAGGCAAAAGGTGGCCGTGTTTGCATTTCATAGCGTTATCGCGTGAATGCAAAACATAAACATAAAACATACAAAAAAAGAGAAAAAGAAAAGAAAATAAAAATAAATAAATAAATGAAAGAATAAGCAACATGAGTGATACAATCTCATCTCCCACCACTTAGAAGAATTTCTTTTGTTTTGGCCAATTCCATGAAAATTAGAAATTTTGTCATTTGCGATATATCTTAATGAATGTGATACGTGCATATTTCCTTACTTTTCTTTGAATTGGATTGAAGAGAATGTCATTTGTTATTTACTTTCATACATTGTGTATATTGGCTTTGAAATCAATTGGAAATACCATTTTGGGTGTGCCATGATGATATCATGAGTTGGTGCATGTTTTCCCTTTTAATCCGAATTTATCGCATATTTTGCTAGGGACTAGCAAAAAGCTAGTTGGAGGGTGTGATTCGGAGTGAAGAGTGTATATTTATACCCCCTAACTACCCCCATTTTGTGCTAAAGATTAGGCTTAAACTTGCTCCTTTTGGGTATATTTTCACTTCATGTCATTTTTAGAGCTTATCCTCATTCTTTGCACAAAATACGGTTTTTATCGCACTTATTGGCTTCCTACTATTTTTCATATGCTCCTGCTATTATTGTGATCATATCGACATTTTTTGGGAATTATTTGAGCATATGAATAATTTATATGGAATTTTGGAAGTCAATATTGTGTTTATAATAGCCATTATATTTATTTTACCTTCATATGAACTAATTTCTCCTTCTCATATTTTTCAAGTACTCCTAGGAGTCTTGGGGATTTTCCAGAATTTTCTGGGATTTTTTTGGGATTTCTGGGTATTTTTGGAGAATTTTTGGAGCCAAAGAAGAATTTCTGGAATTTATAAAAAAAACAAAAAAAATAAATGAGTATGCGGGCCGGCCCGTTGGCCGGCCCGCTTCATTTTTCTCAGGCAGCAGCCGCTGGGAAATATAAAAAAATTAAAAATTAATTTAAAAAACCCGCGGAGCGGGACATTCACCCCGCTCCCAAAAAATTGCGCGCGCGCTTCTTTGCCAGCGGGCGCGGGTCGGGTGCCCGTGCGACCCGACCCGCAGCCCGTTTCGCTTAAGAAATGGCCCTGTGCGAATTTTGAGAGGGTTAGCTCGTTTTTTGTGATTTTTTCGGCCAGCTTCTTCTCTATTGGGGTTTTAGGGCTTGGGCGAGGAAGGAGGCCATTGGAGCTTGGGGAGCTTGGAGGAGATGCCCAAGTGAGAGAGAAGCCTCATTTCTTGAGAGATTGGTGATCTCTTCCCTCTTTTCTTGTGTAATTTTTGATATCTCACTTTTGTATTGAACTTGGATGAATCTTTTGAATGAAATTTCCATCTTGTTTGCTATGATTGTGTAGTGTTGATTTGGTGTGGGTTGTGATTCATGATGATGGGTTGTTAATTATTGCTTTAATTTCTCTTGCCTAATTTCATTGTTGATGTTGGATGTATTATTAGGGCACATTTTCATTGGTAAAGACCCGAAAGGGCACAATTCGAGATGAATCCATGTTCCTAATTTGATTAGTGCCATGATAATACATCCATCCCTATTGCTAATTGTTGTGTTCTTTAAAGCTAAATTTTCTGATTGAGTGTCCTTAGCCGGATAATCAATTGAGTTATTTGCTGTAATTAGAGTTTGATTAACACCAATCTTAGTGAACCCACAACCCATGCTTTCTCTCCTAGCTATCCTAACTCCACTTTTGGTTCTCTAACCCTTACCACTTAGGATAGGATTTTAGTTTCACCACACTTTTTCCCTCACTCATCCATCGTTAGCGAGGCAGTTGTAACGCGCTATTATCTTTTGTTATCGATCAAACTTGTGAATGTAGAACGACTTGTCCCTGTGATCCGACCCGGTACTCAACGGTTATTTTTATTGCATTGCCACTCCTACGCTTGGGAGTGGAAGGCGTGCACTTGCGCGTCCTCCCGTTCAAACCATTGAAGGCACCCGTGCCGATTTTTTTATGCTAATTTGTTGTTCCGTGTTGAAGGCGTCTGTGCCGAATTTGTTGTTCTGTGTCGAATTTGTTGTTCTGCACCGAAGGCGCCCGTGCCGCTAAATATTTTTACGCTAATTTGTTGTTCTGCGCAATTTTGGCTGTGAAAATAACTCATTTGCAAATCGAATACTACTGTAGATCGAATAATCTCTCCCTCAACACGGGGCCTACCGTCTCTTCGATGTATGTGGAACCAAGATGAGAATAAATTCCCGCGTCGAATTCGCCCCCTAAATTTGGTGCATGTGCCGATTTTTTAACGTTAATTTGTTGTTCCGCGTCGAAATTGTTGTTCTGCACCAAAATTGTTGTTCTGCTTCGAAGGTGGTCGTGTCGAATTTGTTGTTCCGTACTGAAGGTGCCCGTGCCGCTAAATATTTTTACGCTAATTTGTTGTTCCGCACAATTTTGGCTGTGGAAATAATTTTTTGTGGAACAAAGTTCGCGAGGGAAAATCTTAAATGAACCGTGCCCAAGGACACGGATTATGACTAGTTAATATATATAATGGGTTTGGGGTATAAAAATTTTTTTGTCGTCATATGAGGAGACATTTATTCAAGCAAATCTATACGTTCCTCTCGCAGTCAAGAGCATTCGTGTTTATTGAAAGCATAAAATTTTACGCTATTGCTACACTACTGGATTGATATCACCTATAGCGAAAGGCAGATCGAGTATCTTTGCCAGTGTAGGCAACTGCTCCAATTGCTCTTTCCGTGGTTCTGCCAGGCGCGTGTGTCTACGAACTCCAACGAACTCCAGCAATGCATCCTTCAGCATTCCCACAAGGACTCCACCTGTTCCCTGTAGAGAATAGGATCCATCAGTTCGCCGCAAAAATTTCACCCTCAAAATAAAAATATTCCAAAGAGGATAGTCTATAGAAATATATGAAATAAATAGTGGTGGATGATACTTCCCTAGAAATAATTCAATATCCTCTTGTGCTTTGATAGCTATCTCCGTGATGTCCTCTCTCAGCTGCTCAGGTAACTCTGGATCATAGGTGTGGATCTCCTTGACAAGTACGTTAAGATATGACACGTCCAAGCATACCTCTGATCCATAATCGTACGTGTGCTACAAAAGGTACGACGTGTCAAAAATATCTGAATCAAAATAAATATCAAATGGAATACAGGATTCAGAAATGGAATGGGGAAAAATATCTCCCTGAGTGGGAGCAGTAAGCTCTGTGGGATAGTCCTCGACGTCAGTGGAAGGATGAGGTGGTTGCGGAAGCTCTAATGGAGGAGGGTAGTGCTCGGGATCCTCATGAATGGCTGTGTCCTCGTCCCGATGCACGACTACCTCGGTAATAAGCTCTGGCTCTGTGTGTAAGGCCTCCTCAAAAGTATGCTTCGGCTTCGCGAGGTAAATAACCTCAATGTCTTCTCCATCTGAATCATCTCCGTCCATCCACTCATCGTATGGATTAGCTGTATCGGTGGGTGGGGAGTGACGACGGTGCAACCCGACTCTGCAGCAACACGTCCCGAGTGTCTCATCGTGGTTCTCTCATCAGAAGTGGCTGCATCTGTGCCTAGTACCGTTGTCTCCTCAGAGGTGCAAGCATTAATGTCCTCAGCCTGCCGTCCAAGAATCTCATCTAGGTACGCATAAAAATGTGTGGTCCATATGATCACAGCCTCAGTGGAAGGTAGAGGTGGCTGCAGAAGCTCAACTGCAGGTGGGCAAGACTCTGGATTTATCTGAATAAAGTTACCCTCGTCCCAAAGTGCTGCCCCCTCAATGTAATGCTCGGGCTTCGCATGTAAGGCATCCTCGTCAATATGCTCTGGCTCGACAGGGTGCTCTTTTGCCTTCGGTGCTCTTTTGCCTTCTCATCAACTATCAATGTAGGCTCTCTCTAGAATGGTGATACTGGCTGCTCATGTGTGTCAACTTGTGGGGATGTATCATGTGGAGGGGAATGCCTGCAAGCAATCCAAAAATTTAGTCTATCCTCCTCAAGACTGACATGGACGTCCTCCTCAATTATTCCTGCAGCCGAAACATGGTTCATAACAAAATCTGCAAATCGTAGCTCAAATGCATCGCCTGCTGTAATGCTAACTGAACCGGTGAACCTCACTGACTCCAAGAGGCCCTCCAATAAGTTCTAAAATGTGTCCTCTTGCGGCGCATATGACTCAATTTCTGCTTCCTTCACTGCCTCTTCGTCCATCCACTCTTCATATGCAATAGCTGTATCGTAGGATGTGGGATCGACGACGGCACATTCTGGCTCTGGTAAAATGACTGGCGATGCTTCTTGCCCATAATATGACGAAGCAGAACTGATATCTTTGGAAATCCCTGCAACCTTAAGCATGAGCGCACTCATTTCAAGGTCTCTTTTCACCCATTCCAATTGAAGGTTGCTCTTTTCAATCCTGGCTGTATTTCAACCTGCTGTGCAAGCATCTCATCAAGAAAGTATTCTCCCGTCCGAGCATTCTGATCAAAATCTGTGGTCCACATAGTATAATCCATAACACCTGATCAACAAAGATAAATACCTGAAGAAAAATATCAGTGGCACAAAAGAATATAGAAATGATAATAATGGTGGCGAGGGTGAAAATTTCCTTTTGTTAAATTTTTTTCGTAGTCTAATCAACCTAATTGTGACAAATTGACACCCAACGGGAAACACCTCCCGGCAACGGTGCTAAAAACTTGGTAGGCTCCCGGATATGCACCCGGGTGATAATTGTAGTTTTACCGCAAGCTAGGGGTGGACAAAGATCCGATTAAACGATTGAATCCACCCGATCCGATCCGAAAAAGTAGATCGGATATCCGATCCGATGAAAGTGACTTGTTATTAATAAGCAGATCCGACCGATCCGTTTGAAACTGATTCGGATTCGGATTTTAGTTTTCATCCGACAAAATGTGATCCAATCCGATTAGGTTTTGAGCGGATTGTGTTATTGTCTAAGTTCATCCGAATATCCGATTCTCAATCCGATCCGATTGTTTTTCACTACTACCTAAAAGCCCCTGAATCAATGCATCATGGCTATTGGTTAAGAAGACTAACAGACTCAATTGCATCCCCCATCGGTCTCATCTGGTTCCCAAGACCCATGCAGATGCAGTGCCTCCTTGTCTCTCTCTTCTCTCACGTCTGTTCAGTTTTCATTCATGTAATGTACAATAGTACAAATAAATCATGCTCTCCTCGTCTCAACATGAACTTGGGTCATTGCCATTTGCCAAGTAACACTGCTTTTACGCATGAAGAATTGAAGATTGTCAGCAAGCAAAGTAATCAGATTTGATTTTGATTTGAATGCTCAGTCAAGGACTCAAGGCTAGCAAATAGCAATCCTCATTCCTCAGGTACACATACTGTCATGCATATAAATTTAAAATTTGAACTCTGTTGTAGCCTTATAGTATGCTTGTAGCAGCTAGAAGCAATATGATATTATCATATTATGATTCATTGATTTTTAGCTTTGTAGAGTGGGCTTGTAGGCTTGTAGCAGCTAGCGATTCACTGTATGAGTTAGAAATGAGCACAAGACTAAATGCACACACTGAAATTCATGATCTAACAGTGTTTTTCACTTTGTTGTTCTTTTTACTGTAATTGCAGATTAATCATTAATGGCGAGTAAATCGGTGACACCGTCTGGTGACACAAATGAAGGAAATGCTCCAGTAGCTGCCCCAACAAGGAAGAATAAGTGTGTTATGTGGGAACATTTTTTTGAAATGAAGAATGATGATGGTTCAAGATTAGAAAAGCGAAGGGCAAAGTGCAATTATTGTTCGCATTCATATCTTTGCCATGGGAAAGCTAGTGGTACTAGCAACATGGAAAACCACCTGTTTTATCAATGCAAGAAGTCTCCTTTGTTTGTTCCTAGCAAAACACAGAAGTTACTGGTAATTACTAATTACTTTGAATGCTAAGTCTCATTCCTAGTTCTAGTTTTTAATCAATATATTTGTTAATATATGTAACTTGAATTTTTTATATATTCTATTTCTTGCTAGGTGTGGGATGCCCCTCAAAATGGAGGTAAATTAGTTGCAAAGGGTTTCAATGACGATGTGGCAAGGTTAGCTCTTGCTAGGATGGTTATTATGGATGAGTTGCCTTTCAATTTTGTCGAAGGGGAAGGGTTTAGAGAGTTTATAAGACAGGTTCAGCCACTATTTAAGAACGTATCTCATAGGACTGTGGTTAGAGATATTTTGGAATTATATGAGTCGGAGAAGAGTAGGATGAAAAAGAGTTTAAGTTCTTCTGGGCAAAGAGTGACCCTAACTATGTATACTTGGACATCAGTCCAAAATATCAGCTACATGGTTATCACGGCCCACTTCATTGATGATAATTGGGGCCTTCATAAGAGGATTATTAATTTTTGTGTGATACCAAATCATAAGGGTAAGACTATTGGGCAGCTAGTTGAGACTTGTTTGATAGGGTAGAGAATTGAGAAAGTATTTTGTGTTGTCGTGGATAACTCATCTTCAAATGAGACAGCTATAACTTATATTAAAGGAAAGCTTAAGAATTGGAATCAGTTGGTGTTAAATGGAGAGTTATTGCATTTGCGATGTTGTTGGCACATCCTTAATTTAGTTGTGAAAGATGGAATGGCACAATTAGATTCTTCTATTGAGGGAATTAGAAATTGTGTGAGGTATATACGGTCAAGCCCAGCAAGGTTGGAAAAGTTCCGGAACTGTGCAACTCATGAAAAAATTGAGCACAAAAGTGGGATAGTTCCTCTAGATGTGTGCACTCGTTGGAACTCAACTTATTTGATGCTAGAAATAGCCGTCAAATACCAGAATGCTTTTGCTAGGATGGAGGATGAGGATCCTCAGTTTGAGGCTTTTTTTCAGACAATGGCGGTAAGAAGAAGGATGGACCTCCAAACTGGGAAGATTGGGATAAGGCTGCAAGATTGGTTAAGTTCCTTAAGATTTTCTATGAGGCAACCTTAATGTTAAGTGGTACACAAGTTGTTACTGCAAATCAACCATTATTTTGGATGTGTACCATCATTGGAGCTTTAGAGAAGTGTTCCAAAGGTAACTTTGTTTACAAGTTTGAATTTTCACTTATTATTCTAAAATAAATATTGTTTATATATTTTATGATGTTTAATTACTGTTTTGTATTTTTTAAGATAATGATGCATTTCTTGTGAACATTGCAAAGTCGATGAAGATGAAGTTTGATAAGTATTGGGGAAGCTTGATGAGTTGAACAAGGTCCTTATACTCGCAGTGGTTTCGAATCCGAGGTACTTCTTCAAATTTGCTATACTTATACTAAATGCATATTTTTCTAATCTGTTTAAATTTTAATCTCCCATCAGTTACTATATTTTTGTAATCGACTTACTTCTTCCCTTCTTACAGGTACAAGCTATTATACTTGGAGTACTTCTTTCCAATGCTCCAATCAAACAAGGTCTTGCAAGAAATCATGATTCAAGACGTGAAGAGAACTTTAGTCCAACTCTATAATGAGTATGCATCATACTATTCAGAAGAGGAACAAGCTCCTTTATCTGCTTCACAGCCTCAGTTTGCTACTCAATCGAGTATGGAGGAAGAGGATAGTTATGCAGCCAACATGAAAGCGTTTATGATGTTAAGGCAGTCAAAAGACAAAGATGTTGTCGTGATAAAAAATGAAGTTGATAAGTATCTTATGGATGCATTAGAGTCCATTTCAAATCCACAACTTGACTTGCTAAAATGGTGGAAAGAGAATACATGGAGATTTCCAATACTTTTGTTGATCGCAAAAGATGTTTTTGCAATCCCGGCGTCAACAGTGGCTTCAGAGAGTGCATTTAGTCTTGGATCGAGGATTGTTGACCCATTTCGTGCAAGCTTGACACCAAACATGGTTGAAGCACTTGTATGTACAAGTGATTGGCTAAGAACAACTTGTAAACCAGTGTTCAAAGATCCAATAGAGACTGAATTACAACAGTATGCAGTCTTAGAAAATTTGGAAGCTGGTATTCTTCTAACTCATTACTAATGAGTGCATAAAAGTTGGTATTCTTCTTTACTTCCATTTCTTCAGTTGTTAAACTTGACCAACTTAGAGTGAGTTGTTACAAACTAATAGTCCCTTCATATTATTTGCAGATTTTGAAGTAATGATGAATGCGGAGGTGGAGCATCATGAGGAGACTAGGACAACAGCAACAACTAATGAAAATTGATATCTTTGTGGAAGGAGAGCTCTGATTTTTTTGGTTTTTTATCATTTTTACTGCAAGGAGAGCTCTTGGTTGTCAAGCTCATCCTCCTTGAAGTTGATGCCAAACTAGTATAAAGATATTGCAAACAGAGATAGCTACTTTATGTTATTCTAGCAATTTGTATTTTGTAAGGATATTTCGTTTCGACATTGGAATTGACTTCAGCGTTTAAAAGTTAAACTTTCAGAATCTAATGAAACGAGTTACAAATTGTGACATCAATAAATTTAAAATTTCAATAAAGCTAATATTAATCCGATCCGAATCGTATCCGATCCGAAATTCTAATCATCCAAATTTTCAGATTAACTTTTTTTATTAGTGGATGCGGATCAGATTTTTCATCATCCGATTCAATCGGATCGGATGGTGGATTGAGGCATAATCCGATCCGAATATTCAGATGCACACCCCTACCGCAAGCGCACGGTATAGTGGCAAGCGAGTATCGAACACGAGGAGGTGGTGTTGGATCCAATCTATCTTAGATTGGCTCGAATACTAATGTTTATTGGTGGAGATGGTTATGATGTGATGTAATGACAATGGTGATGGATGTCGGTGTCGGTGATAAAGATGTTGCATAAATATAGATTCAAATTTAATATAATAAAAGTGCCTAGGGCTAGATAATCCCCACTACGGATCGTCATGCATCTCTGTGAATCGCGAATCTCAATGTTGCAAGACTTGGATTGAGGCGAACTAGTCGTAACTAAATAGAGAACCAAGCTCACGCTCTCGCTCTATTGTCGGTCTATAGCAACCTAGATTAGGGCCCACTCTCATGCAAACTCTAATCTAAGCGACTAGCATTAAGATCGACATCATCGTCCACTCGCATATTGAGCCCACTCTCGTGCTAACTCGAGTTATAACCTAGATTGTGATAGCTCGTATTCGTCCAATCTCTTGCAAACAAATATTTGTATATATTTATAATAAAAATACTAGCTTTGGTCCAATCTCTTGCAAACCAAACCTAGTGAATCTCGATTATAAATCTAAATCAAATATCTAGACCTTCCCATTGATTAGAGGCCAATCTCTTACAAACTCTGGATCAATGGAAATTCCTAGCTATCCGTAATAAATCAATCACAATCTAACCTTCTAACAATTCTAGCAACACAGAAATTCATTCATCACAAATCTGACATGAGATCTATAGGGTTCATCCCCTTCCCAGAACAACGATCAACCAAGCATAGCAATAACGATATAAGAATCAATAAAAAACATTGCTTGCATATAGAAAGATATCAAATTAAAGATTCAAACAACAAGAATAGATATACTTATCTTTGATCAAGAACTTCAATCCAATTACAAGCTTTTAGATCTAAGCGGGGGTCTAGGGCATGGCCTAACCTTAAAAAAAAGTCTCCAAGAAATAGAAATGGAACCCCGCTCTAATGACGGCTACAAACCCTATATATAGTCCCTTCAAAACCCTAGAAAATAACCCTAAAAACCCTCTCAAATTCGTGTCCAAAGTTAGCTCTGGCCACAACTTAAGTTCTGGGCCCGCTTTCACTCGGTCGAGTGAGATTCTCACTCTGGCGGAGTAGAAATTTCAGCACTGCAGCGTCAACTTGTAGAAATTCTCTAGATTTCATCCGACCTCTGATTGGCGCGTTCTTTACGACGTTGGAACCATCATGAATTCTAATATCCATAAAAAATATGAGAAAAATAATTTGCCTATTGGAATAATATCAGATTTCAAAAGAGTGGGATGCTGTCTGAAAATCTGGGCGCTCGTGTCACTCTGCGTCACTCGGCCGAGTGGGATTCTTAACTCGGGCGAGTGGAGTTATCTACTCGATCGAGTAGGGAATATTACTCGGTCGAGTGAGAATTCTACTCGGCCGAGTATGACAGTCTGCAGATTGTCCAGAAAACAGAGAAGCCGGCTTGGCTCTCTTCGAAATTGTGGCCTCCACTCGGGCGAGTGGAGTTCTTACTCCGCTGAGTGGAATTCACCACTCGGCTGAGTATATTGCGGTACTCAGGCTGGCAAATGTCATCATGTCAGTCTTGCTTGGCCGAGTAGGCTGCTTCACTCGGCCAAGTGAATTGCCGTGCTCGGTTGAGTGGCCTGTTTCAGAGCTCATTTCTCCTCCTCCTCGCTTCCTCGTCGATTCCTTCGACGTTCTTCTTCTTCTTCCACTCATCCTTCGGTGTCGTTAGCTCCTTGATATGGTCATGGGAAATGCTTCGATACACGTGCAAGTCCTTTAGCTTAATTTTGCTCCCGATTGCTCCATATATCCTGAAATCAGACGAAAACGAGAAATAGTGAAAAGTAATGAAATATCGTCGAATAATCATGAAAATCGCAATATGAGCAATCGAAATGGCGTGCAAACATGTAGAAAAAAGGTGTATAATATGGACCGATCAAAATCCCAGAAGCTTGCCTCTTAATCGTCCTCGAGTAAGATAAGTAGAGAGACGAACTCGGGAAATGAAAACAAAGGAAATGAAATGAAAGAAAAAGAATACGAAGTAGAAGGGGTCGATAGATTATTCTCTCAGATCTCATGCCATAAGCTACACATCATGATAACTCGAAAAATACGAATCACATGCTATACGGATTTCATATCTTACTTAAACATGGTACCTGCAAGCTTTTAAGAACAACAAAAAGGACTCTCTAAATTCATACAATCAATTCATATCCACATCACACAATTCATAGAATTTAATATACGAATTTTAGCGATGCACTTTTCAATCAAGAGTTATAACAGAAGCATATAAGAATCACACCAAGCATGCAATAGAGAATGGAATAAGAGACATGTCGTTCACATTTTCATATTAATTCATAAGAAATCTCCATAGCTAAAGTAATTCGCTAAGTCTCAGTATTATCAAACTTCCCCATTCGTGCACCTCTCCACTCCAATGTCGCACTCACTCATATGGTCAAGTGAATTCATCCCCCAAGCTTAGCTTGAGGCATCACATCTAAAGGAATATAATAGTGAAAAATGAGATTTTTGCCTTGGTTTTCCCAAGTATTTTGTGGCTCTAATAACGAGATAGAGAAATTTTTTCTTTTTGAACTTTTTGTTTCTCATTTTTCTTTTTGGATTTTTGTTGGAGCTACATGATGTGTATTTTTGGTTTTTGGCTCCTTTTTGGCTTTTTGGAATTTTTTGGAGCGAACTTTTTTCTTTTGTAGGGATTTTTGGAAAATAGATGCGACATAAGTAGCTTTAGGAGGTGAACTCGAGTGACATGTAGAGAATAAAAATATATATGTGGAGAAGGAAATGGTGTAACGCTCGGTTCACTCTAAGATGTGCACAAATGGTGCAATAAGATGATACATCAACTAAACTCATATGTAAGCATGGATATTCTCAATGATTTCAATAGATAGTGAAGTCAAGCAGTAAAGAGTACAATCATATCAAGCATGCAACAGAAGGTGAACAAGACAATAAGGCAGATGCTTCCGTTATACAATTGATGAGTGAATCTTGGTGTACTTCCAGTAAAAGAAGATGCAAAAATTTTGAAAAATTCTAAAACCCCTTAAAAATAGAGTAAAAGTGTAACTAAAGTGTATGGAAATGCACTCCCCCAAGCTTAAACTTCACATTGTCCTCAATGTGATCATAATGAAAGAATATGAGGAACAATGATAATAATAAAGGGGTGAATGAAAAATGATGAAATGAATGACATAAAATGCTAATGCAACTACCTGCAAATACAATGATGCATGAGAGCGCCTTTCCTCAAACTTATACCAAACAATCATATTCAAATGACTCAATCAAAAATGTCACAGCTTTGATTAGCGAGATCGAGTCAAACGAATAAGAATGTGAGTATTCACTTGAAAGAGATGCTCGATCGGTGGTGAGCAAAAAGGGTGTGACACATCTAAATATGAAGAGGGCAATTAATATATATAATGGGTTTGGGGTATATAAATTTTTGTTGCCGTCATATGAGGTGACATTTATTCAAGCAAATCTATACGGTCCTCTCGCTGTCGAGAGGATTCATGTTTATTGAAAGCATAAAATTTTACGCTATTGCTACACTACGTAATTGATATCACCTATAGCAAAAGGCAGATCCAGTATCTTTGCCGGTGCATGCAACTGCTCCAATTGCTCTTTTCGTGGCTCTGCTAGGTGCGTGTGTCCACGAACACCAACGAACTCCAGCGATGCATCCTCCAGCATTCCCATAAGGACTCCACATATACCCTGTAGAGAATAGGATGCATCAGTTCGCTGCAAAAATTTCACCCTCATAATAAAAGTATTCCAAAGAGGATCGACTATAGAAATATATGAAATAAATCGTAGTGGACGATACTTCCCTGGAAATAATTCAATATCCTCTTGTGCTTTGATAGCTATCTCCGTGGTGTCCTCTCTCAGCTGCTCAGGTAACTCTGGATCATATGTGTGGACCTCACTAACCAGTTCGTTAAGATATGACACGTCCAAGCATACCTTCGATCCATAATCGTACGTATGCTGCAAAAGGTACGACGTGCCAAAAATATCTAAATCAAAATAAATATCAAATAGAATACATGATTCAGAAATGGAAAGGGTAAAAATATCTCCCTGAGTGGAAGCAATAAGCTTTGTGGGATAGTCCTCGGTGTCAGTGGAAGGATGAGGTGGCTGCGGAAGCTCTAATGGAGGAGGGTAGTGCTCGGGATCCTCATGAATGGCTGTATCCTCTTCCCGATGCACGACCTCCTCGGTGATAAGGTCTGGCTCCATGTGTAAGGCCTCCTCAAAAGCATGCTTCGGCTCTGCGAGGTAAATAACCTCAATGTCTTCTCCATCTGAATCATCTCCCTCCATCCACTTATCGTATGGACTAGCTGTACCGGTGGGTGGGGGAGTGACGACGGTGCAACCCGACTCTGCAGCAACACGTCCCGAGTGTTTCATCGCAGTTCTCTCATCAGAAGTGGCTGCATCCGTGCCTGGTACCGTTGTCTCCTCAGAGGTGGAAGCATCAATGCCCTCAGCCTGCCATCCAAGAATCTCATCTAGGTACGCATAAAAATGTGTGGTCCATATGATCACAGCCTCAGTGGAAGGTAGAGGTGGCTATAGAAGCTCAACTGCAGGTGGGCAAGACTCTGGATTTATCTGAATGAAGTTACCCTCGTCCCAAAGTGCTTCCCCCTCAATGTAATGCTCAAGCTCCGCATGTGAGGCCTCCTCGTCAATATGCTCTGGCTTGACAGGGTGGTCTTTTGCCTTCTCATCAACTATCAATGTAGGCTCTCTCTGGAATGGTGATGCTGGCTGCTCATGTGTGTCAACTTGTGGGGATGTATCTTGTGGAGGGAAATGCCCGCAAGCAATCCAAAAATGTAGTCTATCCTCCTCAAGACTGACATGGACGTCCTCCTCAATTGTTCCTGCAGCCAAAACATGGTTCACAACAAAATCTACAAATCGTAGCTCAAATGCATCGCCTGCTGTAATGCTGACTGAACCGGTGAACCTCACTGACTCCAAGAGGCCCTCCAATAAGTTCTGAAATGTGTCCTCCTCTGACGGCGCATATGACTCAATTTCTGCTTCCTTCACTGCCTCTTCGTCCATCCACTCTTCATATGCAATAGCTGTATCGTAGGATGTGGGATCGACGACGGCACATTCTGGCTCTGGTAATATGACTGGCGATGCTTCTTGCCCATAATATGACGAAGCAGAACTGATATATTTGGAAATCCCTGCAATCTTAAGCATGATCGCACTCATTTCAAGGTCTCTTTTCACCCATTCCTATTGAAGGTTGCTCTTTTCAATCCTGGCTTGTATTTCAACCTGCTGTGCAAGCATCTCATCAAGAATGTATTCTCCTGTCTGAGTATTCTGATCAAAATCTGTGGTCCACATAGTATAATCCATAATACCTGATCAACAAAGATAAATACCTGAAGAAAAATATCAGTGGCACAAAAGAATATAGAAATGATAATAATGGCGGTGAGGGTGAAAATTTCCTTTTGTTAAATTTTTTTCGTAGTCTAATCAACCTAATTATGACAAATTGGCACCCAACGGGAAACACCTCCCTGGCAACGGTACTAAAAACTTGGTCGGCTCCCGGATATGCACCCGGGAGACAATTGTAGTTTTACCGCAAGCGCAGGTGTAGTGGCGAGCGGGTATCGAACACGAGGAGGTGGTGTTGGCTCCAATCTATCTTAGGTTGGCTCGACAACTAAGGTTTATTGGTGGAGATGGTTATGATGTGATGTAATGACAATGGTGATGGATGTCAGTGTCGGTGATAAAGATGTTGGATAAATATCGATTCAAATTCAATATAATAAAAGTGCCTAGGGCTAGGGAATCCCGACTACGGATCGTCATGCATCTCTGTGAATCACGAATCTCAATGTTGCAAGACTTGGATTGCGGCGAACTAGTCGTAACTAAATAGAGAACCAAGCTCACGCTCTCGCGCTATTGCCGGTCTATAGCAACCTAGATTAGGGCCCATTCTCGTGCGAACCCTAATCTAAGCCACTAGCATTAAGATCGACATCATTGTCCAATCGCACCTCGAGCCCACTCTCGTGCAAACTCGAGTTACAACCTAGATTGTGATAGCTCGTATTTGTCCAATCTCTTGCAAACGAATATGGGTATAGATTTATAATAAAAATGCTAGTTTTGATCCAATCTCTTGCAAACCAAACCTAGTGAATCTCGATTATAAATCTAAATCGAATATCTAGACCTTCCCATTGATCAGAGCCCAATCTCTTGCAAACCAAACCTAGTGAATCTCGATTATAAATCTAAATCAAATATCTAGACCTTCCCATTGATCAGAGCCCAATCTCTTGCAAACTCTGGATCAATGGAAATTACTAGCTATCCGTAAGAAATCAATCACAATCTAACCTTCTAACAATTCTAGCAACACAGAAATTCATTCATCACAAATCTGACATGAGATCCATAGGGTTCATCCCCTTCCCTAGAACAACGATCAACCAAGCATAGCAATAACGATATAGGAATCAATAAAAAACATTGCTTGCATATAGAAAGATATCAAATTAAAGATTCAAACAACAAGAATAGAGATACTTAGCTTTGATGAACAACTTCAATCCAATTACAAGCTTTTAGATCCAATGGGGGGCCTAGGGCATGGCCTAACCTCTAAAAAAAGTCTCCATAAAATAGAAATGGAACCCCCCCTCTAATGACGGCTACAAACCCTATATATAGTCCCCCCAAAACCCTAGAAAATAACCCTAAAAACCCTCTCAAATTCGTGCCCAAAGTCAGCTCTGGCCGCAACTTATGTTATGGGCCCGCGCTCACTCAGCCGAGTGAGATTCTCACTCTGGCCGAGTAGAAATTCCAGCACTGCAGCGTCAACTTACAGAAATTCTCCAGATTTCATCTGACCTCCGATTGGCGCATTCTTGGTGGCGTTGGAACCGTCATGAAGTCTACTAAATATGAGAAAAATACTTTGCCCACTGGAATAATATCAGATTTCAAAAGAGTGGGAGGCTGTCTGAAAATCTGGGCGCTCGTGTCACTCTGTGTTACTTGGCCGAGTGGGATTCTTTACTCGGGCGAGTGGACTTCTCTACTCGGCCGAGTAGGGAATATTACTCGGCCGAGTGAGAATTCTACTCGCCCGAGCATGACCGTCTGTAGATCGTCCAGAAAACAGAGAAGTCGGCTTGGCTCTCTTCGAAATTGTGGCCTCCACTCGGGCGAGTGGAGTTCTTACTTGGCCGAGTGGAATTCACCACTCGACTGAGTACATTACGGTACTCAGGCTGGCAAACATCAGTGTCAGTCTTGCTCGATCGAGTAGGCTGCTTCACTCGACCGAGTGGCCTGTTTCAGAACTTATTTCTCCCATTCATCGCTTCCTCGTCGATTCCTTCAACGTTCTTCTTCTTCTTCCACTCATCCTTCGGTGCCGTTAGCTCCTTGATATGGTCATGGGCAATGCTCCGGTACACGTGCAAGTCCTTTAGCTCATTTTTGCTCCGGATTACTCCATATTTCCTGAAAGCTGACGAAAACGAGAAATAGTGAAAAGTAACGAAATATCGTCGAATAATCATGAAAATCGCAATATGAGCAATCGAAATGGTGTGCAAACATGCAGAAAAATGGTGTAAAATATGGACCGATCATTCAGCCATAAGTAAACATAATGGCAGCTCAGGATACTTAGTGAACTTTTGTTCACAGTATTGCTGCATCAATATCGCATCTTTTTCATGGAAAGACGTGTAAGTCTTTTCCAGTATGCGATCATCTAAGAATTTCTCACCATACAACTTCAGACGTGAGGTGATGCTGAACAGAGCTAAATTGTACTCAGCTATGGACTTAAAGGCCTGAAGTCTCAGTTTCTTCCACTCATAACGTGCCCTTGGGAGTATAACATCTTTCTGATGTTTATATATGCCCTCAAGTGCAGTCCACAGCTCCAGTGGATCCTCGATCGTAAGGTATTCAGTCTTTAAGGTCTTATCCAAGTTGCGACGAATGTATATGATGGCTTGCACCTTATTAATGTTTGTCACCTTTCTATCTTTTGTAATTGCAGAAACAAGAGATTTAGCTCGCAAATGGAATTTAACATCAAGTTGCCAGCTCATATAATTTTTTCATGATGCATCCAGTACTTTGAAATCAATGCTTGAGATTTTTTACCATTTAATCTAAAAAAGCACAATTTTGCATGAATTAATAATACTGGAAACGTTTTTCATGCAGAGACAATTTTAAATGAATAAGCTAATTGCTTGGAAAGGACAATCACCACATAAAATAATGTCCCAAAGTCCATATTACAGTCCATTTTACACAAATGAAAGAGAAACTTACAACTTTGGAAACCTTTTGGGTCTCATTGAAAATCTTCATCTTCAAGAGTGGCCTCCGCCTCCATGAAAATGGTCATCAGTTTTGGGCATTACATATTTTTCCTCACTACAGTTTCTCTCAAAAGAAAAAGAAAAGTGCAGGAAAAGTAAAATGTGGGACTAAATAGCGGATCCAAAACCACAATTAGCCATTCATGCAAAATTTGTGCCCATTAAACATGTTTATAATGCATCACAGACATCACAGATTCAGAACATGGTAAAAATATCAAATTTAATACTTAATAATTATTCAGACCACTGGACAATGTCATACACCGTTAGGTTAGATAATTAACGGCAGAGCGGTCGCAGGATCTTCATAATTATTAAGTTAATACCATACAACATAACACATATTTATCCCATAAAATGTGGCAGAAAAGTGTGATGCAATGCATATAAATATGATCCAAAATAGACATCATATATTAAAATATACTATTAATCAGTTGTGCATATAGGGGCCAATTCAAAAGAATTTGAATGGTGCCCTATTATATTTTGTTTTGTAAAAGGAAAGAAGTTTCCTTTTATGCCCTCAAAAGATCTCCAAAAGACCTCCAAAAGACCACATTTGCCCCCATAATATCCCCACATTTTCTCCTATTTTACCATATATTAATTTATTTATTATGCCCTGGAAAAGCCCCTCTTCAAATTCATTTCCTCTCCCCCCTTTTCTTTTTCCCTTTTTCCAGTCTTGTTTAATCGCATGCGGGCCTGAGGCCCACAGCCTGGGCTGCGGGCTTCAGGCCCGGAGCAAACAACATTTTTTTATTTGCTGGGTTGTGGGCTTCAGGCCCATAGCGAAAAAGTTGCCTCCCTTTTTTCAATAAAGTATGGCATGCGGGCCTGAGGTCCGCAGCCGGAGTTGCGGGCTTCAGGCCCGCAGCAAATATCATTATCTTTTAAAGTAAATTGTAAGGGCCGAGCCCGCAGCTCTGCTGAGAGCTGCAGGCTTCGGACCCCAGGGAGTAAAAGAAATTTTTTGTTATTTGGGCAGAAGCCCATTAGGTTTTATTCAGAGGGGTGGCAGGATTGGTTGTCGTTGCTCGACCCCGGCGGTTGTCTCTGCCGGTACGAGGGTTGCACTACCGTGGGGGCAGCGACGTTGCTGAACGGTGAGGGAGGGGGCCACCGGCGAGGAAAGCAAAAAAAAATTCTTTTTATTTTTGTGGAAGAACCCTGAGGGGGGTTACCGCCTATCGGCAGTGGCAAGCCTACGACATTGGGGAAGCGGCGGTGGCATGTGGGGGGAGGGGTTGGCCGTCGGTAGTGGTGGTGCTACTGGCACGCGGGATTTTAGGGTTAATTTTTTTTGAAAACCCTATCATGGGTTTTGCTGCCGCCTATAACGGCGGGTTGCCTCCGCTGTGGGGCTAAGGGGTCGGCGGGGCAAGGGGTATGGGGGTGCCACGGTGGCCGACGACGAGGTTGCCACCGACGGGTCGGTGGGTTGGGGTTTTTGTATTTGTATTTGTATTTGTTTTATTGTTTTTACGAACTCTTAAATAGGGGGTTTTATGTTCTTCCCTAGTATCGATGGTAGAAAGGCGTCGTCTTTGATCAAAGGAGAATAAAAATCGATTTTTGTTGTCCGATCTTACGAGATCAACGTTGTATGCGTCATGATCATGATAAAATAAGATTTTTAATTTGTAGAAATACCTCTAGATCCGTCCTTCAGATCTAGCGAGTGTTGAGATGCCTACGCGAGGTTTGGATCTGGTTCCTCAATGTCCGAGCAGTTACGATCTTTCGATCCTCCGTCGTCCGCCAAGTCTTCCGCAGCGATCCACACACACACTCTCTCTCTCTCTCTCTATTGGTAGAACATACTGATAACGTGTTATGAAGCGTAGCTTTCTGGGGGAGACCACAGACCTTTATTTATATGGGATGGAAGAGTACATACATGGATGAGACACAATCAATCTAATAAATACACTCTTATCTATTCACACCATTTTATCTATTTACAACAGTGAATCATTTGTAAATCATGTTGGATTTGAATATCGAATTATTTTCAATTCTCAAATTATTTGTTAATTTTGTGAATTACATGGATCAGCCAACAAGTTTTTTTAAAAATCACACCTACTTGAAAGCCAAACAAACTAACCATTGGACTATTATACTTTACTGATATATTTTAGAAATTATTTAAAATAACTAAATAACATTAATATTATCACATTATGTTAAACTAAACTTTTACCGAATTTTACAAGATTATTGCTGAACGCCGAAATTATTACTTTGCATGTTATTCGAGAATTAAAGCATACATATAATTTAGTAGTAGTACCTCTTAAAATCTTGTTTTTCATTTTCAACTAGCAACAAAATAAAAGAAATTGTTTTTTTCATCATTTTACTTATGACTTTCTTCACAGCTTTCTTTGATAATAATTATATATATATATATTAAAAATTCTCCTTTTCACTTTTCTTTTCTGTCCTTTTCTATTTTTTAATTTCGTTTTTCTTTCTTATGCTTTCTCTCAAACCAAATATAACCTAGAATTGTAAAAATACAAAAAAACGGAAAAAAAATACTCCTATATACCTGGGCAGAGGCATGTACAAACTAACTTGAGTTAGTCTGAATTAGTTTTTGGTTCCATCTGTTGCTCTAGTCCTCTTTCCATCATTACTCTGATCTTTCCAGAACCCTTGCAGCCCAATTTACTTTCAAGTAATCCTTGTTGTCCAGGTAAGTTTGGATTACTGGCTTTGCTTTTGCCTATATGGTTACCGTGCTGTGAAAGTTAGCTCGATTGAGGCGCTGAAGAAGCATTGGATTAGCAACCGAGCTATCTTGTGCAGAGCTAGCTTGGCTGTGCTCGGATCCGACCTATCTGACTCTGACTCTGCACAACTTAGATACGAGGATGCCGAGTAATTGGACTTCAACAGTGCATTGGATCCTCGGTTCGGAGGATCGGTGGCTCATAGGTCGACAGCTCTACAATCCGAGCTTCGGGGAGCTTGGATATCTCGGCTCTGCACTTTGTTTGCTCGGACTTCAACGGAAAGCTCGGTTGCTGTAACGACCCGCTCTCGGGGCCCGTTACTGTTTGGAAATGCACAAGTCCTGCTAGGCACCGATGAGATCAATACAGGCTCTGTTGCAAAAATGGGCCAAAATACTCATACATGAAAGTGGTGAAACCTTATTACAAACCAGCAGCGTACATGAAAAGAAAATACAACTCGAGAATACAAATACACACCAAGCAAGCCACTCTGATACATATAAGAAAAACACACTCACACTCACAATTAGTAACCAGCGTCCTCCTAGTCAAATTATACAGCAAACTCAGCGTCTGCAGTCCCTGGTGCAACTTCCTCAACATGTGTTGTATCTGGCGAGACCACCACAAAAAGAAGGGTCGCCAGGATCAGACATAACTCAAAGTAACTCTAGCATGATATTTAAACCAATAAACGAGCATGGCAAAATTAGCATGGCAAACTAAAAAGTAAAGTGCGATCAATAGAGCAGAAAAGTAACATAACAGTCTACTTCTATCAGCAATAACAATATTTACTAGTTGTGCCTGAGCCTACGTGACTTATAAAGGGAAGTACGATATGCAACCAAGAGTCCACCTGATATCCCGGGTAACAACAAAACGATACGGTACAATCAATACGATACAATCAAAACGGTACTTTTCAACAAAACGATACTGTTCAGTCGATACGGTACTATCCACTGGAGATCGGACTGGTCGCTCCCGAACTTCCACAATTATAAGTTACCCCAAAAACCCAGTGTGTGTGTGTGTGCGCGCACAGGTTACCGTATTTACAATTTACGAGTCAATCACCATTCTTACTTTTCCAATTACATCTTTCGGTTAACGGTTAAGCATGTCACAGAGTCCAATTCAATTTACGGTACGGTGCAACTTATCAAGTTTAGCTAACTGTTCAAGTGAAACACTTTGCCAATAAAAGAAACTAATTTGGCATGCATCAATATTGCTTTTAAACCCCATAGCTAGGGTACGATGAGTTACCGATTTGCCTTGTAGTGGACGGTGCGTTTTGACTAGCGGTAGGGGTACCTGGTTCAAAAACGAGTTAGCCACGCAATCTAATAATAAGAACTTTTTATTTTATTACAAACTAATTTGTAGAAACTTAGCTTATAAAACTAATTCTTATAATTAATATAGGCTTACAAAATATTAGTTATAACAAAATATTAGCTATTATAACTTATAAAATATCTTTATGAAATTACTTTTAAAAAAACTTAACTTAAACTTAAAACTAAACTTAATATTTAAAACTTAATATTTAAACTTAACTTGAAACTTAAAAAAAAACTTATAAAAATTAATTTACTTAACTATATAACAATAAACTTCTTATAAGCTAACTTAACTTATTTGAATACCTAAACTTATATATAATTATTATATTAATAACTTTATATAATAACCCACCCTTACTCTCTCTTTCTCTCCTCTCGTTCTGCTGTCTTCTCCTCTTTCTTTTTTTTTGTTGCCTGCAGGGGACACGGGCAAGGGGCCGGTGGCGCAAGGGGAGGCCGGGGGCGAGATCCGGCGGGGGCGGCTGCGCGGGGCTAGGGCGCGCGAGGCGGGGGCGCCGACGGCGCTGGGAGGTCGGATCGGGGTCCGGCGGGGGCGCAAGGCAGGGCGGCGACGGCGGGCTGGCCTGAGACGGCGGCGGGCGGGCGGCTGTGGGGCTCGGGCGGCCTGCGGGATCTCCGGCGACGGGAGGGGCTCGGCCAAGGGAGGAGGAGGAAGAGGAAGAAGGATGAAGAGGGTTTGAATTTGAAGGATTTTTGTTTTGATTTTGTTTTTGATTCTGAAAATTATTTGCTTTTGAGTTCTTCCCCTTGGTCTGAATCTGAAATGGTTTTCAGATTTGGTTGGTTGTTTGTGGTTGATTTGTGATGGAGGTGGTGGCTGATTTGGGGGAATGTGTTGTTGTTGTGGTTGACGGTGGAGGAGGTGGTGGCTGGGGGATGGCTGAAAGTGGAGGAGGAGATGTTGATGGAGGATTGTGACGACGACGATGATGATGGTTGGTTTCCTGTTGCTTTAAGGAGAGGGGGCGGAGACAGAATGAAGGAGCAGGGGGGACAGGGTTCATTAACGGGGAGGGGTTAGTCAAAAGTTAGGTTTAGAGTTAATGAATGGTGATGCATCTGGCTGAATGAGAAAATCGTGGAGGAAGAGATGTGTTTAAACGATTAGGAATTAGGTTGATAATTAATATGAGGTAATTATTAATCAACTAAAATAATTAGTAAACGTAAAAATTTAATTAGTAAAATAAATTAGTAAATTAAATTTAACTAAAGTAACTATTAAACTATGGTGAAAAATTTAGACGCGCTCACGTCGATTCTACGGATAAAAATACTCGGACAATTCGGAAGTAAAAATACTAGCATACACATACCTAAAAATACCGGCCGTTACATCCTACCCTCCTTAGAATAATTCCGTCCTTGGAATTCTCTACAGGGCATGGAAAAGATAGGGGTAACGTTCTCGCATCTCGTCCTCTCGCTCCCAGGTAGATTCACCAGGTGAGTCGCGACGCCACATCACTCTGACTAGATCAATAGTCCGGTTCCTGAAGACCTTCTGACGTCGATCTAAGATCTCCACTGGATGCTGCTTGTATGTCAAGTCCGGACGAACTGCGATCTCCGAGTAGTCCACGACATGACTAGGGTCACTCACATAGCGACGCAGCTGCGAGATGTGGAACACATTGTGCACTCCCTCTAAGGCAGGGGGCAATGCAAGCTTGTAGGCCACTTCTCCTACTCGCTCCAAAATATCGAAAGGTCCAATGAATCGAGGGCTAAGCTTTCCTCTCCGCCCAAAACAAATCATCCCTCGGTTAGGCGAGATCTTCAGAAAACATGATCTCCTGGCTGAAACTTTAGATGTCGACGTTTCGCATCCGCCCAATGCTTGTACCTATCCTGAGCCAATTGCAGCTTCTCTCTGATGGTTCGAACCACATCCACGGCTTCTGTGATTAGCTCAGGACCAACCAACTCTCGATCTCCTACATCATCCCAGCTCAAGGGAGATCGGCACTTCCTCCCATACAGTGCCGCAAAAGGTGCCATACCGATGCTAGACTGATAGCTGTTGTTGTATGCAAACTCTACCAAATGGAGATGGTCTTCCCATGATCCTTTGAAGTCCAGCATACATGCCCGCAACATGTCTTCAAGTATCTGAATAGTACGCTCTGACTGGCCATCTGTCTGCGGATGGTAAGCCGTACTAAAACTCAAGTGAGTCCCCAAGCTTTCCTGTAGGCTCCTCCAGAAATGAGAAGTGAATCTGGTGTCTCTGTCTGAGACAATGCTGATAGGAACTCCATGCAGCTTCACAATCTCATTCATGTACTTCTTGGCCAAAACTTCTGTAGACTGGCCCACTCGGAAAGGAATGAAGTGCGCTGTCTTGGTCAATCGGTCTACAATCACCCAGATAGCGTCATTCTGCTTCGTACTCTTGGGTAGTCCAGTCACGAAGTCCATTGTGATGTGCTGCCACTTCCACTCCGGAATAGGCAAGGGATGTAATAAGCCGGCCGTCCTCTGATGTTCAGCCTTCATCTGTTGGCACACAATACACTTCGCTACGCTCCGTGCGACGCTTCTCTTCATGCCATGCCACCAGTAATGCTGTCGCAGATCCTGGTACATCTTGGTACCTCCAGGGTGTATGGAGTATGGAGAACTGTGAGCTTCCTCTAATAGCTCCTCTCTGATGGCACCAACCGGTACACAGATCCTATCTACAAACCTTAAGGATCCATCTGCATGAATCTTAAATTCTGGCCTCTGGCCTGCTATCACCAAATCTTTGATCTTCCGCAGCTTCTCATCATCCATCTGAGCATTCTTGATCCTCTCTACCAAGGTCGACTGGATA
The DNA here is from genome assembly GCA_030789695.1 of Scilla litardierei. NCBI lineage: Eukaryota > Viridiplantae > Streptophyta > Magnoliopsida > Asparagales > Asparagaceae > Scilla > Scilla litardierei. The sequence continues at coordinate 337,812,974 of CM061133.1, forward strand.
TGCATGCCCATCAAAGATGCAGTCATCCCTGGTAGAATCACTTCTATACTCATGTCCAGCATCTCTTGTTGTAATCTCCACTGAGTTGTAAGGGTCATCACCGCTGGTAGACGACTCAATGCATCAGGTACGACATTGACTTTTCCAGGATGGTACTGAAGGTCAATGTCATAATCTGCCATGAGCTCTATCCATCGTCTCTGACGCATGTTGAGCTCCTTCTGAGTGAAGAGATACTTCAGACTCTTATGATCCGAGAACACCTTCAGATGCTCTCCCAATAGGAAATGCCTCTAAATCTTTAATGCAAAAATTACTGCCGCCAACTCAAGATCATGAGTGGGGTAGTTATTTTCATGGATCTTCAACTGCCTGGATGCATAGGCTACGACTCGACCGTGCTGATGTAGCACGCATCCAAGTCCTTTACCAGATGCATCACAGAAGACTTCAAATCCTCCTGATCGGTCTGGAATGATCAGAATAGGCGCAGTCGTCAACCTCTTCTTCAGCTCCTGGAAAGCATCCTCACATGCTTTTGACCAAACAAACACCACATCCTTTCTCGTCAATCACGTTAAGGCTCCCGTGATCTTCGAGAAGTCTTTGATAAACCTCCGGTAGTAGCCAGCAAGTCCCAAGAAACTTCGAATCTCAGTCACCGTTCGGGGGACTGGCCAGTTTTGAACAGCGGCTACTTTTTCAGGATCAACAGCAATCCCTTCTCCGGACACTATGTGGCCTAGAAACGCCATCTTGTTCAGCCAGAACTCGCATTTGCTAAGTTTGGCATAAAGCTGGTGTCTTCTCAGGGTCTCGAGAACCTTCCTGAGATGCTCAGCATGCTCCACTGCATTCTTCGAGTAGATGAGAATGTCGTCGATGTAGACTACTACGAACTTATCCAAGTATTCATACAATACTTGGTTCATGAGGCTCATAAATACCGCGGGTGCATTGGTTACACCAAACGGCATTACTAAGTACTCATAATGTCCGTATCTGGTCCTGAATGCAGTCTTGGGAATATCTTCGTCTTTCACCTTCACTTGATGGTATCCCGTCCTCAGATCCAGCTTCGAATAGATGCTTGATCCACCGAGCTGGTCGAAAAGATCGTCGATGCGCGGTAGAGGGTACTTGTTCTTCACGGTGACTTTGTTCAGCTCACGGTAGTCAACGCACATACGAAGGGATCCATCTTTCTTCTTTACCAGCAATATATGAGATCCCCAGGGAGATACACTGGGTCGTATCCATCCCTTCTTTAGAAGCTCATCTAGCTGGACCCGCAATTCTTCTAGCTCAGATGGTGCTAGACGATACGGTGCCTTAGATATTGGTTGAGCTCCTGGCATTAGTTCTATGGCAAATTTGAGAGTGCGATCCGGAGGCAAACCTGTAAGGTCGTCTGGAAACACATCTAAGAATTCTCGAACCACTTCTGGTATCTCAGGCTCAGCTTCCATAGCGGCTGCTATTGCTTCGGTCGATTTGGCTCTGAACTCCACTGGTCCTACCGATCTGCTTCCACTAATGAACTCGAACTTTGGATGATCAGGAATCTTGAAGACTACCCTCCTTCGATTACAGTCGATGGTGGCATGGAAAGTCCCCAACCAATCCATCCCGAATACAGCATCAAAGTTCGGTATGTCTATCATCATAAAGTCAGCAAATAACGCTCACCCACAAATAACCACTGGGCATTGTGGATACCCACAGGTCGTCTTTATCACTCCGCCACCCGTGTTGATGTTCCAACCGGATGCTAAAGGTTTGACAGGAATAGTGTGGGTGCGAACGAATCGACTCGCCAGAAAGCAGTGTGATGCTCCTGAGTCGAACAAGGAGAGGGCAGGTTGCCCAGCTACTAGCACGACACCTAGGTCCAAACACTAATCTAAGCAACCAATGCTAATGAAAGAAATGAATTACGAACTATGCAAGAAATATACCTGTGATCACTTCACCGGTAGCCTCAGCCTCTTCGACGGTCATGGTGTAAGCCTGGCGTTTCGGTGGTGGCTGCTGCCTTGCTTGCTGAAACTGCCTCTGCTGTGGAGGTAGAGGTGGACGCTGTGGAGCGTTCCCAGTTGGGACAGCACGAGGAGCTGGGGCTGGAGCTGGAGCTGTAGCACGATGCAGACAATCCCTAGCCATGTGTCCTGACTCCCCGCAAACCAGACAAAGGCCTAAAAGAATTCGACACTCAGACCTGATGTGTCCAGGCTTCCCACAATAGTGGCAGACCGGGAGGGCCTGCTGCTGCTGCCCTGGTTTCTTAAACTGAACCTGCTGAATAGGGCGGTGTATCTGTGGCCGTCTGCTTGGCCCAGCTTGGGTCGGTGGAGGCCTTGCAGGTGCTGTCAGCCTTCGCTCTTCCTTTGCTTCCATTTCGACCATCTCATGGTTACGAGCAATGGCTAAAACTTCAGCGTGTGTGGTCGGACTAGCACCGACCATCATCCTCCGAATCTCAATGTTAAGCCCCTGCTGGAACTGCTGGGCTCGAGTCAATGGATCTACAACCATCTCCGGGCAAACCTGCTGAGCCTGGAGAACTCAGCGTCATACTGATCCACGGTCATTGAACCCTGCTTTAGGTTAATGAACTTCTTCCTCATCAGGATATTTGCCTGTGGGGGAAAGTACTGAGCATTGAATGTTTTGGTGAAGACATCCCATGAAATCGGTAATCCCAAGAGGTCTTCTACCGCCTGCCACCAATCTCGAGCTCCATCAGTTAATTACCTTTTGGCGGTAGCCACCCATGCTTCTTCTCGAATCTGAGATGCTCTCAGATCATCAGTGATTCTCTTGAGCCATTCTTCCGCTTGGAGATGATTCTCGGTCCCAGCGAAAGTTTTCGGGTTCATCACTCGAAAGTGATAAACACTCGGGTCAGCTTTCTGTTCTCTGCGCAAAGCCTGCTCCAAAGCCTGTCCAAGCTGCTGATGAAGGGCATACATGCCCCGCATGCAATCTTCTGCAGACAATGGTGCGGTCAGAAATGCTGTCGCGTTCGGACCGGTGTTAGCTCCATTGCTAGCATCATTTTGGTTGGGACCCCCATTCAGGTGATTGATCCCGGATCCAAATGCACTGTCCTCGCTTCCTGAAGTGTTCCGTTCCATTGCTTTCCTGCGTTTTCATAAGGTTTGATCAGTTCCATTGAGTATTTTATATGACACAATCTGAACTTCCTGTACTGCTCATGTGGTATTTAGCGCGGACCTGCATGGGCCACCAAACCTGTAACGACCCGCTCTCGGGGCCCGTTACTGTTTGAAAATGCACAAGTCCTGCTAGGCACCGATGAGATCAATACAGGCTCTGTTGCAAAAATGGGCCAAAATACTCATACATGAAAGTGGTGAAACCTTATTACAAACCAGCAGGGTACATGAAAAGAAAATACAACTCGAGAATACAAATACACACCAAGCAAGCCACTCTGATACATATAAGAAAAACACACTCACACTCACAATTAGTAACCAGCGTCCTCCTAGTCAAATTCTACAGCAAACTCAGCGTCTGTAGTCCCTGGTGCAACTTCCTCAACATGTGTTGTATCTGGCGAGACCACCACAAAAAGAAGGGTCGCCAGGATCAGACATAACTCAAAGTAACTCTAGCATGATATTTAAACCAATAAACGAGCATGGCAAAATTAGCATGGCAAACTAAAAAGTAAAGTGCGATCAATAGAGCAGAAAAGTAACATAACAGTCTACTTCTATCAGCAATAACAATATTTACTAGTTGTGCCTGAGCCTACGTGACTTATAAAGGGAAGTACGATATGCAACCAAGAGTCCACCTGATATCCCGGGTAACAACAAAACGATACGGTACAATCAATACGATACAATCAAAACGGTACTTTTCAACAAAACGATACTGTTCAGTCGATACGGTACTATCCACTGGAGATCGGACTGGTCGCTCCCGAACTTTCACAATTATAAGTTACCCCAAAAACCCAGTGTGTGTGTGTGTGCGCGCACAGGTTACCGTATTTACAATTTACGAGTCAATCACCATTCTTACTTTTCCAATTACATCTTTCGGTTAACGGTTAAGCATGTCACAGAGTCCAATTCAATTTACGGTACGGTGCAACTTATCAAGTTTAGCTAACTGTTCAAGTGAAACACTTTGCCAATAAAAGAAACTAATTTGGCATGCATCAATATTGCTTTTAAACCCCATAGCTAGGGTACGATGAGTTACCGATTTGCCTTGTAGTGGACGGTGCGTTTTGACTAGCGGTAGGGGTGCCTGGTTCAAAAACGAGTTAGCCACGCAATCTAATAATAAGAACTTTTTATTTTATTACAAACTAATTTGTAGAAACTTAGCTTATAAAACTAATTCTTATAATTAATATAGGCATACAAAATATTAGTTATAACAAAATATTAGCTATTATAACTTATAAAATATCTTTATGAAATTACTTTAAAAAAACTTAACTTAAACTTAAAACTAAACTTAATATTTAAAACTTAATATTTAAACTTAACTTGAAACTTAAAAAAACTTATAAAAATTAATTTACTTAACTATATAACAATAAACTTCTTATAAGCTAACTTAACTTATCTGAATACCTAAACTTATATATAATTATTATATTAATAACTTTATATAATAACCCACCCTTACTCTCTCTTTCTCTCCTCTCGTTCTGCTGTCTTCTCCTCTTTCTTTTTTTGTTGCCTGCAGGGGACACTGGCAAGGGGCCGGCGGCGCAAGGGGAGGCCGGGGGCGAGATCCGGCGGGGGGCGGCTGCGCGCGGCTAGGGCGCGTGAGGCGGGGGCGCCGGCGGTGCGGGGAGGCCGGATCGGGGTCCGGCGGGGGCGCAAGGCAGGGCGGCGGCGGCGGGCTGGCCTGAGACGGCGGCGGGCGGGCTGCTGTGGGGCTCGGGCGGCCTGCGGGATCTCCAGCGACGGGAGGGGCTCGGCCAAGGGAGGAGGAGGAAGAGGAAGAAGGATGAAGAGGGTTTGAATTTGAAGGATTTTTGTTTTGATTTTGTTTTTGATTCTGAAAATTATTTGCTTTTGAGTTCTTCCCCTTGGTCTGAATCTGAAATGGTTTTCAGATTTGGTTGGTTGGTTGTGGTTGATTTGTGATGGAGGTGGTGGCTGATTTGGGGGAATGTGTTGTTGTTGTGGTTGACGGTGGAGGAGGTGGTGGCTGGGGGATGGCTGAAAGTGGAGGAGGAGATGTTGATGGAGGATTGTGACGACGACGATGATGATGGTTGGTTTCCTGTTGCTTTAAGGAGAGGGGGAGGAGACAGAATGAAGGAGCAGGGGGGACATGGTTCATTAACGGGGAGGGGTTAGTCAAAAGTTAGGTTTAGAGTTAATGAAGGGGGATGCATCTGGCTGAATGAGAAAATCGTGGAGGAAGAGACGTGTTTAAACGATTAGGAATTAGGTTGATAATTAATATGAGGTAATTATTAATCAACTAAAATAATTAGTAAACGTAAAAATTTAATTAGTAAATTAAATTAGTAAATTAAATTTAACTAAAGTAACTATTAAACTATGGTGAAAAATTTAGACGCGCTCGCGTCGATTCTACGGATAAAAATACTCGGACAATTCGGAAGTAAAAATACTAGCACACACATACCTAAAAATACCGGCCGTTACAGCAGCACGAAGGGATCCCACCATAGGACGCATCGTTCTATTCGTAGTAGAGTTGCGATTGGAATGGAAAGTTTGGATTCGTATCTGTTGAGAATCCCTCTTCAATAATGACACTGATTGTAGCGTAGGGCTATATATATGGTGTTTTAGACGAGGGTTTCGTGTGGAGCACATTGAGAGAAATTTGAGCCGCCATTTGTGAGAGCCAACTTTGAGAGAATGTTGAGAGCTTTTGGAGAGATCATTGTGTACTTCTTCTTCGTTGTGAGAAGAGAATATTTGTATTCGTTCTTTTCGTTCGTAATAAAGCTCATTAGTGTTCCATTGGCCGGCCAATGGCCTAAAGTTGATATCTTTAACAGTGCTCTATTTGTTTGGTTGCTCGTTCTTCATCATCCGATCTTCGGCGATCATCCACTGGCACACAATAAACTGGTATCAGAGCTCACAGTTTTGGAGATCAACGTAGCAGGCGAAGATGAGTAACGTGGCGATGACATTTCTTCAAAGGCGTCGACTTCCAGTGGGCATGCTCCAGCGGCTCGGACTATCGTGTCCAACACGAAGTTCGAAATTGAGAAGTTTGATGGAAATATCAACTTCGTTATGTGGAAATGCGAAGTTTTGGATGTCTTGAACCAACTTGGTCAAGATATCGCATTGAACGAGAAGCAGATGAGCATGTCTCATTTGGAGTGGAGAACTCTAAATCGGAATGCATATGGGACGATCCGACTGTATCTAATGAAGGAGAAGAAATACATGTTCATGGAGGAGACAAATACGAAGAAGTTTTGGAAGGAGCTTGGCGATAAGTACATGAAAAAGAACATCTAAAACCGACTACATTTGATGAAGAAGATTTTCGGTCTGAAGCTTGAGGAGGGTGTTTCTATTTAGGAACATCTCGACTACTACAACAAGCTTCTGACCAACCTGAGGAACGTCTACGTTAAGGTCGATGATGAAGACAAAGCTATGATTCTCCTCAACTCTCTATCCCTTGAGTATAAGTACTTGGTGTCGGTTCTTACTTATGGTAAGGACTCGATCACTTTTAAAGAAGTGTCCAATGCTCTTACGAGCAATGGGTTCAGGAAGAACGACGGGGACACGAGAAGCCGAGCTAACGATGCTCTTACGGTGGTAAGAGGTCGAAGTAATGAGAAGGGTGGAGCTCCGAAGGGGTATTTCTGATCCAAGTCTAGGGACAAGAGTAGATGCACTCTTCGCAAAGATTTGGCGAAGGACTAATGTGATTTCTGTAAAGAAAGAGGACATTGTGTCGGAGATTGTTCGAGAGCAAAGAAGAAGCACGACGCAACAGCCAACGTCGCGAAGGGCATTGAGGTCGTGGAATGGGTATTGGTCTGTGATTCGAATGGCATGACGTTAGATGGATGTGTGCTCAACTCTGGATGCTCTTTCTATATGATGCCATATTGAGAGTACTTTACCACTTTCCATGAATGGGGTAAGAGTGCAGTCCTATTGGGCAATGACCGATCTTGCAGCACTGCGGGCATAGGGATAGTTTGGATGAAGATGGGCGATGGTGTTACACGAAACATCGACCAGGTACGCTTTGTTCTTGACCTAAAGCGTAACCTCATATCGCTCGGTTCACTCGAAGCCAATGGTTGTCGAGTGACGATGGAGAATGGTGCTCTGAGGGTGACCCGAGGAGATATGATCGTGATGAAGAGGAAGCGTAAATGCAACCTCTACTACTTGGATGGTTCAATCATAACTGGCACATCAACTCTGACCCGTGAGGCCGACCGAGACGACTCCTTCTTTGGCACATGCATCTAGCTTATCGAAGGAATTCGTCTGAGAGGAACCAAGACCATGAAGATCGAGTTTCGCGAGCATTGTGTCTTCAGAAAACATACACAAGCTTCTTTTGGGACGACCATCCATAGCACGAAGGGAGTGCTTGACTATGTTCATACCGACATATGTGGGCCAACTAGGTCGGCCTCATTGGGAGGTAAACACTACGTTGTATCATTTTTCGATGATTTCTCACGCATAGTTTGGGTGTTTCTTCTGAAGTTAAAAGACCAAGTTCTAAACACCTTCACAGAGTGGAAGAAGCTAGTTAACACTCAAACAGGTCGGAAAGTCAGACGGCTCTAAAGTGACAACGGTGAAGAATATAATTCGGACCTCTTCTAGAAGTTCTGCAGATCGGAGGAGATTCAGAGGCACTTCACTGTTAGTGATACGCCGCAGCAAAACGGAGTAGCTGAAAGAATGAATCTGACTTTGTTGGAAAAAGTCTGATGCATGTTGTCTACTACCGACCTACTGAAGGAGTTTTTGGTAAAAGCCCTCACATATGCGACCTAATTAGTCAATCGGCTACCGTCTGCTGCATTGGGAGAACGACCTTCTTTGGAGGCCTGGTCGAAAAAGCCAGTTCCCAACTATGGGTCTCTACGGATTTGGGGTTGTCCAAGCTACTATATTATGACGGAGGACAAGCTCGACGCTAGAGCCAAGAAAGCCATCTTCTTGGGCTTTACCAATGGTGTTAAAGGATACAGGCTGTGGTGTCTGATACAAAGGAATGTCATTGTAATCAGAGACCTAACGTTCGACAAGTCAGCGTTATTGAGGAAGATCATGAACCGATGGTGGAGCTAGAACTGACACATACGAAGTGGGTCTACTTAGAAGTGTCTAGGGTTCCAGATAGGTCGGTTATTGACTCAAGCCGACCTACACCAGAAGCTGCAGACGATGTACTCCAGACGATGCTGGTTATGTTGGTGGTTCAGACTCGGATGGTAGAGATGGAATCAGCTCCATAGATAGCTCAGCTCCACAGATTGCGCAGCGGAAGGATTCCATTGTAGTATCGAGCCTGAGGCATGAGATACGAAGACCTGCACGGTACACGGAGATGGTCTCGTTCACTTTTCCCGCTGTAAATATTGACATACCCACTTCTTTCAGAGAGGTGGAGCATTCGGAAGACCAAGCAAGTGAAGGACAATGATGGACGAGGAGATGTAATCGTTGATGAAGAATGAGACTTGGGATCTGGTGGAGCTTCTAGAAGGCAAGAAGGAAATATGGTGTAAGTGGGTCTACACCAAGAAAGACATAGCCGAAGTTGGAGAAGTTTGCTACAAAGCTCGCCTTGTAGCGAAGGGATATACACAGAGAGAGGGCATCGACTACAATTAAGTCTTCTATCTGGTGGTGAAGCATTGCTCAATTCGGATCCTATTGGAATTAATTGCACAGGTCGACCTTGAGTTGGTGCAACTAGATGTCAAGACGACATTTTTGCATGGAGAGCTCGAGGAGGAGATCTATATGACTCAGTCAGATGGTTATGAGAGCACCGATGGGATTGCATGTGGGTTGAAGAAGTCGCTCTATGTGCTGAAGCAGTCACCTAGACAGTGGTACAAGCATTTCAAACGCTTCATGACGAATGATCAAGAGTATGTTTACAGCCCCTATGATCAGTGCGTATTCTTTCGGGGATTGGATGATGTGTCCTTCATCTATCTCTTACTTTATGTTGATGATATGCTCATTGCTTCATCAAATAAAGAAGAGATGTGTAGATTGAGGTCTGAGCTAAGTTGTGCATTCGAGATGAAGGATCTAGGCGAATCACGAAGGATTCTTGGGATGGAGAACACAAGAGATCGAGGTGGAGGTAAAGTTCATCTTTCACAAAGTCGCTATTTGAAGTCTGTGATACAGAGGTTTGGTTGTGGAAGTATGAAGCCCGTAGCTACTCAGCTTGCACCTTACTTCAAATTCTGTGTCGATCATTGCCTGAAGAGCGAAGATGAGAAGAAGCTCATGGAGAGCGTACAGTATGCCAATGCGCCAGGAGCCTTGATGTATGCTATGTTATGTACCTGACCTGACCTATCACATGCAGTCACTATGGTGAGTAGATACATGCACAATCCGGGAAAATTACACTAGCGAGCTGTTCAATGGATACATACATACATCAAGGGCATCATTGGCATCGGATTGACTTATAGCCAAGGAGATGAAGGTCTGCAAGCAGTATTCTATATTGATTCCTACTTTGCAGGCGACATGGATGGGAGGAGATCCATGACAGGCTACGTCTTCACAATGTTAGGAGCACCGATCTGTTGGCTGAGTATACTTCAGTCTACAGTTGTCATGTCTACTATGGAGGCAGAATACATGGCATTGACTGAAGCAGTAAAAGAGACGTATGAATAATAGGCTTGATGGATGATCTGAGAGTCTACCAGAAGAAGTGTGATCTCCATTATGATATCCAGAGTGTGGTGCACTTGGCTAAGAATAAGGTCTTCCATGCTCGCACCAAGCATATCGACATAAGGTACCACTTTGTCTGTCACGCCCCGCTTCCTATTTTACCGGGAGTGAGAATGAAAACAAGTCCGTGATGTGCTTAAAACAAGTAGGAGTATTTTCTTTCTTTTTTTGTAAATCTTTTCTTTCCTACTTGGTCTAAACACAATAACGCGTCTGTGAATACAACGACAAGATCTTGCATACTTATTAGAAATAGTACAAATGAAATTATTACAATACCAAAGCGTCTGAAATTAAAGTACAACATAGGCCAAGAATGGCCGAATCAACATAGTACATAAATTACATTATTCCAAATTTAAAAGTGCAGTCGCGAAGGTGATCGGTAGGTAGGTACTCCACGTATTCTTCGAGCGCTGGCTCGACTTCTGCAGTAGTGTCTTCCATGAACTCACTGTCAATGACTGATGGACATTTCATAAAACAACAAAATGAAATGCCCGTCAACGAGGTTTACTCAGCAAATAATCTTCGTAACAGAAAGGTTTAGTAATTTAATTAAGCCAAGCTGAAATCATAACCATAATCAATGTTTGCATTGATGATAACTGGGATTCTAATATTGATCCACACAAACAGGCTTGGTTAGGTTTGGCCAAGCAGGTCACTATCCCCGTAGGGTGATCCGATCTTGGACATAAATGATTCCAGTCGGCTTGGAGGACCAATATTAAGAATGCCAATTAACAATCTATGCTCCATCGATTCAGTCATAACTTTACAGACAAGCTTGGTGTGAGTACATAGAAGCAAGTAACAAGTTTAATTTGTAAGAGCTGCATCAATTAGATATTTGATAGCAATTTATAACCTGTGAGGAAAAGACTGTACAAGATATTAAAGCAATATTTGGTAACCAACTTTTCTAGTGCTAAGTCTATGTTCAAGAGTATGAAATATGGCTAAAATGTGCCCAGTCACGGGAGCTACCCGTGACGCTACTTACCGACCCCATAGGGCGATGGTCAAGTTACTAACCTCCATGTGTGTTGGAGGTATTTTTCGGGTAGATACTGTCACTCCGTATCATCTGTGACCATATACTACCCCGATCCCACAGGTCAAGTCAAGTGTCCGATCAAAGTACGTGTACTCTATCTTTTGATATTACAGGTATAACCATATAAGTTACATCATTCGTTCTGTCGTTTCTGTTCAATTGTACTGTATCATATGCGTACAACCATTCCATGGTGTCTCATGAGTCCATACAATAGTTTCACATAATTTCACAATTTTACAATCACAATTTATAATTTTATAATGCGTTAAAACATGCAGTTATGCTAAAAATACACAAAAAAAATTAATTAAAACTAAGCAGATGAGTATAATTAAGCATAAAATATTTTTCTAAGTCTAAAATGTATTTTTCAGAATGTTAAAACAATTATTAGGCATTTTTCTTAATTTAAATAGCCAAAACGAATTTATAAATTAAGAAAATGATTTTCTAATTATATTCAATGATTTGTTCAGAATGAATAACGCATCAGAATTCTTTAAATAATGTGTCAAAATGAGACATATAATTTTTTTGGGTGTATCAGTGAATGTGAAAAATTTATGATATTAATTATTAAGTGAAAGTAGCATAATTAGGTTTTAACTTTGAAAAATTACTGTGGGAGATGTACTTGCCTGATCGTCACGAAACTAGCGCCAATGCGTTCGTTGTGTCACGCTGGATTTTCTGGCGCTTTCCGTGTATTATTTTGATACATAGATAATATAATATGAATTTAATCCATTTTCTCTCTATTATAATACATATATAAATATACGTATACGTATAAAAATATGGTTCCCTCTTCCTTTCTCGCGACCACAGCACGAGCTGTAAGGGCGAGGACGTCGCGGGAATGCTGACGGTGACTGACGGCGGTGGTGGCGAGGGTGGTGGTCGGGCGGTGCGGTCGAGATCAGTCGGACAGCGGCGATGGCGATGCGGTGGCCGCGGCGACGGGAAATGACGAGGCGGCGGTGTGCTGGGCTGGGGTTGGGTTGCTGTCGGTGGGTGCTGCGGGGCTGTCGGCCGGGCGCAGGACCGACGTCGGACGGAGGGAGCATGGGGCACCGTGGTGCTGTTTTTTGGAGGCTTGGAGGCGAGCGGAGGAGCTCGGCAATGCTGGGGGTGCTCGCCGTGAGTTCTTGGTGAGCGGGGTTCTGGCGTTTGAAGCGGGGGCACGGTGGCGGTAGGGTTTTGCCGGCGATGCCCGAGACAAGGGGACTGTGAAGCGTGGAGCTTCGTCGGAGGGGAAGACGAGGCAGGGGGTGGTGGTTCACGGTGGGGAGATGGAAGGAGTTTTGCCTCGGTACGGGTTTGGCTGCTGTGAAGAGATGGAGGAGGGGATGTGGTGTTTATTTATAGGGTTAAATATATTTTAAAATATTAAGATATTATTAAATGTAGCAATTAAGAGAGGAGATGGGGTTAAGGGTTTATGCACCTCGTTTTGCATGTGGCTGCGGTTGGGTGAGGGTAAGTTTAGTTAGTGTAATTAGTAATTGTTAAATTGCAATTAGGGAATGTAATTAGTAGATGTAAATACAAAAATCAATAAAATATTAACACATATGACTCCGAAAAATTCCAGAAAAAATGCCACGGGTTTGTATCGTCGCGAGAATCATGAAAATGAAGTCCATTTTAGGGTTTGAGCTACGAAAATATGAGTTTCGGGCCAAAACGTTTGGCGTGTGTGTTTGCTGGTTCTAGGTCAATTTGACTCCAGAAATATACGTAAAATTTATTGGGAATACTAAATGACTATAGAATCATATTATAAGAGTTTGAAAACATTTTGATAACGTTTACATAGAAAATTAATTAATAATTCTATTCTAGTGATATTTAAATAAAAATATCATATAAACTATTTAAAAATATTTGATGATACTCGAAATTACTAAAACATGCTATAGGTATTTTGATGATACAAAATATTTTTCATAATTGATTTGAAACTATTTTGATATTATAATCCTGACAAACCATTTCAAAAAATCACATAAACTTATTTAAAAATATTATAGAAATTATTTATAAATATTCTGTGATTCTTAAAATTATGAAATTTAGTTATAACTATTTGATTACACTTTAAATTACTAAAATATATTATACAATTTTTATGAAACATTTGTAAATAATATATAACTAAAAATCATTTATGCAAAAATCCTTTAAACGTAATTAAAATCATTGGAAATTATAATAATAAAAAAATACGAAGATACACGTACTGATGGATACGTGTTGTCACATTTTCCGAGACCATGTGGGAGAAGAAGACGATGACATCAATTTGTTGAAGATCAAACTAGATGACAACCTTGCAGACATGTTGATTAAGGTTGTATTGAGAGCCAAGTTTAAGCACTGCTTGGACTTGCTCGGTGTGGTTCCGAGATGAAGGCGGACCCAGTTGGAGGCATTGAGGTTCAGTGGAGCCAGTTGAGCCCCGATGGGGGCATTGGGCTCTTCAGAGCAAAATTGGAGTAACACCAGATGTGACTCTACCAAGGTGGTGCATTGAAGGTCAGCTGTGTGACGGAGGCCTAAATCTCGCCAAGGTGGAGATTTGTGAAGGTTGGCTCGATTGAGGCATTAAAGAAGTATTGGATCGGTAGCAGAGCTAGCTCGGCTGTGCTCAGATTCGACATATCTGACTCTGCACAAGTCAGATACGAGGATGCCGAGCAATTGGACTTCGACAATGCATTATATCCTCGGTTCGGAGGATCTGGAACTCATAGGTTAGCAGCTCTACAGTCCGAGTTTCTGGTAGCTCAGACAGCTCGGCTCGACACTTCGTTTGCTCGGACTCAGCTGGAAGCTCGGTAGCACGAAGGGAGCCAACCATAGGACGCGCCGTCTTATTTGTAGTAGAGTTGCGATTGGATTGGAATTCCGTTAAAGTAGGGATTCGTATCTGTTGGGAATCCCTCTTCGATGATGACACCTATTGAACCTAGGGCTATGTATAGGATGTTTTAGACTAGGTTTTCGTGTGGAACACATTGAGAGAACTTTGAGCCGCCATTTTTGAGTGCCAACTTTGAGATATTGTTGAGAGCTTTTGGAGAGATCATTGTATTCTTCTTCTTTGTTGTGAAGAGAGAAGATTTGTACTGGTTTTTCCCTTTTGTAATAAAGCTCATTGGTGTTCCCTTGACTGGCCAACAGCCTAAAGTTGATATCTTTCATGGTGCTCTATTTATTTGTTGCTCGTTCTTCACAATCCGATCTTCGACGATCATCCCGCGTTGGCGCACAACATGTGCTACCGGTATTCTGATGAGCATATTATACCATGGACAACATTGATTTTTAAAAAGAAAATTCCAAAATGAAAAGGATAAGAGAAAAGTAGAAGAAATTATTTTCCAATATAGAACATTATCATTACTAAGAGAATGATAGTAAAATTAATAAAATGCAGCAATGGCCATAGGATCCATTGTTTACAGTAGAAAGCTGAGAGAGTATCGATTAGCTTTGTATGAAGAATATGCATAGTTCAATAACCATGCATTCCGATAAAAAAATTTAATAAAATTAGAACACGGCCATTATGATCCCTCATGTTTAACACAGAGATGATTCACATTAAAGAAGGGACGACTGTACAAAGCTTCAATGAACTCATTCATAGCTCATGATAACAAACCGAAGAACGAACGTTTCAAACCCTTGCTCTCCATGGCAAACAACAAAGAGCTTCTTCTCTTTCTTTTTTCACACACACTGGTTGAAACAGATACAACGCAAATTCTTACAACAAGCATCCATCCCCCCATTCAAAGTTAGTAGCCAGACCGATATACCTCCTTTCTCTCTCATCAGATCAACGATTATATCGGAAAAGGAACTGACATAACTAGAACTTAATAGTTTCCACCTGGCCTTTTGTCCGAAGATCCGTTGTTACTTACGGTCCTCCGTGGGGGCATCACCTTCGGTTTGGTAAACCATGTCGTGTAAAGGAATTGCTTGTGAGGTCCATCGTGGTTGCAAATTAGCCGCAGCTTCTGCCTCTCCCTCATCCATCTTAGCAGTATCTTCATGTGTCTTTTGCTCGCCAAGCCTCTCAAGCCTGATCCCTGCAATGTCTTTTCCACTTAAAAAAGCCAATTTACACGTTTTATTTCATAAAGGTAGGAATTGTTCAGTTCAATAATGTGGCGAAGAAACAATAAGTGACCGCAAGAATACACCAGCTGTGTAAAGTTAAAAAAATTAATGATTGAATGCACACTTGTCTAAGATAGAACTGGAGAATGAAAGCAACAATTTAATAGTTCAAAATTCAGAAGAAGAAGCAAAAGAATTGGTCTGAAAATAGAAAACATTCGCGTTCAAGAAGCCATGAATAATGCCATTTCAATGATACCATGAATACTTACAACTTCAGAATTGCCTCTAAAAATAGGATAAATTTACCTAAACTACCCAATTCTTTTGTGTTTTCCTTTAAAACAACGTAAACTATGAAAATTAAAGTTAATTCAATAAAACTTTCACTGTTTTCTCCTAAAACTACCATCAGTTATTGTGCAGTTGTTTTAGACGGGAACATGATTTTTTGACAAAATTGCACTTTTATAAAACCCATTAGTTGGCATGTGCACAAAGCAGACGCTCTCTATTTTTAGTTTTTACTTTTCCCCCCAAAATTGTGTGCTGCTAGATTTGAAACTCTGGGAGGGGGGGGGGGGGTACGCAATGGCTGGGAGCGGTTGTGAGCGCGGCCAGGGTTGATTGTTGTGGAGCGGGTGTGACCGAGCCGAGAGGCGGCGATGTTGGTGGTTGTGGTGGTATGTAGATTTTTTAATGGTGATGATAAAGAAGAGGAAGATGAGGATGCCAAAGAAGATGATGGTGCACAGAGAGGAGTAGGATCCGTCAATTATGGAATGAACGAAAGAGAGAGAAAGAAAAGGATTTTGGGGATTCCGGATTATAGCTGAGAGCTTTTGATACTGAAGAAGAGAAATATCTCTTCTCTATTTATATGGCAACTGCTATATCCTCCATACCGCAACCGCCCCCGGATTTTCCTCAACCGACCCATGATTTCCTCAACGGCCATGTGAGACTCGGTCTTTCGGTTGAGGAAAATCCTCAACCAAGTATCGGGTCGGTGACCAGGTCATTTGGTCATATCTGATCATAACCACTTACATCTCCCACTTGGCCTAAAATGGCCAAGTGCATTCCTGTCATACTCTCACTATCCGTGAGATATAACACATGATGTAATTTCACATACTCCCACTATCCGTAATATATGCACATTTTATTTACCAAGTACAATCATTATTCATGATTGTCTCCTTTCATTATTCATGAAAGTTTCATTGACTTAGATATTTCTAAGTCCTATCAAACCAACATGTTTGATGAATATACCTGCTGGAATACCCTTCGTCAAGGGATCAACAATCATATCACTTGTTGAAATATAAGTCACATTGACTTCTTTCCATTCCACCATATCATGTATGTAATGGTATTGTATTTCAATAAGCCTTCCTTTGGAACTATTTGCACCAATGTGGATCAAGCTGATGGCTGCTTGATTATCACAGCACATCTCAATTGGTACATCCACCAAATTGAGATTCAAGTCCAATAAGAACCATCTGATCCAGACCGCATGAGTAGCCGCCATACTACATGTTATATACTCAGTTTCTTGTGTGTATCTCGCTACACAACTCTGTTTCTTGCTACCCAAAGAAACAACTGCACCACCAAAGATGAACACATGTCCTGCAGTTGACTTCCTGTCATCTGTCCCCTCCGAAATTTGCATCGGAGAAACCAAGAACCTCAAGTGAATCTGCTTGATAAACTAACTTGTGGTGTATCGTACCCTTTATATATTGCATAATCCTCTTAACAGCTTTTCAATGAGCTGGACCACGATTACTTTGATATCTACTAACCAGACTAACTGGGTACGCCAAGTCTGGTCTAGTACATAGCATTGCATACATCAAACTTCCAATAGCTTGAGCATATGGAACATTCAGCCGACTTTGTCCCTCTCTATGACATTGTTCTTTACTTAACGGCTTTCCCATAACCAATGCTGTAGGGGCCAGATTGGAATTGTACATTCCAAATCTCCTCAATATTGTATGCAAATACTTTTCTTGGTTTAAACTTAACATTCTAGACTTCCGATCTCTAAGGATCTGTATTCCAAGAACATAAGATGCATCACCCATGTCCTTCATCTCAAATTCACTACAAAGTGCTGATTTGATTCTTTTCAACACTTCAATGTCATTTCTAGCGAGTAAAATATCATCCACATACAGGGATAATATCGTAAAACTGCTCCCACTTTTCAAGACACACACAGTTATCCAATTTGTTTGCAACGAAACCAAGCTGGATAATAGTGTTGTGAAATTTGCGATACCACTGTCTACATGATTGTTTTAAACCATACAAAGATTTCTTCAATTTATAAACTTTGTCTTCCTGTCCCTTAACCTGAAATCCCTCAGGTTGATCCATATATATAACTTCCTTCAACTCTCTGTTGAGGAATGCAGTCTTGACATCCATTCAAGTCAAGATGCGCAACAATCGCAAAGATTATCGTATGAATGCAAACTTAGCCACCGGAGAATAAGTCTCCTGATAATCAATGCCTGCTTTCTGAGTAAATCCCTTTGCAACTAACCGGGCCTTGAATGTATCAATAGACCCATTAACTCGATATTTCTTCTTTAACACCCACTTGCATCCTATGGACTTCATCTCTTCTGGTAAGTCACATAGCTCTCATACATTGTTTCTCTTAATTGAGTCAAGCTCCTTTTTCATGGCCTCAAGCCATTAATTTGACTCAGATGACTTCATTGCATCTATATAATTCAAGGGATCAGCTTGCTCATATATATCAATATCCACAGAGAAACAAGATGGTTCACATGAATATAGATAATAATCATCCATGGAGGTGTGGTTCTGGGTCTTTTGTTGCCACTAAGGGTTGCAGGCTGGACAGGTTTAGCTGGTTGATTTGCCATAGGTATATTCTCATTTGCAGGTTCATCTTCCATAGTTGGATGATGTACATCATCCACTATATCCAAGTCATCATTCGGAACATTATCTAAGTCCAGCCAGGTTGGCACATTTTCTTGGACTTGTTCCTTTTCTTCTAGATTCTCTAGAAAAGTAGCATCTCTACTTTCAACGACTCCTTTGTTTTCATGGAAGAACTTGTATCCTTTAGATTTCAGAATATCCTATGAATACACATCTTACGGTTTTGAGATCCAGCTTATCTCTAACCTGATATGGAATAAGAACATGTGACACGTAACCCCATTTTCTCAACTGATTTAAATTGGGTTTGCGTCCATTCCATATCTCATACGGTGTTGTCTCGACTGATTTTGTGGGAATTTTGTTCAGAACATAATTAGCAGTCAATATGGCTTCTCCCCAAAAATCCTTGGAGAGACCAGAATGTGATAGCATACATCTCACTGCATTCAATAATGTTCTATTCTTCCTTTTAGCCACACCATCCTGTTATGGCGTATAAGGCATATCAGTATGCTTCTTTATACCGTATTGAATACAGTATTCCTCAAATTTCTTTGAGTTAAATTCCACACCTCTATCAATTCTTAACACCTTTATATTCCTTCCAAGTTTTCTTTCTACTTCTGCCTTGTATCTTTTAAAACTTTCATAGGCTTCCGACTTTCTGCTTAAAAGATACACGAAAGTATACTTGAAATAATCATCTATAAATGTAATGAAATATTCCTTATTCCCACGTGTCATTATGCTCAAGGGCCCAAAAATGTCAGAATGAACTAATTCCAACAATTCATTAGCCTTTTGACCTTCCGAGAATGATTTCCTGGTCATCTTTCCAATTAAACAATGTTCAGAGGGTAATGTCCTTACACCTGTCAGTTCTAGTAATAAATCCATTTTGATTAACTGTCCATCGTATTGTTACCAGGATGACCTAATCTCATATGCCAAAGATCATAATCAGACAAAAGACACGAGGAATAATTCAAATCACCATCTTTATTTCCAATATCAGATTTTACAACGGAAAGAGAGAATAAATCATGACCGGGCACAAACTTGCCCATAGCAAACACTCTCTTGTCTTTCCCAATAGATACCCTATTGTTGTAAAATCACCCTTCAAGACCCTTCTTCAGCAAAGCTGGAATAGAGACCAGATTACGTCTTATGCCAGGTACATAAAACACATCTTTGAGGATCATGATGTTGTCCCCAAGATCCAATCTGTATGAACCAATACCTTCTACATCCAGATAGGTATTGTTCCTCATGTATATCCTTTGGTCTCCCTTCTTCAGTTCCTGGAAGTCGACTATTCCTTCCTTCATCTTTGTTATATGTCGGGTTGCACCCGAGTCGATCCACCAGTCTTCAGCATCAGTTGTTGCAGCGTTACATCCAGTGACGCCAATGAATTCCCGCTTTTCAGATCCTTCTTGTTTTGGACGTTTACAGTTTCCCTTATTCCTTGCCTGAGGACAGTTGGCCTCGAAGTGACCATACTTCCTACAAATATAGCAAGATCCATGAGGTCCTTTCTTCCCGCGAGCTGATTGCTGGTCAGATCCCTTGAAGGATGGCTTCACAGGTCCAAGACGCTGGTTCCCTTGTGCCTTCCGGTATTGAACAGCATTCGCCTCTTCCTCATGCACAAGGTTGACGTCCGAGCCCTTTCTCATAGCCAAACGGTCTTGTTCCAATGCGAGCTGAGCTGGCAAGTCAGTTACACGCTTAACGGTTCCATTTAGTCTAAGCGTAGTTACAGCCATATCAAGCGACGGTGGCAGACTATTCAGAATAGTTGCCACCTGAAGCTTCTCAGGAATTTCAGTTCCTATGGTAGCTAGGTCCTTAGCCATGACAATCATCTTATTCACGTGTTCGGTGACATTGTCACCTTCTTGCATACGGCATGAATTATACCTATACATCAGGAGTTGTATGTTCACGTCAGATGTGATGTCATACTTCTTCTTAATAGTCTGCCACATGTCCTTAGCAGTACTACAATTTTCGAACACTTTTATTAGGCTATCGTCCATGAACATAAACACGAGACTCTTAGCATTCTTGTCATTAATTTTCCATTGATCTAACTCTCTTCTGAGCATCTGTAGGATTTTCAGAGAGAGTAGGAGCCGTGGACTCAATGACACTATCTAAATTGTCATGGATAAGTCCGTATCTAATTTTCTGGTGACATATGTCATAGTTGAAACCGTTCAGGTGTTCAATCTTTGCCAATTCAGAAGCAATCAATTTGCTTGCCATTTGTTCGTTACTGTTTGAATAAGGACTGGTTCAGGTATAAGGTGCCAATAATATGTGGTCAAAACAGCTAAAATTAATGTCTAATAACCTAACCTAAAAATCCAATTTTACTTTTAATGAGAGTGACAAATTTTAATTAGGTTATATATGCAGAAAATAACTACAATAATCTGGTGAAAAATTAATCTCTAATACCCTTTTTAATTAATGTGTGAGCCAAAATTTATTAGGTTCAAGTTGTAGTGGAAATAGCAAAACAATAAATAAATTGCTGAAATTAAATTAAAATAATAAGGAACATGTTTGTTGGTATTTGCACAGGAATCGTGACTATTGATATTGTAACCGATTGCCCGTTGATCTCTGCAGGTGCAAGATTTGAGGAGAACGGGGGAATCGGCTCTGCTGTACATGGAAGATGAACTCTGGATCGTTCCTCTTGGATAGCTCTGTTGAGTATGGCCTGCCGCTAGGTGCTTTTGTGTGCGCGCCTCTGGCCTCAGGTTGCATCACAACGAGGCGGAGCCGTCGCAATTGTTGACGCGGTGAAAAAAGTAGGGGAAATAATATGATGACTCGGCAAATTGCACAAGGGATACAGCTATGAATACCTTTTTCCTTAGGAATTTGAAATGAAACCAAAAATTGATGGATGGTCTGGATTGGTGAACAAGAATAGTAAAAATGCCTTGATTTTGATTGCCCAGTCAAACATCAGCCCACCAGTGGAAAATTTGGGATGAAATTGAATTTTGGTTGTTGGGAGAATCTAAAGAGGTTGAGGGAATTAATTCCTTTGAGTGTGTGATAATTTCATTGGGCCATTTGGGGTCTGAGATATGATTGAACAAAAATTAAAGAAAAACGAGAGGATTGCTCGGTAACTAAAAATATCAAACCGAAAACAAAACAGTGATGCGCAGTTTGGGAAAAATTTCGGGTGGATTGAAGAGCCGTCAGTCTGGCTCGCGGGAGAAATTTGGATCGTGGAAAAAACCTGGCTCTGATACCAATGAACAAAAGAAAGAGAGAAAAATGTATTTTGGGGATTCCGGATTATAGCTGAGCTTTTGATACTGAAGAAGAGAAACATCTCTTCTCTATTTATAGGGCCACCGCTATATCCTCCATCCCGCAACCGTTTCCAGATTTTCCTTAACCGACCCATAATTTCGTCAACGGCCATGTGAGACTCGGTCTTTCGGTTGAGGAAAATCCTCAACCGAGAATTGGGTCGGTGACCAGGTCATTTGACCATATCAGGCCATAACCACTTACATGATCGGGAAAGAGGAGATGTGGGATAATTTTACATTTTTTGGAAGAAAATGTTGTGGAGGAGAAAGAAGATAATGTTGAGAAGGTAAATAATGATGGGG
Organism: Scilla litardierei; assembly: GCA_030789695.1. NCBI lineage: Eukaryota > Viridiplantae > Streptophyta > Magnoliopsida > Asparagales > Asparagaceae > Scilla > Scilla litardierei. The sequence goes on from CM061133.1 coordinate 337,834,729, forward strand.
AGGGGGAATAGGATGATGATGAGGATGAAATTAATTTAATGTGTGTAATTCTGTGTAAGTTTTGTATAGATTTTATTTTGTGTATGAGTTACTTAATATATAGATAACAACCAACGGATGATGATATGAATCAAAGATGCATATATTTTAAAGAAATCTACTTTATTAAAAAGCATGAGTTCTGTTTTTGGGCCTATTAATTTCTTGATCAGTCCAAAGTTGCCATTATCATATTACACATTATATGTTTTTAGCTGCCCACTTCTAAGGGAAATTTGGAAAGTGTCAAATTGGTCTTCAACTTTACATTAACGCCTTTCCCCATGTGGGTATTGATTCAAATCCGCCAGCAGAGTTTTTCACAACTTTATTTTGGCTGACGGTATGGTATTTGGCTCAACTTTCATGACCAAGAACTAAGAGATGAATTGATTTGCCTATATAAATAAATAACTAAATAAATTCAAAATTTCTATATAAGAGATAATTTTTTATTTTAAAAATCTCAAGAAGGACAACCTGAACATTGATAAATTATTTTTTTATGATAATAAAATCTTACATCAAAAAAAATTCCATATGCTTCTAAACATTTTTTGATTAACTATTGTTTGAATTAATTTGTCTTATTGTTCATCAATAATGTGAAACAAAATCCTCAGTATTAAAATTCAAGCTAATTAGTCCACGAAATCCCCTCAAGTTAAAATTCCAATCAGCATCGCATGTATCTAAAATTGAGCGTTCTTGAACGCTAATGAAGTATCATGTTCTATCCTATCAGCATTTCACATTTTTTTACAATTAGCACTACACATTCTTCCCCCGGAATATTTGAAATTGTTGGATCTTAAGAATTTGTACTCTTTCTCAACAAAAAAAAAAGAATTTGTACAAACTCATTATACGGATGAAAAAGTATAACAAATGACTTAAAATTGCATATGAATTGCCCATGAATAGAGATCTCAGACATATATACATGTGTCCTCATGCGGATTACGGTCAATTTGTCATATCCAACATTCCGGGTCTGTTCATAGTATAAAACTCGTCTATGTCCACAATCCACAACCCACAACTGTTAGGGAAACAGAAGTGTGCTTTTGGAAGCTAACATAAGATTCAAGCTAGAAACAAATTAGATGCGTTGATGACATCTGGTTTGCTTTATAGAGCTGAGAAAATTAGTTCTGAAGTACTATTGAGAATATTTGCATTGAAGCAACCATATGTACCTATCTAAATTCTCTGAGATGATATCATTCAATCAAATATTATTTGCCTTCATCATCCAATAGACAAGAAATATGTATCTATATTGACTTCCACAGGAATGAAAGGCTAAACATTTTCATAAAAAACTTCGCTATTATGCATCCCATCACCAGTGGAAATTTTGACACTAATGAACTAGAACAATTTTCATGTTTGAATCCATTAATGAATTCCACTGACCAATTTTTGTAAGTTTATCGTTGCTCAACCCTTTTGCTGGGTTAATATACATTTGTTGGAGGTATTGGTCATATCAATACGTACCTATTACCGTGCAGCATTCTTGGAAACATAGCATGTTTACTGCATACTGAAGATTCCAGATCAGCAAGCAAATCCCAAAAGAATAATATTTACATGCTACCGCTGACATACTAAGAACTCCAGAGACAAGATTAGGCAACAGTTGATTATATTTTCTTTCAGACCAATCTAACTGTTAATCCACGCATTTGCATGGTCTCATAAAGGTTTTTATGATATATACCACCAAAATTTTCCAATCTAGAGAAAGCACCCAAGTCTGATATCCAATTTATCGACAAAATCACCTGTGGTCTTATAATCTTAACACTCCCATTAGCATTTGTTAGACTTTGGATAGTAGAAGGGGAAAATTCAGATACTGTCCATGTTCTTTTCCAAACACATGCTCCACTCTCACAACAAAATTGCCACCCCCTCCAAAACCAAAAAAAAAAAAAGCCACCGCCCTAAAAGCAGCAGCAGCAGCAGCAAAAATAAATAAAATATGCCTTTTCATATTCAGATAACTCGATAATGCATCTTTTTTACTTGGTTGGTTTTCTTGCAAGAACCCCAAGTTGAGAGAAAGAACTGGGACAAAGAATAGGAAGAAGAAGCAAAGCCTGCAATGGAATGACTCATGATAATTATTTTTCTTTGTGGCCGGGTTTCTTGCAAGAAAAATAAGGCTGGTATTGGAATATGATGCTTATTTTTCTCCTATGATATTTTGATAGGAAAAACTAGGGTTTTGAAGAGGAAAAGTTCTGATTTTTATAGAAGAGTGAAAAACACAAGATACAATTGATTTCTTTCGAGAGGAAATCGCTCTCCAAGCCTTTAATCTAAGAGACAAGGCTCAAATCTCACTATCTAGGGTTCTACTCTACTTCTAGGATTTATCTTCTCAAATTCAACATGAAGAGCATTAGCTCCAACACTCAAACATAAATATGGACAGATCTATCCATAATTACAAAAACACCACTGAAATCTCACAATTCACAAAAACACAGAGTCTCACAAAAACGTCCCTGGGCTAGTTAGCCTTTCCATGATCTGCTCTGCACCGCCTCCTCTGATATGTTATGATCTCATCATTACTCCTCCCAAAAAACCACCTTGTTCTCAAGATGGTAATTTGTAAACCACTGCGCAATAACTCCAAAAGGCTCTGAAGTGGTATCATGGTCTAGAAGGCCCTTCCACTGAATCAACACCTCCCGTGCCACTGAACTCCCTTGATGAACCCCTTCAGCTCCGCAGATTCTAAGATCGCATCCATATCCGCCGTCAGTTTTATGGTAATGAAGAAAAAGGGATGTGGTCCCCAATGGCTTGGCGAAGCTGTGATACATGAAAAGCTGGGTGGATGACGGACACTAGTGGCAACTCCAATGTATATGTCACTTGACCAATCTTAGCCTCAACCTCATAAGGACCAAAAGTAGCGGGATGACAGCTTCTCGTTCCTCCAATGTATATGTCACTTGACCAATCTTAGCCTCAACCTCATAAGGACCAAAAGTAGCGGGATGACAGCTTCTCGTTCCTCATATGTACCAAAGATCGTTGTCAATAGGGCCACAACTTCAAATATACATTGTCACCCACCGCGAACTGCACTTCTCCTCTATGTCCATCAGCCTGGGTCTTCATAATTTGTTGGGCACTCGTCAGGTGGTGCTTCAACTCTTCCAACATTATGTCTCTCACCTCCCAATACTGCACAACCTAAGATACTGGTGTAGAAATGTTGGTGAAGTATATATGAGGGTTCATGCCCATACAAAACTTGGAAGGGAATGGTCTGAGCGACAGTGTGAAAAGATGTGTTGTACCAATATTCCATCCATGACAGCCACTTCGCCCACTGTTTCGAAGTCTCTAAAACAAAGCAACGTAAATAGGTCTCGATGCTCCTGTTGACGATCTCCGTCTAGTTGTCTGTCTAAGGATGATAAGCGGTGCTCCTCTTCAACAGTGTCCACTGCATCCTGAACAACTTCCTCCAAAAATGTCTACGGAAAACTCAATCTTTATCAGACACGATGGACTCCGGGACCACATACAACCTCATCACCTCGCTGATAAATGTCACTGTCACTGTCACTGTGGTGTAAGGATGTCGGAGTATCATGAAGTGTGCATATTTGCTGTGATGATCCACCACCACTAGGATGACTAAATACCCCTCATATCTTGGCAGTCCATCAATAAAATCCATCGTCACCTCCTCCCAGACCTGATCTAACAAAGATTCTGGTTGCAACAAACCCCAGAAGCTGTTGACATGTATTTGTGATGCTGGCAGACGTCACATTTTGCCACCATCTCTGCGACGTCCTTCCTCATCCTCTCCCAAAATAATTCTCTAGATAGGCGCTGGTAGATTTTGAGAACGAGTGGTCTCCAACTGCACTCACATGAAACTCCTGCAATATACTTGGAATCAGGAGCGTGACCATGCACACATTGCCCTGGGCGAGCGCACATCTAACAACACACCATCTTGGTGGCATTGTTGGCTTGCACGTTTGTCTCATTGCTCCTTAAGTAACCTGTGGTCGCGAGGTCGAGCCACGCTAAAAAGAACGCATTTTCATTTTTGGGCCTAATTCTTCCAATAGGCTTAATAATTTTGTAATATAGTTAGTTCTTTCCCCCTCAACGTCATATTTTCCCCCCTCAACTATCATAATTTGATATAATTTTGCTGGTTGAAGTGCACAATAGAAATCTCCGTACAAATTACTCACAAGACTCCCCCTGCATGCTCAAGTAGGAAATTCTTATACACATTGATTATTTCAAAAAAAATCATGTATCTATTTTGATCATACCTAATGCATGTATCGGGTACACAAATTTTTTTATAAAACGGGGATACTACTCACTAATCCATATTTTTCTAATCTAGGTGGTTTTCTATGATGATCTTGTACAAGTTTAGTTCAAGCACGAATATGACTCAAACCCAATGATAAATAAGAGATTTCAAGCCGAACATAAGAATCTGAGTCTGAATATCTTCGGTTTGTTTTGGAATCTAACATGAGTTTAAATCTGAATGATGGATGAGTCCAGTTCACGAGATACTCTTAAAGGTCGACATAGATAGACACTTTTTTGTATATGTTATACATTTTGAATATATCTATGATACAATATTGTTGGTATTATTAATATCTAATTAAAGCACTCTAGATGTTTAATCTTTTTGCTTCAATATTTTAAATTTTTTCCCTTACATCGTTTTTATTTTCTCCTAGGGTAAAAAATTTCTAGTTTCACCACTGCTTGGAATATGTTTAGAGGTCTTAGGCAAGACCAGTCGCCCATTGTACAAGAGACGATGTCCCTCCAATGAATAACTTAGATGTTCCGCCGAGCCATGTAGTAGTGCGTACCGAATCTTCGTTAGACCATCATCCCTTGATCTCACACATTAAGGGCTCTCAATCAAGAATCAGCGGTACCGATAAGACGACCAACTGTGAATCCACTCTTCACCGTGATAAATCATCCGTTGCCTTATCTCCAGCCCCGGCCTATACTAGATTTTAAAATTGTATCCCAGTAGCTTGGTCAATCATTTCTGGTACTCCTCAGTCATCATCAGCTGCTCTAGTAGGTACTTAAGACTTCTCTGATCTGTACGGACTATAAATCGACGGTCAAACAAATATGGTCTCCACTTTTGTGTATGCCGGCATAATAGCCATCATCTCGCGTTTATAGACGAACTTAAGCCGAGCTATTGCTATCAGCACATGGCTAAAGTAAGCCACCTGCCTTTTGTCCTACATCAGCACTGCACACTGTCCATAACCAGAAGCGTCTGTCTCCACCACAAAAGGCAGGCCGAAATCGGAAAGGGCTAACAATGGCACGCGTGTCATAGTCCTCTTCAGGGCCTTAAAAGCTCGAGTGGCAGCCTCACCCCACTGAAAGTTGTTTTTCTTGAGTTGCTCCATCAGTGGCCAGGCGATGGTGTTATACCCCTTGACGAACTTTCTTTAGTCGTCTGTTAGTCCCCAAGAAACCTTTCAACCCCTGTAGAATTATAGGACGATGCCAATCAATCATATAGATGCAATCTTCAATTTATTCGTCGCTACCCCCTCTATCGACACCACGTGCCCCATGTACTCCGCCCTCAACTGGCCGAATATGCATTTCTTCTTATTGGCATAAAGCTAATGGTTCAGTAGCTCCTATAGCACGATCTCTAAGTGCTCCACATGTGTCTCCATGGATCGGCTATACACCAAGATGTCATCGAAGAACACCGGATTAATTCTTCTTAAATAGAGTCGAAGCACCTTGTTCATCAGGGCCTGAAAAAGGACAGGTGCATTAGTCAAGCCAAAGGGCAAGACTAGAAACTTGTAACGGTCCTCGTGCGTCCTAAAAACAGTCTTGGTTACGTACTCAGCTCGCATCTGGATCTGGTGATACCCAGACTGCAAGTCAATCTTAGAAAAACTGCTGCTCCCGGAGCTCATCTAGAAACTCGTCGATCACATGGATTGAAAATTTGTCTGGCACAGTCTTCTTATTCAATGCACTGTAATCAACGCAAAGCCACTAACTCTCATCATTCTTCTTCACTAGTAGGACCAGGCTCGATAAATGGCTCACACTAGGCTGTATCACTCACGCTTGGATTCTCTGCCACCATTTTCTCGATCTTTCCCTTCTGCACCTGGGATAGCGGTATGGTCTCACGCTAACAGACGAGACTTCCTCTCGCAAGACTATATCATGCTCGTGGTCCTAAGGAGGTGGGAGCCCACGAGGCACCTGAAACACCCTCTCGAATCGAAACATGATTTGTTGCACCACTGGTGGGATGTCTTGCTCCTGCTCTGCCTCATCTCCTGTCAACCCATGTAGCTCCACCAAGAATCCTCCGCCCTTGGCCAAGATCGCCTTAGCCATGGTCTTCAAGAAAATCCTGGTTCGATACAAGCTAGGATCTCCTTGAAGTGTCACCTCTCCCTCCATCCTGAAACTCCATCCTCAATAGTTTCCAGTTGATTCTTGTATCATCCAAGGACAGCAACCACCTCATACCTAAAATAACATCTCTAATGCCCAAGTCGAGTGACAAAAAGTCGTCCACGATCTGTATCCCCTTGAGAGTCAAAATCAAGCCACGGGATACTCCTCTGTAACGGTCCATCTGTCTCATTCCCATCATCGCTCTGAAGCCCCAAATGTCCACTAACTACAATCCATATTGCTCCACCACCTGATTGAATATAAAATTGTGGGTGGCCCTACTAATCAATCAACAACGTAACCTCCTGCTCTGAAAATCTTCAGGTCAACTTCATAGTGTGGTTCGGAGTAAACCCCACCACGGAGTTTATGGAAACTTTCACAACGTTTAAGTGGGAGTGCTTTTGCTCACCTTCCCCCTCTTCTTCCACATTCACAAACTCGTCCTCCTCGTTCTCCAATAGTAGTACATGCACATTTGCCTTCTTGTTCTGCATCTTCACCTCCGCCATGTGCCTAAACTGCCGACTCGGTTGTGCACCGCTGCTCCTCTCATTCTCAGACTGTGCTCACACAGTCTAGACTCCCCATGCAGGGGCCCTCTGCCCTCATAGAGGCACATGGCTACAGAAAGTGGAGCCGCTTCAAGCTCCATTGGCCCGCCGCTCTGCCATAACCTTATCTTTAATTATCTGAGCAAGCTTCATCATCTCCAACAGCCCCATCGGTCTCTATAAGCGGGCTTAGCACAGAAGTCTGTCCTGAGCCCCTTCATGAAGCTCACTATCAATATCGCCTCATGTATCCCTTTTACACAGCCTGAGAGTGCCTCGAAACCTCTTTCGATAGTCTCTAACCGCAACATCCTGTCTAAGAGCAAGGAGCTGCTCATGTAAATCTCCACAATGATGTCTCTAAATCGATCCAGTAAGCAGTCCTTAAACTCTTTCCACGACCTCATATATTGCCATTGTTCCCTCCACTGGAACCAGGACAACGCCTTCCTTTCCAAACAAATTCCTGACGCATGCAGCTTCTTCAACTCCGTCAAGTGGTTCACCACAAAATATCTCTATATGTAGTAAACCCATCCATAAAGATCCTCTTATTAGAAGACCGACATCTTCAGCTTTTGGACCCTGCTCTCAGGCCCAAACATCCATTGGCACGCTATTCCCCTTGGCTGAGAAGTGAAATGGCTGATAGGTATTATGCGGATCTCCTACACCTCCCCATTGACCTACACCACCACTGTTGTTCTCCCAATATCCCTCGAGCCAATCGGGGGCTCCGCCACCATCCCAGAAGTCCTCGTTGGTCCCCCAACGTCCGTCATACTCACGCTTGTCGCCTAGGCCCATGTGGGCATCTACCTTCGAAATCAGGCCCGAAAAGGCCTTAGATAGCCCGACGGCTGCTCTCCAGGGCACTGTCAGTTTGTCGGAGGCCGGCGGCTCCCCCAAGGTGGTTGTCGGGGATCGCTGGGCACTGTGCCCTAGACCCTTTGTGTTCTTGTCGAGGGGGATCGTCGCCCCTCTCCAGCCTCTTCCAGGGGTAGTGCGGCCCCTGGCACTCACTGTCGGTGACTCACAGGGGCGGTGTGGCCCCTGGCAAGCTCGCACGGGCTCGCCGCCCCTTACCGGTGACTCCCAAGCCGTTGTGCTATGGGGCTTGAGTAGTCCTTCCTCAGACTCCAAGATGCCTTATCCAATAAACTCGACCATCTTATCCTTACCCTTGACCAAAGCTCTCTCCTTTCTTTGCATATCTCCTTCAGGGTCTTCATCTTCCTTCAGATCTGGATTTGAAGAGCTATTCTTCTTATATCTAAGGGTTCCAATCATCCCTTCCATATTGTTCAATAGGGTTTCTATAGACATCTTCACTTGAGTTACAATTTGATTTGAGAGCATCTTCTCCATCGCTATCGTCCTCGCATCCATTGAAGAGAACCTCTCATCCGTCGATTTCTTGAGCTTTCCGAGCTCGGCATCAAATTTCTCATCCAACGCTTCGACATGCTCCTTTGATCTTGTTCCCGTCATGAGGATCGTAGAGCTCTGATACCAATTTGATAGGAAAAACTATGGTTTTGAAGAGGAAAAGTTTAGATTTTTATAAAAGAATGGAAAACACTTCATACAATTAATTTCTTTCAAGAGAAAATCGCTCTCCTAGCATTTAATCTAAGAGACCATGCTTAAATCTCTCTATCTAGGGTTCTAGTCTACTTCTAAGGCAACATGAAGAGCATTAGAATCAACCCCCAAAACATAAATATCAGATCTATCCATGATTACAAAAAGACCCCCGAAATCCCACAATTCACAAAAACGTCCCGAGTTTCAGAAAAACGTCCATGTGCTAGTGAGCCATTTCATGATCTACTATGTCCCGTCTCATCTGATATGTTATGATCTCATTATTTTTTCCACATCGGAGGACTGGTTTGAGAAAGAGGAGAAGCTATGATATGCATGACACCTTTTCTATTTCTAACTAAAATTTGCCGTGTCCAACACTTTTGGGCATGAGATGAGTGTTTATCCATGTCCGACACTTCAAAAGTGTAGGACCTTCATTCATCTCTACAATACGCCAAGATGAAGAGGTATATACCAAGGTTTTAGGTCTCGGTTTCGGTCTCGGTTTCGGTCTTCCAAAAATTTAGGTTTCGGTATCGGTATCGTCCGTTTCGGTGGTTTCGGACGTAAGTTTCGGATCGTCCGTATCGGCAGTTTCAAATATTTGTGTTACATTTGGAATCTTCATCGAAACTTTAGTTGCTACTCGCATTATACATTTTGCTATTTGGGTTAATTTTTTGAACTAACCGTTGAAATATTTTTTTGAACTAGACCATGCAGGAAGAAAGGGGGAAATACATGCTAGCTAAATGACAGAGCTACAGCTGCCAGCCTGCTACTCACATTACATATTTTGCAAAACATGTTATTTATTTACAAGTTTCCCATTAAATTATAAAAGACAATGGTTAACTTGTAAATAAATGAACTATGTTTGGTAAAGTGTGTAATGTGAGTAGTAGCCCTCCAGAGTACACCCAAGTGAGCCCACGTTCAGCTCCCTAAACCTAAAGTTCCCCTCCCTCTCCCTTCTTGGCGGCAGGCGAAAAAGCTTCTGGAATTTTTTGGAGCGGCCGGAGGAAAACTCAGGTAAGTTTCCCACCTCTTCTTCTTCCTCTTCCTCTTCCTCTTCCTCTTCTTTTTCTTCTTCTTTTTTTTTGAATGATGTTGCCTTTTGTGTTGCTGGAGAATGTTCCTCTCTCTCTCATGTTTCTCTTTCTTTTCTTTCTCTTCCTCTTCAACTTTTTTTCTTTTTTAAAAACTTTTGTAAGTTCAGTTTCGGCTGAAACTGTTCGAATTTCGGGCAGTTTCGGCAGAAACTGTCCGATATCGAGATTTATATGGAAGTTTAGGATCGTCCCCTCCGAGACCGATCCGAAACGGCCGAAACCGAGTGGTTTTCGGCCGAAACCTAAAACCATGGTATATACATCCTTTAGACAAAAGCAAATGGTAAATATATCATTTACTACTAGATTCTTTTGTGAACAACCAAATACATACACTTATGAGTTAAATAGACGGCAGTGCAGTTTTTATATATATGCATATATACCTGTGTCATCGTGTCTACGCTTTGGAGGACTGTCATGTCTAGCACACTGGGTTCATTTCGGGGTACGACGCTTGTGTCCGTGTCCACTAATCATAGAAGAGCAAAAGATGAGTGCAATTTAGTCATTTAGAAACACTTATCTCACTTAACGGAAAAGAAATATTCTCCATGTTCCTTTACATTAGATGAGGGTATAATATTAAGAATGACTATCAGCAATCGTCATCTACGTTGGAGATACCTTCTAATACTATTTTTCAAATACAATATTACCATTAATTACTTCAGACGATGTTTTTGTGCAGGACAGCAAACAGTGAGTCAATAAAAATACTTATATGCTAAATACAGAAACAACTGTCAATGTGGGAGAGATCAAGATGCGGGGACATTCATCTGCTTGGATACTCAAGCATAGGCTTCTTTTTGTGTGTGCCCACACGTGTTTTTTTTGGGTGGGGGGGGGGGGTGCAAATCAGCCATTAGGATTTGGGATTTTTTTAAATATGAATGATCTGAGATGCACATATCTAAAATAAACACTTAAAAGCAAAAACATGTCACAGATTCTTTGCAGATTTGGCTAATTTTCAAGAAATGGTTAGCCAAAATTAGTTCCTTATGGTGGATACACATGCATAGGCACAGACTAGTAAAACGCCTGACGAGCAAGAGAAATGTCCAAAAATTTGAATTAGGTACCTTCAAATCCAAAATAAATCTCAGTTGTGAAACTTCTCAGTTAGAATCACATAAAATGAGCATGCGTGCATGCGCATTTTTTTGTTTTTTGTTTTTTGTTTTTTTTTTTGGGGGGGGGGGTGTGTGTGTGTACTTAAAATGTGTGCGCGTGTGCGCGTTTCTGACTAGATGTTGATGCATATGAGAGAGAATCCTCATAAATCATAATGAAGAAGAACCATTAATGTAGTTGGCCACAAAGTCACTGAAATTAATGCTATATTGGTGTGGAGTAAAAAATCTACTGACCAAACAATGATGAGCCACTAGATGCTGCAAGAAGCTTACATAAACAGTGGACGAACACATTGGTATGTGTCTGTGTAGGCCACTTGCGAGTATGTCCACGCAAATATGTATGCACATTCCAGTATATCGATAAGGCTAGGCACCACAATGATAAGCAAGATGCTCAAGGATACAGCAAGTCTCCACAACACAGCCACCATTTCGAAAACAGTGCTTATAGTAACACCAATAAATGCTCCATAAATCAACTAGATCTCAGATTTGCTGGATGTAAGCATGATCATAAATTTCCAATAGAAACACACGTATGAACTTTCACACATTGGACCCAGACAATTTCTCTCTGTGTTCCTTATAACGATAGAATAACCTAAAATTATAACCAGTCTCCTTGCTGGTTGCTGCTACCTTCACTATAATCTCTCATTTTGAAGCCCTACCAATAGCCACCATGGTATTGGAAGAAGAAGGTAATGAGTAATTAAGGGGAATACTTAAATTTTTAAAAGAAATGAACATTTCCGCTCATTTACAGATAGGATTAATTATCAACAAAGTAGAAGATCAAGTATGTTGCTGGAAATTCTTATCCTTTCTCACCAAACATGGTTTGGACATTAAGATTTGTTGCGGGTCAAGTCTGCCAACAATGAAATTTGTTGTTAATAGGAATCACGGGTACAATGATTACAAGTTTTTGGCTAATGGCGATGTTAGCATGACTCGGAACTCGCTTCGGAGGTGAAGGATCCAAGGTCGCCTGAAGGTCGCCGTCTCCCGGTAGCTGAGACGAGCTTTCTGCGAGAATAGCAACTCGTCAGAAAGGCGGGGCTGGCTGTCAACACGTAGCCTCTCCGATGCTTAAGTCAGTGGGTGACCTGAAATAAGTGCGTCGGACACGCTTGACGATCTTAAGGCAGATCGGCGAAGCATGGCGATCTTGTGAGGAAGGCGCAGATATGTGGAAGATATCCGACCTTGAATATTGGAAAAGAGTTAGAGATTTTAGCTGATTAACCCCCTCTATGGAGGCAGGATGATGGTATTTATAGAGCTGAGAGTCGGTAGCTCGGCGTCCCATCAGCTGTCGAGTCTGCTTAGCTGGAGGAGAAGTGATAGGTCGGCGGGACATGTCAGAGATATTTTATGTATTAATGGTGTCAAATGCATTAATGAGACGCGAGTGGCGACCGTCAGTTCTCGCCCTTAACCTCTGACATTAATGGAGGGTAGGTGGCCCTACGTCACCCTGCCAGAGATATTTATGCCAGGCTGCCCTTGGGGAGAGTCAAGCTCCGCGTCCAAGCTCGGCGTCTTCGGACCGTCTGATCGTGCTTCCCATTGGAGAGTAGGCAAGCTTCTTCCTGGCATGACGAGCATATTGATCGGCAATGCGAGCTTCTTCAGTCGGCCTGGGGGTGAGCTTGTCATACGACGATGCGAGCTTCCATGGATAGAGGCGATCTTCCGTTCGGGTTAGTATTGATTCCGCATAGTCAAAGAGCTGTTCGCTTGGCTTCCAGTGTATGTGAGCCTCAATCACATGGGACGACCTTAAGGTCGTAACAATTGCCCCCGTCATTCGAGCTCGAAGCGGCAAGCCCGGCTCAGCTTGGATGACATGTCGCACTCACCTCGATTGGGGAGCAGGTCGGTGGGGCATTTAATTCGATCTAACTGTCGAATCCCAAAAGTCATGATGGTGATTCGGCGAAGGGGAGAATTCGAGGCGTTCACCCGCTCAAAAGGTGACGCGTGACTGATGTGATTAGGGAAGAATTTGAGGCGCCAGCCCAGACCCGCTCAGATCTCGCCACGTGGCCAACGTCCGACGGCGAGATCGCGCATCTCCTCCTATAAATAGAGACGGAGTGGCAGCGGGAGAGAGTTTTTACTTGAATTTTCGAAACTTTGGCTTCTCCCGTTCGTTGCAGAGAGCCGCTGTCGTCGACCACTGTCGTTCGTTCACAACCGTTGGAACTCTGGCCATCTTCACTGTTCTAGGTACTCTTCCGAACCGTCCGATGCCGTCGTCTGCTTCTTCCTCTTCAAATGCTCATGTCGAACAGTACTTTGAGGAGGTTGGTAGGGGTAGCGCCACCGAGTCAGAACCGGTGGCGTCGGAGACGCCGTCGATGTCTTGGCCGGAACAAAGGGGGTCAAGAGGGACCCCAAGAAAGGAAAGGCGCCCAAGTCGTCGATGTCTTGGCCAGCACGTCGGGGTCAAGAGGGACCCCAAGAAAGGAAAGGCGCCCAAGGCGGTCGCTAAGGCCGCCAAGGTCGCAAGCAACGACGCAGTCACGGCCGCAGTCCCCGTTGGAATCTTGGCCCAAATGTCTCAGCTGCTACCCTCTACGATCCCTGAGATCCGCTACAAGTACATCCGGCCCCACTACACAGCCCGCCTCCCCAAACTCAGCGAACTGGTTAGCTCCCCAAGGGACAACGAGGTCGACGTGTACTACCCGACCTTTGCCTTGGGACTCCGCTTCCCGCTCCATCCTTTCCTCCTCATCGTTCTCCATTTCCTCGAACTCCCACTCTTTCAGTTGATGTCGAACTCCATCAGCTCGATGGTTAGCTTTCTCGTCCTCTACACTGCCAGCGGTAAAGTCCGACGATGCCGCTCTTCTAATACTTCTTTGAGGCGAAGAGGAAGGAGGCGTACTACTACGTCTGCGCGAGGAGACATCAACCTCTTGTCCTCGAGCTGCCGAGCAAAGTGAGGGACTGGAAGAAGAGATTCGTCTTCGTCTCGACTCCAGCGAACTTGGCTCTGAGGTCGAACTGGGGGACTTTGAATCCCTCAGTGAATGTCGAAGTGGTCCTCGAGGGGAGCGACCTTGAGAATGCCAAAATCCTGGAGATCTCTAGGGAGAGCCGGGTGTTGAAGGAGCTGATCAAGGACGAGCAGCTCGCCCAGCACGTGTGGCTCTAAGGTACTTCGACCTTAGTAACCCACTTCTGATATGCTCACCCAGATCTGTTTTCTTTTAACAGGCGCGACCATAAGTATGTCCATGTAGGAGGTGATGAAGATGGCGAGGGAGACGTCGTCGAAGCAACCACCGGCCAAGGGCAAGGGCAAGCAGCCCGCGCCCCGTAGCTCGACACCGCCAGGCAGAAGCAGAGTCAAGAGGCAATCGCCACTTCTCGAGCATAGAAGGAAGAGCGGAGCAAGAAACAGAGGAAGGAGCCCGCAGCAGCCGCCCATACTTTCCGCACAGACGATGCGACGTCGGGGGCTCATCAACCTCGACCCGACAGAACCCGAGGCCGTCCCTACTGCGGCCGGGTCGCGGGAACCATCGATCACCGCCGTCTCCGTCAGTTCGGCCGCCCCTTCGCGTCCTCTGGTTCTGCCAACGACAAACCGGGCTCGGCTGCGCGATGGCCATACAGTTGCACGCCATCCGGTCTAGAGAAGCAGGCCCCTCCTAGCTGTGAAGCGGCGCTCGCGACCTTCAAGTCGCAGAAGGAGGAGCTCATCGTCCTCTCTCCGGAGAAGCTTGTCGCGCCACGCTACCCAGTGAGTGCCCATGCATCAGCCGTTGACGAGGCCGGGATAGCAGCCCGCTTGGCGGAGAACAGCACCTGCCGAGGGACCGAGTCCCTGATCAACGTGACGCCGAATGCCTCTGCAATACGGCCATCTGGCACGACATGCAGGTTCGTTGCCATCTTTATTCGCCTCGCCGACCTTCGTCTTTGTTATTTGTGCTTACTCTTTTGATTCCTTCTGCAGGCGATGGCCGCACTGATGTCCCTCCAGCCACACACGTCGTCGGCGATCAAGGCCGAGTCCGTCCTGGTAAGGAAGGTGACCGAGCTGAAGACGGCCGAGGCGAAGCTGAAGGACATTGCCGAAAAGCTGACGAAAGTCCGGGGGTATTATAATACCCAGAAGGGCGAGAACGACATGCTAGACAATGCCGTTTGGGAGCTAGAGGCGAAGGTCTGCAACGAGGAGGCCCAGAGGGTCGCTGCCGAGAAGCTCCTGGCCTCGAAGAAAGAGGCGGCCGCGGCGAAGATCGCCGAGCTGGAGCAACGGAACGCTGAGCTGGCGAAGGTCGACTTGACCAAGGTCAGGGCACTGGCAGTCCACCAGTATCAGACCGACGAGCTCGTCCCTGCCCTGACGGCCATGAGGGCGGAGGGCTTCGATGACGGTTTAGAGGCCGGCCTTGAGAGGGCCAAGGAGAGGTTGGAGAAGCTCTACCCCAACATGGAGATCGACTTCACCCGCCTGTCAGTGGCTTCTGATGATGAAGCGGAGACTTCTTATGCTGCCGAGGTCGAGGTGGCGGAGATTTCGGCCAGTGGCAACCAGGAAGGCGATCAGGCGGACTCCCAGGTCCCAGAGGGTGGCGACCGAGGCAAGGCGACATAGGCTGGGGCGACAATGTATGGCCGGCCCTTAGGCTGAGCATGGAGTCTTCTTCTTTTTGTTTTAAACATGTAGTGTAAATAGTTAAATGAAATGAAATTAAAATTTTCGACTTAATATCGTTGTTGTATGTTTGCCTTGTTTGTTCTGCAACTTGTGTCTTCGTATGTGTATGCCCCCAACATTCTAGCATGAACGAACTTAAGGTCGAGGAGAAGTGGAATGTTGTAGAGTCGCATTTGCGCTCCGGATTTGGTAGGGTCTTCTTCTTCTTCTTTGTTGTAGAGCTGCCGAGAGGGGGGTGCAGATGGGCCGAAGCCGCCCATACGGCCTCTGTTGGTAGGCGAGCTGTCCCGGAGGTCTTTGAGAGGGTGTGTATTGAACCGTCGCCGATCCCGCAACCTCTCTAATCGGACGGATATTGGGCCGTCGCCGACCCCGCATGTCCACTCCGGATTTGGTGGCGAGCTGCCGAGAGGGAGGTGCAGATGGGCCGAAGCCGCCCCGCGGCCTCTGTTGGTAGACAAGCTGCCCCGGAGGTCTTTGAAAGGGCGGGTATTGAACCGTCGCTGACTCTGCAACCTCTGTAATCAGGCGGGTATTGGGCCGTCGTCGACCCCGCATGTCCGCTCCGGATTTGGTGGCGAGCTGCCGAGAGGGGGTGCAGATGTGCCGAAGCCGCTCCCGCGGCCTCTGTTGGTGGACGAGCTACCCCGGAAGTCTTTGAGAGGACGGGTATTGGGCCGTCGCCGACCCCGCAACCTCTATAATCGGGGTATTGGGCAGTCGCCGACCCCGCATATCCGCTCCGGATTTTGTGGCGAGCTGCCGAGAGGGGGGTGCAGATGGGCCTAAGCCGCCCCCGCGATCTCTGCTGGTGGGCGAGCTGCCCCAAACGTCTTTGAGAGGGGGGTGCAAATGGGCCGAAGCCAACCCTGCGACCTCTGTTGGTGCGTCTTTCGAAGGATTGGGCTTCCGAACGTATAGCCGACCTTCACTGTGGCGCTCTTAATTTTTAGGGCAGGGCTGAAATTTAAATTCAGACGACTCAACTCACTGAGTGTACAAACACATCAATTTATTAAAAATATTCATTGAATGTACAAGTGCGTTTATTGAAAGTATTTGAGCAAATGCTCAGCATTCCAAGGATGGGCCAGCTCCTCACCCTCCATGGTTGCCAAAATGTATGTCGTCGGTCTCACGACGTCTGTTATGGTGTAGGCGCCTTCCCATTTTGTGGAGAGCTTTCCTCGACGGCCGATCTTAGGTCTGAAAGTTGCGTCCCTGAGGACGAGGTCGCCGACTCTGAAGCTCCGCTTTCTGACGCGGGAATTGTAGTACCTTGCCATCCTTTGGATGTGCTTGATTAGATTTGTTAGTGCACGATCACTTACCTCATCGACGAGCTCGATATTGACGTCGAGGACTTCTTCATTTGCTTCTTCATTGAAGTACTAGAGCCGGATGGACTCCTCACCGACCTCCACTGGGACGACCTCCGCCCCATAAGCTAGCATGAAGGGGCTCTCGCCAGTTGAAGCTTTGTATGTAGTGCGGTAGGACCAAAGGATGCCGGGAATCTCGTCGGGCCACGATCCAGGAGCGCTGCCGACCTTCTTTAAGGGCTCCAAGATGCACTTGTTCGCTGCTTCGGCCAGGCCATTGCACTATGGATGCGCCACGGAGGCGAAGTGTAAATTGATGCCTCATTCCGAGTAGAAGCTCCTGAAGTCCGCGGAGTCGAACTGTTTTCCGTTGTCTGTCACTATGTAGCGAGGTACCTCGAAGCGGCATATAATTGACTTACAGACGAAGTTCTTCATGTCCACCCAGGTGATGCGTGCCAGCGGCTCCGCCTCGATCCATTTGGTGAAGTAGTCGATGGCGACGACGAAAAACTTTCTTCCTCCTGCTGCCATGGGGAACGGTCCGGGGATGTCGAGTCTCCACTTGGCAAACGAGTCCGGGCTAAGGATTGGAATCAGATCGGCAGGCAGGGCTGTCGTATGTTTGAAGAATCTTTGGCACTCCCAGCATCGCTTGACGTAGTTGATTGCATCCTTCACCATGGTCTTCCAGTAATAGCCTTGCCAGATTGCCTTGTACACCAGAGTGCGGCCTTCGTAGTGATTTCTGCAGAGCCCTTCATGGATCTCACGGACGACCTCCTCCGCCCTCCTTGGCCTGAGGCACTTTAGATAGGGCAAGACATCGTACCTCGCACAACGCTTTCGGTAGAGCACGCCGCCGAAGATCATGAATTTCAAGGCCCGCCTCTCGATCTTTCGCGCCACCAGCCTGTCCTCTGGCAGGGCTCCGGTCTCCAGGTAGGCAACGATCGGGCTCATCTATGACTGCTCCAGGTCAACGCATAATAGCTCGCCCTCCCCCAGGCTTGGCGTCAGTAAGTTCTTAATGTAGATAGCCTTTCCAATCTCAGCCGGAGAAGAGGACGCCAGCTTTGAGAGGGCGTCGACGCGGAGGTTGTTAGACCTTGGGAGATGCTGGACCGCGGCCTTCCTGAATTTGAGTAGCTCGGCACAGGCGCACTGCAGATACAGCTTCATCAGTTCCTCCCTTGCTTCAAAACTGCCTTCAATTTGCTGGACGACGAGCCTTGAGTCACTGATCAGCAGCACATTCGTCACCTCAAGCGCCCTACAGAGCTTCAACCCGTTAATGGCAGCCTCATACTCCGCCACATTGTTGGTTGCCGAGAAGTTGAAGCGAAGTGCGTACTCCAGCAGGCTTCCCTCCGGGGTCTCAATCACGATGCCGGCTCCACTTCCTGACCCCGTGGACGACCCATCGACGTGGAAGATCCACAGCTTGCCTTAAGACTGTATGGAAGTAGACGGTGGAGTCTCGTCGGTGAGCTGCTGCTGCTGTGTGTCTGGCCGGTCGTCGGGCGTGGCTTCGCCACTCTCTTCGACAGTGCACTTCGCCACGAAGTCTGCTAGCGCCTGACCCTTGATTGCCGCCATAGGCTTGTAAATGATGTCGAACTCGCTAAGCTCCACACTCCAATTCAGCACTCGGCCTGATCTTTCCAGCCTCAGATTCTTTTCGAGTGGCGAGTTGGTGTAGACAATGATTGAGTACGCCTGGAAGAAGGACCGGAGCTTCCTCGCCGTCAGGGTCAGGCAATCGGCGAACTTCTCGATGGGGCTGTAGCGAGTCTTCGTCTCCCAGAGCACTCGATTAGCATAATAGATCGGCCTCTGAATGCTCCCGTCCTCTTTGATTAGGACCGAGCTTACTGCTTCTTTAGTGGTGGCGAGGTAGAGGCCGAGCCGCTCTCCTTCCTCCGGTTTTGCGAGCAACGGCGGGCTTTGCAGGTAAGCTTTCAGTTCGCCGAAGGCTTAGGCGTAGGAGTCGTCCCACTCGACCTCCTTCCTTACTCCTTTTTTCTCGCTTGAGGCCTTCCGCAGAATTTTGAAGAACGGGAGGGACCTTTCAGCGGACTTCGACAAGAATCTTTCCAGTGCGACGATCCGACCGTTCAGCTTCTGTAGGTCTCTGATTGTCTTAGGCTCGCTCATGTTGATGATGGTGGATATCTTGTCAGGATTGGCCTCGATCCCTCGCTTCGTGATTATAAAGCCGAGGAACTTCCCAGACCGGACGTCGAATATGCACTTCGCCGGGTTGAGCCGCAGATTGTAGCGCCGTACTTTCTGGGAAGTCTCTTCAAGGTCGGCGAGGTGGTCCTCGGCCCTCTTCAATTTGACCAGCATATCGTCGATGTAGACCTCCAGATTCATGACATGCTGGGGGTGAAAAATCTTGTTCACCATCCGCTGGTAGGTCGACCCGGCGTTCTTCAGCCCGAAAGGCATCTTGGTGTAGCAGAACGTCCCTTGGTCAATGATGAACGACGTCTTATCCTCATCGTGGGGCGCCATTTGAATTTGATTGTAACCGGAGAAGGCGTCCATGAAGGTCAGCAGCTCATACCCGGAGGCGTTGTCCACCAAATGGTCGATCCTCGGCAGCAGGAAGCTATCTTTCGGACAGGCTTTGTTGAGGTCAGTGAAGTCCACGCACATTTGCCATTTATCGCTGGGCTTATTCACCATTACCACATTGGCGAGCCAATCAGGGTAGCTCACTTTGCTGATGAACTTGGCCTCGAGGAGCCGCTCCACCTCCTCGCCTGCAGCCCGCATTTTATCCCCTCCAGCATTGCGCTTCTTCTGTTGAACTGGGCGAGCTTCCGGGTTGACATGAAGTTCATGGGCGATCACCGCTGGGTTGACTCCGGGCATATCCGCCGGCGACCATGCAAAGATATCCGCATTCACCTTAAGGATGTCGACTGGCTCCTCCTTCAACTCTGCGGGCAACTTCGTGCCAATGAACACAGTCTTGTCCGCTTTCGCCGCCACTGGAACCTCCTCTACGTCCTCCATCGGAGCTGGTCGTTGATGAGCGAAGCGCTCCCGACCGTCGAAGTGGTCGCTCGAAAGGGCTTTCTCGGACTTTTCGTGCTTCGTGAAGCCGACGTAGCAACTTCGGGAAAGCTTCTGGGATCTCCACACCTGTCCAACTCCGTGCGGAGTCTGAAACTTCACCATTTGATGCAGCAACGAGGGGAGAGCTTCGACGGCGGTCATATAAGGCCAACCAATGATGTCGTTGTACGCTTAGACAACGACGACGAACTGCGTCATTCGAGTTACAATCTTCGGCCTCTCCCCTAGGGTGACTGGCAGGGTGATTACTCCAACAATGGGCACCGAATGTCCGATGAAGCCGACAATCGGGCCCAAGCAAGGCTTCAGCTCCGCCTGGTCCGGCCCCATCTTCTGAATCGTGTACATGAACAGAATGCCGCATGAGCTACCTGTGTCGACCAGGAGCCTGCTCACGATCGCCGGCCCTATGAGAGCTTCGATGACGATGGTGTCCTCATGTGGCAGCTCGACCCCCTCCAGGTCGTCGTCAGATGAGATAGGGGGACGAGCCACTCTTCTCCGCTTTGCCCATGTGCCAGCGCCCACCGTCATGACTAGTCGAGCGTACGCTTTGCCGACGCTGATGTGCCGCCATGGGACGGCCCGCCGCAGATTACATCCACAAGCACAATCGGCTCGGGCCTATGGTGGGCCACTTGTTCGGCGTCGTGGGTCGGTTGACTAGGCCCTGCGGTCGCCCTTCTCCTGCGGTATGGCCTCTCTGGGTCGACGAATCTCCAGAGATGCCTCCTAAGATCAGTCGCTCAATGTCTTTCTTCAGGACGAAGCAGTCGTCAGTGTCATGGCCATTGTCGCGGTGGTATCCAACAATATTCTGCATATTCTTTCCGCCGGACCTCGTCCTCATCTCTGGGGGCGGGTCTTTGAGGAGCCCGCCCGTTAGGGCCGCCGCCATCACTTCGGTCAGGGGGCATTGAGTCTAGTGTAGTGTACCACCTCCTACGCACTTTCTGGCCCTCCTCTCAGAGCGAGGTTTCTGGGCGCGAAGAATCCCCTTAGAGGTCCGGGGCGATCTTGCGCTCGAGTGCCTCCTTGGTCGCACCCTCGGGGGCAATCTTGGTCACGTCCTCTGGGACGGTCCTGGTCGCGCCCTTGGGGGAGTTCACCCCGTCTCGGCCGTTCAATGGGCATTGCTTCAACACGGACAGCTACGACGGGTGAGGTCTTCTTCACCGTCTCCAAGTCATCCTCGCTCAACATGAACGTCTCTGCCCGAGCGAAGAGGGCGTGGAGGTCGGTGGGCGGATCTCGGAGCAGCGACTTGTGTAGACTCCTGTTCGTCAGGCCCTTCTTGAAGACCGCCATGAGGAGCTCGTCTCCGCAGCTCGTCACGTTGAGTCTCTCTTCATTAAAGCGCTGCAAGAAGTTGCAAATGGTCTCCCCCTCCTTCTGGACCACCGTGAACAGATAGTCAGACGATTTCTTCTTTCTACGCCCCGTCAGGAATTGATGACAAAACTTTCGTGAGAGGTCGCCGAACGAGTCAACGGAGCTATCAGGCAAGCCGTTGTACCACTCTACCGCCGCTTTCTTCAAGGTCGTCCGGAAAGCTCAGCAAAGGAGGGCGTCACCAGCCCCATGGATCTCCATCACTCCCTGGTATCGCTGCAGATCGCCCAAACCATGATACAATTCAATCTGAGGTAGCTTGAACCTATGGGGTATCGGATTTGAGATCACCCTTTGGGTCAGCGGATTAGCTTCTTCGGGTAGGGGAGGCGTTGGCGACCTTCGGGAAATATTCGTGTCGCTCCGATGCTCCTGTCGCTAGTTGGAACCACCGGATGAGCCACCTCGGTGCTCAGAGACGTACCTCCCACTCTTCTGAGGGTTTGGACTGCGGTCGTGGTTCCTCCTCCGCCGGTCATCGCGCTTAGGAGAGTGGCGGTCTGGTTGGGGGCTCCGGCTACGCTAAGCGCACCCTCCTTGCCTCGGGCTAGACGATCTCCTGCGGCGATAGCTTTCCACCGAATGGTCCAGAATGGAGTTCTCCGCGCCATCAAGGCTGACGCCAGGGGGACTCCTCGGCTCCCCTCTTAAAGCATTTCCCTTTCAGCATCCGGGAAACGAAGCCGTCGAATGGACGCTTCTCCATCTAGTCGCCTCTGACGAGCGGCCTCATCCTTATCAAACTCCCTCTGCAGAGCGGCTACTTCTGCCTCTTCAAATCGCCTCTGCTGTGCGGCCGCTTTTTCGTCAAATTGGGGGAAGAGATCTCTCCTTACATTGTGGTGTTCAGAGGGGCCTTCCGTCAGAGGTGGTCTCGCTTTCCTAGCAACGGTCCATTCCTCCATCATCTTGGTAAAGTTCTGAAAACTCTTGTAGACGGCGAGTGTCGCGTCCTGAATGACCGCGGCCGGCCCCTCAAGGGGTAGATCCATTGGAGGAGTCCTTCTAGGAGAACGGGGCTCTTCGGCCAAGGACGGCCTCAGAGTGTCACTGATGATTGTCTCAAGTCGTCCCGTCAAGTCGTCCCGGCCTCCTCAGAGGCGACGGGGGTGTGACGTCGGACGACTAGCCGTGACGAGAATTGCGGTGAGGATGTGTGGAGACTGACATGGGTGTAACCCTTGATTCCCACAGACGATGCCAATTGTTGCGGGTCAAGTCCGACAACAATGAAATTTGTTGCTAATGGGAATCACGGGTACAATGATTACGAGTTTTTGGCTAATGGCGAGATTAGCACGACTCGAAACTCGCTTCCGAGGTGAAGGATCCAAGGTCGTCTGAAGGTCGCTGAAGGTCGCCGTCTCCTGGTATCTGAGGCGAGCTTCCTGTGAGATAGCAACTAGTCAGAAAGGCGGGGCTGGTCGTCAGCTCGTAGCCTCTCCGATGCTTAAGTCAGTGGGTAACCTGAAATAAGTGTGTCGGACACGCTTGGCGATCTTAAGGCAGATCGACGAAGCGTGGCGAGCTTGTGAGGAAGACGCAGATATATGGGAAATATCTGTCCTTGAATATTGGAAAAAAGTTAGAGATTTTAGCTGACCAATCCGCTCTATGGAGACAGGATGGGTGTATTTATAGAGCTGAGAATCGGTTGCTCGCCGTCCCATCAACTGTCGAGTCTGCTTAGCCGGGGGAGAAGTGATAGGTCGGTGGGGGCGTGTCAGAGATATTTTACGCATTAATGGTGTCAGATGGTGTCAGATGCATTAATGAGACGTGAGGGACGACCGTCAGTTCTTGCCCTTAACCTCTGGCATTAATGGAGAGTATGTAGCCTTACGTCATCCTGTCAGCGATATTTATGCAGGGCTGCCCTTGGGGAGAGTCAAGCTCGGCGTCTTCGGACCGTCTGACCGTGCTTCCTATTGGAGAGTATGTGAGCTTCTTCCTGGCATGACGAGCATATTGATCGACAAGGCAAGCTTTTTCAGTCGGCAGGGGGGGCGAGCTTGTCATATGGCGAGGCGAGCTTCCCTGAATAGAGGTGATCTTCCGTTCGAGCTAGTATTGATTCTGCATAGTCAGAGAGCTGTTCGCTTAGGCTTCCATTGTATGTGGGCTTCAATCACATGGGCCGGCCTTAAGGTCGTAACAAGATTACAAATACATTGCTTATCTCAAGACAAGGCATCTCCTGCTAACTTCTAAAACATTCGGCTAGCAATGGTGGTTAACTAAAGGAGTGAAATCGGACCTCTAATGTGACCATCCTGTAAATCCATTCAAGTCAAGGATAATGGAACTCAGCGAACCAGTTAGTGCGGCGATGAAAGAAGAATGAAGCCACTGTTTCACCTTGAATTCTTAAAGATGCAACAAAAACATCAGCAATAAATTATTTGTCATAGATTTCTGGGTCCGGTAACATGCCCTTCAGGTCTGTTAAGGGCAAAAGCACCAACATGTCATTAATGCCTCCATCCAAGTTCATTTATGCCTTCATTCAGTGATCATAGCTTCATTAACTATGATCATATCTCTTTTCTTAATCGATGCACTTTTAGCCTCCATTGCACATACCCCAAACCATTTTCAGTCAATTCCCCCACCATTTTATCCTCGATAAGGAAACTACTGTTCTATTATGGATAAAATAATTTCTTATCATATCTCTTGTGTATCTCTTAGGGATTGTCTGGTTGCTTGTAATTATACTGGGTGCGATACCGATTACAATTGTAAAATCATTTCTAATATCTAGTTGGTTGTACTTGAACTGGTTGTACTTGAACTTACAATTTACAAGTGATGTTGCAAGTTGTAACCAAAAAGTTTTAAGTGATATTGTGATCAAATTGACTGCAGCACCAACAATAATATCTTATACAAAAGTATAAGTGAATGTTACCCTCTTCATTTAACATATTAGTAATATAATGTCACTTACAACCAATCAATTGTTGTATTGTATTTGCAATTGCAATGCTCTTAATGAAATTAAAGTATTCATTTTGTATGTATAGTTAACCGGTCACCTAACTTAACATACTGGTAAGACTCTACAAGATCCAAGTGCACCAACAACTAACCAAAAGCTCTTTAGTGAATTTTTACCTATCCATTTTAGCATTATTTTTATTATATCTATTTTAGACATGTTTCTTAATTTTTCAACATCAACCCCATACACCATTTTTTGATCAATGTCTTACAAAATCTTCCCTTCAATTGGGATCGCATATGACTATGAAAGTACTTTTCCAGTTTAAACATTCAGCTTTAATTATATGTATCGCATCTTCCTTCATCTTACCATCTTACAAAATCATCAATCCTTAATAACAAACTTGCACACTCTAAGTATTTATTTACCATCAATTTGTAGTATATCCATATTATTTTTCATATAACAATAAGGAGCTATTTGGTTGGTCATTGATGTACGTGTATCTTGCAGATAATATAGCTATACGAGGTGTTATGATAAGTAGTATTATAAGTCGAGTGTTTGGTTGGTTATAAATACAACAATAAATTAATTTTATTTTGAGTAGGACATTAATTAATGCAATTCAATAATTAGTTATAAGTGACATTAGATTACTTATATATCAAATGAAGAGGTTATAATCTACTTATAACTTCCAACTAAGATGTGGCAATTGATATCGTAGCGAATTTGATCACAACACCACTTACAACTTTTTACCTATAACATGCAACACCACTTGTAAATTATAAGCTCAAGCACAACCAACCAAACATCAAGTAAAAATTGGATGCTCTAGGTCAAATGCTGCAGATATTCCATTATCATTCTGTTTCATTCTATATGTTCAAATTCCAAGAATAGTAGGATCTAGGAAATTCAGTGTCCGTATATTCTCCAAAAATTTCCCTAGATACCTCCTTGATATAACTATACATATTATTCCGTATATATAGCTTCCCTTGTCTACATCCCGACTTTCTTTTTTTGTAAATTATTCAAAATTATCTCTAACTTTCATTGCGTTCGTCAAAACTACTTTCATATTTTTAAATTATTCAAAATTACCTAAAACATAAAGTTCGGTGTAGTTAAGGCTAAAGTTTAGAGTGGTTCGGTAGAAATTCATGATAGTTCTGAATAATCTAAAAACACAAAAATAATTTTGACAAAACCGGTAAAAGTTCAAGGTAGTTTTGAATTATTTACCATTCTTCTTTCATACTTCAATTATTGTGTCGAGTTCTTTCCTTTTTAAGTTTCTGCAAATGTTCTTCTCCTCTTCCTTCTTGCTTTCTCTTTTGCTTCTAAATGCAAAACTCTAATATCAA
Organism: Scilla litardierei; assembly: GCA_030789695.1. Classification (NCBI taxonomy): domain Eukaryota; kingdom Viridiplantae; phylum Streptophyta; class Magnoliopsida; order Asparagales; family Asparagaceae; genus Scilla; species Scilla litardierei. The sequence continues at coordinate 337,860,472 of CM061133.1, forward strand.
CAACTTAAAATATGCGGATAAGCTTTCTCTTGATATAAATTTGCAATCTTTACATGTTAGCTTATCTATATCCCTCTGTTTGGATATCATTTGATTTGATTTTAAATGATATCAAATATCCATCTCTTCTTAAACTATGCACGTGTAATTGGAAAATTATATGATGTAAAAGAAGAAGAAAATTAAATTTCCTGCATAATTCCGTATACCGTACTACATAATTTTCTCCTTTGAAACACACAAAATTCATCCATTTGCTCACCAAATTCCCTTCCAATATTCTTGGAAATCCTGCTTGTAGAGTATAAACACTAATGATGACAATTGTCTCTTCTCGATTACAATCTCAATTATTGTTATTCTATCTCCAACTCTTTTCATGTTTATCATATTTTCTTTATCAAGTTATCAACAACTGTTTTCACCTTATTTATGTTCCTCGTTGCCTGTATACGAAAGCTTACAACTAACATTCTCAATCTCCTTTGGCTTAATTTGGTAATGGGGTTTAGTTTTCACAAGAGGTTTAATAAGGTTTCAAAGCCAACCCTAAAAGCTGGGACTAAGCCCTGTTTGTTGACCATTTTGGAGTTAGTTGAACTGTATGAAACCCCAACCAAATTGGAGTTTCCAAAACCTCGGTTTTAAATGCAAATATGACTTTGAAACTGGGTTTTGATACTCCAATGAGACTTACCGGAAACTCCAAAACAAATGAACTGTGGTTGGATGTATGCAAACCCTAGATTCATTGTAATGCAAACGCAACTCCGGTATGGCAAACTTGGGTGCCAAACTAGGCATTCGATTTCTCACATACCCATTAGTTTCTTAAAATGAAATTGCAATCTAATCATCATGTCTACCAATATATTCCGAGTACCTAACTAAATCACATTCTCATCGTGTCCAACAACATTGGCAGAATTAAAGGGTGAATATTTTTGGGATTTGAACCATGATTTCCACTCAATAGCCCTTATTCTCTAACAACCAAACAAGATGACTCCTTTACCTCCCCACAAGCCCAATTGAGATAAACCTCTCTCTTCATTCCACATGTGACAGTGAGATTCAAAACTCATGCTATTAGCCACCAAAATAGCAGCAGATCATTTACGACGAAGAAAATAAAAAAGGAAACGGGACCTTGAGGTGTTCCCAGGCGTCGGCGATGGTGAGCGGTCCGTGCTCCTTCACGACGTCGAAGATGGCCCGCGTGATGGTCTGCGTCTGCTCCGGTGGGGCCCGAGGCTCTATGGGCTTCATCTTCGGCTTCCCTTTCTTCGCCGCCGTAGACATCATTCGTGCCGCCGTCGCAAACATTTCCTCCCCCACTACCCAGAGGCGGCCCCAAAATGGCGACCACCGCGGGCCTTGGAGAAGTCACTGGTTCTATAAGGCGAGAGGCCGAGCAAGCAAGGCTAAAGTCATTTATGGGCTAGAGTTCAGATACACCAAGCCCAATAAGTAATAGGCTCATGGTTAGGGGTCACAACGGAGGCTGCTACCTAGCTAATTCGATCCGAATTCGATTTAAAATCTCGGATTTGAAATGTAACTAGTCATAACCCGTGCCCGTGGGCACGGTGCATTTAAGATTTTTTTCCGCGAAAACTTTGTCCCCCAAAAAATATTTCTACAGCCAAAATTTAAAAGAACAACAAATTAGCGTAAAAAAATTTAGAGGCACGACCGCCTTCGGCAAGAAACAATAAATTCGGTGCTCCTTCGGCGCAGAACAACAAATTAGCGTATAAAAATTTAGCGGGCGCCTTCGGCGCGGATAGGTTGGTTAGACCTCTGCTTGACGCCCAAAAAACTCAGCCCGCCTATTTGAACGCGCATTCCCTGTATTTTTTTGGGTTTCAATTTTTTTGGGGTCAGCCGAAATAAGCTCAGCCGATATAAAGTTCTCTTTTGCATACTTGTAATTTAAGTTGCATATTTTTTGGGTTTCATTTTGTGTGTGTGTTTTTTGGGTCTCATTTTTTTGGTCATTTTTGAATGAAGAGTATTAAATGCTGATGGTGCCAATTTCAAAAAGAAAAGCTTTTGTATTCTCCCAACAAATTTTCCCCCAACCCAAAAAATTTTCCCCCCAAAACTTGATGTGACATTGCCACATAGGACAAAGTTCAAAAACAGCTCTCAATTGTAATATAGATTGTAAATCTATTAGACATGCCGGTGGTAGGGTTCGAATTTAAAATTTAGAATCGAATACTTATCGGACATGGATTTGAACTCCAACGCCACTAGACCTAACCCTACCCTAATTTTTAAAGATGATCAATTTGGCTGTGGAAAATATGAAGTAAAGTTTCTCACATTTCATTTAGGGCCTGTTGTTTAGTTATTAAAATTTTAGTACATATATAAACAAAAGCTTGTTATGAATGAGGGAGGTCTTTGTCCTCCCCTTATCTTTATCCTCTCATTACCCGACTTGAAGCTTACTAATGGGGACCTTTGGTATCTCATATCCCTTGGCATTCTACTATTATGAATAAATAGAGAACCATGGCTTTGTGCCATGGTTATTCATTCTCTTAATTTCCAACACGTTATCAGCACGCTCTTAAGCTGAGTCGAATCCCTGCCGACGAATGAATCGGTGCCGACGGACGAATTGCGAGGACGCGGATAGAGCTTCCTTCTTCGAACATCGCTAGATTCGGTGGGTAGGATCTAAAGGTAAATTCTAAGAAACCCCTAGATCAATATCTTAACATGCACATGATAAATATGTAATTATGTTTTTCTAAGATATCTATAGCTGTTATAAACGGGCTTTTGGAGGCCCATCTGTGTATTGGGTATCCACCCATTATGTAACCCTATTACTATAAATACAGGGCTACAGATTCGGTAGCCACCAAGTTTACAACACATTATCAGCACGCTCGAGGCTGAGCCGAACCTCTGCCGACGTACGAACGCGACGCGAACGGGCTTCCTTCACCGGACGTCGCTAGATCCGGCGGATAGGATCTAGAGGTAATTTTTATCCCCTAGATCTAAATTTGTATGTGCATATGTTTAGATCCAAATACTTGGATCGATGTCTTGATTAGTATAGATCTGTTTTTTTGCTAAAATCTGCATGCTAAATCAACCGTTTAATGTAAAATCGTCGTTTTTATTGTTAAAAACAACTTTTTACGATAAAAACGCCGTTTTGAAGACTAAAAATAGATTTTTTTTCCCAATAAATATCAGATTTTTATCATCTTCTTCCCCAAAAATCTCAAAACCCTAGGGGATTTCTTCATCGCCACGCGGCCGGAAGCCGCTCACGCGAAAACCCCCCACCCCCTTGATTACATGCCGTCGCCACCGCCTGCAGCGGCGAGCGGCACCTGCCGCCGCCCTCAGCGGCATGCGGAACCGCCTGCAGCGGCCAAAACCCGCCGCCTGCAGCGGCGGGCCAAAATCCGCTGCCTGCAGACGGCGGGAAAAACCCGCCACCGCTTGCAGCAGCGAGCGGACCCGCCGTCGCCTGCAGCGGCGGGCGGACTCCGCCGCCTGCAGCGGCGGCCCTACCGCCGTCTGCAGCGGCGGACATCCCCGCCGCCGCCAGCGGCGGCAGACGGGCCTCGCCGCCTGCAGCGGTGCCCCCTACGCGCGCGTGTCCAAAACCCTAGCCGCCAGAAGCGGCAACACACGCGACTGAAACCCTAATCGGGTGCATGGGACAGCACGACAGATCGAACCTAAAAACCATAACTAGGGTTTGTCCACAAAATTTTTTTTGGTGTTCTTCCGAATTCTTTTTCAGATTTAGTTACGATTTTTCTTCGTTAAAATCTGGATTATTACACGCTTTTTAATTCATCGCATTTTTTCTTGGATTATCTAATTATCATGCGCTTAATAATTAGGAAGATCCTACGACCGCTCTGCCGTTAATCAACTAACCTAACGGTGTATGACATGCACAGTGGTCCAATAATTATTAAACGAAAAATTTGCATTTCCATTATAAAATGCCTGTGATGATTAATTGCCTGTCATGACTAAATTGCCTGTGATGATTAATTGTCTGCAATGTAATAAAATGCATGCTGCATTTTTCTGCGACGTATGTGTATATTTGTTGTGGTTTTGGATCGGCTAGCTATCACCATTATTTCCCTCGCATTCTTTCTATTTTTTGAGAGAAAATGTAGTGAGGATATTGTTGTAAAAATTCCAAGACCGGCGGACGTCCCACGAAGATGAAGATCCATTCCAGAAGAATATGAGCCCCATGTGGGTTCCCGAGTTGTATTTTCATTTTTATGGGACTGTATGGACTTTATTTAAAATGGTGATTAGCCGATCCACACAATAAATATCTGTGTCCGAAATGCTTAATTATTTGTTTTTCTTTAAAAATATCTAATTATTGCTTATTTTGAACATGCTAGAAATAATGGCTAAAATTGCGAGCGTTGACTTTGGCGTGTTGGATGCTAAAGGCAAAAATTATCTGAGCTGGCAGTTGGATATAAAATTCCATCTGCGCTCACAAGGACTGAGCCATGCCATCGCTGCAGGCGATAAGGTTTCTGACATAAATAAAGCGAAAGCAATTATCTATATCAGACGTCATATCGATCGGACCCTGAAGGCCAAGTACCTCACGGTGAAGACTCTTATGAGTTATGGACCGCCCTCGAGGATAGATATAAATATCAAAGAGATGTTATACTTCCCCGAGCGCGATATGAATGGGAGAACCTCCGTCTCCAAGACTTTAAGTCTATCGCCGAGTACAACTCAGCACTTTTCAGTATCACCTCACGCCTGAAGTTGTGTGGTGAGAAAGTGACGGAGGAGCGCATGTTAGAGAAGACATATACATCCTTCTACGAGATGGATGTTATACTAATGCAGCCGTATCATGAACGAAAGTTCACGAAATACTCGGAGCTTCTCTCATGCCTTCTGATGGCAGAGCAGAATAGAGACCTCCTTCTGGCCACCCATAACTCACACCCTACCGGCACTGCTCCTGCACCTGAAGCACATCACAGCTCTTCCCAGAAGAAGAGGACCAACTTCAAAGGCAAACCCCAGAAGGGCAAGGCAATGAAGAAGAAGTCTAGAGGACCCCCTCCAAGAACCAACAATGAGAGAAAGAAGAAAAATGTGTAGAAGAGAAAAGACAACGGCCAGCCATCTGCACCCAGAAAAGACTGGGAAGATAAATGCCACATGTGTGGCATGACTGGACACTGGTCCAGGAATTGTCGGACTCCACGCCACCTACAGGACTTGTACAAAGCTAGCCAGAAGCCAGCCGAGACAAACCTGGTGGAACATGAAGACCTGGCACCAATAGGTTCATCACTGAGGACTTCTCAAACGATGACCTGCTCGACTAAAGCATTATCTACTTTCTGCTATGCATTGTAATTTGAAAAACTATTTACTTTCTAGTTATCTGGCTTTTAGCATGTTGAATGATTTTTCAGAAAATGATTGAGTTTAAGTAATCTTTTTGTGCCTTATATTTTTCTCTCTTAATTTAGATGAATAATAAATGCCTAGTGGACAGTGCCTCTACGCACACGATCCTCCAAGACATTTGCTTTTTTCAAAGCATACATAAATACGATGGAACCGTTACAATCTCCGGTCCATCAGGAATTATTGAAGGATCATGGAAGCACATTTTATGCTCCCCAACAAAACACAACTACTAATAAAAGATGTGCTTTTCTCCCCTAGCTCTCATAGAAATCTGTTAAGTTTTAAAGATATCCGTTTTAACGGATATCACCTAGAGATGGTGAACAAACAAAACAGAGAATTCTTGTATGTAACGACTCATAAAGACGGCACTAAAACCACCATCGAGCGTTGTGAAGGACTCCCGTCGGGTCTCTAGCATACAAGGATAAGAGCAATAGAAGCAAATACACTTGAGCACCAGAAGTGCGATAATCAACCAGAATGCCAACTCTGGCACAACAGACTCGGACACCCTGGAAGGAATATGATGCGTCGCATCATATCCCAATCTTGTGGAATTAACTCGAAAAGCCTGAAGCTACTTCGAAATGGTGCATCTCCTTGTCCCCCTTGTCAGAAAGGGAAATTGATTACGAGACCATCCCCCTGGAGGTGGACTCAGAGTCTCCAAGCTTCCTAGAGAGAATACATGGAGACATTTGCGGGCCTATTCACCCTGCAAGTGGCCCATTTCGGTACTACATGGTACTGGTTGACGCATCTTCCAAATGGTCGTATGTGTGCCTCCTGTCCACCCGCAATGTAGCCTTTGCAAAGCTACTGGCACAAATCATAAAGTTGCGGGCACATTTCCCAGACAACCAGCTCAAGAAATTGCGTCTGGACAACGCTGGGGAATTCACATCACAAGTCTTCATAGACTACTGCCAAACGACCGGCATATAAGTTGAATATCCTATAGCTCATGTTCACACCCAGAACAGGTTAGCCGAATCTCTTATAAAGAGACTACAATGGATTGCTCGTCCATTGTTGACGCAATACCAGTTGCCGGTGAACGCATGGGGACATGCCATCTTGCATGCTGCAACGCTGATAAGACCGTTGGGGAGTCAATCTTATTCTTCGATGCAACTTGCATATATGGGAACCCGCTGGATATCTCTCACCTGAGGATATTCGGATGCGCTGTCTATGTCCCCATAGCACCACCACAGAGAACTAAGATGGGTCCTCAACGTCGACTGGGTATCTACATTGGATTCGACTTACCATCGATCATTAGATACCTGGAACCCCTAACGGGGGACGCCTTTAAGGCATGTCTAGCAGATTGTGAGTTTAACGAAAGCACTTTTCCTAAACTAGGCATTAATACAGGGAAGCCAGAAGCTTCAAAGACCATTTCATGGGATACCAAAACTTTATCCCATTTTGATCCACGTACAAACCAATGTGAAGACGAGATCCTGAAGATCCTTCAAATACAAAATACAGCTCACATTTTATCGGACAAATTCACTGACAACCAGAAGATTGTCAGATCACACGTCCCTGCTGCAAACACGCCAGTTAGGATTGACATACCCAAAGATGGATGCAATCCATCTGCAGTAGAAGCGACCGTACCTCAACAAAAGAGAGGACGACCCCCAGGCTCCAAAGATAAAAACCCTCGGAAGAGGAAAAATCCTGGAGCAATGATAACGATACCACCACAGGATGCTTAGCTCAGCCCAGATACCTCTCCCCTCCTAAAATCCCTGAAGAGGAAAATATAGGAGAAATATCATTAAACTATGTACGTACTGGGGAGGTACTGGGGAGAAAAAGCACAATCATCGATGATAACTTCGCGCTCATTATTGCCAATCACGTTACTGAATACGACGATGAGACCGATCCATGCTCTCTAGCAGAATGTAAACGCAGAGAGGATTGGCCAAAGTGGAACGAAGCAATAGGAGTAGAGCTGGACTCACTCTCGAAGCGCAAAGTTTTTGGACCTGTAGTCCTAACACCAAAGGGTGTTAAACCTGTGGGATACAAATGGGTATTCGTGAGAAAAAGAAACGAAAATAATAAGATCGTACGCTACAAAACGTGCCTTGTTGCACAAGGCTTTTCCCAACGACCTGGAATAGACTATCATGATACATATTCCCCGGTCATGGATGCGACACTTTTCGTTTCATTATTGGCCTATCTACTAAGGAAGGCCTAGATATGCAGCTCATGGACGCTGTGACTGCATACCTATATGGAAATATAGATAAGGATATCTATATGAGAATCCCGGACGGATATAAACTACCGACAAAAATGGCAAAAAGACCTCGGGACGGCTATTCCGTCAAACTCCAAAGATCACTGTATGGTCTAAACAGCCGGGAAGAATGTGGTACAACAGACTTAGTGAATTCCTAGTGCAACAAGGATTCACAACTAATGAAGTCTGCTCTTACATCTTTATAATAGCAAAGGGAACATGATTCGTAATCATTACCGTCTACGTAGACGACCTAAACATCATCGGATCTCCTGAAGAGATAGCTGAGATATCCAAGAGTCTTACACAGACTTTTGAGATGAAAGAGCTTAGCAAAACGAAGTTCTGCTTAGGCTTACAAATTGAACACCTAAGCGAAGGAATCCTGTTACACCAATCCACATACACAAAGAAGTTGCCGAAAAACTTCATTATGGACAAATGTCATCCGCTTAGTACACCAATGGTTGTCAGATCATTGGATGTTAATACGGACCCCTTCTGGCCGCTGGAAGAGTGGGAGGAAGCACTGGGTCCTGAAGTACCCTACCTGAGTGCAATTGGATCACTCCTATACATGGCAAACTGCACGCGTCCCGATATAGCGTTCGCAGTTAACCTACTAGCCAGATACAGTTCAGCGCCCTCAAAGCGCCACTGGAACGGAGTGAAGCACCTTTCTGTGCTACCTCCAAGGGTCTGTAGACCTGGGACTATACTTCAAGAAAGGTGTATCCTCCGACTTAGTCGGTTATGCAGATGCAGGATACAGGTCTGACCCACACACCACAAAGTCCCAAACCGATTTCAAATTCACATACAGTGGGACAGCCATCTCATGGAGATCTGTGAAGCAGACTTCAACAGCGACCTCATCCAACCACTTCGAGCTCATTGCGATCCATGAAGCTAGTAGAGAATGCTTTTGGCTTCAATCAGTCATCCACCACATCCTCGTGACTACCGGCCTGAAGAAGGGAGATCTTGGACCAACCACCATGTACGAAGACAATGCTGCTTGCATAGCTCAACTACGAGGTGCCTACATCAAAGGTGACAGGACGAAGCACATTTCCCCCAAGCTCTTCTGGATGCATGAACAACAAGTAGACAACCAGATCGACATCCAGCAGATCCAGTCTTGCAACAACCTGGCAGATCTATTTACTAAAGCTTTACCTTGCAGTACCTTTAGAAAACTTGCATTAGGAATGGGGATGAGACAGTTGAGAGATCTACAAGCCCGAAGCTTGTACATTTCAGGGGAAGTTAATGTTGGGTTGTACTCTTTTTCCCTTGGCTATTGGTTTTTCCCACTAGGTTTTCCATAGCCAAAGATTTTAACGAGGCAACCACATCAACTCAAGATCCAGAAGTATCACCTCTGATGATATCTATCGATCAGGAAACGTTGCAGAGACTTGTACTCTTTTCCCTTAGCCACTGATTTTTTTCCACTGGGTTTTCCATGGCAAAGTGTTCATTACGTCTTACAACAATAGATGGATAAGGGAAAGTGTTATAAACGGGCCTTTGGAGGCCCATCTGTGTATTGGGTATCCACCCATTATGTAACCCTATTACTATAAATACAGGGATACGGATTCCGTAGCCACCAAGTTTACAACAATAGGAAAATTTTTAGCTAAATCTATAAGAAAAACAATTTTTTTACAAAGAGATTTACTGATTATACAAAATTTCAAACGCACAAAATTTCCTCCGATTGCAAAATCGGGGAAAATTTGGCATCCTCCCCCCATTTGAAATTGATATTGGGCATCATTTCGAATCGAAATCGACATTGGGCATTCGAATAGCCGGGCTTTGTCTATTGGGCATTTGAATCCCTGAATTTGGCTTTCCTCCCTCATGTCGAAGTTGCAAATTTGATTTGTCTGTTGAGGAACTAAATTGGGCATTTGTCAGGGGTCGGCCTTAATTTGCCTACCTCCCTCCTGTCGAGGGGGGTTGCACCCCTGTCGGAGCGAGAACCGCCCCCCTGTCGACTGCTTGTGTCGGAGCGCCGCCGGGGACCTCCAGGCATGCTGTCGGGGTGGCTCGCCTGCCAGACGATTTGACGTCCCCCCATCGAGGGGCTCGCCCGATGCTGATTCGCCGCTGCGATTCTCCCCCGTGTCGAGGGGGCACCGCCCCGATTCGCCGGGGCCTTCCGCCTGGGTGGACCGACCAAGGGTGGGCCTGTTGTCGGAGCACCCGCGTCGGAGCGCCGTCGCCCCCCCTTTTGGGGGGGCCTTCTGCCTGCGGTCATCCTCCGTCGGGGGGGGTCCGCCTGGAGCCGAATCGCCGCCCCCTCCCTGTCGGAGGGGGGTCTCTTTGTTCGCCTGATGCCGATTCACCTCCTTACCTAATGGGGATTCAATGCATCCATTGTGAGTTCATTGCATCAATTTCAAAAATTTTAATGCATCCCTCCCTGACGCCGATTCAATGCATCCATTTTGAGTTAATTGCATCAATTTCAAAATTTTAATGCATCCCTCCCTGCCACCGATTCAATGCATCGATGGGCCTGCTTACCTAATGGGTTCATTGCATCAATTTTTGAGTGGTTTGCAAAAATGTACCTAATGGGTTCAATGCATCCATGTTGATTGATTTTGAGATGATAGCAGCAATATTTAATCGACAAAGAAATTTAGTAAGCTTATATGTGTAGAGCTAATAATTTGGATCTATTTTTGCCAAATATACATTTAGCATGTGACTCAACCGTTGTAGACTGAATACACTACCAATTTATGATTTCAAGTTATTAATAGCAGTAACTTAGTAACACTAATTTTCTCATGCCATCGATCGGGGGTCTTTTTGTTTCCCGGCTGCTTAACATCCCCCCTTAAGGCCCTAATTAGGGTGTGGGGGAAAAGAGGCATGTGTCTCTCCTGATGGGCCACAAGCCCAGTTTTTAACAAAATTGAAAATAAAAATGGGTATTTTCTGGCTGACGGGCCTGAAGCCCGCAGCCAGCACGCGGGCCTTGATTTGGGTTCAATATTACATATTTAACCCCCCATTTAGCCCTATTTTGTGCTCATGTGATGCTACATTGTTCTCTAATTCATACGTATTTTCTACACATTTATTTATTAGAGAAAACACACTATTTGAGCACAAAACAGCATTTAACGACGTATTTCTGCACATTTTATATTTTTCCTAGCATCGTCTCAATCTCACGATTCCAACGACTATTTATTTGCATTTTTCTGAGATCTCTGCTAATTTCTGTGCTTTATTGAATGCAGAACACCATTTAAATGGAGAAATACGGTCGGAAATACGCAAATACGCGCTGAAATACGAAGTCGTATATTACGTTTCGACCAAAATGCGGGCGACGTGGCACCATCAAGACCGTTGGTTACGAATCCAACGGCAACGGGCATCTCTCATCGAAGCGGCGACGCGGCTCCATACAGACCGTTCGATCGCGATCGAACGGTGCACAATCATCCCGCACGAACGCAGACGGCAGCAGCATTGGACACACGTGGCGTGATCCTACGCTATTCCCGCTGAAACCAACGGCCAGCGTGTTTCCCCCCCCGCGGCGTACGTGAGATCAAATGACGTAGCCGCATCCGGGCCGTTCATTGGAGATCCAGCGGCCACGAATAGTTACCCCGAGGCGAATTTGAATTCGAATCGCTGGCACGAAAATTGGCGTATACGCGGCGCGATCCCGACGGCCCTCTGATCGATCGAACGGCTACAACGCATCCTGCATTGGATTCGGATGCGAGAAAGAAGCGGGCGGATGCGTGGTTTTTAAAGTCCACGTGGCTACCCAGTGTTCAATCCCGAAAGATCGGACAGCCAAGATTTCAAGCGATGGCGGATAGTGTTTAAATGCAAAGCGGGCGCAGGTTTCGAACCCGATAAGCTAATTAAACCCGCAATCTCTTTATAAAAGGTATTCCTAGGGGTTTTGGGCATATTCAAGCAGATTTGGGCGTATTTTGAGCGTATTGGAGGCTCTAGGAGCCGTATTTCGCCTCTGAAAAATTCTGTAAAATTCCAGAGGCTATTTTCTTATTTCCAGAGAGTTTTGATGTCTTTTCAAGGATATTTGGTGATGAATTCTTAACTTAAACCCCCTTATTTGATGCTTTTCTACCGTATTTTGCTATAATCTTGATGTATTTTGCTATGAAAGTTGTTTATTATTGCATGATGAGTAGCTAAATCTTATTTGTGCATGGTATGGAGTAGTTAGGGGCTATGATTTGTGTTAGTTTGGTTGTATTCCATGTGCTAAATCGTTAAACGTCGTTAAAGTTGTGATCTTTGTGCTTAAATCGCCTTTTTCATCTTCCAAAAGAAGTGATTAAGTTGATGATCGCCCCAAAAGGGTGAGTTTTGATCTCCCCAAAAGGGAGTTTCATACCGTAGTTTTGATCTCTCGAAAAGAGAGTTTCATATCGTATTATAACTTTAGTGACGATCTTATTGAATATTGTGATTTAACCCCCAAAAGGGCATCTTCCGATGAATTGCTCCCAAAAGGAGAATTCATTGCGTTATACTTGTCAACCAAATTAATACGAATCATTGATCCTAACGAACCCATACCATGTGCATACTTTTTATAGATATTTTCATACACGAATTTCTTTGTTCGCACATCACCATCACGCACTTTCACACCATCGCCATCATTGTTGAAGTGGTTAGTTTCTTTTCGTAGGATTTCTATTTGATTTGAATTGTGGTTGCAACAGATTTCTTCCCGTGGATTCGACATCTGGACTCCCAGATTTTACTACTTGTACAGACTCTTGCGCTTGAGAGAGAGCACCTTTCGGAGCCCACCAAGTTTTTGGCGTCGTTGCCGGGGAGGAATGGTTTGTGACTACGGTTTATTTCATTTAGAGGACCTTCGGTGAGATCTTTCCACTTTACTGTACATAAACTTTTTATTATTATATTATTTTAATTTTTAAAAATGGAATATATGAACTTCTATTGCACAAACAATCTGTATGATGCAAGGTATGCTAATGCACACAAACATAGAATGGAGAAGCTCAAAATTGTTAATTTTAATCAAACTGACTGTGAAACTTTCTTTCAGGCCTGGAGGAGGTTCACAGACATTATATCGATTTATCCGCAGCATGGGTACACAAATGAAGAGCTTATGACGTCCTTCCTAGTTGGACTACGACCACAGCTGCAGGAATTCTTGGGAGGCATGACGCCGACAGAGGCGTGGGAATACATGGAGGCTCTGCAAGAAAATGAAGAAACCATGAAAGAGATTTCAGAGTGCGATTCAACGGAGCCTCCGTGCCTTGATCAAGAAGAGCAAAGCATAGACGTACCTTTGCAATACTTGAAAGAGGAAGCTTACCTGATTATTCAGAAACAGGAGGCCATATCCCATCAATTCCAAGAGAATTTCCTTGCTCGGAGTCGGCAGATTCAAAATTCCATTGAAAATCTTAATTTGATTGCCGCTTGCTTAGAAGAAAATAACTATTTTAAAATTCAACTTCAAGAATCTAATACGAATTTATCTTCTATTGCAGGTACATCGAGCGAGCCATGTCACGTTGAGGGCAAAAATAATATACACATGGCAGAAAGTGTGTGCAAAAGAGAGGACGAGCTAGCAATTTTGGATAAACGAGAGGAGGAGACAGCTAGGGACAAGGGTTTTGAGATTATCGCCATGGAGCCAGAACCATTCCCTCTTCCAGTTTTATCCCAAAATCATTTATCCCTCTCCCCATTGATCGAGCATCATACAGAGAGTAGTGCATATCTTTCAGGGAGTAGTCGTCAACTTGCTTTAATTTCTTTCACTTATTTTGATGACTACGTTTGGAATAATTTTATTGAAAGGAATCTTAAATTAATTTGGACTGACATAACTCATCTCTCGCAGGACATTGGCAAACAGCTTATAGATATGCTTGGAGTTGTGTTGCTGGGGTCCAAATTAGTTTTTGGAGGAAGAATAATCGCCAAGGAGCGCAAGGAGCAAATTGAACAACTTCCTCCACAATTAAAGATTCGGGATCCGCCATTTGATCACGGTGTGTTCTTTCCAGTAGTGTAGTTTTTATATGCTTTCTAGGTTGCTGGCTCGAATAAACTCGTACCCCTTCCGACATTGAGGACAATGTCCATCTTTAGTTGGGGGGTGTGTATGAGACCGAAGGATTTTTTTTTTTCAAAAATAAGGTTAAGATAAGAATAAATCACCAAATTTCATCTTTTAAAACTCCTTCATATGCCTCAAATTCGGATGATTACGCATTAATTGAGTTCTAAAAAATTGTTTGTGGCTTAAGTTAATTATTTTCCTTCATGGAATTACCGTTAATATGCTATTCATGAAAATTTTCAATTGCCATGATTAATATCTCGAAATAGTTTGAATTTATTTCATGCATGCTAATGTGATGAAAAAGCTTAAGTATACACGATTTATAAGAAAAGTCTTCAAGTTGAAGAGGAATGTGGCCATGGTTATTAATATTTATATTCAAAGAATGGGTGTTGAGTTGCTTACAAAAAAAAGAAAAATGAATGAAGAAAAGAAAAGAAAAGAAAAATGAATGAAGAAAATGAAGAAGTATGTCACTAATACATAACTTGGTTGGCTCGAGTAGTACAGTCCGAGGGGTCCTTCTTGGCCTAATGCCCTATTATAGTCTGATTTGGGAGCCATTGACAGGAAACTCACTCATTTGATGGAGCGATCCAAGTTATACATTTTTCTGCAAATGTTGCTTGATGCGCGTTACGCGGAACTAATAAAAGAAAAGAAATGGTGAATATACTAAGCAACTTCAATACCCATGTCTTGAATGATTGTTTTGATAGGCCAATTCCTTGGAAACACGAAAACTAGTATATAACGACGTGTTATACTTTCGCTTGCGCAAAACGATGCTTGCATGTTATTTATTCATACTAATTTAGAGAAAATATCATGTGATTGATTTTGTTCATGGATGTGTATATTGATGGTCAAGATCATATTGGAATGCGTATTATTGAGCCATGCCATGAGTAATTTGAAAGAACTTATTGTTTATTACTCATCCATATTTATCGCTATTTTTGCTAGAGACTAGCAAATCGCTAGTTGGGGGGTGTGATTCGGGTTCAATATTACATATTTAACCCCCCATTTAGCCCTATTTTGTGCTCATGTGATGCTACATTGTTCTCTAATTCATACGTATTTTCTACACATTTATTTATTAGAGAAAACACACTATTTGAGCACAAAACAGCATTTAACGACGTATTTCTGCACATTTTATATTTTTCCTAGCATCGTCTCGATCTCACGATTCCAACGACTATTTATTTGTATTTTTCTGAGATCTGTGCTAATTTCTGTGCTTTATTGAATGCAAAACACCATTTAAATGGAGAAATACGGTCGGAAATACGCAAATACGCGCTGAAATACGAAGTCGTATATTACGTTTCGACCAAAATGCGGGCGACGTGGCACCATCAAGACCGTTGGTTACGAATCCAACGGCAACGAGCATCTCTCATCGAAGCGGCGACGCGGCTCCATACAGACCGTTCGATCGCGATCGAACGGTGCACAATCATCCCGCACGAACGCAGACGGCAGCAGCATTGGACACATGTGGCATGATCCTATGCTCTTCCCGCTGAAACCAACGGCCAGCGTGTTTCCCCCCCGCGACGTACGTGAGATCAAATGACGCAACCGCATCCGGGCCGTTCATTGGAGATCCAGCGGCCACGAATAATTACCCCGAGGCGAATTTGAATTCGAATCGCTGGCACGAAAATTGGCGTATACGCGGCGCGATCCCGACGGCCCTCTGATCGATCGAACGGCTACAACGCATCCCGCATTGGATTCGGATGCGAGAAAGAAGCGGGCGGATGCGTGGTTTTTAAAGTCCACGTGGCTACCCAGTGTTCAATCCCGCAAGATCGGACGGCCAAGATTTCAAGCGATGGCGGATAGGGTTTAAATGCGAAGCGGGCGCGGGTTTCGAACCCGATAAGCTAATTAAACCCGCAATCTCTTTATAAAAGGTATTCCTAGGGTTTTTGGGCATATTCAAGCAGATTTGGGCGTATTTTGAGCGTATTGGAGGCTCTAGGAGCAGTATTTCGCCTCTGAAAAATTCTGTAAAATTCCAGAGGCTATTTTCTTATTTCCAGAGAGTTTTGATGTCTTTTCAAGGATATTTGGTGATGAATTCTTAACTTAAACCCCTTATTTGATGCTTTTCTACCGTATTTTGCTATAATCTTGATGTATTTTGCTATGAAAGTTGTTTATTATTGCATGATGAGTAGCTAAATCTTATTTGTGCATGGTATGGAGTAGTTAGGGGCTATGATTTGTGTTAGTTTGGTTGTATTCCATGTGCTAAATCGTTAAACGTCGTTAAAGTTGTGATCTTTGTTCTTAAATCGCCTTTTTCATCTTCCAAAAGAAGTGATTAAGTTGATGATCGTCCCAAAAGGGTGAGTTTTGATCTCCCCAAAAGGGAGTTTCATACCGTAGTTTTGATCTCTCCAAAAGAGAGTTTCATACCGTATTATAACTTTAGCGACGATCTTATTGAATATTGTGATTTAACCCCCAAAAGGGCATCTTCCGATGAATTGCTCCCAAAAGGAGAATTCATTGCGTTATACTTGTCAACCAAATTAATACGAATCATTGATCCTAACGAACCCATACCATGTGCATACTTTTTATAGATATTTTCATACACGAATTTCTTTGTTCGCACATCACCATCACGCACTTTCACACCATCGCCATCATTGTTGAAGTGGTTAGTTTCTTTTCGTAGGATTTCTATTTGATTTGAATTGTGGTTGCAACAGATTTCTTCCCGTGGATTCGACATCTGGACTCCCAGATTTTACTACTTGTACGGACTCTTGCGCTTGAGAGAGAGCACCTTTCGGAGCCCACCAGGCCTCTGCCTTGCAGGCCAAAATATTTTTAATTCAGAAGATACCCTATTAAATCCTGAAAATTCCAGAAAATTCTGGAAAAATCAGGGGAAACATGGTGAGGATATTGAGTTTTATTAACTCTTTATGGGGTATTTGGTGCAAATTAGAAATTTGTTAATTAATTTGATATGTAATTCATTATTTATCGCCTTATTTTTAGTTGAATAATTTACGTTTTAATTAATTACAAGGATCCTGAGACCTCTGTCGTTAGGTTAGTTACTTAACCTAACGGGTAATGACGTTTCCCCGTGGTCCAAGTAACTTTTAACGTAAATTTAATATATTTATCCAATAAAATTGCCTGTGATGTTGAATAATTGTATTGATTATGCATGTGTGTTTGCGTGGTTGATTTTTATATTGCCTGTAGCATATATAAACTACGTGGATGTTGTAAATAATTCAGTCTTGTGGTTTGGGATCGGCCATTTTGAGATACACCTTTTAACTTAATGGTAGAAGACCCTCTTGAGTTGTGGACAGTGCTTGAGGCACGTTATAGTCATCAAATTGATGTCATACTACAACGTACCAGTTATGAGTGGGAAAATCTCCGTCTTCAGGACTATAAGTCCGTTATTGAGTACAAATCAGCACTTCATAATATCACCTCACACCTAAAGTTGTGTGGTGAAGAAGTCTCGGAGCATCGCATATTGGAAAAGACATTTACCTCTTTCCACGAGAAAGATGCAATCCTCATGCAACAGTACCGTGAACATAACTTCACGAAGTTCTCTGATTTGCTCTCTTACCTTCTTAGGGCAAAGCAGAATAGAGACTTACTACTTGCCACTCATAATCTGTGCCCTGCTGGTGCTGCCCCTCTCCCTGAAGCGCACCATATTTCTGCCTAGAAGTGGAAAAACAAGAAGAAGGCTAGAAAGAACAAAGGAAAAGCTGAAGTGAAGCCAGCAAGAGCACCACACCAGAACAACAACAACAAGGGGAAGAAAAACTTCACATGGAAGCGTAAGAACACTGATCCAGTGCAAATTCCAAATAAGAACTGGGAGGACAAATGCCATAGATGTGGCATGAATGGACATTGGTCCAGAAACTGTCGCATTCCTCGCCACCTTCAGGACCTGTATCAGGCGAGCCTGAAGCCTCCCTCTGAAACAAACCTGGCGGATATTCAGGCTCTGACCAAGTTCATTGCACAAGACTTCGAGAATGATGATCTGCTCGATTGAGCCTTATCTTAGTTTGCTTTTTTATCTTTGCATTTTATATACTAGTTTCCTTAATCTGTATTTCCTTTTGGAACTTTATGAATGCATATTTAGCTTTTCTATTCATTCTGATATATAGATGAAATGTGATATATTATGGACAGTGCTTAGATACACCAGTGAAGAATTAAAATTGCTCCCACATACAACAAGACTATAAGATGCAAATTTCTCTCCTTAATCATATATGAATCTCCCAAGTTTCAAGGATATTTCGTTTAAAACGAACATTTCTTGGAAACTATGGATAATAATAGTGAATATCCTTATATAACTCGTCAAAATGGATGGCCAGAAGACCATCTACAAACGATTCGTTGGACCCCCGTCGGGTCCCTATCATTATAGATATTCATCCTATAAAAATCCAACTTGATTGAGCAACCAAAGTGCCTTTTATTGCCAGAGTTTTCAACTCTGGCACAATAGACTGGGTCATCCTGGATCAGCGATGATGGACGCATCATCAAATGAATCCCTTGGAGAGCCTGAAGATTCTTCAAAAGGTTGAGTTTCCTTGTCCCCCTTTGTCATAAGGGAAAACTTATAGAGAGACCTTCCCTCCTGAAAGTGGGATTAGTGTCTCCTGGCTTCATTGAGAGAATACATGGTGACCTTTGCGGGCCTATTCATCCCGCAAGTGGCCCATTTCGGTACTTCATTGTACTGATAGATGCATCTACTAGATGGTCTTATGTGTGCCTTTTTGTTCACCCGTAACCTAGCTTTCTCAAAAGCTGATAATGTGTGTAAATAAGATTGAAGATTTCGCAACCTAGGTTTCGCAAAGTTTCATTAAAATATGCACGCAGTCTAAAGAAGCCTGAAGCTTCTGAGACCACATCATGGGACACAAACTAATCTCGTTATGATTCGCATACTATTTTTGTGTGAAGATGAGATCCAGAAGATCCTTCACATTCAGACTAATGTACATCAATTGGCAGATAAATTCACGGACAACCATAAGCTTGTTCGTTCACACGTCCCTGCTGCCAACACGCCAGCTAGGATTGACATCCTCAAAGATAGACGCAATCCACCGGCAGCAGAATTAGATGTACCTCAATTGAAAAGAGGACGCCCGCCAGGTTCAAAAGATAAAGTTCCTCGAAAGAGGAAGATTCCTGGAAATATTAAAATAATCCCTCCACGGGATGCTGAGCTCAGACCAGCGACCTCTCCCCTCATGATTTCCCCTGTAGAGAAAACAATAGGAGAAAAATCATTGTATAATGTACGTACAGGTGAGGTACAGGACAGATATAGCACAATCGTCGACGATGATTTTGTTTTCGCTATTACCGTTCACGTCGTTGAATACGACGATGACGTCAACCCACTTTTCTATAGCATAAACACATAGATTGGCCAAAGTGGGACGAGGCAATAAGAGTAGAGCTGGACTCACTCTTGAAAAGCAAAGTCTTTGGACCAGTAGTTTATACACCGAAATGTGTAAAACCTGTGGAATATAAGTTGGGTTTTCATAAGAATAAGAAATGAAGGAAATGTGATCATTTTCCTATTTCATACTAAGTCTAAACGTCTCTGGAAAAACCAAGAAATGCAGCTCATGGACGATGTGACTGCATATCTATACGGCTATATAGATATAGAGATCTATATGAAACTTCCAGAAGGGTATACTCTCCCCCAGAGATGAAAGAGAGACATATGAACATATCCTCTATAAAGGCTTCAAAGATCATTATATGATCAAACACAATCACGAAAAATATGGTATAACAGATTTAGCGAATTCCTTGCTAAACAAGGATTCCCTACTAATGAAATCTGTCCATGTATCTTTATCAAAAAAACAGGGACAGGATTTGTATTAGTCGTCGTCTATGTGGACGACTTAAAACTAATAGGATCTCATGCAAAGACCATTGATATATCTGATAGCCTTAAGCATACCTTCGAAATGAAATACCTAGACAAAACAAGGTATTGTCTCGGCTTACAGATTAAACACCTTCGTGGTGGAATCCTTTTATACCTATCATATTCTTCATACACCAGGAGTTTATGAAGAAAAATGTCCATTTGCAATCTATTAAAAATGGATGCTTATTTATGACACCTTCCAGTCGCTGGAAGAGTGGGAGGACATCTTAGGTCCTGAAGAACCTAGCTCTAGTGTACTAGTTACACTCCTTTATCTGACCAACTGCACGTGTCTCTAATAGAACTCTGCAGTAAAGCTGTTAGCCAGATACAGTGCTGCCCTGGAGAGCACCACTGGACCAAGGATAAGCTGCATCTGCGCAACTTCCAAGGGTCAAGGATCAGCATCCAAGGAATAAATATCGCATATGCAGGTTTACAGACCATCGCGATGACTAAGCTCAAATGGCCGGCCACCTCCTATAGATCTACGCATCATCCTCCAAAATTCTACATCTTCTGAGAAGCTCATCATCCAAAAAGCATATCTAAAATAAGCTCATCCAGGTCCAGCAATACTTTGCAGACACGGTGTAGACTGAGTAAAAGAATACATACGTAGAGTCATCTACCAAACTTCCAAGAGCGTATCACTCCTGAGCGCCACTGTTTTCCAGTAGCCGCTAGATATGAATGAAACTTGTATAGATGAGTGATGATTGTATTTGCTTTCAGAACATGATGGATGTATAGATGAATAAGAAATGATTGTATAGATACATAGGAGATCTGCAAGCCTGAAGCTTGTATAGATCAGGGGGAGTTGATAGTAGAGTTGTACTCTTTTTCCCTTAGCTATAGGTTTTCCCATTGGATTTTCCATAGCCAAAGGTTTTAATGAGGCAACCTCATTTAACTCTGGACCCTAAAGTGTCCGCCTCTAATGAAAGCTGAAAGACCTACAAGCATAAGGCTTGTACAGATGAGGGGGAGTAACCTGTGGGTTGCACTCTTTTTCCTTAAGCTGTTGGTTTTTCCCACTGGGGTTTCCACAACTAAGGTTTTAACGAGGCAAACACGACTACTCTGGATCCAGAAGTATTCACCCCCTTAGCTTTATATGCTAAGACCAAAGTAATGGATGGATAAGGGGGAGTGTTATGAATGAGGGAGGCCTTTGGCCTCCCATCATCTTTATCCCCACATTACTCCCCATGAAGCTTACTAATGGGGACCTTTGGTATCCCATGTCCCTTGGCATTCTACTATTATGAATAAATAGAGAACCATGGCTTTGTGCCATGTTTACTCATTCTCTTGATTTCCAACAAAGCTTGAATTATCTATTTTGCATGAATATATTACTTGTAAAAATATTTAAGGTGTTCGGTAAATATTAACAACCCGATCCGAACCCCAACAAAGTGGATATGATTTAATTATGCGTAGTGCTTACTGAATTTGGATCAGGTATAAACATCTTTAAACCTACGTAGGTTTGGGTATGAAGATAAAAAGTACCCAATACAAACCCAATTGGTAGCCATTGCTACCCACATTTAACTTGAAAACAAAGCACATGGACTAAAGTGCTTTTACACTATAGACCCGACCATCCAAATAGACTTGAAAGGCTCCCTCCATCCCTCCCTCCATCCCTCCCTCTCTCTCTCTCTCTCTCTCTCTCTCTCTCTCTCTCTCTCTCTCTCTCTCTCTCTAAAGACAACACATTCTTCATCTAGGTGTAGAAAGCACTCCCTCTCCCTATCTTTAGAGCATCTCCAACCCAACCCTCCATTTATGAAGGGGGTTGGGTTAGAATATTCTGAGAATATTCCATATATGGAGGGTGGGAAATGAAGAGAGCTCCAACCCAACCCTCCATAATTAATAAACACACAAACTTAGCAATTTCTAGCACTTAAAAATATCTTATCTAACCCCAAAATGTAGTGTATGGATACACCTTATTTACCCAAGAACATGGAAAAGTATTTCTCCATCAAGGATGTCAAAACAATTTTCTCCAAAGTCGCTAAGCTCATGCCTCTGAACTGATCCATAGTAGCAGACATAGAAGAGTGATGTAAATACATCTTATTTTGCTCAATCAATAGGAAGGAGAGTGTTTACGGGTGTTTTCTCACCACATGTTGATTGTCTGGAGGCCCGAATGTCGTAGCTGTCACGTGAGACGGACATGACCCTTGGGGTCGATCGATGACGCATTCGCTTGAGCAGGAAGGCGCGGATCCGTTCTTTGGTGCACCGAGGGGTAGCATCGGCAGGACGACAACCTTCGGGATCAGTTGAAGGCGGAGTCGCTCGGTGAGGAACACGCGGATTCTCGCGTCGGCTCGCCGAAGGGTAGCCTCGGCAGAGCGATGACCTCTTGGTGGTGAAGATGAGCTGACTCGGGGACGAGGGCGCTCGGCTCCGGCTGGGAAGACGCTGAGGGGTAGCCTCGACGTCGCTAGTTCTCCTGGACCTGAATAGACGAGGGAGCTCGTTAGGGGAGTCAGACCTTGGTTCCGACCAATTCCCCTCCGATGCCAAAGTCAGATCTGGTCTGATAGATGCTCGGTGGGATCGGACTTGGTTCGCAGAGAGGCCAAGCACTGATCCTCGGGCCAAGCTATAGAGGAGAAATATGTTAGGAGGAAGAAAATGTAAGAGTGGGTATGAGATACCTCCATTGTAGATCATGAAGATCCGGCCCCTTTTCCATGACGCATCCCCTTCTTCATATACCTGAGCCCCCCGCGATAATGGGCCATTATTGCCGTCATTCATGGGAGCGTGCCGAGTGGAAAGTATTGACCCCCACTAATTGCACCCGTTTTGATGAGGGGATGAATGCCATATTGTGCGAGCCATGATGGCTGGAGTGATGGCATTGGGCAGTTGCAATATTTGACGAGCCATGATGGCTAGAGAGTGATGGCCATTAAGTCGGGCCATAATTGGTGGGCCATGATGGCTGGAGTGATGGCATTGGGCGGTTGCCATATTTGGCGAGCCATGATGCCTATTGAGGACTAGACTATTACCTTCGTGGCCATACTTTTAATTTGAAAAATGTAATTTGTGTGAGATGTTATTTTGGCCATACTAGGCATATGTTGTAATTTATTTTCAGATACTTTGGTTTATAATAATGTCATTCAGACTGTTTCTTATAATCATGCAAGATCATGCAAGATGTATCTACAGACGCTTAGTGTGTGTAAATCAATGAGAAAGAAAAAAGAAATAAATACTCCTCCTTGTTTTAAGCACATCACGGGCCCATTCGCGTTCTTGCTCCCGGTAGAATGGGAAGCATGACGTGACAGGTTTCTGTGGCGGCCCATGCAGGTTATGCTCATGCGAATACTTTAAGAAATAGTTTGGACACCATTTGTCACGCCCCGCTTCCCAAAAATGTGGAGGCGAGACGTGAGAAGGTCCGCTCAGACTTGAAGCTGAAAAGATGCAAGTCCGATAAGCGTCAAATAGAACTACAAATGGCAGGTCCTTGCAATGCAATACGAAAACAACAATAATAATAAGAAGGAGAGACAGATAAAATGTTCAATCTCAGATTATCCATTAATTAAATTACAATATCACAGAAAAGCCACCAGGCTAAAGGAAAAAGAGTCTAAGGCCCAACATGGCCTACAAAATATAACATACAAAACAAAGGTGCCACGCACCGACAACTAACAGGAGTCCTAAAACATAAAGGAAACTCAGCAAAGTCACCGGTGTCCACAAGACTCCTTCACAGCAAACACAACGTCCTCTGCAACAAACTCTGGCTCTGAGTCTAACATGTGACACCCAAAAGAGAGAGGGGCACATGTCAGCAAGTCTAAAAAGACTTGTGCAAGGAAACTGAAAGAAAGGTAACTAACATCCTAGCAGTTATAGTATGAAGCATAGCATGGCAAGTATCGTATGGAAGTAACAAGTGAAGTACAAGTAGCAAGTAACAAGTGGTAGTTGTGACATGTAATGTCAAGTAACAAGTACAAGGGATCACTCAACGAGTGTCCTATTGTCCGCAGGCTGTGTTCACGCATCAAGTACAAGGGATCACTCAACGAGTGCCTTATTGCCCGCATGCTGTGTTCAAGTATCAAGTACAAGGGATCACTCGACGAGTGCCCTATTGCCCGCAGGCTGTGTTGAGCTCGTCTTCTGGAACACGAGCCAGAAAGTGTATTTGGCATAGGATTATGCCCACGCAAGGTGGGTGCCTAGCCGGATCACGTATCGAGTGTTGGGGTTAGCAACTTACTATGCTCGCTTCTGGTCACGAGCCAGGAAGTGTATTTAACAAGTATGGCGTATGGGTGCACCTAGCCGGAACAAGTAGCACTAGTATGTAGCGATGCTACGCAATCACGATGAGTATTCAAGTATGCAATGACATGAGCAGATATTCGCGTACCGTTAATAGAAATTAAACATGACAGTCAAAATGCAATGACATGAACAGATATTCGCGTACCGTTAATTGAATTAAACGTGACAGGCAAAATGCAATGACATGAACAGATATTCGCGTACCGTTAATAGAATTAAACATGACATGCAAAATGCAATGACATGAACAGATATTCACGTACCGTTAATAGAAATTAAACATGACAGTTAAAGATGCATGGATGACATGGCATGTAGTAAGGCGTACAGTTAAAGAATCACACACGGCAGTTTAATTTGCATGAACAACAAGTTAACAGGGTTGGATCTCGCTTCGTTGTCAAGCTAGATCATTTGAGGTGACGGATCTAGTTTCGTTGTCAAACTAGATCAAATAGGCGTCTAGGCAGCTATCATTTCACTGTCTAGTCTCTTTTATGCTACTACAAGTAATTGGCCTAAGGCATGGCCTAAAACCATAAGTGACAAGTTTCACTTGCCTAGCACCGAGGAAGACGATCACGAAGGTTCGTCCCACAAGCGCTAATTTACGGGAATGGGATCGCTGCCATGGCAAAACATCATTAGAACAATATTCAACCTAGGTTTATTAGGGTTTAACAAAAATCACAAACAGGTTATGAGAGTATTAAGAGATCGATTTATTACCGAATCGTTAGCGGAAGAACGATGCCGAGCAAGCACGGCGACGGAAGAAACGATCCGAGGAACCTACGGTTCAGATCTGGAAATGGGGAGAAAATCTGGAGGAATGGGGTTTTGGGGATTTTTGGGGGTTTTCCGGCGACCTAGAGGTGGTGGCCGGCCAAAATGGCGAGAGGGAAGCTCCAAGGGAGGAAGGAATGGCTTGGGATGAAGGAGGAAGGGTTTAGGGATGAAGGGGGATGATTTGGGGAAGGAGGAGGTTCATGAGAAGAGAGGGAAGAGAAGAAAACGATTGGGGGTTTATATAGAAAATCGTGTGGCGGCTAGGGCAAACCTAGGGTTTCTGGGTGAATTAGTCGGTCAAAGAAGGGTGGCTGACCGACTAGTTTGGAAACTAGTCGGTCGGTCGAATAACTGTGAACGACTAAGAGCAAACAGTAACTCCTGAAAGAAAAATGAGCTTTGAATTAGTCGGTCTGTGAAGGCTTGACAACCGACTAGTTTGAGAACTAGTCGGTCGGTGAGTGTTCATAGACCGACTAAGAGTAAACAGTAACTCGGCTGGGAAGATGATCAATGAACTAGTCGGTTGAAGAACAATGGCTGACCGACTAAATTACAATCTAGTCGGTCGAAAGATGTTCTAAGACCGACTAAAGATAAACAGTAACTTAGGATAAATTAATCAAAGGAACTAGTCGGTTAAAGAACAAGTTCTGACCGACTAGTTTCACATCTAGTCGGTCGGTGGTTGTTCTTAGACCGACTAACGATAAACAGTAACTCCTGAATTATAATCAAAGCCCACTAGTCGGTCCATGAAGGATTACCGACCGACTAGATCTCAATCTAGTCGGTTGGTTCTCCTTCTTGAACCAACTAACGTGCACGAAAAGTGTCGAATCAGAGCGCGAAGCCCCGGGAAGATTTCTACGGCTTCTAGGATCGATTTATACTCTAAGATATGAGCGATAAGAAGCTCTTCATGAGTGACTTACTCCAAGATCAACGATATAAGGAAGAGACTAGAAAATCACAACGAAACGATCGAAAACGAAAGCGACGGAGATGGGAAATCACGCATACGGGGAAAATCCACCAAACATATATATATATATATATATATATATATATTATCGATAACACTAACATAGAAAAACCAGTCGTTATATCCTGTCACGCCCCGCTTCCCTAAAATGGAGGCGAGACGTGAAAAGGTTTGCACGAGAGTGGGGCTGTGAAGCTCCAAACCCGATAAGCGTCAATTAAACATAAGCAGGTCCCTGTAACCACAAACGGAACAACAATACTAACACAAGGAGAGACAGAAATAAAATTCTCATATCCCATAATTGTCCAACATGAAAGGTAAGTTCGACATCCAGAAAAGCCACCAGGCTAAAAGAAAGAGTCAAAGGCCCAGAACAAGGCCAACAAAAGCAACGCCGTAACAAAGTATGGGTGCTACGCACCGACAACAAAATAGTAGCCTAAACAAAAGGGAAAACACAACGAAGACACTAGGACTGGTCCCCAGCGTCCACGTACTCCCTGTCAAACACAAGCTCGGGCTCGGCGTCAGCAAACACCTCGTCCTCAACGGGGTACTCAGGCTCAGGATCTAACATGTGTCACCCAAAAGAGTAAAGGGGCACATGTCAGCAAGTCTAAAAAACTTGGGCAAGGAAACTGAAAGTAAGGCAACTAGCAACCTAGCAGTTGTAGTATGCATGACATGGCAGTTATAACATGAGTGCACAAGCAAGACATGGCTAGACAATAAGTACAAGAGAACGAATATCGGGACAAGACAAGAGTAGCCAAGCTACTAACATTCTCAATCATTTCACTAGTCACGTTTCAAGTTGTTTGTAGATATTTACGCCTTACAGCTGAATGGTTCGGCATTCACGCTGATTGGCCGCTTAACACTACCCCCAAACCCAGAGTTTACGCCTTACAACTGCAGTTGCTGATCAGGCAGACTCCCAGTTGAATGACCGCTTAACTCTTACCCCATCTCACACGTAAACAAGCCAGTGTCCCTGTACATGAGCCCAGTAAATGAGCCAGGGTTGCCCCGCACGGGAGCTTGTCTTCCTAATTCATGATTCAATATCGAGCGTTGGGGTTAGCAACTCATTATGCTCGCTTCTGGTCACGAGCCAGGAAGTACAAGTATTGTAGCATGTGCTACGCAATCACGGAAACATTTAAAGAATGCAATGGCATGACAATTAATTCGCGTACCGGTAATTGAAATTAAACATGGCATGGTAGTTGTGCAACCTGATAAATGTTGGATCTAGCTTCGTTGTCAAGCTAGTCCTAAATTTACGCCTAGGCGAGTATCATTTCGTCGCCTAGTCTCTTTTACGCCTACAAGCAAATGGCCTAAAACATGGCCTAAACCCTAAGTGGCAAGTTTCACTTGCCTAGCACCGAGGATGACGATCACGAGGGTTCGTCTCACGGATGCTAATCTACGGGGAAGTCGCTGTCATGGAGAAACAATCAACAACAATATTCATTTCATGAGGGTTTCATAAAAACACAAATGGGTTATGCTAAAACTAAAGAATCGAGTATTACCGTATAGGAAACGGAGGAACAATGCCGAGCAACCACGGCGACGGAAGAAACGCTCCGGGGAACCTAGGGTTCAGATCTGGAAATGATTGGAGAAGTTTGGAGAAATAGGGTTTTGGGGGATTTTGGGGGTTTGATGAGATTTTGAGGAAGATGAGAGGTAGAATGTGTTGAGGGAGGGTTTAGATGATGGAGGATGAGCTTGGGATGAAGGAATAAGGGTTTGGGGAAGAAGTGGGCTCAAAGGGGGAGAAATTAGGGTTTTAGGTCGTGAGGAAGAAGAAGAAAACGTTTGGAGGGGTATTTATAGAGTTTGGTGGCGGCTAGGGCAAAACTAGGGTTTACAGCACTGGTTAGTCGGTCAAAGAACAACTGTTGACCGACTAGTTTGAGAACTAGTCGGTCGGTTGACCAACGCAGACCGACTAGGTGTAAACAGTAACTCGGTTGTACAGAAGAACTAAGAATTAGTCGGTCTGAGTACAAAACTTAACCGACTAGTTTAACAACTAGTCGGTCGAAAGATGAACTTAGACCGACTAAGAAGGAACAGTAACTAGTATCAAAAATAGTTGATGAGTTAGTCGGTTGAAGAAGCATTGCCGACCGACTAGTTTGCAACCTAGTCGGTCAACCAACATTCTTAGACCGACTAACGACAAACAGTAACTTCAGGGAAATTTAGAAAGCCAACTAGTCGGTTCAAGAAGGCTTGCCGACCAACTGGATCGTCATCTAGTCGGTCGGTGCCCCTTCTTACACCGGCTACCGTGCACCAAAAGTTCCGATATGGAGCGCGGAGCTCCGGGATCGATTCCTGAGACTCCTAGGCTTGATCTAACAATAAGATATGACCGATACGAAGCCCGTCACGAATGACTTACTCCGAAATCGACGATCCTAAGGAAGAAACGAGAAAACACGACGAAACGATCGAAAATGAAAGTTACGGAAACGAAAACCACATATAAGGAGAAAATCCACCAAAACATATAATATAATATAATATATCCAGATACATGAAAACCAGTCGTTACACATCCTCCCCAACTTAAAATAAAGTCCGTCCTCGGACTTTCTAACATATCTAGTCGCTTTCGTAACTACCCTCAATCAATATCACATTAATATTCAACCACATATAGTCATTTCAAGTGCTTATATACGCACTATGTAATCAAATATTAACACCACTATCACGCACATCATACACTTATACTTATTACAATCAGTCAATTTCATACACGTATTTCATTCATTCATATAGTCACAACATCCTTATATAACTATTAAATACTTATTACATACCATGGTGCACCTACTCACAAACGACCAAATAGTTCACGCCACATTTAGATAACTGCCTATGAACCACCATAATAAGGATACACTACTCCCTATATCTCCTAGTGTACATCCAATACCAAACAATCAACATGTGTAATCACAACATACCATTATTAAAACAAGTTCACTATATCTAATATACATTCACCATTATAATTTCACAATTTATAGTCATTCAAATGCATGCACACATTTCACCATATTGTCACTTCGTGTGTATATATATATATATATATATATATATATATATATATATATAATCCTATAGCTATATTCACGACACACCACACCAACTTACCCGTGCATGGTGCACATCCACGCACGCTAATGTAACATTCATATATACCACTATATACTCAGCACATATACACACTTAGCTTTAGCTAGCACACAAATATTCACGCAACCAAGTCCTTAGTGAATAACTATACCACAAGACCAACTCATATAACTATATATTGGTATAGCCACCCACAATCGTGTGCGTAACACAACCAGGCACAAATAATTTAATCATCATACATACATCATCCATCACTATACACCAACCATATACAAATACACTATTGTACATAGAGTATACCCACTCAAGCTTGAGTGAGACTCAAAATCATCGCAGAGTATTCTATATACGTAACACAACATCCATACATATACCAATACTATTCTAATGCATACACATCTACCAACATAACCATATACATATCATAATGTCAAACACCCATAATATTTAATCAGGTAATATCACATATTTCAATCACTTTATATATACCATAATAATATTACAGGCATCCGCACACTTATACTTATGCAGCCAATACATAATTACCTACACACAATATACCAATACCAACACACATACAACTTCATAAGCACCATGAAATTAAATACACTACGACGACATATCAAATTACACTAAAGGGCTCACCAAACTATATTAAGGTTGACACGGGCGACGACAAGCTCTATTGGCTAGACAAAAGGAAAGAAACCGAAATCAAAAGCGTGACGAATGGAAAGACCGAAAAGCACGAGTTCATCTAGGACGAAGGTAAGGAGCCAGATTGGTTAGATGAACCAGGGTAAAACTGTGATTGCTTAGGTGGGAAGAGTAAGAGGTAAGGATACCCTTATGGAATAGAGAAAAGAAAATAGTATGTAAAAGTTTTAAGTTAAAATATGAAAAGTTTGAAAACTGTTGTACTTCAAAAGTTGGTGTCCTCATTTGTATAAAAATATTTTGGAGGTCGATAAAGCAAGTTGTTCGAAATAGGTTTGAGTCGAATATACATAATAGGAAATGGTTTATTCAGCTTATACAAAGTCATCACGAGTAAAAGCAAATCATTTACACGAACATTCAAGGTATTTGTTAGAAAACGTTATGCGGCAGTAGTTTAAAATTTTTGGAAAAAGTTTCGAGATTCGAGGAATGAAATCGGATCAAATATACTGTAGAGAATTTTAAGCTCATGCTAAAAGTTTTTCAAAGTCTTAAAACTGGAGAGAAATTCCAAATAACCCTTATCGAAAACATTTCTAGAGGAATCCGGATTTGCCAACAGAAACTGATTTATGCAAGGATCTTAAGGTACGAGCAAAACGAACGTAGTACTGATATATATATATAAATATAATCGAAGTCCTATTTTAGAAATTATCTTGAAAGTATGTATGGGAAGAGAAAAGGATATTTAACCTCATCAAGTTGGTATTAAAACTTTAAAGTCGATTTATGAAGGGTCTAGTTCAGGGAATGGTTACGAAATAATAATTTTTACAAAAATTGAAATAGGGAAAGCGTTGATCATAAAATCGACTTGCTGAAAGCTGAAATCCCAAGGGACTCGAAAGATATATTAAAAGTAAGCACGATGAGATTTTGTTTTTGAATAAAATGTTAATGGCATAAGTAAGAAGGGAAATTATAAATCGAGTTAGGAGAAATAGAAGTATGGTCCATAATAATATTGGCATATGAAAAAGGAATAAGACATTTATATCGATACTTAAGTATAGGCTGGAAATTATTATAAACTACTAATCAAAATCTCGACAAGAGTTCAGATGTTTAAAAACGCAAATAAATTTTAAATCAGTGAAAGAGCATGAAATCTAATACGCATATATTGAAGGTTTTCGAACAAATTTAAACTTAACGAAGGAGGAAAATCGAAGATATTTTTGGGAAAATAAGGATTTGCCAAAAGGACGGGTTGGTATAAAGAATTTTGAAGTACTGGTACGACAACTTATAATTAGTATATACTCATAAATTAATTAGGGTTCTATTTATCTTGAAAGAAGTATTTTAAAGTACGTATGGTAAATAGCTAAAATGAGTTTTGCAATTTAGAAAAGGTGGTATATTGAATGATCAATTAGTAATAAGGTTTTAAAATCAAATGCGGAAGATATATGTTAGAAAAGTAGTTGCAAGATAGTAACTTAAAATAACGACCAAATCATCTTCAAAATCTAAGAACGACTTTTAGCTCAATCGAGAGTAAGGGAGAAATACTAAAAGTGGGTTCAAAATAAAATTTAAATTGAGCGAAAACTTTAAATAAGGAAATCATTGGAAAGTGACTTAGGAGATTTAAGATTTGCAACAGAAAAGATTTAAAAGATCAATGATAATCGCAATGAGGTGGTCATGTGAATCGAGACAAGGGAGTTGGTCGGATGATAAAGCATAGACATACCTAGGACATGACTCAGGAAAATCTACGGGGAACTCCTACGGTCAACCAACTAAAGTTTTGGGGAACTAAGCGCTAAGACTCTCTAAGGAGCTGGACAGCAATGTAATGAGTTCAGCTTGGTCCGAAATCGATGAACCCAAGCGAACAACCAAAGAATTCTAGGAGTCTATCATGGTCAAAGCTAGACAGGAACCACTAGGGTAACTCCTAAGACTAACAAATCAATCACTAACATGGAGTCTACCAATAATCAGGGGCCTCTAACTAGCAAGCACCGACGTCTAACTAAGTCTTACTATAGTCCTGATCTAATGGATTTCCTACTAAGCTGGGACAGATGCTCTAACACGCCTACCAGCCACCTAAGACATAGGAACGCTAAAAAAAACCTAGACTCCGGGTTTATAATTTGGTTGTTCTAATTTATTTAATGGACATTCTATAATTATTATCGTTGTTCCGATAGTTCGCATTTGCAAATGGACATGCATGGGCCACCAATAAAACCTGTCATGCCCCGCTTCCCAAAAATGTGGAGGCGAGACGTGAGAAGGTCCGCTCAGACTTGAAGCTGAAAAGCTGCAAGTCCGATAAGCGTAAAATAGAACTACAAAATGGAATGTTCTTGCAATGCAATACGAAAACAACAATAATAATAAGAAGGAGAGACAGATAAAATGTTCAATCTCAGATTATCCATTAATTAAATTACAATATCACAGAAAAGCCACCAGGCTAAAGGAAAAAGAGTCTAAGGCCCAACATGGCCTACAAAATATAACATACAAAACAAAGGTGCCACGCACCGACAACTAACAGGAGTCCTAAAACATAAAGGAAACTCAACAAAGTCACCGGTGTCCACAAGACTCCTTCACAGCAAACACAACGTCCTCTGCAACAAACTCTGGCTCTGAGTCTAACATGTGACACCCAAAAGAGAGAGGGGCACATGTCAGCAAGTCTAAAAAGACTTGTGCAAGGAAACTGAAAGAAAGGTAACTAACATCCTAGCAGTTATAGTATGAAGCATAGCATGGCAAGTATCGTATGGAAGTAACAAGTGAAGTACAAGTAGCAAGTAACAAGTGGTAGTTGTGACATGTAATGTCAAGTAACAAGTACAAGGGATCACTCAACGAGTGTCCTATTGCCCGCAGGCTGTGTTCACGCATCAAGTACAAGGGATCACTCAACGAGTGCCCTATTGCCTGCAGGCTGTGTTCAAGTATCAAGTACAAGGGATCACTCGACGAGTGCCCTATTGCCCGCAGGCTGTGTTGAGCTCGTCTTCTGGAACACGAGCCAGAACGTGTATTTGGCATAGGATTGTGCCCACGCAAGGTGGGTGCCTAGCCGGATCACGTATCGAGCGTTGGGGTTAGCAACTTACTATGCTCGCTTCTGGTCACGAGCCAAGAAGTGTATTTAACAAGTATGGCGTAGGGGTGCACCTAGCCGGAACAAGTAGCACTAGTATGTAGCGATGCTACGCAATCACGATGAGTATTCAAGTATGTAATGACATGAGCAGATATTCGCGTACCGTTAATAGAAATTAAACATGATAGTCAAAATACAATGACATGAACAGATATTCGCGTACCGTTAATTGAATTAAACGTGACAGGCAAAATGCAATGACATGAACAGATATTCGCGTACCGTTAATAGAATTAAACGTGACATGCAAAATGCAATGACATGAACAGATATTCGCGTACCATTAATAGAAATTAAACATGACAGTTAAAGATGCATGGATGACATGGCATGTAGTAAGGCGTACAGTTAAAGAATCACACACGGCAGTTTAATTTGCATGAACAACAAGTTAACAGGGTTGGATCTCGCTTCGTTGTCAAGCTAGATCATTTGAGGTGACGGATCTAGTTTCGTTGTCAAACTAGATCAAATAGGCGTCTAGGCAGCTATCATTTCACTGTCTAGTCTCTTTTATGCTACTACAAGCAATTGGCCTAAGGCATGGCCTAACACCATAAGTGACAAGTTTCACTTGCCTAGCACCGAGGAAGACGATCACGAAGGTTCGTCCCACAAGCGCTAATTTACGGGAATGGGATTGCTGCCATGGCAAAACATCATTAGAACAATATTCAACCTAGGTTTATTAGGGTTTAACAAAAATCACAAACATGTTATGAGAGTATTAAGAGATCGATTTATTACCGAATCGTTAGCGGAAGAACGATGCCGAGCAAGCACGGCGACGGAAGAAACGATCCGAGGAACCTACGGTTCAGATCTGGAAATGGGGAGAAAATCTGGAGGAATGGGGTTTTGGGGATTTTTGGGGGTTTTCCGGCGACCTAGAGGTGGTGGCCGGCCAAAATGGCGAGAGGGAAGCTCCAAGGGAGGAAGGAATGGCTTGGGATGAAGGAGGAAGGGTTTGGGGATGAAGGGGGATGATTTGGGGAAGGAGGAGGTTCAGGAGAAGAGAGGGAAGAGAAGAAAACGATTGGGGGTTTATATAGAAAATCGTGTGGCGGCTTGGGCAAACCTAGGGTTTCTGGGTGAATTAGTCGGTCAAAGAAGGGTGGCTGACCGACTAGTTTGGGAACTAGTCGGTCGGTCGAATAACTGTGACCGACTAAGAGCAAACAGTAACTCCTGAAGGAAAAATGAGCTTTGAATTAGTCGGTCTGTGAAGGCTTGACAACCGACTAGTTTGAGAACTAGTCGGTCGGTGAGTGTTCATAGACTGACTAAGAGTAAACAGTAACTCGGCTGGGAAGATGATCAATGAACTAGTCGATTGAAGAACAATGGCTGACCGACTAGATTACAATCTAGTCGGTCGAAAGATGTTCTCAGACCGACTAAAGATAAACAGTAACTTAGGGGAGATTAATCAAAGGAACTAGTCGGTTAAAGAACAAGTTCTGACCGACTAGTTTCACATCTAGTCGGTCGGTGGTTGTTCTTAGACCGACTAACGATAAACAGTAACTCCTGAATTATAATCAAAGCCCACTAGTCGGTCCATGAAGGATTGCCGACCGACTAGATCTCAATCTAGTCGGTTGGTTCTCCTTCTTGAGCCAACTAACGTGCACGAAAAGTGTCGAATCGGAGCGCGAAGCCCCGGGAAGATTTCTACGGCTTCTAGGATCGATTTATACTCTAAGATATGAGCGATAAGAAGCTCGTCATGAGTGACTTACTCCAAGATCAATGATATAAGGAAGAGACTAGAAAATCACAACGAAACGATCGAAAACAAAAGCGACGGAGATGGGAAATCACGCATACGGGGAAAATCCACCAAACATATATATATATATATATATTATCGATAACACTAACATAGAAAAACCAGTCGTTACATCATTAATATCAAAGTTGTCTAGATATATAATTCTAACCTAATACTCATCGCGGTTTGTTTTGCAACATGGCAGGTTGACCCAAACCCGAAATGCTAACGACGTCTCCGAGAACGACATTATGGGACTCATAAGAGAAATGTTGGATATTCAACATCAAAGTTTCCAACATAATCCATAACCTGCTCCACGGGGTCATGCTGGAGTTAAACAATTTCGAGAGCTTCTTCCAAAGACGTTCTCTGGGAAAGAAGGCCCACTTGAAGCCAAAGAATGGACATGAATCACTGAGGACAACTTGAGCGCTGCCTGCATCCCGCAAGCAGGGTGGATAGAGGTAGCATGGCTTCAATTGATTGAAAATGCCCGAATTTGGTAGGACACCAAAGAGAAACGAATAATGCGGCCTATTGCATGGGCCATGTTTCGGGAACGGTTCGACACAAAGTATCTCCCTAATACAGCTAAACAACAGCGCTTCAATAATTTGGTCCACGGATCAATAACTGTTGATGAATATGATGCTGAGTTCTCTATGCTCAGTCGTTTTGCTCCTCATATGGTGGAAAATCTTGAAGACCATGCTTTCCAGTTCTATTAAGGCTTGAACTTCAACATCCACGCTTCGATGATCTCTACCAACTTGACTAGCTATAAGAAAATACTGGAAGTGGCACGTAACCATGAGGCTGTGGAAAAGCTTCGTAAAGCAGCACAGGGGAAGCGTCCTATGGAACCACCTAGGGACATTATCTGACCAACGCAGACCACCCTTTTCAAGAGGCCTGTAGATCCGAGCAATAACCGAGTCTCATTGGTATGTAAATATTATAACCGGCTGAGGCACGTCAAGAAGGAGTTTCGCTAGCTGTTGAATCAATGCCTGATCAGTAGAGCATCTGAGCACTCTACCAGGAACTGCCCTCGATACATCAACAAGCAAGCGAATTCGACTGCAGGAGCTTCTGGATCGGCACAATTTGGACCATCCCTACCTCCACAATAGAAAGCCTTTCAACAGGTAGAGCCAAACTAACCCAGGCGCCAAACATTCGCCATGATGGCCGAGAAAGTGTTGAGTATTGACTCCCCGGATTTGGTTATGGATGATGAACAAACATAAATATCGTGAACTAACTCTTTGTGAGCGCAGTTATAGAGATCGTCGCCAAACTTCTATGAACATCCAAAGCGACGTCTCAAGACTTCTCAAAGCACGTGATCGTAAGCCTAAAGCTTCGTTGAAGCTTATGGACCATTATTGAAGTCATGAAGATTCGATTGAAGCTTTTGAAGACGGTTCGTCATAGTTTATTTAATGTCTTCTAGCTTCTTTTCGTAGAATGTTAAGCCTTGAGTAGGTCTTACGTTTTAATCTTCATAACGCTCATATCTTAGAGCTAGGATCTTAGTAGAAGTCCATACAAACTTTCCTGAAGCTTCGCGCTTCGATTCGCAACTTGTTGTGCATGTTAGTTGGTTCAAGAAGAAGAACCAACCGACTAGATGGTGATCTAGTCGGTCAGCAAAGCTTCTTGAACCGACTAGTTTGCCTCCTTCAATTCTAGCTCACTTACTGTTTACAGTTAGTCGGTCAAAGAAGGTTCACCGACTGACTAGTTGTGAAACTAGTTGGTTAGGAATCCTTCTTAGACCGACTAGTTGAGCTTCTACTGTACAGCCTAAGTTACTGTTTATCGTTAGTCGGTCAAAGTACATTTGTCGACCGACTAGTTGATGAACTAGTCGGTTAGACTTTGTTCTTAGACCGACTAATTCAACTTGTACTCAGACTATTTGTTTTATCTCTTAGTCGGTCTATGAACACTCACCGACTGACTAGTTGTGAAACTAGTCGGTTGGCAAGTCTTCTTGGACCGACTAGGTCTTTAAGTCTGAACTTCATCTATTCACCGTTCACCTCTTAGTCGGTTCATGTTGTTTCACCGACCGACTAGTTGATGAACTAGTCGGTCAGTGATCCTTCTTTGACCGACAAGTCTGCTTCAGAATAGAGCCGTTGGAGCATTAAATGCCACGATTTTTGCTCTCTCTTTCCTCTATCCTATATATACTTGGAGTGCTTCGTTTTAAGCATTCAAGGCTGATATTTATTGAAGTTTAGAGATCAAAGAGAAAGCATTTAATCTCATTCAAAGCTCATTGATTTCATTCTTGAATCTCTCCCTCACTCTTATTTTAAAAGAGAGATTCATTGATTGTGAGCCTTCCAAGCCAAGAGCTTGATCCAAGGTCACCAACAACTTCCTAGGACTCCATTGCTGGTCATCTACTTGGAGCTAGGGTTTGGTGCCTTTGATCTTCCCCAAAATCTGTTTTGCCCTAAATCGTAAGTTTACTCAAGGCATAGGATTTTGTCGGTAAGAATTTCTATTTCAATTTACATTGATATTGCAAGTGATTCACTCTCGGTTGTGAGAGTTTGTTTGTGACCCCGGGTTGTGGGAGTCACAATTTCATTTGTGTATGATTTGACCTTGTAGAGGTTTCTACAAGTATTTCATAGTGCAAATTTGAGTTAGAAGTTTATAACTCAAGTATCCGGAGGGGATCCGGGTGGTTGGGACGTAGGATCACCGGGAATAAGTCGGGAGACTTGGGTGGATCCGAACCCGTTAAATTGCTTGTTTGCGATTGTTTTCTTTGTTGTCTATATTTACATTTCCGCATTTCCGCATTGTTGGTAGAGTTTGCAAGATAATTAGGAATTATCTTCTTAATTATTTTAAAGTACTATTCACCCCCCTCTAGTACTTGTGCAGTAGCTTCGTAGGGCATTACATTTGGTATCAGAGCCAAGTACCTAGCTATGTCTGCCAACGACAACAAGACCGTTCGTCCACCTTCAGATTACAGCACCTTCAGGAACCGTGAAGGAGAGTCTTCTGTGATGGAAGGACATTCCTCGACGAGGCCTCCCTTCTTCAACGGTACCAATTACGGGTACTGGAAATGCCGGATGGAAACTTTCCTCCGGAGTGCTTCATTATGGAGAGCCACGTTGACGGAGTACGTCGAGCCCGCCGAAGAAGATTTCGCTAAGTGGACTCCCGCGGAGGTCGCCGCGGAGGTAAGCAATGCCAATGCAATGAACGCCTTGCAATGCGCTTTGGAGCCCGAGGACTTCAATAAGATATGCACATGTAAGAGTGCATATCAAATATGGAACTCCCTCCTCATCTTGCATGAAGGAACGAGTAGGGTAAGAGACTCTAAACTCGTTGTTGTTAATAAAGATTACGAGTTATTTCATATGCAACAGGGTGAGAAGATGAAGGAGTATTATGCTCGATTCGTCGACATCACAAACGAGTTGGAGGCTCTTGGGAAAATCTACACCCAAAAGGAGAAAGTCTCCAAGATAATTGACGAACTTCCTTCTTGTTGGGAGAAACGTACCTTCGCCATCGAGGAAGGTAATGATATGAGTAAGTATACGGTTATTCAACTAATGGGTACCTTAATGTCTTATGAGGTACGCAAGGATAGCAAGTTAAAGTTACATGACAAGATGAAGTCCTACTTGAAGCAAGACGAGCCAAAGAAAAAGGCTATTGCGTTCAAGGCCGCTCCATCTACATCTACATCTACCGATGATGAAGACTCGGAAGACGAGTTGGACTTGGAATCTATTGCCCTCATGGCAAAGAAGTTCAACCGGTTCTTCCGGAAAGGTAACTTCAAAAAAAAATCGAAGTTTAGTTCTTCTGACGCCCCCGCTCCTTTGTGTTTCAAATGCAACAAGCCAGGACACATGAAA
This sequence comes from Scilla litardierei, assembly GCA_030789695.1. Classification (NCBI taxonomy): domain Eukaryota; kingdom Viridiplantae; phylum Streptophyta; class Magnoliopsida; order Asparagales; family Asparagaceae; genus Scilla; species Scilla litardierei. The sequence continues at coordinate 337,899,192 of CM061133.1, forward strand.
GCGGATTGTCCTCAAAACAAACAAAAGGAGAAGTGAAAGGCGCCAAAGTTCGACAAGTCCAAGAAGTACAAGAAAGGGTACAAAAAGGGGCTTGTCGGGACATTCACCGACTCCGAGGATTCCTCTAGTGGAGAGTCAGACGATGAGCAAGTGGAGCAAGCACATATGTGCTTCATGGCACGAGAGGAGCAAGATAAAGATTCCTCCTCGATAATGAAGGCGATGAGGTAACCATGGATGACCTTAGAAATGCTAATGAGCAAATATGGTCTAAATACACTAAATTAGTAAATATATATACTAAAGTAAAAGATGATTTAGCTAGCATCCAAACCTCGCCTAAACCTATCATCACCAACAACGACACCGTTGTTGAAGAGTTGAGAAATGAGATTGTAAATCTCAAGTCTCAACTTGAACATGTTCATATTGAGGAATCGGATGAACATGAGATAGCGGATTTGACTTCTCGGAACTCAAATTTGAGTATCGAGAATGAGAATCTCAAATCTCGTGTTTATGCACTCACATCGCAAGTGTCCACTTTGGATGCTTCGATGCATTCTCTCACCGAGAAATATGAGTGCACATTAGGCCGAATTAATAAATTCAATAAGGGTAAGGACCATTTGGATAAAATCCTAAATGACTTACTTCCAGCCAATCACCACATTGGCTTGGGGTATAAGATGAGAAGTTCATCCAAATCGGCCACTACCTTTGTTAAGCCAACTTCCGGTGACTCAACGAGTGGTAGCAAACACTCTATTGGTAGTTCATCTACCAATGGTGCTTCCACCTCGTACACACCCTCGTTTGGAAAGAAACCCACTTTGGGTGGACCTCCAAAGAAGGGTCATGCCTACATATACACAAATACCATGCCACGTAGGAAAACACATCCTACTCCACATGCTCACACATATGATGATTTTTATGTACCACATCTACGGGCACGTGCACACCAAGTGAGACACCCTCACGCACGTGTTCATCCACATGCATATGTTCATCCACATCATCATATGAATAATTCTCATAATGCACCATTTCATCATGTTCCTTATGCTTATCCACGACATGCATCACGTAGAAATCAACAACGCATGCATGCTCCCAATAGGATTAGGGCTCCCAAAATCTTCACTATTTGGAGCCCAAAGGACACAGGCATGAATGAAAAACAAGTTTACATGAATTCTTATTTTATGAATGTCGTGCATAGTGATAATTATGTGGGGAAGTCTAAGTCCAATTGGACTTGGCTTCCAAAGGTCTAATCTATAGGACCCAATGACCTTGGGTACTGTCACGTCCCGCTTCCCTAAAATGGAGGCGAGGCGTGAGAAGGTCCGCACAAGCGTGAAGCTGTGAAGCCACACGCCTGATAAGCGTCAGAAAAACAAGTGCAGGTCCCTGTAACCACGAACAGAACAAGATAATAACACAAGGAGAAACAGAAATAAGATTTCAAATCTCAGCATTGTCCAACATTAAAATTAAGTTCAACATCCAGAAAAGCCACCAGGCTAAAAGAAAGAGTCTAAAGGCCCAGAACAAGGCCAACAAGAACAAACATAAACAGAGTATTGGTGCCTCGCACCGACAACAAAACAGTCTAACACGAAGAACACAAGCACCCTCTACGACTGATCGCCCGTGTCCTCGTACTCCTCAACGAACGCAGGTTCTGACTCAGCGTCAGTAAACACCACGTCCTCCGCAGCACTCTCAGGCTCGGGATCTAACATGTGTCACCCAAAAGAGTAAAGGGGCACATGTCAGCAAGTCTAAAAGACTTGGGCAAGGAAACTGAAAGGAAAGTACACTAACAACCTAGCAGTTATAGTATGATGCATAACATGGCAAGTATAGTATGGAAGTGACAAGTAAATGGAAGTACAAGTAGCAAGTAGCAAGTATGTCGTGGATAACAAGTTTTACAAGTAAAAAACACGGACAAGTACAAGTCAAGTGGTTCACGTCAAGTGATCACGTCAAGTAAACACGTCAAGTAAACAAGTTGTGCACAGAGATTTCGTCTGCTGGCTAGAGTGGCTGATCGGGCCAACTCGTAAGCTCAGGTGACCGCTTATCCCTACCCCTCCACGTGTATCGAGCCATGGCATTACCCCGACCACGGAATGCTCGCTTCTGGATCACGAGCCAGGAAGTATATTTAACACGTATGGCGTAGGGTTATGCCTGCAACGCAGGTGCCTAGCCGGAAACAAGTAGATCGGGCATTGTCTATTAACCAACACACGTGGCCCGCTTCTAGAACACGAGCTAGGAAACATAAGTATTGTAGCGTGTGCTACGAATGCAACATTCAACATGGATAGCATGGATGACAATTAATTCGCGTATCATTAATTAAAACTAAACATGACATGGTAGTACTTATGCAACATGATAAATGACGGATCTAACTTCGTTGTCAAGCTAGTTCCTGAAATTGCACCTATGCGAGTATCATTTCGTCGCCTAGTCTCTTTTACGCCTACAACAAGCAAATGGCCTAAGACATGGCCCAAAACCCTAAGTGGCAAGTTTCACTTGCCTAGCACCGAGGATGACGAACGCGAAGGCTCGTCTCACAAACGCTAATCTACGGGGAAAGTCACTGTTACGGAGAAACAATCATCAAAACAACATTCATTTATATTGGGGTTTAACAAAAATCACAAAACGGGTTATGAGAACATTAAAGGATCGACCACTGCCGTAGGAAGCGTAAGAACGACACCGATCAAGCACAGCAACAGAAGGACGATCCGGGAGACTAGGGCTCAGATCTGGAAATGGGGAGAAAATACAGAGAAATGAGATTTTGGGGGTTTTGGGGGGTTTCCTGCGGCCTAGAGGAGGTGGCCGGCCTAAATGGAGAGGGAGAGGGGCTCTTGATGAAGGAGGAAGGCTAGGGAAAGATGGATGATGATTTGGGGAAGAAGGAGGCTCAGGAGAAAATGAAGGAAGAAAGAAAAACGTTTGGGGGGTTTAAATAGGCACAGCTGACGGCTGGGAAAACCCTAGGTTTACGACAACAGTTAGTCGGTCAAAGAAGGGTTGTTGACCGACTAGTTCAACAATTAGTCGGTCGGTCGACCAACTGTGACCGACTAAAACCAAACAGTAACTCAGGTTGTCGAAATGGTCAAAGAATTAGTCGGTTAAAGAACAATGGCTGACCGACTAGTTTGCAACCTAGTCGGTCGGTGGTTGTTCTTGGACCGACTAACGATAAACAGTAACTTAGGTGAAATTTATCAAAGGAACTAGTCGGTCTGAGAGCAACTTCTGACCGACTAGTTTCACATCTAGTCGGTCGGTGGTTGTTCTTAGACCGACTAAAAGTAAACAGTAACTCCTGTACAATTGATTCAATGAACTAGTCGGTTCCAGTAGAGTTTCTGACCGACTAGTTCTCAATTTAGTCGGTCGGTCCCCCTTCTTGAACCAAGCACTAAAAGTGCCGAATCGAAGCGTGAAGCTTCGGGAAGATTCCTACGGCTTCTAGGATCACTCTAACTCTAAAATATGAGCGATTTGAAGTTCTTCATAAGCGACTTACTCCAAGACTCAACGATCTAAGGAAGAAGCTAGAAGATCACAACGAAATGAACGAAAACGAAAGCTACGGAGACGAAAACCACACATGAGGAGAAAATCCTCCAAAACATATATATAATATAGATAATCCAAATACATGAAAAACCAGTCGTTACATCCTCCCCAACTTAAGAAAAATTCCGTCCTCGGAATTTCCCAACACTCACGTGTCCGGGAACAAAAGTGGGAAACGCTCTCGCATCTCATCCTCATTCTCCCAAGTAGACTCTCCTGGCGAGCCGTGTCGCCACATCACCCTCACAAGATTGACAACCTTGTTCCGAAGTGACTTCTGACGCTTGTCCAGAATCGGCACTGGCTGCTGGTCATACGTCATATCAGGGCAAACGGTAATCTCCGAGAAATCCACAGCATGAGATGGATCTCTAATGTATCGACGAAGCTGCGACACATGGAAAACATTGTGAACTCCTTCCAAAGATGGCGGTAAGGCTAAGCGGTAGGCTACCTCGCCAACTTTCTCCAGAATGTCAAACGGTCCAATGTATCGCGGGCTCAACTTCCCTCGCTTCCCAAAGCAAATCACACCACTATTTGGGGAAATCTTCAAGAACACATGATCGCCTGGCTGAAACTCCAAAGGACGCCGTTTAGCATCCGCCCAATGCTTAAAACGGTCCTGAGTAATCCTCAACCTCTCCCGAATGTTCCTGACAACATCCACAGCCTCCACAATCATCTCAGGTCCCAACAGCTCCCGATCACCAACGTCATCCCAACTCAATGGCGATCGACATTTTCTCCCATACAGCGCGGCATAAGGCGCCATGCCGATGCTCGCCTGGAAGCTGTTGTTGTAGGAAAACTCTACCAGATGTAGATGGTCCTCCCACGAACCCTTGAAATCCAACATGCACGCCCTCAGCATGTCCTCCAAGATCTGAATCGTTCTCTCAGACTGGCCATCCGTCTGCGGATGGTACGCCGTGCTGAAACTCAGACGCGTACCCAAACTCTTCTGCAAACTCTGCCAGAACTGAGAAGTGAACCTCGTGTCTCTGTCTGACACGATACTCACGGGGACTCCGTGAAGTCGTACGATCTCCTGCACGATTCACGTTACATCACTATCTAAACTAGGAAAAGGAAATAGAAACGGAGAGTAAAAGAATTTACCTCCATGTATCTCCTCGCTAGCGCCTCAGTGGACTGTCCCACTCGGAATGGAATAAAGTGCGCGGATTTGGTCAATCGATCTACGATCACCCAAATCGCGTCATTCTGCTTCGGACTCCGAGGTAGTCCAGTCATGAAATCCATAGTGATGTGTTTCCATTTCCACTCCGGAATCGGAAGCGGTTGTAGCAACCCTGCCATACGCGGGTGCTCCGCCTTCACTTGCTGGAAAACCAACACTTGGATACACTCCGAGCCATGCTCCTCTTCATACCATGCCACCAAAAGTTCAGACGAAGATCCTTGTACATCTTGGTCCCACCAGGATGCACAGAATACGGCGAACTGTGTGCCTCCACCATCAACTCCTCTCTAGTATCCCCAGTTGGCACACACAACCTAGCTCCAAACCTCAGCGAGCCATCCTCATGAATCGAAAAGTCAGTCCGCAGGCCGGCTTCCACCTGCTCCCGAATCTTCACCAGCTTTGGATCTCCAGCCTTGATCCGATCCACGATCGTCGACCGAATCTGCATAGTCATCAACGAAGAGGCCTCTCCAGGAAGAACAACCTCAACACTAGACTCGCAAAAATCCTGCTGCAATCTCCACTGCGAAGTCAAAATCATCACCGCTGGAAGCCTACTCAGCGCATCAGGAACCACATTCACCTTGCCAGGGTGATACTGCAAATCAATCTCATAATCTGCCATGAGCTCTAACCATCGACGCTGTCGCATGTTGAGCTCCTTCTGAGTAAAAATATACTTCAAGCTTTTGTGATCGGTGAAGATCTTCACTTTCTCACTCAGCAGGAAGTGCCTCCAAATCTTGAGCGCAAACACGACGGCAGCCAACTCCAAATCGTGCGTCGGGTAATTCTTCTCATGAGCCTTGAGCTGACGCGAAGCATACGCCACAACATGCCCGTGCTGATGCAACACACAACCGAGACCCTTGACAGAAGCATCGCAAAAGATCTCAAATCCTCCACTGCGATCAGGCACGACAAGAATAGGGGCAGTCATCAATCTCTCCCTCAGAACACCGAAGGCATTCTCACAATCACCTGACCAAACAAATGGTACATCCTTCCGCATCAATCTGGTCATCGGCTCAGCAATACGGGAAAAGTCCTTAATGAATCGCCGATAATAACCAGCAAGTCCAAGGAAACTCCGGATCTTGGACGCTGACTGCGGAACAGGCCACTCTCTGATGGCCCTGATCTTCTCGGGATCCACTGAAATACCATCTCCAGTCACTACATGCCCGAGAAAAGCAACTCTGTCCACCCAAAACTCGCACTTCGAAAACTTGGCATACAAACGATGCTTCCTCAAAATCTCCAACACCGTCCTCAAATGCGAGGCATGCTCTTCCTCCGACTTCGAATAGATCAGAATGTCGTCAATAAAGATAACGACAAACTTATCTAAAAAGTCGTAGAAGATCAGATTCATCAGATTCATGAAAACTGCGGGTGCATTAGTTACACCGAAGGGCATAACCACAAACTCGTAGTGTCCATACTTCGTCCTGAATGCTGTCTTCGGAACATCTTCCTTCTTCACCTTCAGCTGATGATAACCACTCCTCAGATCCAACTTCGAAAAAACCCTCGAACCTCCAGGCTGATCAAAAATATCATCAATGCGAGACAACGGGTATTTATTCTTGATGGTCACTGCATTCAGCTCCCGATAGTCCACGCACATGCGACGCGAACCATCCTTCTTCCTCACCAGCAGCACCAGTGCTCCCCACGGAGACACACTAGGATTGATATAACCCTTCTCCAAAAGCTCATCCAGCTGCTTCCGCAATTCCTCTAACTCAGTGGGTGCCATACGATATGGCGCCTTCGAAATCGGCTGCGCTCCCAGAACAAGATCAATAGAAAATTCCAGAGCTCAATCAGGGGGCAATCCAGACATCTCCTCAGGGAAGACGTCATCAAAGTCCCGCACAACCGCTGGCCTCTCCAGCTCCATCTGCATAGCTACAAACTCCACCGGCCTGGCCCGAAATCTGACAGGACCAAGTGAACTGCTACCTCGGCTGAACTCAAATACCGGATGTCCGGGAATCTCGAACACCACCTTCTTCCTCCGACAGTCGATCGTAGCATAGAAGCTCGCAAGCCAATCCATCCCAAGGACCTCATCATAGTTGATGATGTCGTGGACAATGAAATCAGCGTAAAGCTCATGTCCACAGACCACCAACGAGCAAGAATTGCAACCATGATGCACCGAGACCACGCCATTCCCTGTAACGATATTCCAACTCTTGGAAAGAGGGGACGTCGACAAGGAATGCTTCTCCACGAAGCTCCGAGAAATAATGCACATCGATGCACCAGAGTCAAAGAGAACTCGTGCAGGAAAAGTGCACACCAAAATCACACCTACAAACAGTCTAACAATCAAGCCCTAGTCTAGCAAACAATCATGTTCAAGCAAACAACATAATCTTGTTGGATCCTGTGGATGGCAAACAACACTAGAAGGGGGGGTTGAATAGTGTTGTATAAAGATAAAACTTTTTCGTTCTTTAATCAATCAACACAAAAAAAATCCTTCTAATGTTGCCTAAGAAACCAAGTAGAGCGATCTACGCTTGGTTCTTAATCAACAATATAATTTAAAGTGCACAGCGAAAATTCACAGCAGGTAGTCGACTCCTTATGAGCAGTAGTCGACTCCCAGAGTATAAGTTAGAGCAAATAAAATTACAGATGCAAATCTCAGCGTATAGAAATAGGATTGATATTTGCTAAAGATAGAATAAATGCAAAGATAATCAAACACAGAAAATGCAAGCGCAAAGACAAGGATTTTTATCCTGGTTCCCCGCAACCCGGGTACGTCCAGTCCCCGACCAATCCGGTACGAGATTTCCACTATCTGCCTTGGCAAATACAAGCACCTAACTTCACTCGTTAGGATTTCCAACGACCTAGCCTTGACCAGGATTTCCGAACACAACGCCTAGACTTGTCTAGGGTTATACCCTTGCCTCACAAACCGAGGACTTTCCAAATGGCAACAACTAGACTTGTCTAGTGTTCCAACAAATAGCACAATGAGAAATTTGTCCAATACTCTACAACAAGTGATAGAGATTGGAAATACACCCGATTCTATAGCCAATCAAAAGATAGACAATTGTGTAGTGGCTCAATAGAATAATAGTCTAGATCACACAAAGATACGAGATAAGTTCTTTGTGATCTAGAGCTTTTTCAAAAATCCTTCAAATAGAATTTAAAGAGAAATAATAGAGAGGATTTTGAAAAAACAACTTAGCCAATAAAAATGATAATATGATCTTCAAAAGAATTGGAAAAAAATATTGCAAGATCAAAAACTGAAATTAAAATTGGCTAGAGAAGAAATGAGAGAGCTTTGATTCACGAGAGCTTTTGCAAATTTTGATTTTCAATAATCTTGTATTTTTCACAAAAGAATTAAGCTCTATTTATAGGGAAAAACTGGGATTTGAAATTTGAATTTCGTTTGTCTTTTGTCCCAAAAATTTCGGAGTAAATCACTCAAAAGAATTTAAAATTCAAATTCAAAACGTTTGAAAATTTCCAGCAGGTAGTCGACTCCCTATATAGGTAGTCGACTCCCAGAGGAGTCTAGGAAATTTTCATCTCTGAGAAGTAGTCGACTCCCTACTTTTGGTAGTCGACTCCCAGAGGAGTTTTTCCTGTTGTTCTAGTCAAAAAGTGTAGTTAACTCCAGGGTGCGTGGAGTTTCACTACTATAATTGAAGTGACTAGAAAAAGCTCTTTAAAAACCATTTTTGAAGATAGTTAAAAACATTTGTTTTGAAATCATTTGTGTGTGTGTGTTGTCTACTTGATATGGCTTTGACAAATATCCTAAAAGACACGACACACTCACACTAGACTCTGAACATGTCTTCGGTAGTTTAGTTAACTTGATGAAGTGAGGATGAGCTTCTCTTTGAGCTTCTTGCTTTGTTTGAGCTTGACCTTCATCACTTGAGTTTAGCCATGTTCGTCTTTGTCGTGGAGCGTTGATGCGTGCTTCTTGGAGTATTAGTAGAGCTTCACGAAATCTGTATACTTAAAGTGTAGTGTAGTTAGTACACTAAGCATTCATTTGGTGTGCTCATCATCAAAATTACTTAGGGGTGGAATTCAATTTCCATCACTCTCCCCCTTTTTGATGATGACACCCAAATGCAAAATTTGAAGGAATACATGAATATGAATAAAATTTTCAAGTATACTTACTCCCCCTGCTTTGATGCGGTTCTCCCCCTGCATCGAAGCTATTTCACATATTCACATTTTTGCATTATAACATTTTTCTCCCCCTTGTCATCAACAAAAAAAATAAAATAAAACAGTAATTTCTATGGATCAATAAGAGGAATTCAATTCCATATGCCTGCAATGAAGATGTTAGTTCATAGAACAACTAAGTTTAGCATAGCATATAGCTTCATAGAAGCTAGCATCACACAATAAGAGTTATTACAAACCATAGTTTAAGAGAACATTGTTTTTGAAACGAAAACCATTGTTTTTGAAGTAGAAGTGCATGAAACTAAGGGTGACCGCTGTTCTTTTTCAGTTCCTTGATCTCTTCAAGGATCATAACAAGCGTTTCCTCAGTCATCTTCTTGCTTTGCACTACGATTTCCTTGAGGTCATCCACCTTTTGGTTGAGATCTTCAAATCCTTTCTCCTGTGAGATCTTCAATTTTCCAATCTTTTTCAGGAGCATCTCCTGAAGTTCAAGAATGTAAGCAGGAACTTCTTCTTCTTCCTCGTCGCTTCCTTTTTCTTCTTCTTCACTTTCTTCATCAGAATCTGCAATTACAACCTTCTTACCTCGCCTTGAGGATGATGATCCTCCTTCGGTAGCGATTTGCTCTTCAGGGACGTTCTCATCAAGGTCATGATGGAGATTCATTCTCCCAAGAGCATGAACATCAAAAACACGAGCAGGTTCTAGAATGGTTGTTTCATGATCCAAAGGCACGTTAAAGCTAATGAATAGAATGGTCAGATAGTGCCCATGAGAAAGTGTGGAGGAAGGTCTGTCAGATGAAGCTGAAAGTAGGATGGAATCCAAGATGACTTTAGCCCAATTCACACGAATGTTACCAAGAATGGCATAGATGCATTTAGCTTGTTTTTCAGAAAGGATAGCATGACTTCCAGATTTTTGAGTAATGTTATACGACAGAATATTAGCTAAGATTCTCGCCGGATAGCGAAGATGGCTACAAGGAAGTTTGGTCTGAAAGTGTTTACCAGGCAGATACATTCTCTCTAGGATATTTTCGTCAGTCATCTCAATTTTCTCGAGGATCATACCGGAGTATGGGATTCCTAAGGCTTCACCTAGGGATTTTACAGTTATTGCAAGTTTGGTATCGAGAACTTTAGTAATGAAACGACTTTTTACGAGATCATAATCCATGTTTGCATAAAAGAGATGAATAAGCCTAGGATAACACATATACACATTTTCTGAGGAGAACAAATTTGCTAAGTTCTGGAAATCTAGCAGACTGTCAATACCGTAATTGATAACATCATTGAGTTTGACAAATCTTTCATGCAAGATAGGTTTCTTAGACACTTTAACAAAATGTTCATAGGTAGTTGATTTGAAGAGATATGGTAGAATGATTTCTTTTTCAGAATCAACATTAGGAGTAGCAATCTTTCTCTTCTTAGGAAAAGCTCCTTTGAAAGGCATCTAGATAGAGTAAAACAACAACAACAAAAATATTTTACACTACTAGAGAACCAAGAGAAATGAAGTAGCAAAGTTCATGAAAGTAAAAAAATTTTTTTTTACCTTGGGTAAATTTGAAGGAAGATGAAAAAGAAATTACTCCAAAAATCCAAGCTTCAAGATGAAAACCCAAGAGAGGAGAGGGGAAAAGGAGGTAGTCGGCTACCTCTAGGGTTTTCTTGGGGTTTTGATTGAAGAGATGAAGAGATGAGGAGAATTAGGAGCCATTAGATCTAGATTTGGGTGGCTAGGATGGGTTTTAGACTTTAGTGGGTAAGTTGTCTTAACGGATCTTGACCCAACCACTCAAATAGAACCCAATAGGAGTTAGTCAAAAAAAAATGCAACCCAGAAATTTACGCGCTGGTAGTCGACTCCCTCCTGTAGGTAGTCGACTCCCTCCTGGGTAGAGTCGTTTTCTCATCCCGGAAAAAGTTTGGTCCAGGTTGAGCGAGCTCTTTTAACAAAAAATATTTTAAGCAATAAAACAAAATCATGCATACAATTTTAACTTATTTCAACTCATTTAAATAATTATATAAATATATAAAAATTTATTCCGATTCAGCCGTTTGACTTCCTGAATTTTCTTCATTGTCTTCCTCCTTTTTAGAGCACCTGAAAGATAAGCGTTTTATGGTACTCTTTTGATTTTAAGTCCGAGGAGTTAGTCTTTAGGAAACCAAACCCAATACGGTTTAGTTCCTTCATGAACAATATACTTATAATTTCTATTAAAATGAATCTGTTGAACAAAGTTAGTAGCGTACCTTTCTTTTTGCTGATCAGATAATTTCCTTGGTACCCATATGCTTAAAACATTATCGTTAGCATGATGCATCCTAGTGTGCTTAACCCGTTTCTTGGTATGATGAGAGTCATAGCCAAGTCCGGTTTTGCTAGATGATAATTTTTGATTATCTATTATATTATCTAGCTTCCCTTTTCCTTTATTGAAGTTCTCAATAATTTTCATCGTAGCGTCGTATTTATTTTTGACGGTTACGAGAAGATTATTCAGACTTTCAACCTTTTCATTTACTAGCAAAATATCCTTTTGTAAAAGATCATTTTTCTCTTTAAGAAGGCTATTTTCTTTAATAACTTCTTCCTTTTCTTTAGTCTCTCTTTTAGCAATTCTAAGTGTTTTTCTATGTTCTTTAATGAGCTTTTCATGCATTTTGCATAGCTCTTTATATGCTCCCCTATAGTCCAAATCTTCATCATCGCTTGATGATGACTCATTGTCGCTAGATGAATCATGATGCGAGCTTACCTTGGAGGATGTAGATGCCATGAAACACATGTGTGCTGTCTCTCTTCTTTCATCATTATCTTCGTCTGAGGATTCGTCGGATGAGGAATCGTCGCTTTGATCGAAGGCTGCATAGGCTTCTTTCTTTGGTCGTCTAAACTTGCTTCTTGCATTGTTTCGTCTTTCATTATTCTCTTTGTTCTTCCCACGATCTCTGGAATCACGGTTGTTTCTTTCCAATGGACAATCTCTCTTGACATGTCCTGGTTTATTACAACCAAAACAGATAATACCGTTAGTGGGTCTAAAAGATCGTTTTCCATACTTACTTGTGATGAACTCTTTAAAGTTCTTTGAGATGAACGCGATGTGATCTTCTTTGTCCGTATAATCGGAATCTTCTTCTTGAGCTTTGAATGCAAGATTTTTCTTCTTTGGTTTTTCTTCGATCTTCTTGTCTTCTTCAAGCTCGATCTCATATGCCATGAGATTTCCCATCAGTTCTTCGATGGTGAGATCCTTCACATTGTGAGCTTCTCGAATGGACGTGGTCTTTCCTTTCCATTCGGGACGGAGTGATCTTAGTATCTTCATTACCTGTTCATACTCGGAAAGTTTCTTTCCTAGTCCTGCAAGCTCATTTGTAATGTTAGTAAAACGAGTATTCACATCGGTGATACTCTCTCCTTCTTCCATTTTAAAAGTTTCGAATTTTGAATGTAATACATTTATACGAGATTCTTTTACCTTTTCTGTACCTTCGTGACTTACCTGAAGAGTGTGCCAAATTTGATGTGCTGTCTCACATTGGGAGACTCGATTGAACTCATTTCCTGTAACAGCGCAAAACAAGGCATTCATTGCTTTTGCATTGAGATTAGCTTTCTTCTTATCATCGATGGACCATTTTCCAAACTCAACGTCGGTGGGTGCGATGTACGGGACTTTGGTGATAGTCCATGCTTCTATGTCTAATGACTCTAGGTGAGTCTTCATTCGGATCTTCCAGCTGGCGTAGTTGGTTCCGTTAAATAGAGGTGGTCGCATAGTGTTCAGTCCTTCGGAGTGAAAAGAGGTTGACGCCATCACTATTTGTAGCCTTGCTCTGATACCAAGTGTTGGATCCTGTGGATGGCAAACAACACTAGAAGGGGGGGTTGAATAGTGTTGTATAAAGATAAAACTTTTTCGTTCTTTAATCAATCAACACAAAAACAAATCCTTCTAATGTTGCCTAAGAAACCAAGTAGAGCGATCTACGCTTGGTTCTTAATCAACAATATAATTTAAAGTGCACAGCGAAAATTCACAGCAGGTAGTCGACTCCTTATGAGCAGTAGTCGACTCCCAGAGTATAAGTTAGAGCAAATAAAATTACAGATGCAAATCTCAGCGTATAGAAATAGGATTGATATTTGCTAAAGATAGAATAAATGCAAAGATAATCAAACACAGAAAATGCAAGCGCAAAGACAAGGATTTTTATCCTGGTTCCCCGCAACCCGGGTACGTCCAGTCCCCGACCAATCCGGTACGAGATTTCCACTATCTGCCTTGGCAAATACAAGCACCTAACTTCACTCGTTAGGATTTCCAACGACCTAGCCTTGACCAGGATTTCCGAACACAACGCCTAGACTTGTCTAGGGTTATACCCTTGCCTCACAAACCGAGGACTTTCCAAATGGCAACAACTAGACTTGTCTAGTGTTCCAACAAATAGCACAATGAGAAATTTGTCCAATACTCTACAACAAGTGATAGAGATTGGAAATACACCCGATTCTATAGCCAATCAAAAGATAGACAATTGTGTAGTGGCTCAATAGAATAATAGTCTAGATCACACAAAGATACGAGATAAGTTCTTTGTGATCTAGAGCTTTTTCAAAAATCCTTCAAATAGAATTTAAAGAGAAATAATAGAGAGGATTTTGAAAAACAACTTAGCCAATAAAAATGATAATATGATCTTCAAAGGAATTGGAAAAAAATATTGCAAGATCAAAAACTGAAATTAAAATTGGCTAGAGAAGAAATGAGAGAGCTTTGATTCACGAGAGCTTTTGCAAATTTTGATTTTCAATAATCTTGTATTTTTCACAAAAGAATTAAGCTCTATTTATAGGGAAAAACTGGGATTTGAAATTTGAATTTCGTTTGACTTTTGTCCCAAAAATTTCGGAGTAAATCACTCAAAAGAATTTAAAATTCAAATTCAAAACGTTTGAAAATTTCCAGCAGGTAGTCGACTCCCTATATAGGTAGTCGACTCCCAGAGGAGTCTAAGAAATTTTCATCTCTGAGAATTAGTCGACTCCCTACTTTTGGTAGTCGACTCCCAGAGGAGTTTTTCCTGTTGTTCTAGTCAAAAAGTGTAGTTAACTCCAGGGTGCGTGGAGTTTCACTACTATAATTGAAGTGACTAGAAAAAGCTCTTTAAAAACCATTTTTGAAGATAGTTAAAAACATTTGTTTTGAAATCATGTGTGTGTGTGTGTTGTCTACTTGATATGGCTTTGACAAATATCCTAAAAGACACGACACACTCACACTAGACTCTGAACATGTCTTCGGTAGTTTAGTCAACTTGATGAAGTGAGGATGAGCTTCTCATTGAGCTTCTTGCTTTGTTTGAGCTTGACCTTCATCACTTGAGTTTAGCCATGTTCGTCTTTGTCGTGGAGCGTTGATGCGTGCTTCTTGGAGTATTAGTAGAGCTTCACGAAATCTGTATACTTAAAGTGTAGTGTAGTTAGTACACTAAGCATTCATTTGGTGTGCTCATCATCAAAATTACTTAGGGGTGGAATTCAATTTCTATCAAATCTAACAAACAAAACCAACTAAGGAGGAACAGCTAGATTGAGGATTACCTGCAATAACCTCATCCACAGCCTCGCTCTCCACAGCGGTCATCAGAAAAGCCTGCCTCCTCGGCGGAAAAGCCTTCCTCTGTGGAACAAGAGCCGCTCCACGTCCAGCAAACAGACGCTCTCTGCTGCAATGGCTGTGCTACAACAGGTGCCTTCCAAGGCTGCTTCGACCTCGGACAATCCTTCATGGTATGGGTAGGATCTCCACAGACAACACACTGGCCCAGGAATCTCCTACACTGATCCTTGATATGCCCGATCTTGCCGCAGAAATGGCAGGTCTTCTGAATAGGCCCTCCTGGCCTCTTGAACTGAACTGGCTGGTTGGACCTGAACCCCGGCCTAACCACCGCCCTGGCCTGCTCCACAGGCCTCTTCCCAGCACCAGAAACATGTCCCCTCCTCTGGCTCAGGTTCAGCTCCTGCCTCCTCGCAGCGACCAGAACTTTCTGATAAGAGTCCAGGTCAGAGGAAGACACAAAACTCTGAAGCTCCAGAGCAAGTCCCTGCAAGAACCTCTGAGCCCTCTCATCAGCATCATGTACCATCTTCGGTGCGAACCGACTTAGCCTAGTGAACTCTTGGTGGTACTGGTCCACCGTCAAGCTCCATTGCTTCAGCTCAATAAAGCGCTGCAGCATCTCCTTCCTAGCAGCCTTCGGAAAGAACTCCTCATCAAACCTGGACTTAAAGGTAGCCCAAGCTATCGGCTCCACCAGCATCTTCTCTTCCGCATCCCACCAGTTCCGAGCATTATCCTTGAGCTGCCTCTTCGCCAGATCAACCCATCCAGCCGGGCTGATCTTCGCCATCTTCAAATTATCCTCAATGTTCCGAATACACTCATCGGCAGCTAGAGGACCCTCAGACCCATCAAAATAAGCAGGACCCAGCTCCCGAAATTGCTTCGCTCCCGGCTCGGAGCGAGGGGCATCCTGGATTGCCTGAGCAGCTCGAGCACCTGGAGCATTCTGGACTTGCAGGAGCACGCCCTGCTGCACCTGCATCATCTGAAGCATCATCCGCATCATCTCCCCACTGGTGGGCTCCCGCTCAGGCTCCTCGTCATGAGGGGGCGCACTACCACCACCAAGGGTAAATCGCCTTCCTGCCATCTAATGACACAGAAAACGAAACAGATTAGACTCATAGCTTATGACTCGGATGTTGAACTTAGTTTATTGGACATTCTAATATTATTATCGTTATTCCGATATTCGCAGTTACAGAAAAGGACCTGCATGGGCCACCAACAAAACCTGTCACGCCCCGCTTCCCTAAAATGGAGGCGAGGCGTGAGAAGGTCCGCACAAGCGTGGAGCTGTGAAGCCACACGCCTGATAAGCGTCAGAAAAACAAGTGCAGGTCCCTGTAACCACAAACAGAACAAGATAATAACACAAGGAGAAACAGAAATAAGATTCCAAATCTCAGCATTGTCCAACATTAAAATTAAGTTCAACATCCAGAAAAGCCACCAGGCTAAAAGAAAGAGTCTAAAGGCCCAGAACAAGGTCAACAAGGACAAACATAAACAGAGTATTGGTGCCTCGCACCGACAACAAAACAGTCTAACACGAAGAACACAAGCAGCCTCTACGACTGATTACCCGTGTCCTCGTACTCCTCAACGAACGTAGGTTCTGACTCAGCGTCAGCAAACACCACGTCCTCCGCAGCACTCTCAGGCTCGGGATCTAACATGTGTCACCCAAAAGAGTAAAGGGGCACATGTCAGCAAGTCTAAAAGACTTGGGCAAGGAAACTGAAAGGAAAGTACACTAACAACCTAGCAGTTATAGTATGATGCATAACATGGCAAGTATAGTATGGAAGTGACAAGTAAAGGGAAGTACAAGTAGCAAGTAGCAAGTATGTCATGGATAACAAGTTTTACAAGTAAAAAACATGGACAAGTACAAGTCAAGTGGTTCACGTCAAGTGATCACGTCAAGTAAACAAGTTGTGCACAGAGATTTCGTCTGCTGGCTAGAGTGGCTGATCGGGCCAACTCGTAAGCTCAGGTGACCGCTTATCCCTACCCCTCCACGTGTATCGAGCCATGGCATTACCCCGAACACGAAATGCTCGCTTCTGGATCACGAGCCAGGAAGTGTATTTAACACGTATGGCGTAGGGTTATGCCTGCAACGCAGGTGCCTAGCCGGAAACAAGTAGATTGGGCATTGGCTATCAACCAACACACGTGGCCCGCTTCTGGAACACGAGCCAGGAAACACAAGTATTGTAGCGTGTGCTACGAATGCGACATTCAACATGGATAGCATGGATGACAATTAATTCGCGTACCGTTAATTAAAATTAAACGTGACATGGTAGTACTTATGCAACATGATAAATGACGGATCTAACTTTGTTGTCAAGCTAGTGCCTGAAATTGCGCCTAGGCGAGTATCATTTCGTCGCCTAGTCTCTTTTACGCCTACAACAAGCAAATGGCCTAAGACATGGGCCCAAACCCTAAGTGGCAAGTTTCACTTGCCTAGCACCGAGGATGACGAACGCGAAGGCTCGTCTCACAAACGCTAATCTACGGGGAAAGTCGCTGTTATGGAGAAACAATCATCAAAACCACATTCATTTATATTGGGGTTTAATAAAAATCACAAAATGGGTTATGAGAACATTAAAGGAGATCACTACCGTAGGAAGCGGAAGAACGATACCGAGCAAGCACGACAACGAAAGAACGATCCGGGAGACTAGGGCTCAGATCTGGAAATGGGGAGAAAATATGGAGAAATGAGATTTTGGGGGTTTTGGGGGGTTTCCTGCGGCCTAGAGGAGGTGGCCGGCCTAAATGGAGAGGGAGAGGGGCTCTTGATGAAGGAGGAAGGCTAGGGAAAGATGGATGATGATTTGGGGAAGAAGGAGGCTCAGGAGAAAATGAAGGAAGAAAGAAAAACGTTTGGGGGGTTTAAATAGGCACAGCTGACGGCTGGGAAAACCCTAGGTTTACGACAGCAGTTAGTCGGTCAAAGAAGGGTTGTTGACCGACTAGTTCAACAACTAGTCGATCGGTCGACCAACTGTGACCGACTAAAACCAAACAGTAACTCAGGTTGTCGAAATGGTCAAAGAATTAGTCGGTTAAAGAACAATGGCTGACCGACTAGTTTGCAACCTAGTCGGTCGGTGGTTGTTCTTGGACCGACTAACGATAAACAGTAACTTAGGTGAAATTTATCAAAGGAACTAGTCGGTCTGAGAGCAACTTCTGATCGACTAGTTTCACATCTAGTCGGTCGGTGGTTGTTCTTAGACCGACTAAAAGTAAACAGTAACTCCTGTACAATTGATTCAATGAACTAGTCGGTTCCAGTAGAGTTCCTGACCGACTAGTTCTCAATTTAGTCGGTCGGTCCCCCTTCTTGAACCAACTAAAGTGCACTAAAAGTGCCGAATCGAAGCGCGAAGCTTCGGGAAGATTCCTACGGCTTCTAGGATCACTCTAACTCTAAAATATGAGCGATTTGAAGTTCGTCATGAGCGACTTACTCCAAGACTCAACGATCTAAGGAAGAAGCTAGAAAATCACAACGAAATGAACGAAAACGAAAGCTACGGAGACGAAAACCACTGATCGGCCCCGGATATACACCCGGAGGACGATTGTAGTTTTACCGCAAGCGCACGGCTAAGTGGCGAGCAGGTATCGAACACGAGGAGGTGGTATTGGTTCCAATCTATCCTAGGTTGGCTCGACTACGAATGTCTTATTGGTGGAGATGGTTATGGAATGATGTAATGGAAATGGTGGTGGATGTCGTTGTCGGTGATAAAGAAGTCGGTCAAATATCAATTCAAATACAATATAATAAAAGAGTCTAGGGCTAGGGAATTCCCACTACGGATCGTCATACATCATTGTAAATAGTGAATCTCAATATTACTAGACTTGCGTTGAGGTGAACTAGTCGTAACTGAATAGAGAACCAAGCTCACGCTCTTGCGCTATTGCTGGTCTATAGCAACCTAGGATAGGGCCCAATCTCTTGCAAACCCTAGCCTAAGCCACTAGCATTAGGATCGACATCATCGTTCAATCGCCCCTCGAGCCCACTCTCGTGCAAACTCAAGTTACGATCTAGGTTGTGATAGTTCGTATTCGTCCAATCTCTTGCAAACAATTATGTGTATAGATTTATAATAAAAATCCTAGCTTTGGTCCAATCTCTTGCAAACCAAGTCTAGAGAATCTCGATTATAAACCTAAATCGAATATCTAGGCCTTCCCATCGATTAGAATCCAATCTCTTGCAAACCCCAATCGATGGAAATTCCTAGCTATCCGTAGTAAATCGATCACAACCTAACCTCCTAGCAATTCTAGCAATTTAGAAATTCATTCATCACAAATCTGAAATTAGATCCATATGGTTCATCCCCATGCCCTAGAACAAAAAATCTACTCAAGCATAGCAATAACGATATGAGAATCAATAAAAATCATTGCTTGCATACAAAAATATAGAAAAACAAAGATTCAAACAACAAGAACAAAATACTTAGCTTTGATGAAGATCTTCAATCCAAATACAAGCTTTTAGATCCAAGAGGTGGCCTAGGGCATGGCCTAACCTCTAAAATAATTACTAAGAAAACATCTTGGGAACCCTCTCTAATGGTGGCTACAAAACCCTTATATAGTCTCCCAAAACCCTAGCAAATAACCCTAGAAAACCCCTCAAATTCGTGCCCAAAAACAGCCCAAACCGCAACTTAAAATCTGGGCCCAGGCCGCACTCGGCCGAGTGGAACATGTGACCCGGCCGAGTGGAAATTCCAGCACTGCAGCATCAACTTACAGAAATTCCCCAGATTTCATCCGACCTCCGATTTGCACGTTCTTGGTGGCGTTGGAATCGTCATGAAGTCTACTATCCATAAAAAATATGAGAAAAATACTTTGATTGCTGGAATGATAGCAGATTTCAAAAGAGTGGGAGGCTATCTGAAAATCTGGGCGCTGCGTGTCCTCGGCATCACTCGGCCGAGCGACAAATGTCACTCGGCCGAGGGGCTTTTGGTACTCGGCCGAGTCGGAGCTCGTAGTCGACTGACGGATTACAGTAAGTCTGGTATTTTGGATGCCGTCGTTCGTGTGCCACTCGGACGAGTGGTGTCTCCATACTCGACCGAGTGGGATGTCGTCTCTCGGCCGAGTGCACGCTAATCTTCAAGTAATTGCGTATCTGATCTAGCCGGCCGAGTGGGCTTCTTTGCTCGACCGAGTGACTCCTTCACTCGGCCGAGTGGCATGCTGAAAATGCCCAATCTTCATCATTTCGCTTCCTCGTCGCTCCTACGACATTCTTTCTTCTTCCACTCGTCTTCTATCGCTAATAGGTCCTCAATAAGTCCATGAGCGATGCTCCGTTACGCGTGCAAGTCCTTTAAGCTCATTTTTGCTCCCAATTGCTCATATTTCCTGAAATCCGACAAAAACAAGAAATAGTGAAAAGTTAACACAATATCATCGAATAATCATGAAAATCGCAATATGAGCAACCGAAATGGCATGCAAATATGCAGAAAAAAGGTGTAAAATATGGACCGATCAAAATCCCCCAAGCTTACCTCTTACTCGTCCTCAAGGAAGATAAGTAAAGAGATGAACTCGGGAGATGAAAATAAAGAAAATGAAATGAAAAAATAAGAACACGAGGTGAAAGGGGTCGCTAGATTCTTCTCTCAGATCTCAAGCCATAAGCTACACATCACGATAACTTGGAAAATACAAATCACATGCTATAAGGATTTCATATCTTATATAAACATGGTACTTGCAAGCTTTTAAGAACAACAAAAGGGATTCTCTAAATTCATACAATCAATTCATATCCACGTCACGCATTTCATAGGATTTAATATACAAATGTTGGCAATGCACTTTTCAATCAAAATTTATAAATGAAGCATATAAGAATCACACCAAACATGCAATGGAGAATGGAATAAATCATGGCATTCACATATTTATATCGATTCATAAGAAATCTCCATAACTAAAGTATTTTGCTAAGTTTCAGCATTATCAAACTTCCTCATTCGTGCACCTCTCCACTCTAATGTCGTGCTCACTCATATGGTCAAACGAGTTCACCCCCCAAGCTTAGCTTGAGGCATCACATCTAAAGGAATATGATTAGTGGAAAATGGGATTTTGCCTTGGTTTTCCCAAGATTTTGTGGCTCCAATAATGAGATAGAGAAATATCTTTCTTTTTCTTTTTGAACATTTTGTTTCTCATTTTTCTTTTCGGATTTTTTGTAGGAGCTATATGATTTGTATTTTTTTGGTTTTGGCTCCTTTTTGGCTTTTGGACTTTTTTTTCTTTTTTTGGAGCTAAAATTTTCTTGTGGGGATTTTTGGGAAATAGATGCGATATAAGTAGCTTTAGGAGGTGAACTCAAGTGACATGTAGAGAATAAAAAGATATATGTGGAGAAGGAAGTAATATAACACTCGGATCACTCTAAGATGTGCACGAACGGTTCAATAAGATAATACATCAACTAAAACTCATATGTAAGCATGGATATTCTCAATCATTTCAATAAATAGTGAAGTCAAGCAGTAAAGTTTACAACCATATCAGGCATGCAACAGAAGGTGAATAAGACAATAAAACTGATGCTTCCGATATACTAATGATGCGTGAATCTTAGTGCATTTCCAACAAAAGCATACTAAACACTAATCCATACATTCAGTTTCAATTAATATCATGCATTCATGTAGAGGAATCATCAAAAGGAATAGATTTGCAAGCATATGTGAATAGCCAGACTATGGAATACTCTAAATAGCATGGCAAGGAATAATAAGCATCGTGATGGTTGCTAAAGCAATAAGAGATATCATCATAAGGAACGCATCTAGCAAAAGAAGAGAAAGGAAAATAAAGAAATAAGAAAAAATAAAAGAGAGGAAAGAAAAGAAAAACAAGCACACAACATGATGCATGAACACACATAAAAGGAAAATAAGATGGAAAATTCAAAAAGATGATGCAAAATTTTGAAAAATTCTAAAAAAACCCTAAAATAAAGTAAAAATGCAACTAATGCATCTAAATGGCATGGAAATGCACTCCCCCAAGCTTAAACCTCACATTGTCCTCAATGTGATCATAATGAAAGAATATGAGGAACAACGATAATAATAAGGGGGTGAATGAAAAATGATGAAATGATTGACTTGAAATCCTAATGCGACTACATGCATATACAATGATGCATGGGAGCGCCTTCCCCCAAGCGTATACCAAACAATCCTATTCAAATAACTTGATCAATAAAATCACGACGTTGCTAAGCGTGAGCAAGTCAAACAAATAAGAAAGTGAGTATTCATTTGAAAGAAATGCTCGATGGGTGGTGAGCAAAAAGGATGTGGCGTAACAAAATATGGAGAGAGGAATTAATATATATAATGGGTTTGGGGTGTAAATGATTATTGTGGCCGTCATATGAGGTGATATTTATTCAAGCAAATCTATACGGTCCTCTCGCTGTCGAGAGAATCCGTGTTTATTTAAAGCATAAAAATTTCTACACTACTGGATTGATATCACCTATAGCAAAAGGCGGATCCAGTATCTTTGCCGGTGCAGGCAACTGCTCCAACTGCTCTTTCCGTGGCTCTGCCAGGTGCATGCGTCCATGAACACCAACGAACTCCAGCAATGCATCCTCCAACATTCCCACAAGGACTCCACCTGTACCCTGCAGAGAATAGGATGCATCAGTTCGCTGCAAAAAATTCACCCTCGTAATAAAAGTATCCCAAAGAGGATCATCTATAGAAATATATGGAATAAATAATGGTGGACGATACTTCCCTGGAAATAATTCAATATCCTCTTGTGCTTTGATAGACATCTTCGTGGTGTGCTCTCTCAGCTGCTCAGGTAAATCTGGATCATAGGTGTGGACCTCCTCGCTAGGCTCGTCAAACTGTGACACGTCCAAGCATACCTCCAGTCCATAGTCGTATGTGTGCTGCAAAAGGTATGACGTGTCAAAAATATCTGAATCAAAATAAATATCGAATGGAATGCATGATTCAGAAATGGAGTGGGTAAGAATATCTCCCTGAGTGGGAGCAGTAAGCTCTGTGGGATAGTCCTCGACGTCAGTGGGAGGATGAGGTGGCTGCGGGAGCTCCAATGGAGGAGGGTAGTGCTCGGGATCCTTATGAATGGTTGTGTCCTCATCCCGATGTACGACCTCCTCAGTGATAAGCTCTGGCTCTGTGTGTAAGGCCTCCTCAAAAGCATGCTCTGGATCTGCATGTAAGGCCTCCTCGTCAATATGCTCTGGCTCGACAGTGTGCTCCTTTGCCTTCTGATCAACTACCAATGTAGGCTCTCTCTGGAATGGTGACGCTGGCTGCTCATGTGTGTCAACTTGTGGAGATGTATCATGTGGAGGGGAATTTCCACAATCAATCCGAAAATATAGTCTATCCCCATCAAGACTGACATGGATGTCCTCCTCAATTGTTCCTGCAGCTGAAACACGGTTCATAACAAAATCTACAAATCGTAGCTCAAATGCATCACCTGCTGTGATGCTCTATGAACCGATGAATCTCACTGACTCCAAGAGGCCATCTAATAATCTCTGAAATGCGTCCTCCTCTGGCCGCGCATATGACTCAGTTTCTGCTTCCTCCCCGGCCTCTTCGTCCATCCATTCTTTATATGCAATAGTTGTATCGTAGGATGTGGGATCGATGACGGCACATTCTGGCTCTGGTAATATGACCGGTGATGCTTCTTGCCCATAAAATGAAGAAGCGGAACTGATATCCTTGGAAATCCCTGCAACCTTAAGCATGACCGCATTCATTTCAAGTTCCCTCTTCACGCATTCCAATTGAAGGTCGCCCTTATCAAGCCCGGCTTGTATTTCAACTTGGTGTGCATGCATCTCATCAAAAAATATCCTTTGTCTCTCATCAAGCTCGGGCCAGTGCATCTCCAAAAAAAAGTATTCTCCCATCTGAGCACTCCGATCATAATAGTATTCTCCCATCTGAGCACTCTGATCATAATAGTATTCTCCCATCTGAGCACTCTGATCATAATAGTATTCTCCTATCTGAGCATTCTGATCAAAATCTGTGGTCCACGTAATGTAATCCATAACACCTGATCAACAAAGATAAATACCTGGAGAAAAATATCAGTGGCACAAAAGAATATAGAAATGATAGTAATGGTGGCGGGGGTGAAAATTTTCTTTTTTTTGTTAAATTTTTTTTCGTAGTCTAATCAACCTAATTGTGACAAATTGGTACCCAACGGGAAACACCTCCCCGGCAACGGCGCCAAAAACTTGATCGGCCCCGGATATACACCCGGAGAACGATTGTAGTTTTACCGCAAGTGCACGGCTAAGTGGCGAGCGGGTATCGAACATGAGGAGGTGGTGTTGGTTCCAATCTATCCTAGGTTGGCTCGACTACGAATGTCTTATTGGTGGAGATGGTTATGGAATGATGTAATGGAAATGGTGGTGGATGTCGGTGTCGGTGATAAAGAAGTCGGTCAAATATCGATTCAAATACAATATAATAAAAGAGTCTAGGGCTAGGGAATTCCCACTACGGATCGTCATACATCATTGTAAATAGTGAATCTCAATATTACTAGACTTGCGTTGAGGTGAACTAGTCGTAACTGAATAGAGAACCAAGCTCACGCTCTCGCGCTATTGCCGGTCTATAGCAACCTAGGATAGGGCCCACTCTCTTGCAAACCCTAGCCTAAGCCACTAGCATTAGGATCGACATCATCGTTCAATCGCCCCTCGAGCCCACTCTCGTGCAAACTCGAGTTACGATCTAGGTTGTGATAGTTCGTATTCGTCCAATCTCTTGCAAACGATTATGTGTATAGATTTATAATAAAAATCCTAGCTTTGGTCCAATCTCTTGCAAACCAAGTCTAGAGAATCTCGATTATAAACCTAAATCGAATATCTAGGCATTCCCATCGATTAGAATCCAATCTCTTGCAAACCCCAATCGATGGAAATTCCTAGCTATCTGTAGTAAATCGATCACAACCTAACCTCCTAGCAATTCTAGCAATTTAGAAATTCATTCATCACAAATCTGAAATTAGATCCATAGGGTTCATCCCCATGCTCTAGAACAACAAATCTACTCAAGCATAGCAATAACGATATGAGAATCAATAAAAATCATTGCTTGCATACAAAAATATAGAAAAACAAAGATTCAAATAACAAGAACAAAATACTTAGCTTTGATGAAGATCTTCAATCCAAATACAAGCTTTTAGATCCAAGAGGGGGCCTAGGGCATGGCCTAACCTCTAAAATAATCACTAAGAAAACATCTTGGGAACCCTCTCTAATGGTGGCTACAAAACCCTTATATAGTCTCCCAAAACCCTAGCAAATAACCCTAGAAAACCCCTCAAATTCGTGCCCAAAAACAGCCCAAACCGCAACTTAAAATCTGGGCCCAGGCCGCACTCGGCCGAGTGGAACATGTGACCCGGCCGAGTGGAAATTCCAACACTGTAGCATCAACTTGCAGAAATTCCCCAGATTTCATCTGACCTCCGATTAGTGCGTTCTTGATGGCGTTGGAATCATCATGAAGTCTACTATCCATAAAAAATATGAGAAAAATAATTTGATTGCTGAAATGATAGCAGATTTCAAAAGAGTGGGAGGCTGTCTGAAAATCTGGGCGCTGCGTGTCCTCGGCATCACTCGGCCGAGCGACAAATGTCACTCGACCGAGGGACTTTTGGTACTCGGCCGAGTCGGAGCTCGTAGTCGACTGACGGATTACAGTAAGTCTGGTATTTTGGATGCCGTCGTTCGTGTGCCACTCGGACGAGTGGTGTCTCCATACTCGGCCGAGTGGGATGTCGTCGCTCGACCGAGTGCACGCTAATCTTCAAGTAACTGCCTGTCCGATCTGGCCGGCCGAGCGGGCTTCTTTGCTCGGCCGAGTGACTCCTTCACTCGGCTGAGTGGTATGCTGAAAATGCCCAATCTTCATCATTTCACTTCCTCGTCGCTCCTACGACATTCTTTCTTCTTCCACTCGTCTTCTATCGCTAATAGGTCCTCAATAAGTCCATGAGCGATGCTCCGTTATGCATGCAAGTCCTTTAAGCTCATTTTTGCTCCCAATTGCTCATATTTCCTGAAATCTGACAAAAATAAGAAATAGTGAAAAGTAACACAATATCATCGAATAATCGTGAAAATCGCAATATGAGCAACCGAAATGGCATGCAAATATACAGAAAAAGGTGTAAAATATGGACCGATCAACCACACATGAGGAGAAAATCCTCCAAAACATATATATAATATAGATAATCCAAATACATGAAAAACCAGTCGTTACAGGTACCATGATACGATATTTTCTATCTTTAGGGACTCAAGAAAAAGAAACGGAGCAACAAATCAAAATTTAGCTCCAAGAATAATTGGATACTCGATAGCGGGTGTTCAAAACACATGACGGGTGACGCTCAATTGCTCTCTGGAGTGGTGCCCATTGCAAATGGAAACCGGGTAGTCTTTGGAGGCAACGAGAGCGGAACCATCATAGGTGTTGGAAAAGTGGGTAATCCTTCTAAACCATTAATAAGTGATGTTTACCTTGTTAATGGATTAAACCACAATCTCATTTCAATAAGCCAACTTTGTGACAAAGGTTACAAAGTTAGCTTTGCGAAAGGAATGTGCCATATTTTAAGAAAAGATAATAATGATTTATTGTTTTCCGGCACACGTCATAAGGATATATATATCATAGATCTTCCAAGATCACATGAACAATGTCTTATTGCCAACACAAGTGAACAACACTTATGGCATCGACATTTTGGTCATGTGAACTTTGGAACACTTTTTAAGATTTCCAAGTTAAATTCTATTAGAGGCTTCCCTAAGCTTGTCTTTCAAAAGAAAAGCTTTTGTGACTCGTGTCAACAAGGCAAGCTTCCAAAATCGTCTTTTAAACCTAAGAAAAGCATTTCTTCTAAGCGGCCTCTAGAGCTATTACATCTAGATTTATTTGGACCAACTAGAGTTGCTTCATTAGGAAATGCACGATATGGACTTGTCATCGTTGATGACTTTTCTAGGTTTACTTGGGTATTTTCCTTGAGTAATAAAAATGATGCTTTTGAAAACTTCACAATATTTGTTAAGAAATTACAAAATCTCATTGGAACCACCATTGTCACTATTCGTAGTGATCATGGATGGGAATTTGAGAATGAGTCTTTCTCAACTTTTTGTGATGAAGTTGGTATTACTCACACCTTTTCATTCTCTCACGCACCTCCTCAAAATGGTGTTGTTGAGAGAAAGAATAGGACGCTAGTGAAGTGTGCTCGCACTATGCTTGAAGATAGCCAACTTGGCCATCAATTTTGGGCGGAAGTGGTACATACCGCTTGCTATGTATTTAATAGAATACTTTTGAGGCCCTGCACCAAACAAACTTGTTATGAATTGTTGTTTGGTAGATTGCCTCAAGTTAAACATTTTCGAGTTTTTGGTTCAAAATGTTTTATTAAAAACATGTATGGTAGTTTGGAAAAATTTGATCCAAGATCCGATGAGGGGATATTTATTGGATATTCCTCCCGTAGCAAAGCCTACCGGATATACAACAAACGAACCTCAACGATCGAGGAATCACTTCATGTTTCATTTAATGAATGTTTTGTCCCGACTAGAATTACTAATGATGATGACTCCATGGATGTCTTATGTGATTCAATTGGTAATTCTAATTCTATTGATTCTAATGATACTAACCCTACTAATGAATCTTTTGAGAATGTTCCTAGTGATCAGGGAATTCCCAAACG
This sequence comes from Scilla litardierei, assembly GCA_030789695.1. Lineage (NCBI taxonomy): Eukaryota > Viridiplantae > Streptophyta > Magnoliopsida > Asparagales > Asparagaceae > Scilla > Scilla litardierei. Next base: position 337,926,771 of record CM061133.1, read on the forward strand.
GCTTCATACCGTTCGTGACCATCCTCATGAGCAAGTCATTGGCAATATCCTTGATAGTGTCAAGACGAGATCTCAAGTCAACTACTTCACTCATTGTGCCTTTGCCTCCTCGATAGAGCCAAAGAATATTAATGAAGCGTGCGAAGATGGTGCTTGGATCTTAGCCATGGAGGAGGAACTCATTCAATTCGAGAGGAATGAGGTTTGGGAGCTTGTTTCATTGCCATCGAAGAACCACACCGTCATAGGGACGAAGTGGATTTTCAAGAACAAGACCGGCAAAAACCAAATCGTCGTCCGGAACAAAGCACGGTTAGTATCTCAAGGCTATCGGCAAGAGGAAGGTATCGATTTCAAAGAATCCTTTGCTTCAGTAGCTAGATTAGAATCTATTAGATTATTGTTATCATTTTCATGCCATAAAGATTTTAAACTCTTTCAAATGGATGTTAAAAGTGCGTTTTTAAACGGAGATGTTGTTGAGGAAGTTTACGTTTCCCAACCTCCGGGTTTTATAAATGAAAAATTTCCAAATCATGTTTTCAAACTTAAGAAAGCACTTTACGGTTTGAGACATGCTCCTCGAGCTTGGTATGACCGTTTAGAATTTTCTTTTGGATTTAGGTTTTAAAATGGGAGAAGTTGATTCAACATTATTTGTTAAGTATTCGAATAATGATATTATTTTAGTTCAAATTTGTGTTGATGATATCATTTTCGGTGCTACTAGCTTCACTCTTTGCGAAGAGTTTTCTAATGTGATGAAGGATCAATTTGAGATGAGCCACATGGGTGAGCTCAAATATTTCTTAGGTCTCCAAATTCGCCAAATGAACGATGCAATCTTCATCCACCAAACCAAGTACACGGTGGAGTTGCTAAAGCGATTTGGAATGGAGAATGCCTCCGGGAAGAAGACTCCAATGAGCACTACTACGCATCTTGATAAAGATACGGGCAGAAAAGATGTAGACATTCGTCTATATCGAGGAATGATAGGTAGTTTACTATATCTTACCGCAAGTAGGCCCGATATTATGTTTGCCGTATGTGTATGTGCTCGTTTCAGTCTCAACCTAAGGAATCTCACTTAGTAGCCGTAAAACGTATTTTCCGTTATTTAAGTTACACACTTGACTTTGGGTTACTTTATCCAAAGTCTAGCACATATGAGTTAATCTCATATAGTGACGCAGATTATGCGGGATGCAAATCCGACAGGAAAAGTACTAGTGGCACTTGCCATTTTATAGGAAATTCTCTTGTCTCTTGGTTTTCCAAGAAGCAGAATTCCGTATCACTTTCAACCACTGAGGCGGAATATATTGCCACCGGTGCCGCATGTGCTTAGGTTCTTTGGATGAGACACACTCTTAAAGACTTTGGTATAAACTGTGATACTTGCCCTATCATGGTGGACAACCAAAGTGCAATTTGTCTCTCTAAGAATCCGGTACACCATTCCCGTTCTAAACACATAGATGTCCGACACCATTTCTTAGATGATCATGTTGCTAAAAAGGACATCATATTAGTGTACGTTGAAACCCAGAAGCAAATCGCCGATATTTTCATGAAACCCCTAAAGGAAGACTCCTTTGTGCGGTTACGTCGAGAATTGGGGATTATGGGTGAATCAGAGATTTAGGATTCATATTTTGTTCAATAATCTTGCATGCTATTCAATTTCGTTATATTTGCTCATGCTAGATTTATTGGAATTTTCTGGATTTTTGGTTGAATTTTCGGAATTTACGCTCGATTTATTCATGAACGTCAAATTTAAGATTTTCGATGTTTAATGGGGTAGTATAATGATATATGAGAGTATTACGATGTTTCGTCCAAGTGCGATTAGGAGAGAACTCAAATTTCGAATTTTCAAATTTTTAAACTCTGTTAGTCGGTTCATGTTCATTGATCGACCGACTATATCATCATCCAGTCGGTCAGTTAATGAACTCAGACCGACTAACTCAAGCCCTAAATTTGGCTTCAGTTACTGTTTGCACTTAGTCGGTTCAAGCTCATTGGCCGACCGACTAGATCGTCATCTAGTCGGTCAGCGCTTGAACTGTGACCGACTAAATGCAACATGGACTGCTTGGTCTTTTCGACTTCCGATCGACTTAAACTCTATCTAACCGACTTATTCCCATTCTAGTCGGTTCGATATTCTCTCTCAACCCCCAAAACCCCGTCGTTTCCTCTCACTCCTCCGTCGAGTCCATCGTTCTCCGGCCGTTTTCCGGCCAACTCTGACGTAGGCTGCCATCGATCTTCCTCCTAGGGTAAAGCTCCCACTCTCCTCTAGATCCTAGGGTTTGATTTCAGCATTTAGGGTTAGGGTTTCATTTGATCTCTTCCGGTCTAGGGTTTGTGAATTAGGGTTTGGTTTTCGATTTCTTGTGTCGATTGAGCGTGTCTTGTCTCGATTATGGCAAAGACATGCATCCCGATCTGACCATCGAGTCCGTCACCTATGACCGTCGAGTCTCCATCTTCGGACCCCCCGCAACCCAAACACCATTCCAAGACCACCCACCCTTCGTCGTCTTTGCCTCCTCTTAAGAAGAGGAGGATGACGACCGCCAAGCCTAGGTCTCAGCCGAAGCCTAGGAAACAACCCGTGTCTCCAGCTTCATTCCGTGCACCCACTCATCCTGATGATTTCGACACGAAATACATTCCGGAGACCGAGCATACCGCTCGGGATCCTACTCATCCACTCCGATCTAGCACCCGTCAGCCTAAGGGGAAGGCTCCGATGCTAGTTGGCGGTGTCGATATTTCGTTGTGTCGCGACGACCCGTTGTGTCTCGCGGCTTACAACCGTATTGAGCACTGTCCTCTGCTGTTGGAGCACTTCGTTCAGTTCTCCGACTTCCCTCACCTAGCTGATCTCCTTTCATCTAGCGGTCTTATCGATTATCTTCGGTATGATCCTAAGGCGAATCCACATCCATACCCTCGCCTTGTCAAGCTATTCTACGCGAACCGTGTCCGGGGTCAGTACGACGAGACCCATTCCATTGAGACGACTGCCGTAGGGACACCGATAGTCCTCACGGTAGAAATCTTAGGGGATTTGATAGGTGTCTCCTCGGCTGGCCTCCTTCCTTCCGATATCTCTGTCGACGATATTTCTGAGCTTGATCAGGTGATGCTCGCCGAGATTTTTCATGTCATCCCTCCTGCCATGATTGGCGTCCCTTCGAAGTCCTTCAAGCCGAATGCTTGGGTGCTAAATCTTATCTTGAAGTCGTGCCTCCTTCCGAAGTACGGCTCATCTTCCTTGCCATCCCAGCCATTCCTCAAACTCATTTACGCCATCTTCATGGGGAGCGAGATCAATTGGGCTAGGATTATCCTTGATAAGATGGATTCTTTCGAGTGTATCCGAAAGTCCACGAAATCTGCTCACATCCCATATCCCTGCCTTCTGACACTTGTCTTTCGTCACTTTCGTGTCCCTCTTCCTCCAGATGATGAGCGTCCCCTCGGTCCCCCTCTGAATGCGATGGCCGTCAAGAAGTCTCTTGCGGTGCTTCATCACGTTCAGAGGACGACCCCTTCAGCTTCTGCTTCTGCTGCTCCTCCACCTCCACCTCCTACTTTTGCTGAGCTTGCCTGTTTGTTGAGACGTGTGGAGTCTCGTTGTGCTCGTTCGGAGGCGATGCTTGCTCGCATCTGCTCCCGCATGGGCATTGAGGTTCCTCCGTCTGTTTCTGACGACGAGGAGATGGATGATGATGAGCTCGAGGAGCTCATTGGATCTGCTGTTCGTGCCCCAGATGGTACATCTGCTGCTGCTGCTATTTCTACCGGTGACCCCGAGAGCACACCTGTTGCCACCATACCTGCGATGGATACTTCGTCTGGTGCCCCCGAGGCCATTACCGTTGCGACCGTGGACACTCATGCTGACCCAGTGACCACCACTCCTACTGCAGAGCCTGCTGCTGCTGCAGATCCTCCCGCTGCCTCCTGAGCATCTTTGGAGGACTCTCCTAGTGCACTTTGGATGACATATCCTATTGTGAGAGAGTGTGGGTTAGGATAGTTTGGGTGGTTATGATTTTTGATACTTTTGGATGTATTTTGATGTATCTCTTATGGAGTTTTGATGTTTTTGTATGTATGTGATACTCCGATATCTTTTGTGATATGATGTTGTATTTTGTGCTTCGATCTGAGGATTGTTTATGTATGTTGGCGATGTATACTTTTGATGTACCCATAGTTCATATATATATATATATATATATATATATATATATATATATATATATATACATACATCGATGTTGACATTTACTTTCTTGTGCACATTATATTTTTGCCTCTGATGGTTGATTTCGTCCCTCAACGATAATAACTTGGTTAAATAAATTATTTCTATGTAAACATAGAATTGTTTTCCATGCACTTAATTAACCAAGAATGTTGATATTGGAGAGTATATTCCATAACTCAATTCATAAAATTAATTTGAGTTTTTGATGATTTTATTTATCGTTTTTCGACTTTGGTCTCATTGGCACGCTTTGATTTACTTCATATTTTCCTTTGGTGTCATTTGGACCGTGGTCTTATTCTACGACTCCTGTGCTTTTATTTGAAGCCATTGTTGTTGTCGTTGATCTCCTCCCACTCTTTTTGCTTATGCCAAAGGGGGAGAGATATAATAATGACGATGAGCTAAATGATAATTTAAAGCATTTTTCCAAGAATCTAATTTGATATGTTAGATTCAGGGGGAGTTAAGATATAAAAATGGATTTCAAATCCAATATTTCAATAATTGAATTCTCATTGTTTACTTTCCTCGTCTGATTGATGCATATGATTTTTGTTTAATTTGGAATTAATGTGTCATCAATGCAGGGGGAGTAAGTAAATTTCATTTGAATTATTATTTTCGATTATTATTTATATTGGTTTGTCATCACCAAAAAGGGGGAGAATGTTGAGTATTGACTCCCCGGATTTGGTTTTGGATGATGAACAAACATAAATATCGTGAACTAACTCTTTGTGAGCGCAGTTATGGAGATCGTCGCCAAACTTCTATGAACATCCAAAGCGACGTCTCAAGACTTCTCAAAGCACGTGATCGTAAGCTTAAAGCTTCGTTGAAGCTTATGGACCATTATTGAAGTCATGAAGATTCGAATGAAGCTTTTGAAGACGGTTCGTCATAGTTTATTTAATGTCTTCTAGCTTCTTTTCGTAGAATGTTAAGCCTTGAGTAGGTCTTACGTTTTAATCGTCATAACGCTCATATCTTAGAGCTAGGATCTTAGTAGAAGTCCATACAAACTTTCCCGAAGCTTCGCGCTTCGATTCACGACTTCTTGTGCATGTTAGTTGGTTCAAGAAGAAGAACCAACCGACTAGATGGTGATCTAGTCGGTCAGCAAAGCTTCTTGAACCGACTAGTTTACCTCCTTCAATTCTAGCTCACTTACTGTTTACAGTTAGTCGGTCAAAGAAGGTTCACCGACCGACTAGTTGTGAAACTAGTCGGTTAGGAATCCTTCTTAGACCGACTAGTTGAGCTTCTACTGTACAGCCTAAGTTACTGTTTATCGTTAGTCGGTCAAAGTACATTTGTCGACCGACTAGTTGATGAACTAGTCGGTTAGACTTTGTTCTTAGACCGAGTAATTCAACTTGTACTCAGACTATTTGTTTTATCTCTTAGTCGGTCTATGAACACTCACCGACCGACTAGTTGTGAAACTAGTCGGTTGGCAAGTCTTCTTGGACCGACTAGTTCTTTAAGTCTGAACTTCATCTATTCACTGTTCACCTCTTAGTCGGTTCATGTTGTTTCACCGACCGACTAGTTGATGAACTAGTCGGTCAGTGATCCTTCTTTAACCGACTAGTCTGCTTCAGAATAGAGCCGTTGGAGCATTAAATGCCACGATTTTTTGCTCTCTCTTTCCTCTATCCTATATATACTTGGAGTGCTGCATTCTAAGCATTCAAGGCTGATATTTATTGAAGTTTAGAGATCAAAGAGAAAGCATTTAATCTCAGTCAAAGCTCATTGATTTCATTCTTGAATCTCTCCCTCACTTTTATTTCAAAAGAGAGATTCATTGATTGTGAGCCTTCCAAGCCAAGAGCTTGATCCAAGGTCACCAACAACTTCCTAGGACTCCATTGTTGGTCATCTACTTGGAGCTAGGGTTTGGTGCCTTTCATCTTCCCCAAAATCCGTTTTGCCCTAAATCGTAAGTTTACTCAAGGCATAGGATTTTGTCGGTAAGAATTTCTATTTCAATTTACATTGATATTGCAAGTGATTCACTCTCGGTTGTGAGAGTTTGTTTGTGATCCCGGGTTGTGGGAGTCACAATTTCATTTGTGTATGATTTGACCTTGTAGAGGTTTCTACAAGTATTTCATAGTGCAAATTTGAGTTAGAAGTTTATAACTCAAGTATCCGGAGGGGATCCGGGTGGTTGGGACGTAGGATCACCGGGAACAAGTCGGGGAGACTTGGGTGGATCCGAACCCGTTAAATTGCTTGTTTGCGATTGTTTTCTTTGTTGTCTATATTTACATTTCTGCATTTCCGCATTGTTGGTAGAGTTTGCAAGATAATTAGGAATTATCTTATTAATTATTTTAAATTATTATTCACCCCCTCTAGTACTTGTGCAGTAGCTTCGTAGGGCATTACAGAAAGCTGATGTCGCTGAACAAGCAATTGATGGTATTCATGAATCTCCTCTTTGCATCGCATTTATTGATCATGTCATGAGTACGTTGCTAAGCATACTCTTGCCCTATATTAGCACACATCCACATCCATCTTCAATTCATGAACATTCTCATTGTTTCTTATCTTGAAAGCAATGGTAAATGATTCTATCCATATTGACCATCCAGCCTATAGAGACATCAAAACTCATTATCTCTTAGATCCTGAGAAATTCCGAGGACAGAATTTTTATAAGGATTGTATGATGTAACGGCCTGAATCCATTAATACATGTTTTAAGTATAAATTATTTTAAAGGTATTTTTAAATGAGTTTATGTGATTTTAAAATGGTTTGTCAGATTTATACAATCAAAAATAGTTCCAAAAAAATTATAAAAAATATTTTGTATCATCAACATATTTATAACATATTTTAGTAATTTCAAGTATCATCAAATATTTTTAAATAGTTTATATGATATTTTCTATTTAAATATCACTAAAATAGCCTTATTAAGTATTATTTTATGTAAACGTTATCAAAATAGTTTTAAACTTTTATAATATGATTCAATAGTCATTTAGTATTTCCAATAATTTTTTACATATTTTTTCGTAGTCAAATCGACCCAGTACCCGCAAAACCACAACCCAAACATTTTGGCCCAAAATTTATATTTTCGTAGCTCAAAATCTGAAATAGACTGTATTTTCACGATTCTCGCGATGATACGAACATGTGTCATTTTTTCTGGAATTTTTCGGAGTCATATGTGAAAAATGATATTTTAATATTAAATTAATAATACTTTATTATTCATAATTACATTTACTAATTACCTATTTTAATTACCTATTCTTAATTACCCTTAACCACTAACCTACGACAGCCCACATGAGGAAATTTTTTTATCAATTTTCCTACCTTTGTCAAACTATCACCTAATATCATTAATAACTACTACTACTATTATTATATAATTATTTAATTAAATTTTTATTTATAAACTTTCCCCTCTCCTTCGTCCATCACTCACAGACCCAACTCTTTCCCCCCAAACCCATTCTTTCTCACCCTCCTCCCTAACCCATGCTTCCCCTTCAGCTTGAGCAGCCCACGACTGTTGTCGCCGCCGTCGCCGGCCTCCACCGATCGTCGAGGCCCCCTCCGGAGAACCTAAGCACCCCTTCTCCCAACTTTGGCGAGCCTCACGACAGCGTCTGTGAGCCCTGACACCCTCCCCCGCTGCTCAGCCCACAAAGCCCGTGAACGCCGCCGCGGAGCTCTCCGCTGCTCCAGCGAGGCCCCGTCTCTCTTCCAGCGCTCCGCGGCCCTTCCCAGAGCCGTCAATGAAGCCCCCGATGCCCCTCCCTCTAGCTCGATGAACGCCATCGGTGTTCGCATCGCTGATCACGCCGCCGCGCCCTCCCCGTGTCCCTCCGACGGCACCGCCCTCCGACGGCACCGTAGCACCCACCACCGCGCTCAGCCGGGGGGGGGAGAGAGAGAGAGAGAGAGAGAGAGAGAGAGAGAGAGAGAGAGAGAGAAATAAGACGTAATACGTATATATATATATATATAATATTATAAGAGAGAATAAAGATTACTTCATAATAAATTATATATGCCTCAGAAAAATACACGGAGAGCACCAAAAAATCCAATGCGTCGCAACGAACGCATTAACGCTAGTGTCATTCCAATCAGGCAACTATTTCTTCTGTAGTAATTTTTTGAAATTAAATGCTAATTATACCATTTTCACTAAAGCAATTATTCCCTTCAATCTTCACGTACACTGACATACACAATAAATATATTTTACACTACTAATTGAGATGATTAATGAGACACTTTGTGTTTTGAATTCCAACGTGTAGTTTTCTCTGAATAAATCGTTGAATATATTGAGAAAATCATTTTTGTAATTTAAAAATTAGTTTTTGGCTATTTAAAATTAAGAAAAATGCTTATGATTGTTTAAAAATTCTGAAAACAAATTCATGTTAGGCTTAGAAAATTATTTCTTGCATAGATATACTCATGTGCTTCATTTTAACTGTTTTTGAATTCGTTTTATATTATAACTGCATGATTCAATAATCGTAAAAATGTTATATTATGAGTTGGCGACTTGTTACTCGCCATGAAAATTATATTGAACTACTATATGAACACACGTGATACTATGGAAGAGTTAGAGGCATCTGTTATGATGCAACTGTACAGAAATGATCATATGACTGATGGAAAAATACGGTGATGATGGAATTATACGGTGATGCATATTATCAATTGATAGAACACGTAGACCTGGCACTTGACTTGTGGGTATTGGGGTAGTCCAAATGTCATAGAGGGCATAAGAGTGACTGGATCCACATTATAACTTTACCTACACTCACACGGAATGGAGGAATGTACTTGACCGTCGCCTAAGGGAAGAGGTTGGTAAGTAGTGCCACGGTGAGCTCCAGATGGTAGTGTGTATTTCAGTCACACATTGTGCCCTCTGACATGGGCTTGGCACTAGTATAGGTGGTTGCAATAGTGATGACTGCTAGTTAGAATTATAACTTTCTTTTCAAATCATGCTTATCTCCTACTTAATATGCCTCCATGTTAATGTTACCCTTGAAATATTATATGCTGCGTCCTTTAATCATATGGTGATAAACTGTCATTACTTGGATAATAATGAAGTTATTGATTAACGATATTGTTTGTTCGACCATTATCGGTACTACATGTGCAGTAGTTAAATATTCAACTGTTAGTCCTACATATGCTTTTTCATTAAACTCGATATTTACTCTATCCTTGCCATCATCTATTAAATTGATGAACCCATAACTATATCGATGGAGCAAAAGTTGATAATCGACGTTCTTAAGGTATCCTCGAACCGGTGTCTAGGATCGTTTGGTGTCAAGTCTGGATCACCTTAGTAGGGCTAGCCTTATCTAGGAATAGTGGTCTTCCTTGGCCAAACCTGGCCGTGTTCGCCTGCAGCAAACTAAAATTCCAATTATCATCATATGCTCACATCATGCTTTTATAACTATTTATAACTCTTTTATACCATGCTCATACCATGTTATACGTTATAACTCTTTTTTATACTCATCTTAATTATTATGGGAAATACTTGCCGAGTAACCCTCGCTGACGGGCACTTCATTTTGTGTTGTCTTATGAAATGTCCATCAGGCCTTGATAGGGAGTTTGCTAAGGATCCTATTGCAGAGATCGAGCCAGTGCTCGAAGATTACGTGGAGTTCCTGCCTACTGGGACTAGACTATTACCTTCGTGACCGTACTTTTAATTTGAATAATGTAATTTGTGTGAGATGTTATTTTGGCAATACTAGGCCTATGTTGTACTTTATTTTCAGACACTTTGGTTAGTAATAATGTCATTCAACATGTTTCTTATAAGCATGCAAGATCCTGCAAGATATATCTACAGACGTTTAGTGTGTTTCAACCAAGGAGGAAGAAAAAAGTAAAAAATACTCCTCCTTGGTTTAAGCACATCGCAGACCCGTTTGTGTTTTCGCTCCTGGTAGAATGGGAGGCGGGCGTGACAATATAAAATATCCAAGATGTCTTATGTCATATATCCAATGCTTCATATATGTTTTACATATTGGATTTTATGAATATATGTCTTGATGAGACATAGGGAATTTTATGCTTGATATTGAAATATGTTGGACTTTATGCTTTATGTTGCACTCAATGTGCTTGAGCTTATTGAATCATGTTTGACTTTTATATATGACTTGAACTTCATATATCACATATTGGGATATAATATGAAATTGTGCTTTAAATGCTTATTCCAACATGCAAGGATGCAGGGAGAGTTCACAAAAATATGGTTTAACGCCATGCATCAGTGTAGGGGAAGTAAGTAATCTCTTTTGAATTTCATACTATATGAATTTTATTACATTTGTTGTCATCATAAAAAAGGAAGAGATTATTGGATATTGAGTACCCCTAATTATGTTTTGATGATTAAACAAATGCTTATTACTAAACACATTATCAAGTGTGTATGATTCATAAAGCCAAGGAAATAAGCTTCAAAGTCAAAGAAGTCAACAAAAGTCAACATTAATGAAATGACTCAAATGAAGACCCAAAAGCTAAAGCTTGATCAAAAGAAATTCCAACTCAATAGCATTCAAGCATGATTAAGAGATGTGTGGGAGCTCAACCAAAGGCCAAAGAATCAAAAAGAAGCTCAACCAAAGGCCAAAGAATCAAAAAGAAGCTAAGGCATGAAGATGGAGATATGAAGTGTATCAAAGAAGCCAAAGTGGGTATAGTTTGATGTAATTTATATTCATATCCTTAGAATATTTGTAGGCCTTAGGATTGAAGATACATACACTTAGAAATTTTTATTTAAAAAAATTATTTAACCCACAAAATAATTTAGAAATTTTTTTAAATATTTTTGAAATGATTTCCTGAACATTTTTAGCAAAAATCCCATGTATCAGATTTGTTAGCCGACTACTTCTAATGTAGTAGTCGACTACTTTGAATGGAAAGAAGGGGCATTCTCCTTGTTGCTCAAAATAGTCGACTATAGTGGTGGTGATAGTCGACTACAGTGTTGTGAGTAGCCGACTTCTAGTATGTTATAGTCGACTACTCTGGCTTAAAGACAAAAAAAACACATCTCCGGATTTCTCGCGATTTTGTTTTTCCTACCGTTGTAAGTGCAAAATTATGAACAGTTTTGATCGATCTGATGGGTTATAAATATTTGGAGATGGCTGGAGTTATTGGTAATATGAATGATCAAATTTTCATAAGTTATATAAGTAGTCAAGTCATTTTCTCCACCTCTCTTGGCCAAAAATTGATTTTCTTCATTCAAAGATTTTAAGCAATTTTCATTGGGCATTACTCTCTCTCTCTCTCTCTCTCTCAAGATTTCAGCTTGAATATTTCAAAGAGTATTTCAAGTCTTTTCTATTTGATTCTTTGTGATTTTATTTTCATTCTTTCAAAGATCAAAGAAGGGTTTTTCTCCTAGCCACACAACACTTTAAAGATCCAACTTTATTGGCTATATGAGATTGTAAGTATCACCACCATCAAAAGAGGTTTGTAAACCCACTCAAGGAGGGGTGGAAGTGCTTAATTGTTTGCATTTCAATTGGTGTAAAAAGAATCAAGGATGTCCTCAAAGAGACATTGTTGTATTGGAAACCCTAGCTAGAGGCTAGGTGTTTGAAATTCCTAGCAATAGAAGCTAGGTGTGTTGTAGAAGCCCTCTAATTTGAGGCAAGTTGATCTCTTGGGTGAGAGCCTGGATAGTGAAAAATCCCATAGTGCTTGGGGACTGGACGTAGCCCACGAGATTGTGAACCAGGAAAAAATCATTGTGTTTGTGTTTGCTGATTTTGTCTCTCCATTTTTTACTTGCAATATTATTGTGTTTTATACTTCTGTTGCATAACTCTTATTTCATCTTGCAAATAGTATAGTGTTGATTAAGTACTTAAGGAGTAACTCACTTAAGTTACTTAAGCATATACTAGAGGATTTAATTTTTAATTGTGCACTAATTTTTTACAAACTCTAATCACACCCCTAGTGTTTGCTTGCCATCTTCGTGATCCCAACAACTACTTCTTGATGCTAGATCTCTTTCTTGAGTGGTTTACTAGATGAACCATCCAAGAATACCTTTCGTTCCCAACGATGAACTTCCTCCAACTGTTGGCTCTTCAGTGATGACATAAATGATCATTGTTGCCTGCATTATCTCCTCTTGACATTTCTCATAGCTAACGCTTTCCTTTATTTACCTTTCTACTTGACCTTTTAATTTATCAATAAACATCATGCAGTGATCCTTCTTTATAAGATTCTTGATCTCTTCTTTAAATTGCCTATATTCCCCAATATTATGGCCACAATCATTAAGGAATATGCAATAATTTGTCGTCTCTCCAATTTAGATTAGTTTGTAGTTTTTGTGGGGGATGGTTGAAGTACCCTTCAGTTTAGATTAGTGTTTTTGTGGGGGATGGTTAAAGTACCCTTCTTCATAAGCATACATAATTTTTTCACTCCTTATGGTGTTTCTTCAAATCTCCCAAAAGGAGGGATACAAAGATCCATGTTCCCTTTTGCTCTTTATGCTTTTATCCTTATGACATTTTGGCTTCTTTCTCCCTTAGTCTTCCATTGTTTAATTCCTCAGGAAGCAATTGTTTGTTTACTTCACATATGTTGCTTTGCTATGTTCCAAGTTGGCTTTTCATTCCTCACTCCACACTTTACTACAGCAATCACAATCTTTGTGATGTAATCTTTGACCTCAAGACTTTCTGCATTAAAGTGTTTGAGAACTCTATCAGGATATTATACTTATATTGTTTCAATAATAGGAGACAATCTACCATATTTCTCCCTCAAAATTCCATCATTAACCTAGATGCTGATGAATGTTTTCCTCATGGTTATAAGTTATCAAACATCTTTCCTCATGACCTCGAGTTTGCAAATGTCTTTCTCATGACTTGAGTCCATAGACATTCATGACCTTAAGTTTATGCACATTTTCTCAATCATTTGAGTGATATATCACCGTCAACACCTTGGGCCCCGATGTGTCGGAAGTTTTTCCTTAGGACCTTCATTATCGCTTGGTCGCTTGAAGACCACTTGGGTTAGTCCTTTATGATTCTCATACTATAGGCTATGATTCTTCGATCAGTTCATAATCTACTTACCCGATGGGAAGAAGAGGCGGTGGTGGGGGCATTTGCTATTATGCACTCCATTGCTGGGTCATCATCTGTGCAGTGAGTTCATTAGAGAGCAATTGAAGCTTGTCTTGGGTGACAATGTTGACATCATGGATCTCTAAAGGATGTCATGTCTCCATATAACCAACCAACTACTACTAACATGAGGGTTTTGGGAATCACATCTGTCCTACCTTAGTATGGAAGTGCTGGAAATATATAGCAAAGGAATGAACTTGCAGCTGTAGTTTAGAAAAAATCAATGAACAAGACAAGGGGATGAAATGAACTTAAAGAGAAACAGGTTATATTACTGAAATAGATAAGTATACATGCTTCAAAGCTTGATGTCTACAGCCTTAGTTTGATGCATATATAGGCTTACATGAAACCAAAAATTAAAAAATTGAAAGCGCTAGTTTACATCCCAACTAATTGGTAAAACTAGCTCATACACTAAAGACTATGACAAACTACAATAGAAGAAGACTTGGTACTTTTTAACTTATTTAGTGCACACAACGAAAATTTGCATCATGCTTTAATACTCCCTCTTGATGCAAAATCTCCAACACCAACTAAAGATCCAAACTTGATGAATTTTTGATGAGAATGTGCCTTGGTGAAGCCATCAGCAACTTGTTGTCATCAATAGTCCAATACTTTATTTCTAATGCTCCTTCAACAACAATATCTTTGATGACATAGTGGTGGAGCACAATGTGTTTTGTTCTTTTAAGAAACACATTTTTCTTTGTCATCCCAATTATCCCTTTGTTATCGCAGTAGATTATTGTCAAAAACTACTTGAGCATGCTATAAATCTACCAAGATTCTTCTCATCCATATGGCTTGACAGATAACGAATGATGTGGCAATGTACTCAGCTTTGAATGATGACAATTCCATAATAGCTTGTTTATTCAAACTACATGATGTTGGGACCTGAGAAGGCAATGAGATAAATTAGATGGGGGTGATAGTGCATATGCAATTAAAAATAATCCTCTAGGAAAACTCCCTAAGATTGCAATTAGAGTTACCTAAAAGTGTCTTAATCAACAAAACTTACTTGCAACAATAAAGATAAGCACAACGAAAAATAGAGAATGTAGGTAAGAAATAAGTCAAGAGATCACAATCACATACACAACAAATTTATCATGTTTCACCCCTCCAGGGCTAGCCTAGTCTCCAAATCTCGGTTGGGCTTTATTCCACCATTTAAAACAAATAGTACAACTCACCTCGCCTCTAACAAGGGTTTACAAACCACCTTGCATACAACAAGGGTTTCACTCCACCTCACCTACAATTATGATTTCCTTCTCATATAATACAAATGAGAGTATACTTACAGAAATTGAAGATACAGTTACACATAGCCTTACTTGAAGCTCGAGTGTATATGTGTTGCTATAGGAGAAAGCTTGATATCTAAAGATGGGATTTTTAGCTCAGGTAGATCAAGGGTGTTGGCATATGAAAAGGATTGACGACAAACAAAGGTTTGGCCAAGATGGAGAGGATTTTCTATAAAATAATTGGATCTCAAAACAAATTTTTCGTATAGAAAATTAAGCTTGAGAATGATGATAAAACGCATGAATAATCCTCCTATATATAGAGATGAATACTGGACAAAACAGCTCCACAAAATCGTCTCAATGTATCAAAAAAGACATAATCACATCAATCAAGGAACATGTCAAATATGACCGTTGGAGGGATATTAGTTTACTCATGTTCATTGGGTAATCGATTACTGGGTTAGTAGTCGACTATTCTGGCAATAGTAGTCAACTATTAGCAAAGTCCAATAAGTCGTTTGAGCCTCTACATACATGGTAGTCGACTCATATGATTTTGGTAGTTGACTCGTAACATTGATACATAAGATACATGCTCTAAAACTTAGAAAATGATTTTCAAAACAATTAAAATATTTTTAAAATATTTTTGAAAGAATCTTAAGCGTGTGAGCTTCAGGTAAGACTTTAACAAGCTATGACGAGAAATGAAAAATTACATCAAAACATTAACTTTTATATGGAAGTCCCTTGATGTTATCTCGACACTTAAAGCCCCTTGTCTATCTTTGTTTGAACTTTGGTTTTGTTGAACTCATTCCTAACTTTGAGTACCACTTGATCTGTCTCAAGTTATTATTCATGATGTTAGATGCCATGTTTGCTCATTATCAAAACTACATGGGGTGTGACTCAATATCATAACATTCTCACCTTTTTTTATGATGGTAAACATGCATGCATAATACATGTATATATACTAACTCATCCTGCAACACAACATGTTAGCAATTTCATATATGCTGTTGATACCAAGTGTTGCAAAAAATCATGTGTGTAGTTATTATACATGGGCATCTAATACTTCTCCCCCGTTTGTTATCATTAAAAAGGTGTTAATGAAAAGCTTTCTCCCCTTTTTTGTTATAAAAATATTCTTCCCTCGTGCACATCTCCCCCCCTAAATATATGCAATCATAAGTCTAGAGTGAGTGTTTGTGACTCAATATTAAGGCAAGTGTTTTGAAAATGGAATGTGCATGATACTATTTGTTGTAATATTAAAGAAATAAATACCACGTAATGAAAGAAATTACCATGGGTTAAACAATATGATACTACCAAAATATCTTAGCTATCCCTGCAAATTTGCTCATTGTTTTGAATCTCCTCATGAAAGTATGCATATTCTTACTATGTGGGTTTGCTTCTAATCTCTTTATATGCGAATACCTGAAAAAGCAAAATATCTTGGTACCCATTTTACTTTTGGGTCCTTGGGATTAGGCGTTCAAAATAATATCAATCAATGGGGAACCAAAGCCATGTAGGTTTAGATTTCCCATCATAAGAGAATCTATAATGTCTACTAAAATAAACGTTTTCCATGAAACTAGAAACATATTTTTCTTTTATTTGGATGGTCCCTCTCTTGATTGTCTAAATTTTAATAAATCCATTTTTAGTTTTTGAAACCATAGCCTGATGATGAGTGACCCTAGCTTGTTGATTGGTCACATTATATCCTAGGCCAAATTTTCTAGTGGACGGTCTTTGTGAGCTAATCAAATTATCTAGTTTTTCCCGTTAAACCTATTCACTTTTCTATAGAAATCATCGTGCTTTGCCTTAAGGGCGGTTATGGTTTTCTCTAGGTCACTAAACCTATCACCTAAGTCTTTATACTTAATACCACGTAACCTGTTCTTGTCAATTAACTCATTATTGTTACTAATTAATTTTAAGTTTTCTACCTTAAACTTTTGTAACTCAAGATTAGTTGAGTTAGCTCCACAAGCTTTATGCTTCTTCTTAAGAGTTAAGAGCTCTCTTAATGTATCCTCATATTTGGCATACAACTTATGAAACTCCTCTTTCAAATCATACACATCACCATTATCGCTATTAAAGTCTGAGTCAGAATTTATCTTTTTGTCCTCCAAAGCCATGAAGCACATGTAGGCTCCCTCTCTTCTTTCTTCTTCTTCTTCTGATGAGGAGTCATCGCTTGAATCATCAAAGTTTCGATACTAAGTGGGCAAGGCCACCTTCTTTGGCTTCTTTCATTTCATCTTTTCATTTCCCTTTTTCTTTCTCAGGGGACACTCTTTTTTCATATGACATTGCTTATTATATTCATAACACAGAGGAGTTTTGTCAGATAATCTCTGTTTATTGAGTTTGAGTTTACCTGATTTAAGCATTTTTCTGAAGCCATTTTGTTATGAGAGCAACTTGGTCTTCAACACCATCTTCTGAATCCCTAGATTCTGAAGTGGCTTTAAGAGCAAGAGTCCTCTTCTTGTTTTGCTTCTTGTCCTTCCTTTCTTACATCTAGAGCTCCAACACCATGATGTTGCTAATAAGCTCTTCCAATGATAGCTTGAAAAGATCAGTGTCATCTTCTTTTGACGATGCCTTTGATTGCCATTCGGGTATGAGAGACCGAAAGATCTTGCACACATGATCCTTTTATGTGTACTTCTTTCTTAGTACCGCAAGCGTGTTGATGATCTCGGTGAACTGCATATACATGTTTGTTATGGATTCACCATTCTCCATTGTGAATTGTTCATACCTGCTAGCATAAAGAGAAGTTTTTGAAATTTTTTCTATTTTGTTACCTTCATGGGTTACCTCAAGTATTTTTCATACTTGAAGTGCGGAGTTCGCCATGGAGATTTGGTTTTACTCCGTCGTGTCAAGCGCACAATAGGGAGTTGACACTGGTTTGGCATTAATGGTGATTATGTCCTCTTTCTGGGTCCATTTTTGTTCCCCTCAAGTTGGCTCGACGTAGGGGTTCTCCACTATCTTCTAAAGATCATATAATATGGACAGGAAGTACATCTTCATCCTATTCTTCCAGCTTACGTAATTAGATTTGGTGAGTGGTGGACAAATGGTGGATTGTCCTTTGGGGAAACTTGTTGTCAGTTAATGTCATCTTGAACTTGGCTCTGATACCACGCGTTGGGACCTGAGATGGCCAG
This sequence comes from Scilla litardierei, assembly GCA_030789695.1. Classification (NCBI taxonomy): domain Eukaryota; kingdom Viridiplantae; phylum Streptophyta; class Magnoliopsida; order Asparagales; family Asparagaceae; genus Scilla; species Scilla litardierei. Next base: position 337,944,793 of record CM061133.1, read on the forward strand.
GAAATACACTAGATGGGTGGTAAATAGTGTATATGCAATTAAAAATAATACTCTAGAAATACTCCCAAAGGTTGCAATTAGAGTTACCTAAAAGAACCTTAATCAACAAAATTTGCAACAATAAAGAAAAGCACGACGAAAAATAGAGAATGCAAGTAAGAAACAAGTCAAAAGATCACAATCGTAGATATAGCAAAGTATCCTAGTTCACCCCTCCAGGGCTAGTCCAGTCCCCAAATCATTGTTGGGCTTTAATCCACTATTTAAAACAAATAGTACAACTCACCTCGCCTCCAATGAGGATTTACAAAACACTTTGCCTATAATAAGGATTTCACTCCACCTCACCTACAATATGGATTTCCTTCTCATACAATACAAATGAGAGTATACTTACAGATCTTGAAGATACAGTTATTATAGCCTTGTTTGAAGCACGAGTGTAGATGTTTTTCTATAGGAGAAAGATTGATATCTAAAGATATAATTTTTGGCTTAGGTAGATCAAGGGTTTTGGCCTATAAAAAGGATTGAAGAAAAACAAAGCTTTGGCCAACAAGGAGATGGATTTTATAAAACTTTTAGATCTTAAAACAAATTTTTCTCTTAGAAAATTAAGCTTGAGAATGATGATAAAACACATGAATAATCCCCCTAAATCTAGAGATGAATATTGGACAAAATAGCTCCACAAAATGGTCTCCCAGCGTATTAAAAAGACATAATCGCGTCAATCAAGGAACATGTTAAATATAACTGTTGGAGGGATAGTAGTCGAACTCCTATTCATTGGGTAATCGACTATTGGGCTGGTAGTAGACTACCCTGGCAACAGTGGTCGACTACTGGCAAAGTACAGTAAGTCGTTTGAGCCTCTGCATACATGGTACTCGACTCATATGGTTTTAATAGTCGACTCCTAACATTGATACATAAGATACGGGCTCTAAAACTTAGAAAATGATTTTCAAAACATTTAAAACAGTTTTATTTTTTTGAAGGAATCCTATGTGTGTGAGTGTGTGAGCTTCAGATAACACTTTAACAAGCTATGATGAGAAATAAAACATTACATCAAAACATAAACTTTTACATGGAAAACATAAACTTTTACATATAAGTCCCTTGATGTAATCTCGACACTTCAAGCTCCTTGTGTAGCTCCCTTTGATCTTTGCTCTTATTGAACTCACTCCTAGCTTTAAGTGCCTCTTAATTTGTCTTAAGTTATTATTCTTGCATTTATAGATGTTAGATGTCATGTTTGCTCATCATCAAACTACATGGGATGTGACTCAATATCTTAGCACATGAAACTATGCCCAATTCAAAACTAAAGATATATCTACTAGTGTGTTTCATGTCCATGATGCAACCTGCCCAACACCATAGGTAAAGCCAATCAATATAAAATTAAAGACAGATTTGTACCAAATTCCATAATCAATCATCAAGGTGGCAAAGAATTCGTTTGACTACTCCAAGATGATGCAAAGACGGGTTGTTCATAAATATCAACACCATACTGATAGGAAATGCAATATCTGGACAAGAGTGAGTTAGATACATTAAACCACCAGCCATTCCTCTAAATGACTTCTCATCAACCCTTATTGTTTCATCTTTCATGGATAGTTTTTCATTGGTATATATAGGAGCAGAAAAAAGATCATGCAATTTTGCATTTTATCTCTCTCAAGTAACTACACTGCATGTTTTCTTTGTGAGACAAAAACTCCATAGCAATTTGATAAATTTGCAGTCCCAGAAAATAATGCAAGAGCCCCAAGATGGGCATATCAAAATCATGCATGATGATGCTATTAGATTCTTCAATTAGAGCTTTAGAAGATCTAGTATAGATGAAAGCATCTACATAGACACAAACTATAAGAGAAGCAATACCTTAAGCCTTCATATGTAAGGTTGGTTCGTTGTTGTTGGATCATGTGGATAGCCAATAGAACACTAGATGGGGATGAATGGTATTCTTGAAATAATAAAAATCTCTCTAATTATTCTACCTAAATAATTAATGATTACCAAATTAATACTTAATCAACAATAGTAACTTGTAATAATAGAATTGGCGGAAGCAAATGCAAATTCACAATAAATGCAAAGAAAATCACAAACAACAATATCTATCCTGGTTCGGGGTACTTTCCCTACATCCAGCAACACGTCCTCACAAGGACATAAATCTACTAAACATAAGGATTTACAACACGTTTCCAAATGGAACAAACAAGTCCAACAATGGATAACACATCTCAGTGAGACCACATCTCCAATGAGAGAAAACCTCCCCAAATGTGAGAAATGAAAAATACGTGCAACCTTTTAACTATAGCCAAATGTTGAAGCGTTTGTGTTACTTGTGTTGTGGCTATAGTGGATCTCCAAATGATGAAAGAATGAAGCTCTTTGAGATTTAAAACTTAGGCCAAGAAAGATTAATAAACTTTTGAAAACCTTTGGCCAAGAAGATGGTTTTTGTTGCTTAAAGCTTTTCGACTTTAAAACTCTTTTTCCCTGAAGAAAGTTGATCAATTAAATTGGTAATAACTTCAGCAACAGCCCCTTATAAATTACTCCCAAATCTGCCCCAGTAGAATGACCAAACAGTCCCTCCAATGGTTAGAAATCTGACCGTTGTAGACTGACTGGGCCTTAGTAGTCAATTAATGTTATACCGGTACTTGACTACTGGATGCATTAGTCGACTCCCTGCACAATAGTAGTTGACTAGTAGCAACTTCCAGTAAGTCATACAAAAGCCGGTTAAGGTAGTAGTCGACTCATATAGTAATGATAGTCAACCCATATGCTGATACTTATGATACAGGCTCAAAAACTTAGAAAAATATTTGTAAAATATTTTAAAATATTTTATGAGTGTTCCTAAGTGTGTGTAAGCTTCAATAAAGAATTTAATATATTACCAAGGCTAAAAAGAAAAATTACGTCAAATTGAAAATATTACATTAAGCTCTTGATGCAATTTGCTCTCTTCATTCATTGTCTTGGTTGCCTTTGAACTTCATGGTCTTTGTTGACTCTAATCCTCTTTGATTTGCATGTTTAATCATGAAAGCACATTATCTACACAAATACACTCAAGAAATTATTAGCACTAAATATGTTGCTCATCACCAAAACTAACATGGGGTGACTCAATATTCAACAATTATTACGTCTAAGAAACACATTTTTCTAAAAGCATGCATCAAGCATGTTGAACCATGTTGCCAATGCCTGCTTTAGTAGAGTGCCTTTTTCAACTTTTAAACCGTTTGCTCTTGGCTTTCAATTACAAATCCTTGTTGTTATTCTACATAGACAACTTACTCAAGAACACCATTCAAAATGCAAATTTCACATCTAATTGAAAATAGACCATTTCATTTGAGCAAATAATGCCAAAATCAATCTAATAATCTCATAATAGCAATATGAGAGAATATTTCAAACAAACCAACGGCAAGTTTTTGCACTCCCACTTTTGCAACAAGCCTTGTTTGCAACAAGCCTTGCTTTGGGCGAAATAAGTCGGGGCGGGCAGGCCGCTGGGCCGGCCCGCTCCGCGAGTGTTTTTTTTAATTTTATTTTTTTATTTTTTATATTATGAATGGCCCAGCGGCCCGCTCCGGGCTTTTCTTTTTTTTTTAAAATTTCTTTTTTTATGGAAGCAGCGGCCCACTGTGCGAAAATGCCCAGCTCTTGGCACCACGTGGCGCCACGTGGTTGCACCATGTGGCGCCCTATTGAATTTCTATTTATGAGGTTTAAACACCCAATTCTCCTCCAATAAATCCACGAAAAATACCTAGAAGCCCCAGAAAAATCCCAGAAAATTCTGGAAAATCCCCAAGGCTCTCAAGAGTACCTGAAAAATAGGAGAAGGAGAAATTAGTCCATTTGATTATGAAATGAATATAATGACTTATATAAAACAATATTGACTTCCAAAATACATATAAAATAATCCATTGCTCAAATAATTCTCAAAAATTGGCGATATAATCACAATAATAGCAGAAGCATATGAAAAATAGTAGGAAGCCAATAATGACGATAAAGATCGTATTTTGTGCTAAGAATGAGAGTAAGCTCCTAAAATGATATGAAATGAAAATATACCCCAAAAGAGCAAGTTTAAGCCTAATCTTTAGCACAAAATGAGGGTAGTTATGGGGTATAAATATACACTTTTCACTCCAAATCAATGTATCTTGTAGAGGTGTGAGTGAGGATGTGTACATATGTGGAATGAGTGCACGTATGTGTTTCTTATCTATTATAATACAGTCGTGTTCCATGGGGGAATGCACCGATGTGTGTACATCTATCCTTGTATGGATGGAGTAGTGGGATGTCCACATTGTCTTTGGACATATGGGGAAAAGTGCATGCGTGTGAATATATGTGTGCTTGTATGGGTAGGTGGTGCAGATATAGGTTAGGATATTGGTGTGTGTGTGTGTGTGTGTGTGTGTGTGTGTGTGTGTGTGTGTGTGTGTGTGTGTGTGTGTGTGTGTGTGTGTGTGTGTATCGCTAGTGTTGCATTGCTAGTGTATGAATTCCTCATGTGTTAGATTTGAATAAATGTGAGTGTGTGTATAAGCTGCCTATGTGCCTATATGAACCGATATATTGTCTTAATTTGGTATACGGTTGCGGGTTGTACTATTACGTGAAGATAGGTGTTGTGTATGGCCATATATAGTATGTATGTAGCGAAATAGATAAGTAAGGGACGTATGGATAGTATGAGTAATGCTCCAGGGCATTCGAAGTAGATGTACCCTAAGGTGGGTAGAGATAGACCTATCCACCCTAAGTTTAGGCCCTTAGCCCTATACCGTACATATTGTGGAATAGGGATATATGTATAACGTGTATCATATATAAAATGTGATGTGAGGATTTGAGATTATACAGTGCATGTATAAGTGGAGTGGCTATGGATTTGCACGGTTAAGTGGAGTTACGGTATATGTATATATGTGCGTATATGCTTACCCGTAGAATGGTGTCTATAGGACCATTTGGATGTATATGTAGTGCATGTATCCTTCCGTATATAGTGGCATGAGGGGGGATTGTGTATTTGTGTATGAGATACCTGTATATATATAGGTGTGTTGTAGCAAGCGTGGTGTGATTGTCTATATGTGTTGTTATTAGTGAATATGTATTGGTGTATGTCTTATGAGTGGTTGTATGTATATATATGTGAATGATCCCTATTCTGATATACATGTGTCAGTATATGAATATGTACGTATATGGGATGTGACTATCTACTGAATGTGTATGAATATTGAAATACACTTATTTGTGCATGTACTAGTGTGTTAGTAAAAGTGAGGATATATTGGATGTTATGTATATAGTGGTACGGGTAGCTACCGACTACTTGCTAGTATAGTTTGAGCAGCTTGACTGTATAGGTGTAAAAGCAGGATATGTATGCTACGTGTGTATGGGTGTGTGCCCATACATGGAAATGTATGTGCATGGTGCAAGTGTCCTAGTACGTATATATATGCATGTCTGTGTGCATATCTACTATTAGAATAATAATCTGGTGTGTATGAGTGAACGTGTATATGGCTATTGTTGGCCTAGAGATATATATAGGGTATTGATATGAATATATCTGTGGGTATATAATGAGTGTGTATATAATTAGATGTGGAGTATTTATGTGAAGTATTGTTTGTTACCTATATGTGAATATGTATCATACTTGTACGAATGTGAAGTGTAGGGATGTGTTCATGTAGGTGTAATGTGTAGTAGGAGTATATGTGATGGTGTGTATATTGGATGAATGAATATATATATATATATATATATATATATATATATATATATATATATATATATATATATATATATATATATGAAACGGGAAATATGGTGTCACAGGAGAGAATCCTCTCCTGTGTCAGTCAAAACCCCCAAACTCCATAAGTTTTTTGGAAGATCCGATCCGTTCATCTCGATCTCCACCCTCTAAAACAACTACTCACCAAGTTTCAGCCCAATCCAAGCTGTTTTGCCCGTTCATCCACCCGACCAAAATTTAACGGTTTTGCATGAACAGAACTTTTGTGACGGGTGGATGAACGAGCAAAACAGCTTGGATTGGGCTGAAACTTGGTGAGTAGGTGTTGTAGAGGGTGGAGATCGAGATGAACGGATCAGATCTTCCAAAAAACTTATGGAGTTTTGGGTTTTTGACCGACACAGGAGAGGATTCATTCCTGTGACACCCTATTTTCCGTTTCCTCATATATATATATATATATATATATATATATATATATATATATATATATATATATATATATATATATAGCAAAAAATGTACCTAAGAATGACCTCGGGTAGAGATTCCTGAGCACACCCCCGCTGTTCGGGGTTTATGAGTATTTTTTTTGAAATTTTTTTGAAGTAGGTAGATATACTTGTTATGTAGCTCCCCACAAAATTTCAGGTCAATCCTACACCGTTTGAGCCTCCGTTCATCGATTTCAAAAACGTTGCGCAAAACTGTCCAAATTCTGGACAGTTTTGCGCAACGTTTTTGAAATCGATGAACGGATGCTCAAACGGTGTTGGATTGACCTGAAATTTTGTGGGGAGCTACATAACAAGTATATCTACCTACTGCAAAAAAAATTTCAAAAAAAATACTCACAAACCCCGAACAGCGGGGGTGTGCTCAGGTATCTCTACCCGAGGTCATTCTTAGGCACATTTCCCTCATACACACACACACACACACACACACACACACACACACACACACACACACACACACACTTATACATATCTTGTTTGTTTACTTGCTTATTTATCTTATAGGGTTGTCCATCCAGGTATATCTCAGTATGCCCTGGATAAATGTATTTCTACTTGTATGCGTATATATAGGTCAGTACCAAAGCATGTGTGTATGTATATACATATGTAATGTGGATGTAAATGTGATAAATATGGAATATAGATGTATATATATGTGTGTGTTGATAAATGTAAGTGAATGAAACTGTTTGATATGCGGGGATTGGAATGTGTGTGTTTGTTTGCATATTTATATGTATACGTGTGTGGGGGGGTGTAGATGGATGTTTATAATTATTTGACTATTATGGCTGTATGTGCGCAAGATGTACAAAGTTAGTTACATATATAGCATAGGGAGGAGAATGTATTATGTTTGTGCACTCTTGTGTGTATTGTATATGGTATATGTACCTATCTGTGTGATGCAGTAGTTGCACTGCTATGAATGTGAGGATATATGTATATTTAATTACAGTCTGATTGTGAACCTTATGTGACTCGATCATGCATGTGTTAGTACGTGCACGTGAATGTATGTATGGATGTGACTAAATATTGTGTGTATATAGATATGTAGGTGCCTATGAATGTAAGTGAACCTATATGACTAAATATTGAGTGTATAGAGATCCGGTGTACATACGTGTGACACCGTGATAGTGACCCTATTTATCAAGTAATGGCGTGTAGATTAATGCGTATTGTTGTGTGGTTGTGCATGGATATAGATGTGTATGCAACTATATAAGCAAGTAGAATATTAGTTGTTATGCTTGGAGGTATCGTGATATGGATACGATGTGACGTCATATGCACTTCGACATGAGTAGTGATCTAAATACGTATAATAATACATATAGAGACTGATTCGTGGTGAGTGAATATGTGTGCCTAGATGTTTATGTGAAAGACATGTGTGTATGAATATGTAGTGATGCTTATAATGATATGGATGTGTTATTAGATGAGTAATAGGATGTATCTGTGATATGTATGTGATGCAGATGTGTATGGATGATAGTGAAACGTATCGTGTATATAAGTGTGGTATAGATATGTGATCTTGTTTGTACTTCATGGGTAGTGAGACCATCATCCTTAGCTGACCTTGGTAAGGTTCACACCCTAAGAAGTCCGAGGACGGACTTTATTTTAAGGTGGGTAGGATGTCATGCCCTATTTTGCATTATACGTGTATTCTACTGAATACACGCGGTATTTCTACCTACGATGCATACGTGGCATGAAATAAGCGTAGATATCGATGTATGTAGCGTAGTGTAAGGGGATTAGGCCGTCATGGGTGGCAAAGAGACGAGAAAGCGAGATTGGATGCGGGAGAAATGCGAAGGACGTCGTTGGTGCAAAACTACAGGGATGCGTTAGACGTGCGTGTGTAATGCATGAGTGCACACATGGATGTGCGTGGATGTGTGTTAGGAGAGCCATGCTAGTGTGAAAATGGGTTAGGGATCAATGGAAACCCCCGTAAATTTTTAGAAAGGTCGGGGGCAAAACGGTCTTTTTGACTAAAACTGCTGTGCGTACATCCTAAAGTGGTGTGTGCATAAAGTAATGGCAAACTTGTAAATACCTAGAACATGGAGGGGTATTTTAGTCATTTAAAATGATACATGCTTATCTTTTGGATTCTAGAGATAGATATTTTGATAGAACATTCTCTCCCCTTCTTTATTCTTCCTTTTCCAATCTTTTCCATATTTTTTCTCATTTTCTCCCTTTCTCCCTAATTATGGCCGGCCGCCCTTCCCCATTTTCTCCTCCTCCTCCAATTGAAACCCTAATTATCCCTCACCAAAAATCAAAAATACCAATTGGTTGCAAAAGGGAAGAAGGTAGAGAAGGAAGAAAGAGAAAGAGATGAAGAAAAACAAGCTTTTGAGGTAGGATACTAACTTGGAATTGGAACTCCATTTAGGGTTTTATTCTATTATGTTTTAATATCATGTTAACTCAATTTGTATTAGGGGTAATTGAAATTTCATGTGTCATGTAACAATTTCACTAATTACACTTGAAATTCTATACAAAATCTGCCTCCTTGAAATTTCAGAAATCTTGATGTCTGTTTTTGCTTCAATTCTGGTTACTGTAGCTCGAATTAGGGTTCGAAAAAAATATGAGCTTGTAGATATTGAAGTTCTACCCCAAATTCATATAAATTTTGATATATGTTCAATTTATAATTTGGGAGCAAAAATTCCATCTTTACAGCATGTCTGTTTGATTTCCAGCTTTGACACAGTTCAGTAGAAATAGCTTAAATACATGCACACTCAATGAAATTTGTGTTCTTGGTCTTGTTGGAAAGTTAACAAGGTTTTCTAAAAATTCATCAGAGTGCTTATATGTCGAATTTCTGGCTAGAACATGCTCAAAATTGGCTTTGAACACACACCCTGAAATCTGTCTGAAAAACAGACTTGACACACTTCATCAAATAATTCACCATAAATCACATACTTAATATTTTTGTCTGAAATTTTGTCTGTAAGCCCAAAACACCCATATCTACAAATTTGTAGTTTTAGGGTTTTCCAAATTCCAACTGCAATTGCCTCAAAAACCACCCTCAATCTGACTGTTCTGCAATTTCAGCAAGCTGAATTCATTAAGTAGTGTTCGTATTCATTAATTGTGGATAATTGGCCATCATTATTCTTGCTTATTATGGTTATGTGGTGGAATGAATGTTCAGGTCTTTGGCACATGTAAATTATAGTGTGTTGTTTTGATATGAATGATGTCTGCCATGTGTTCGATGAAATGCCTCAACGAAGGCAATATCTGAAAATTTGAGTAACGTGCACATGTTAGTGTTGGCCTTGAGCCACGGTGATGATTGGTGAAATTAGAGGCTTGAATGGCATGGGAACATCGTGTTTGTGAGTGGATGATGTGTGGTGATTGAGGGCATGTCACGTAAGTGCATGAACCTATGTTTAATGATGGACAGCTGACGTGACATGTGCACACCCATGCCATTGAGACCCCCTAACGTGTCACTTATGATGTTAACTTATAAAATTGGATATATCTCAGTCCTCTCCAATGAGGGTGAGTTAGCAGAACCCGGGTTTATGGGGGGATTTGAGTAAATTGTGGATATGAGGCCTGGACTGTGAAGTTGGGAGATGATTATGTGATGTGTGGAGTTTACACCCACTCGCCTTTACCGGGAGTGAAAGGGATACTTACACCCACTCGCCTTTACCGGGAGTGGAGGGGTCATACTGAGGTTGGGTTATATGTGGATAGCCTCACTCCTGCCAGGGACGGGGGAGGTGAGAGGCCCGGCGTACAGTGCCCGTGTCCACTACGTCGTGTGCTATATTCACCCCACATCTGGGGTGAAGTCCAGGTCCTGATATCACACAGTTTACCCAAGTTTCAATTAAGTTAATTATCAAATAATGAAATGAGGATTTGGCATGTTACTCCTTCTGCAGGCAGTACTTCCCTTTTCTCTCACTTGCTTCACTGGTAACGCTGTAATATGTTTCTGACACTTGTGATTCCCCTTTTAAAATTGTGGTTGTATAAATATTTGTATCGTTATTCGTGCTAACCCCTTTTCTTGCAACAGCTCGACACTGGACCGCAGGTATGACTTCCTTACTTAGCTATTTACTTTTATTACGTTTCTTAGTCTGCATGACTTATTTCTTTTGCCTTGCCTTGTGGTTTGATAATCTTAGAATGATGTTTCAAATCCAAGTTGGTTCCTACTGGGGCACGCATTGACGTGCTCCTCCCCATTTTTCAGGTAGCAATGTCAGCTTGGTTGGAGGTAACTTGGAGTTGGGTTCAGGGATAGCACCTGGTGTGAGGCATAGCTTGTGTAGTGACATGGTTGTCTTGGAGGTGGAGAGTGGGGGAGTATATGTAGTGGTGTACCTGGGCTATGTAATTTAATGGAAGTTGTATATATGATATGTTGTTATTGAACTAAGTTATCTGTGGTGTTGTTTTGAAATTACTGTGTAGCTTCACTTGTACTATCCCAGCATGTGCACAGTGACCTGCTTGTTCAGTTTTCCTTTTCCTTTCTTGTCCTCTCTCATCACCCTCACTCTTCAGAATACTTGGAAAGAAAATAATTTATTAACTGCCGGGTATTCTGGGGAACGTGGCGTGACATTAAGACAGCCTTCCTAAATGGCGATCTAGAATAAGAAATTTACATGTCCCAACCCGAGGGTTTTGTAGTTGCTGGTAAAGAGAATAAGGTTTGCAGGCTTAGAAAATCTTTATACGGCTTAAAGCAAGCTCCTAAGCAATGGTATGAGAAATTCAACATCACCTTAATAAGGAATGGATTTGTTGTAAACACGGCTGATTCTTGTGTTTATTCTAAACTAATAGGATCAGATTGTGTAATTATTTGTCTCTTTGTCGATGACATGTTAATTTTTGGGAACAATCTAGATATTGTAAATGATACCAAAATTTCTTGTCATCTCAATTTGAGGTGAAAGACCTAGGAGAAGCTGATGTCATTTTAGGAGTTAAAATTGTTAGAAACTCTTATGGCATCTCCTTGAGTCAATCTCATTACGTAGAGAAGGTGCTGAAGAAATTCAACTGCTTTGATGTTGTTCCTGCTAGAACTCCCTATGACCCTAGCATACATTTGAAAAAGAATTTAGGAGAGAGTATTTCTCAATCTGAATATGCTAAGATCATAGGAAGTGTGATGTTCCTTATGAACTGTACTCGACCTGATATAGCCTATGCTGTTAGCAGGCTAAGTCGTTATATTCATAACCCTAGTTATGAACATTGGACTGCTCTTCATCGTTTATTAAAGTACCTGAAAGGGACTGTTGATTGGTGTTTGCATTTTAGCAAATTTCTTACTGTGTTAGAAGGATTTTGTGATGCAAACTGGGTTTCAGATAACGATGAAGTTAGTTCAACTAGTGGTTTTTTATTCTCTCTGGATGGAGGTGCTATATCTTGGAAGTCTTCCAAACAGACATGTATAGCACGCTCCACCATGGAATTTGAATTTATTGCTCTTGAGTTGGCAGGCCAAGAGGCTGAATGGCTGAGGAACCTGTTAGCAGACGTACCTTTGTGGGGAGGAAAAACTGCTCCAGTTTCCCTTCATTGTGATTCTCAGGCAGCCATTGGTGTTGCTAAAAATAGTGTCTACAACGGAAAGAAGAGACGCATTCGGATCAGGCACGGTGTGGTTAAACAACTCCTGAAAAATGGAGTAATTTCTTTGGAATATGTAAGCTCTGAAAGAAATCTTGCAGATCCACTAACCAAAGGATTGCCTAGGAAAGTGGTTCTTGATTTGTCGAGGGGGATGGGGCTAAAGCCCATGAGTTAAGGTTATATGGTTGATACCCAGTGTGGTCTAACGAAGCCATATGATCCTTAACAAACACTACATTTCCATCCCTATGGCGTGTGGTAGTGTTCTTTGAATCCATAGCCAAGTTTGGTGGTGCTATTGAGAAGCACTTGATGGATTCACTTTGAGACAAGTCCATAACCAGTTTTGGTGGTGCTATTGAGAAGCACTTGATGGACTTAAGCAGAGGTTGAGCTGTATGCTCTTAATGGTTTTATAACCAGTTTTGGTGGTGCTATGAAGAAGCACTTGATGAACCACCTATGTGGTTGTGGGGGTTTGGCCGCCCTCTATGAAAGACAAGGGCAGTCTTTCTAGAGCACTCACGAGACCCAAGGTATGCGCATGGCCTAGATCGCTTGTTATGTGTCACTGAGTTTGCACAAACTCAAGGGAACAATATGTGTTGTGGGGGTTCTCAATCGAACTCTAATGAGTTCAAGAGCAATTCATTCATTAGAAAGTAAGTTGTTGCCTCACTTCACTACGTATCAATTCAATCGAAAGACATTGATACTTAAGTATTCATCCCTCTTTATCCGGGATCTTTCTCTTCTCTTTCGTGAGCCATTAAGTGGGGGATTGTTGGAATTAGTGGCTCTTTTGGTCATTTGTTCACTCCCACTCTCTTTTTTAGTCCCACATTGGATAGGCACACTCTCTTGTGTGGGTATATAATAGGCTTCTTTCATATGGGCTATTGGACTTGTTAATGGGCTAGAAATTGGGGGTAGCTCGCGTGCACATGAGTCCAAGCAAGGGGCCGAGCCCAAACCGGGTTGAGCCAAATGGAAAATGTGGGCGACGGATCCAGAAATCCTTAGCGTGTGTGCACTGGCGTCGTGCCTGCGCAGGGGGGTTCACGGGTGCGCGCACGGAGTGCCCGAGTTTTGTCTCGTGTTTTTTTAAAAGCCCATTTGGTTTTTAAGAATTCCAAAAGCCCATTACGTTGTGTCTCTTTTAATGGCTGCGTTATTAATCTCATTTATGGCTGAATTCCAATAGCCATAATTTTTCCTCTATATAAACTCCATTGTCAAGAGTTTTTCGCAACAACGAATATTCCTACAGCGAAATTCACCACCTCTTCATTGCTCCTGGGTATCGGTCTCTGTGCAACCTCCACGCTTCTGGCTGCGAGTGGACGCGTTCAGACGCGACTGCGTTAACCTTGGGGAGCAACCTGCATCATCCGATTACCACCACGGTCGGGCCGTAGTTGTTTTCAAGGCAGTGGCCCAGCCACGGCGCAGTGCAGTTCATCTTCACTGGATAAGTTCATCTTCACGGTTCATTTCTCTGATCTTTAACTCCATGTTTTGTTCATGCAGTCAAAGCTCTTCCCTTTCAGGTTAAACAGTCTCCACCACCAGGAGGTCGTCGCTTTGCCGAGACCACCCTTCGGCAAGCCGACGCGAGGATTCGTGCGTCCCTCACCGGGCGAACGCGCCTTCAACCGATCCCGGAGGTCCCGCGTGTCCCCCTTGACCACGTTGATCCCCCCCCCCCAGCCTCTGGTCAACACTTTAGCGGTGAGAAAACACCTGTAAACAGCAAATATTTAGATATAGTTGATTAAGTACACAGTCTCAAGGGTATAAGGTTAAAATTTTAAATTGGTTATTGTATTATACAAACACTACATAACCCCCCTTCTAGTGTTGTCTGTCATCTGCAGTATCCCAACAGTACCTAGTGTGAAGGGAAAATTTACAAGGAAACCTTTTCCCCAGTAACACGGTTTGCTTCGATTCACACGATTTCGGTGATACCAGCATGCATGGATGTGAAGCTAGTTCATTAAAATTCTTGATCCTAACTCTTGTATATCAATGATATACTGATTGCTTAGCTCTCATCTCGCTCTCTCTTTTTGTTCGAGGCTAATTGCCAAGCGAATATTTCAAAAAATTTGTACAATTGCTATATGTCAATCAAAACAAATGTAACACATGATCCATCTCTCGCATCATTTCACCTCCTTTAGCTGTGTACATTCCCTTCACCGTCAGAACACGGATAAAAACCACCAAATTCCTTCACCGGTGAATCAACCACAAGCGTTCTCAAAAAGAAGGCTCAAATTATACACCTCTACGCACTAGCATTCGGGGTCGTAGACCGACTGGTCCACTTGTAATTCATGACTGAATCCGGCGAAAACGGCCTGGCCTCCTCCTCCGCCTCGGCCTCGCATTTCTCGCCGTCGCGACAGCCGCCGCCGCCTTCGATCTCCCTCAGCCCTTCGACCACCTCCTTCATCGACGGCCGCATCTCTCGGTCCGTCTGCAGGCACCTGAAAGCCAGCTCGGCCATCTGCGTGACGATCATGCTGGCCTTACCGTCCGTCCCATACCCGAGCGAGGGATCCACAAGCTGGCCCAGCTCCCCCCTCTGAATCTTGCCAATCGCGGCCATGGCCAGGCTTATCTCGTTCGGCCTGCGATCGATGTCGACCGCCGGCCTCGACGATATCAGCTCCATCAGCACCACCCCGAAGCTGTACACGTCGCTCTTGTCCGTGAGCTGGTAGAACCTGTGGTACTCGGGGTCGAGGTACCCCGGGGTGCCCTGGGGGGCGGTCGACACGTGCGTGGCGTTGGCCGGGAAGAGGCGCGACAGCCCGAAATCGGCCACCTTGACGCTGAAACTGTTGTCGACCAGTATGTTGTGCGTCTTCACGTCGCGGTGTATGATGTCGATGGAGTGCAGGTAGGAGAGGGCGGAGGCGGCCTCGACGGCCATCGAGAGGCGGAGGTGCAAGGGGAGGGATTTCGAGCGGAGGGGGCAGTGGAGGTGATCGGCGAGGGTGCCGTTGGGGATGAATTCGTACACGAGGAGGAGGTGAGGGGATTTCGGGGAGGTGGAGCCGTAGAGGGTCACGAGGTTCGGGTGGCGGAGGCGGGAGAGGATCTCTACTTCGTTCATGAACTGCTCGACCCGCTTGCAGCCCGTCTCGTACAGGCGCTTCACGGCGACGACACGGCCGTCTCGTAGAAGGCCTGCGATCAGAACCCGGATTCGATCAATTTCCTCAAAAAAAAAAGGAACAATTCCAATCAGCAATTAATTACCTTTGTACACTGTTCCATATCCCCCATCGCCAAGTTCTTCCGATGAATCAAAGCCTTTGGTGGCCTCCACGAGCTCTTCGTATGAGAAGAGGTGTGTCCGGCAGTGAAAGCTCATCGATTCGACGTCCCTCGGCCTGGAAGAGAATTTTCCTAGGAAGACGGTGGAGCCCGACGAGCGCCGCCGCTTCCTCATCTTACGCTTGTAGCAGAGGAAGCAGAGCGCGCAGGCTAAGAAAAATCCCCCGATCCCGCAAACCACCCCTGATGGCAGCAACAAGAACATAGATCAGAATCCATGATACTCAAATTTGACTAAAATCTTGATATCGATAGGATCAGTACCTATGATGACCCTTATGCTAGAATGGCTCACACCTGCATCAACAAGCAAATGAAGCTACAGTAAGTTTCCGAATGCAATTACTTCAAACGAGATTCATGCCGTCTTCAGTTTGTTAATTACTTCGGTTCAGGCATTGGTTAGTGCAATTGCCGGCGGCGATTCGGCAAGTGAAGCAATCTGGGAAAGGGGTCCATTTTCTCGAGAACCCCGCGGATAGCAGAGAAACGTTACCATCATCTTCACCGAACGAAAGCCTCCAATCGAACCAAAGACCGCTGCTCGCCGTTGCACAATAGCCAGGGAGCACATCCAAGTCGTACGACGAGGAGTAGTCGAGGCTATAGTCCTTGCAAGCGGTGAGGTTATACAACCGGCCGAACACATCGTGAGAGAAGTCGTAGCCGGCCTGTTCGCAGCCGAAGAATCCGAGGCCGGAGCTCAGACGCTCGGTGACGTCGGAGGCGTTGAAACGGGGGACGGGGGCGACGAAGTCGTAGAGAAAGACGCAGTCCGATCCGCGGAAGTAGGAGCTGAGCTTGAGGTCGTGGATGTCCAGCGTCTTGTCGGGGTAAGAGATGTTCCACACGGGGTACAGGAACCCCTCGCCGTGGAATCGGACCAGCGGCACGAGGTTAATGCATTGGACGAGGTGAAGCCCCCCGCAGTACTCACTGCTGGCGTTCGTGTAGAATGGGTGCTGGATTTCGAGGGTGAAGTTACCGCACGAGTAGTTGTACGCCGACGGACATGAACGGGCGAAGACGGGAAGAAGCAGGCTTATGAGGAGGAGGTAAGTCGACATTCGAATTAACCTCGCCATTAATTCTTCCAGTGTTCCATCCCCTTAAGAAACGATTCAGGGCCTCGGTGTTCCTTTCAGGGCACGTCACGCCGGGAGTGAAGGACGAGTCCAATAATTCAGGCTTTGGTCGTCGGGACCTTAACGGCGACGAATTCTTGCTAAATGATAAAGAAATCGATGGAGTGCCGAAATTTCTTGATTTAGACTCCGAGGGGGGGTGATCGCTTTCGGCGTAGGCGTCAAGCGCGTGAATGAGTGCTTTTTATTGGGCGTATAATGTGAACGACTGTATTGTTTCTTTCATTCACGGTCGTCTTCAGCGTCACTTTCACTGGGTAATTCTGTACACACAGACCGGATTGCAGACCACCCACATTCGGGGTTTTACTTTACACGTCACCGTATCCCCTTACTTTGAGGACCCACCGTTTTACTCCCCGCACATTTACAAGTTTGCCATTACTTAGCGTACATACTGTTTATTTACAAGTTTGCCGTTAAAATTCCCCACCACCACGCACACCAATTTACTCAATTTCCATATCAAATTGCAAAGCGAGAAGAAAAAACGAAGCGCACGCTAACGAAAGAGGAGAACCACACCAAATTTCTCGGTTCACATACCAAACTGCACGGTTCCCACATTCAGTTTTTCAGGCGTTTTGGGTGGGGGTGCGGGGCGACCGAGGGTCAAAAAGGAAAATGAATGAATTTGCATTGTGGGATTTAAATGGTAATCTTGTAAATAAGTGGTAGGTAAGCAAAGCAAAATAGTGAGTGCGCAAAGTAACTCCCCTTAATTACACCTCTCCTCTCGTTCCTCCCTGACTTCCGATGCTGCCGGTAGCCGTCGTTATATCCCCCAAAGCCACCCCTCCTTATACACTCCCATCACTCTCCTCTTCTTCATCCTCACTGTTCGTTCATCTTCATCTCCCCTCTTCTGCGGCTACCGATACTCCACCTTTAACGAGGCGGGACAATTGGGTTTGTGTGGATGGATGAGGAAGGTTAGCGGAGGCGGTGGGGGGTGAGGAGGGTGGGGGTGATGTGGGGCGGTGGCGACAGCAGCCACGGAGATGGAGGAAGAGAGGAGGATAACAGAGGAAAAGCTTTCAATGCCAAACATGACTATTTTGAATGGCAAACTTGCAAATAAATGATCCGTGTCTTCAGCAATTTGATCTGTTTGTATAGCAACTTCCGCTTTCACCAAAGAAAGCGTGCACTACAAATGATGGGGCATAGAGATTCATGTTCACATACAAAAATTCATTAATAAATCAACAGACAAGAGCATAGAATTAGTTTTATAGATCAGAATCAACTCCAGGAGAAAATTATTAATTAAAAATATGTGGATTCATATGAAGAACCAGGAAGAACACAAGGGGAAGACTACAAAGCAATGCGTCAACGCATGGTTCTTTGAATCGTAATCCTGATAATCCTGATAAGCTCCATTAAAGAAAGAGATGCACTGAAAAACAGCACAAAAATTGATCATTGATACAACAGTTGGCCAGTATTTGAAAGGCTAGCTAGACTTTTAGGGCCTCAGTTTGATAGTTTCTCAAACTGTGGTTCGGTAGAGTTTTGGGTTAAACCCTTCGTTTGAAACAGGAAAATTGGCTGTCAAAATAAAGTTGGGACTTGCTATGCGCACAACCACTATTTGCAAATTTGTCATTTCGCTTCTACCCTCATCACAATCTTTCGTATTCCTCCTCATCTCTCTGCTCTGATACATGGGGCGGCCCCAAAAAAGAATGTTGGGCTGATCGTCGACGAGAAATCGAGAAGGTCCTGGGGAATTCGACGGAGGGGTCGGGGGAGGTTGGTGGAGGGGGCGGCGGATGGGAGGGATTGGGGAGGTTGGTGGAGGGGGCGGCGGAGGGAAGATGAAGAGAGACTAGGGAGTTTGGCGAGGGCTACTGTAGTTTAATCAACCAAAACTTTTTATAATAATTAAATATTAAAAAAACCAAAACTAAAAATTCCAGCTTTTAAAAAAAATGTGAGAATAGCAAAATTGAGTCGGACCACTGTGCAGTGACAATGGACTGCTGTGAGTGGCTGAGGGCCTGTTCTTTTCCAGGAATAGGAAAAATGGAATAGAGTGAAAGGTAGTATTCCCATGAGAGAGAAAATGTAGTTATGTGTTCTTTTGGGTGGAATAGAGTATGGAATGAGGGTTTGGAATAGAAAATGGGGTCCACTCTCTATTCTTGTGTTCTTTTGGGATTGGAGAGTTTGAATGAAAAAGTGGAAAAGGGATGAGTTGGAGGGGAGAGATAGAGAGATGGGAGATTGAGGCCCACCATTCCCAAGGATTCCATTGTATTCCAAGCAAAAATCTTGAAATAGAAAATTAGTCATCATTACCAAATTGGAATTGCCACGTAGGATTCTATTCCACGCCCAAAAGAACAACATCTTGGAATACAAACTTGAAATAGGATGAATAGTACATGAATAGTGTCCCTATTCCTATTCCATCTCCTATTCTTGACAAAAGAACAGGCCCTGAGAGAAGGGGAGAGAGCGAAGTGGGCCCGCAAATACACAGTTTCGGCCGTAAAAGCGGGGATTCTTGCTCGCGAAAAATCATATGCCACGTCGGACCTTTCCCCACGAAAGCCAAATACGCGAAACGAACACGAGATGCACACAGTATGGGCTACACTCTAGCCCATACCGTGTTGGGCCCTACAACGAGCCCATGAACGTAAGCGCTCTCCAGCTAGGCAGCCACGGTCAGAGGACTCAGAACGTTGACGAAGGTCCCCTCCCCTCCCCTGTTTATTGTAATTCTTTTGTTTTTACCTTTTTTAGGGATTAAAAAGCCTATTCTCTAATTATTTTCATTTTTTAACTTTTCTTTCAGTTGTTGCCGTCTTTTTCATCAATTCCCCATCAAGAACTCCAATTAAGCTGCTCAAATCTATGTTCCATCGCTATAACCCATCACCTGTTTGTGGAAATGCCAAGCCAACATAACTAGTGCTAGAGCAAAAGCAATTACCTGGAGGATAGCACGAACCAGTGAAAGTCCCGTTCGCACAGAAGCAAGTATGATCCTCGGCCGAGCTCCGATCGTACCCACAGTACCCCCCAGAATTCTCGCAACCACCGCACCAATCCACGCCTGCGGTCCAGCTCACGTAGAACCCCCGCCGCAGCGCCTGCCCGAACGTCGATCTCCCGGCCGACAAGTCGTCGGCCGCCTCCGCACCCAGCGGCACCTCCACCGTCGACGCGCACCCGCCGAAAAAATCGTCCATCGTCCCGTTGTGAAGCCTATAGTATGAGCGCTTGCCCGTCACGCCCAGCAAGCACGCTATGTCGCTCAACGTCGGGACCGGCGAGCCGCTGCAGTTGATGTACAGTGTCAGGTTCCGGTTGCGGCCGGAGTACTGGTAGAGAGATTCGTCGATGGTCGTGTTGGAGAAAGGCTGGGGGCATGCTTGATTGACGAAGCCCGTGTCGACGATGTTGAGGAGGCCGTTGACGTAGTCGATGGATTGGACGGCGTAGGGCTTGTTGGAGATGGTGACGGATAGGGTGGAGTTGTCGCCGGCGCACGCTAGGTAGTAGCCGGGGTGGCCGCAGTGGTCGGGGCGGGGGTTGGCTGTGAAAGGGTAGGAGATGTTGAACGTGTTCGTGCCGCATGTGTAGAGGAGAGGAGCGCATTCGGAGTATTGGGAGTCGAGAGAGTGAGAGGGGGAAGAGAAATAGAGGAGGATGACGACGATGGTGATGAGAGGGAAGGATTGTTGCATGTTTGGTGTCGAGAGAGAGAGAGAGAGAGGGTTAGGTGTAGTTTGATGGGTGTTTGAATTGAACATTTCCACGGGATGTATAGACGTAGTTTGCGAATGTTCTTGGAGATGGACCATGGCGTGGGAGTTGAATGGAACATTTCCATGTGAAACATGCTGAACCAAGTTGAAGGGTCACCTTGCATATACGCCATTCAAGTACATGTTTATTTCATTTCTTGCAATTCCTAACCTTTGCACATGACTATCTGAGTGGCGGGAAAAATACACAGCAGATGTTACTGTTTCGGGGTGTTTTCTCACTCTAGGAATTGGTTGTCTAGGATTGGGAATTGTGATGCAGTGAGTTTTGGAGGGCACGTTAGGTCTAGTTTCAGGAGCTGCCGATGTGTTAATGGTAAGTCTGCACCCTCTGATGTGTAGTGTTGACGGATGGATTCCGCCAAACTATATGTAACGACCCATATTTGTCAATATATCTATTTACGTATTTTCACATTTTAAAAGTATTTTATGGTTAGTCAGGAGTTTTATATCAAAAACTGATTTAAAAATTCTTTATAAAAATATCTTGAAGCATCAAACTAATTATGGTGTATTTCAGTAAGTTCGGGTTTCATCAAATACCCCTAAATAATTTTTATAATAATTCATTTTCAATTGTTACTGTTTTAGCTGAATGAATAAATTTTCAATATAAACAATATCAAAACTTTTTCACACTTCTACAATATCATTCTATGATCATTTAGGGCTCCCCATATTAATTTCGTAATTTTCTGTGGAGTCAAATCGACCTAAAACCCGCAAGCCCGCATCCCAAATATTTGGGCCCAAAACTCGTAACTCCGTAGCTCAAAATTCAAAATGGATTTTGTATTCGCGATCCTCGCGACGATACAAACCAGTGACTATGTTTTTGTAATTTTTCAGGCACGTTTAATTTCAGAGGCAGAATCGTAATTTCGTATTTTTAACTAACTACGTTTTACTAATTACGGCTTTACTAATTAACCATGTTTAATTACTAATTACCTACCATAATTAATTACCATAACCTCCACTTATCCCCGCAACCCATGTGAAACTCGATTAAGCAAATTATCTTTGCTTAGTCAACTTTTCCACCACCCCATTTAATAACCCTTATTAATACACTTGACTGATTCTTTGAATCTAATATTTATTAGTATTATTTAAAATCCAAACCCCTTTGTTTGTTGGGCACAGACGTACACAATCACCTCTTTTAATAACACTAACTAATACTCTTAATAAACTATTATCATTAACTTATAAATTGTCACCCTTCCCCTCTCCCTCGACATTCAGCCCGAACCCATGCAAACTCACGCCTCCCCCCCATTCCAATCTCTCCCTCCCTCCGATACTCTCTCTCCCCGCCGTCACCCAACTCCAACGGAACCACCAAACCCCTCCTCCATGCTCTGCCGTCCACGACCAAGCTTCTACGTGGCGAAGCGGCGCCCAAGCCTCTCTCCGAACAGACCCCTTCCACGTCTCCTCCCTTCCCCTCTGACCCGTTCCCACCACTGTGAGCACGGCCCCGACTCTGCCGCATCAACACCCCAGCACCACTCGCCAATCTCCCCATCCATCTACACCAACCCCCCCCCCCCCCCCCGACCCCCCTCCTCCACGCTCCGACCATGCACCCCGAAGCCCGCCGTCGAGCAAGACACGAGCCCCTCAGCCCTGAACCTCTCCCGATTCTCTGAACAACCCGCACACCACCGTTCGACCCTACACCCCCTCACCAAGCTCGCCTCACTCCTCACCGTTGGAGCTTCCACCACCACCGTCCGCCCTTCTCCGAGCAACCACCCCAAAGCTCCACGCTGACGCCCTCCGCCATGGCCGTCGACCACCACCCGCACAACCCCCCATCGATAAACCCCGCACGCTTCTCCGCCCTCCCCCGCCGTCGCTGCGCTCCCCGCTACCGCCTGCAACGCCTCCGCCGTCGTCCGCCTTTGCCGCCGCCGCCGCCCGACACGCAGGCCCCCGTCGCTGCATGCACAAGAAGAGAGCGAAGGTGAGGTTATTTTGAACGTATATTTTTATATACGAATCCGTATATACTCGTATAAATAAGAGTATATATATGGGTTTTATTGGTTTTAAATTAATAGTAAATAATATAAGGGTCGAAAAAATATATGGCCAGCTCCAGAAAATCAGAAATAATGTTCTGGACCCAATGGCACTAGTTTCATCTCAATCAGACAAGTAGTTTTTCCAAAATAAATTTTTAAGCCTAAAACTTAAATATGTTGTTTTCCATTAAAAATCCATAACTTGTTATCTTCACGTAAACTGATATATGAATATATGTATGTATGTATGTATGTATGTATATGTGTGTGTGTGTGTAGCAGTACTCTTCGAGACGATCATTTTGACAGCTCACTTGAAAGTTTCTGATGTGTACTGCACTCAGAAGAAATGTTTGAATAAATACGATAACTAATTAAAATTAGTTGTTAAACCCATTTTTGAGCTTTTAAAAATTAAAAAAATTACTATAAGATTCATAAAAATATTTCCTTCTTAGGTAAAATTATTTTCATCATATCTAGCCTATATAAAAATTTAGAACGCTTTTCGGCAACGTTTCAATCGATTATAAAATCAAAACGATCAAGTTAATTAGATAGAAAATAGTGTATTCTTTAATCGGATATTTCTTGTGGTTGCAGGTACCAATTCTCGTGCACCAACTCCCGTGGAAGCTCTAGATCTAGTCCCGGATCACTACAATAATCTCGAAATTAGTAAGTCATGATAACTTCTAGATTTAGAAAATTAGCTAGTATACTGGTACGAACCTAGAACACCACTTATAGCCTCAGAACAGCTATTGGACTTGAACCAAAACTAGAGACCCAATCTAATAAGAAAGTAATCAACTTCAGATTACTTTGCCAACTTTCAACTTTGGTGGTTGTAACTCACAACCATCAACTTGGATAAATTGTGTGCTAACGAAATCACCACATGCTCAAAGCATGGAATCAGTATCCCGAATGTTGGACTTGTCTTTATCTTCTTAGGATCCACTATGCTTTGGCACAGTCTGCTTTGAAATGAGTTCCTACATTTCTGGTTTTCAATAAGAAAGTCAACCAGTGGTCTTGATTTGACTAGCATTATGTGTTACATCGTGTGGAACATCACGTATAACACTTGACACTTCACTGGGGGTTTAGGGGTAACTCATAGTTTGAGAGAGTGTGGGAGTGATCGGAGTTCATCTTCACGTCACGTTGCCTGTGTTTCGGCCTCCCTTCCGCTGCCTGTGTTTCGGCAAAATACATGTACCGCTATCTGTGTTCCGGCATTCGTCTGGGTAAGCGCACCCAGGCAAGAGATGAACTCGATGGTCACATATTATACTCTTCGACTTGAGTCACGTAGTTCTCGTGTAGCTTGCACGTTCACATTTACTTTACGCCTTACATGCACTTTACCTATCACACCCATGTAGTCACCAGTACTTTATTTGTCATACTTTTAGCTACTGTTGTAGGATACTTCACTTGCTTAGCCTGCTTATACTTGCACTACCACAGTACAGTTTGTTCTCTCCTTTTCAGTTCAGTTTATCTTTACTACTTAGTTATGTACAGTTGTTGCTTAGTACATTACTTTTCACTCTGGTTTGCTTATACGCAGTTACTTTTTATCATACTTGTGCACTGCTTCTTTTCTATGTTTAGAATTATTGTGACTTACATACGGTTCCATCTTCATGGCACCGCAGACGACGCATCTGTGGGGTAGATGTTCTTGAGTTGGCAGCGATAGAGTTCGTCCCAGAGGCTGCAGACTTTAGCATCCGAGTTGTATATTTTCAGTTGGACTCCTTTTCTTCTCATATATCCTTGTTGTACAGCGTGGACTGAAATAAATTGGACACTATTTGAGTATTTTTGTACATCTCTGCATCGTGGCTATTTTATTTTCACTGGTGATCTACAGATCTGTAAATAAATCAAATAAGTAATGGCCCCCTGAACGCGGGTCGTTACACTATAAGTGGATCTGACGTGGACTCTTCTGTCGAGGTGGAGCCTCTTCAGCTAATGAAGTAGGATCCTCGGTTGGTAGAACCGTGGTCGATGAAGGCTGAGAAGAGAATGCTGAGAGCGTCGAGTTGGAATTTGATCGATCGCCTAGTCGATTAAGACGACCGTTCGAACTTCATGCTGTGTCGAACCACGAGCTCCCTGCACCACAGAAGTTGTCGGGGGGAGGTCGAATCTGGGTTCCAACCTAAATCCCCTCCGATGCTTAAGTTAGTTTGGGACTTAAAAGGCTCAGGGCTATCGAGATTGACCCACGTGGCTCGTCTCGAGTCAGTCACCACAAGCTAATATGAAGGAAGAAATATAAGAGTGGAGAGAGATAAAGTGCAATAGTATCATGTGTTTCGTACCTCTGTAGTCTGCCCTTCTTATGTTTGTCTCTTCTACATTTATTGACTGAAGTGTCTTTTCAATGACGTTGCGGAATAACAGTCACCCATTATGGCGGCACGATTATTCCTCATAAATAGCCATAACCGATGTCCACTCCTCCCGCCATTTATGAGCCCATTATCAACTGCCTCCACAAGCAACAGAAGCTCAACGGGAAAATGGCATGAGGGTTTTGACCGGGTTAACGGCTAATATCCTTTACGGGCTTCGTGGGCTTCGTGGGCCCCGATGCTATCTTTATAGGCTTCTTGTTGATTAACTTAGTATCGGCCCAATGATATAACAATGGCCTCCATCACGTGGGCTTAGACGATTAGCCAGTTGAGGTCAAGTGACATGATATCTCATTAATGGGGCACGTCAGTCGAGGCGGTAGTATTTGAGTTTAAGCACAAAAAATTTCACTCTTTTGATTCGGGCGTTTCGTCGATTCGAAATCCAAGATACGGGCATGCTCAGATCATCGACGCGTGTCTCTTGATTGCAAGATTAGCTTAGATCGTCGGTAGACAAACCTTTACCTTGATAAGGTAGTTTTGGAAAGTGAAATATTTCGTCATATTTGGCATTCTCGAATCGAATTTCAATCTTTGACGATGGCTTCTTTCTCTGCTCGTGCCTCCGCCAGAACCTAGGCTTTTGTCCCTCGAAAAGATAATGGGGAGGCCATTGCACCTGATCTAGTTTCTGGCCAAACCTCTCGAGTGAGAGCTGATCAGATCCCTGATTTTCAAAAAAGATGTGTGTGGTGCGATGACCATGTTAGATTGCCCCATGCGGAGGAGAGGGTTCATCTTCTTGTGGATTGCAAAGTTAGGGTTTATGTCAAAGCCTTTCAACATGGGCTTCGATTCCCCATGCATCCCTGCATGATGTGTGTATTGAAGACATTGGGTCTTTCCCTTTATCAACTGATGCCGAATGTTGTGGGCATCTTGGTCAGCTTCATAGCATTGTGTGTGTTGAACGGAGTCGAACCATCCATGAGTTTGTTCAACTTCTTCTTCAGAGTACCACCTCTTCAGTCTCGAGGTTGGTATCTGATCATCGATTGCTGCAACAGAAAGTTGTTTAATGATCTTCCTACCTCAAACTCAAAATGGAAAGACCAATTTGTGTTTGTGGTATTTCTGGGTGAAGCAAGTTTTGTCACCCGATGGGAAGATCCTGAGCTTGCCATGAATGAAGACAAGGTCATATCTAAAGAGGAAGAGAAAGTTGCAAATCTGATGCTAAAGTTGCCGGAGGAGCGTAGATTGACATAATGGTTTTTGTGGGCAAAACTGTGTGGACGAGAGGTTGGATCTCTCGCTTTCCCTTAGCTTGTTTTTCATCTTCCTGAATTCTGCCTCGTCTTTGTAGGTATGGTCGCACTGGAGTACCAAGTCGAACCAGAGGTGAAGGATGCACATGAAGCTTCCATTAGAGAAGCTGAGAAGGATGTGTCTTCCCCTCTGATGGGTCCTCTGGAGGATGAAGATATTGAAGTTGCTGGGGCCTACCCCTGGTGGTCCATGAAGCTCCCCAGTTGGCTCGACCGTTGAAAAGGAAGAAGGAGGCCGAGGCTCAAAAGAAGAAGAAGCCCTCGATTGAAGTAGGGGGAGTCGAGGCCAAGAAGCGAAGACGAAAGCTTATCTCTGCCAGCTCAGATTCGACCAAGTCGATTGGCGTCACTATTTCGACTGTGGCCCCGGGGCAAGATCGAGGTCTTGAACAAAGTCGGTCTCCGAGCATGGTCAGGATTCCCCTCCGGAGAAAATTTTGGGGGAATCATCTTCCTCTCGAGGGTCATCTCTACGTCAAGATTCCTGATCTTGGGGAGGTCTATTCCTTCAGGAGTTCCTGGTCGAGGATATCCCCCCCTAAGTTTTGGCCAATCTTATTGGGAGATAGGTCGTCTCAGGCCCCTGTCGAATATCTCGAAGAGGAGATTTTTCGACTGGGTTACTCGGTGGGAAAGGACAAGTTAGCTCTGTTGGATTGCGGGACTACCTCTCGACTAGCCGAGAACTCGACCCTTCCTAAGGACAGTGCCGTTCTAGCAAGGGTTGATAATGAGAGGTTGACCACAATAGCAATCCATCGAAACTTCCAGGTAAAATATTATTCGTACTTGATCTTTGCCTGAATTCAAGCTATGGAATTGATGCTTTTGCCTGAATATTGGCCCTTTTGGCTAATACAGGCCGTCGTTCATTGGCGGTGGCTAATTACGATGCCACCTTGAAAGTGGAGTCAGCCAACAGGACTGTCGAGAAGGCGGATGCAAAGCTGGAGCGGTGGAAGATTCACAA
Organism: Scilla litardierei; assembly: GCA_030789695.1. Classification (NCBI taxonomy): domain Eukaryota; kingdom Viridiplantae; phylum Streptophyta; class Magnoliopsida; order Asparagales; family Asparagaceae; genus Scilla; species Scilla litardierei. The sequence goes on from CM061133.1 coordinate 337,971,837, forward strand.
TAAAATGCTAAGTCGTAGTTGAGTCGACTCGAGCAAGGATTGGGCGAATCTCGCAAGAGAGAGGCTGCCCTTTCCACTAAAATTGATAAGCAAATGGCTTTAAGGGAACAAGCAGAGAGGATGCTGCTCGAGGAAAGGAGAAAGTGGGAGGCCAGAGTGAATGCGCTTCAGGCTCGACCTTTTGTTGGCTCCCAAGAATTTAACGCGAAGGAGATCGCGGAGAAGGCTTTCCAGGAATATAGGAACAATTTGCCTGACCTGGATGTGCTATATATAAGAGGCTATGAACAGTGTCGTCAAGAGATGAAGGATCAACTTCCTGACTTTGCAGATGAGATCGACCAAGTTCCCATTGTCATGGATGACGATGAACCGGATAGCCTATTGGAGGAAGTGGGTTAAGCCATGACCATGGAAGCTGCTCTTCCTACCAAAGAAGCTGTCGTCATGACAAGTGAAGCTGCTGATGTAGCCGCTTTAGGGGAACAAGAGCATACAGCTTCGGTCAAGGGAAATCAAGGGCACATTGCTTTGGTTGAGGGACCTTAGAGGTCTCACACTTCCCATGACTTTTGAACCTTTCTTTTTGTACGGGGGTGTAAATTTGTAATGAATTTTGTAAAAGTATATCAAAAAATGTATGATTTTTTTTGAATTTGTCTTGTACCTCTTTGTTTTAAAGAGCATGAAGAGCATGAGCATCTGTATCACCAGTTGGCCCATTTTAGAAGGTCAATTATTCGCTAAAAATAAGGGCAATGATTGAGTTGTTGAACGACTCTCTAAGCAGCAAGAGAAGTGGCCTCTCTCCTTACATCTGTTGACGATGGTTGTTTAGTGGCAATGGAACGGCCCCTCGGCTTACAGTGGACGGTAAGGACAGTTGTTCAGTGGCGATGGGGTCACCCCTTCCGCTTACGAATGATGATGACGGTGAGTTGTTTAGTTGTTACGGGATAGCCCATCGGTTTACAATCGATGATCGAAGTAGTTCATTCAGTGACGAGGGGGTGACCCCTTCATCTTACGGCTGACGATGATAGTCATTCGGTTTCTAGGGGCATGGCCCTTTCGGCTTACGGCCAATTACCGAGATGGGTCGGTTTCTAGGGGCATGGCCCTTTCGACTTACGGCCAATTACCGAGATGGGTCGTTCAATTGCGAGGGGGTGTCTCCTTCATGTTATAACTGACGACGATTATTGTTCGATTACGAAGGATATGGTCACTTCGACTTACGACTGATGACCGAGATGGGTTGTTCAGTTGCGAGGGGTGGTCCCTTCATCTTACTGCTGACGATGATTGTCGTTTGGTCGTGATGGACATGGTCCCTTCGACTTGTGACCGACAACCGAGATGGGTCATTCAGTTGCAAGGGGGTGGCCCCTTCGTCTTAGGGCATGGTCTCTTCGACTTACAGCCAACGACCGAGATGGGTCGTTCAGTTGCGAGTGGATGGCCCCTTCGTCTTACGGCTGACGAGGATTGTTGTTCGATCATGAGGGACATGATCCCCTCCACTTCGACCGACGATCGAGATGGGTCGTTCAGTTGCGAGTGGGTGGCCTCTTCCTCTTACGGCTGATAACGATTGTTGTTCGGTCACGAGGAACATGGTCCCTTCGACTTACGGCCAATGACCAAGATGGGTCTTTCAGTTGCGAGGAGGTGGCCCCTTCGTCTTACGGCTAATGATGATTGTCATTCGGTCACGAGAGACATGGTCCATTCGACTTACAACCGACAACCGATAGTATTTTACACCCTATTTCATCAAGATAGTAGGAACAGAGAGAATCTTTGTCCATCTAAACTTCTACTAGGGATTGGATCCTAGTGAGGAGAATGCTCTCGAAGATTAATCGAGCATTAGATGGAATAACCCTCTTTCAGTTGCAGCTTATCGGTGACCGCCTTGAGCTCCGCCTTCTTCTTCCCAAGAGTTGCCTTGAACTCGGCCACGTTAGTATGGTAATGCAGGGACGCCATCGCCACCACAGCCTATAGAAGAAACAAAATATATGAGCCCGCATGAAAGAATAAAGACCGACAGTATGAGTAGAGAGAGCAACAAACCTGCATGTTGTGCCAAACTGCAATGTCACAAAGACGCTCGGCACCGATGTCCCACAGGAACTCCCGGTCCCTCGGCAACAGACAGTTCTCCTCCAGACGGGCCGCAACCCCGGCGTCCTCAAATAATGATTCCTTGGCACCCACCGGGAAGCACAGTGCGACAAGCTCCATCTTTGGAATGGCCAGGACCTTGGCTTTTTTCGCCTTGAAGCATGCAAGCGTTGCCTCGCAGCTTGGGTGCCCCGGATTCCTCCGATCCGGCTCCCCTTGCTCCCAAGAGGTGCATCCAAGGGCCAACGCTCGACCCTTGTAGCCTTGCCGATCTGCACCCCGACTAGATACTTTGGAGGGGGGTCGAGTGAAGGGGGTCCGCAATGGCGACCTGGGCCGGCGGGCCCTGAGGCGTGGCAGCCATCAGATTGGCCACCGGCTCCTCGGCAGCATCGAGGTCGACGAAGCTGCCTAGCGCAACCTTGCTCGTATAGGAGGGGGGAGTGGTTAATATGGATGTCTTCTTCTTTGTTAGCTTGGTCCGCTCCTCCTCCTCAGCCCGAACGGTGGACACCACCTCCAGGCTCCGTTTCTACCCAGCCTTCTTTGGCAAGCTCTTAGGTGCCACCTACTGGCCTTTGACCTTGAATGTCTGCTCCTTGGCCGTTGGCTTCTCGACCGATGGTTCCCCCATATCCATCCTCATCAGCTTATCTCTTGACAGACTTATGTTTGCACCTGCAAAGAGAAAAGAGATCAGGGTGAGCATATATGAAGACGGTCGCTGAGGTCGCAGTACCTTCTGGCCAGATATGTGGGGCAATCTGGTCGTCCTTAACCAACATCACATGTTTTCGAATTTTTTAGGGGATCTCCACTAAGATCTTGGAGTTCTCCAGATCCTGCCCCCGCAAAGTCACCTCCTTATTCACTTGGGGATTCAACCTAACCCAGTTCGTTGCAAAGTCAAGTCCGCCAGGGTCGAAATGAAGACGAACCTCTCCTTCTAAGCCCTCACTTTACTCGGCAGATCAAGGACGAGATGTCGATCCCTCCTTGCACTAACATATTAGTACAACCCTCTTCTCTTCGTCTCGAAGAAATACTGGACCAGCGGCAGTATCGGACTTATGCTACTGTCGAAGCAGAGAACAAGGAAGCCGACCATGGCGCTGATTGAGTTCGGCATCAGATGGAAGAGGGGGAGCTCAAAGAAATTCAGTATGTGTAGGAGGAATGGATGGATCAGAAACCAAAGTCCAAGTTCGAAGGTCGGATAGTAGACCACGACCTCGTTGTCCCTAGGCGAGCAGACCCTTTCATTAGACACAAGGAGGCAAACTGTGAAGGGCAGCCGGATATATTTGGAGAGGATTTCAGCGTGACTGATATGCTGTGTCCGGGAAATTATGGACTGAATCTCCGCCGGAACCGCTGTAACTTCGCCGAAGGCCGGCCTTGAGCCTTTTTTCTTGGGTTTCTTGGGGATCGTCGATGTGGAGGGGATGACTGGTGTTATTTCCTGCTCCTTGCTTAACCCAAAAATGTGCTACTATCAAGCGTAAGGTCCGTGCAAGTAATATAGATCTGGGAGTCCAGATATTGAATCCTCGGAAGAAAACTTGTTGCTACCATAAAGCTCAAATCAAATAGGGATTAAGCGTAAAGAAACTAACCACTTTTGATTATGATGATATGATGGGGTTTGCTTATGGTTCTTAATTTATGGATAAGACAATCAAAAGAAAGTTTTGTTTGTGAAACTATCTATGAGAAGTGTGCACATGATATGGGTTCATTAGGGTCCATGATTTATATTAATTTGGTTGATTAAAAATAACTCAATGATATCTCTTTTTCATGTTGATAAAGTTATAATCTTTACTAAAAATCTCCTCTTTTATCTTTTACAAAAATATGATTGAGTTGATGATCACCCCACAAGGGTGAGTCTGATCTCTCCAAAAGGGAGTTTTATCTCTTATATGTAAAAGATTATTACTTTAGCAACAACTTTATTTGATTTTGTGCTTTAATCCTTACAAGGGTATTTTCCGATGAGTTTCTCTCAAAAAGAGATATCATTGAGTTATTTTTAATCAACCAAATTAATACAAATCATGGACCCTAATGAATCCATATCATGTGTACACTTCGCATAGATAGTTTCACAAACAAAACTTTCTTTTGGTTGTCTTGTCCATAAATTAAGAACCATAATCAAACCCCATCATACCATCATCATCAAAAGTGGTTAGTTTATTTACGTTTAATCCCTATTTGATTTGAGCTTTGTGGTAGCAACAGGTTTTCTCTCGAGGATTCGCTATCTGGACTCCCAGATCTATATTTTTTGCACGGACTCTTACGCTTGACAGTAGCACATTTTTGGGTTAAGCAAGTTTTTGGCGCCGTTGTCGGGGAGAACGGTTTGCTACTACAGTTTATTTCATTCAGAGGACCTTCGGTGAGATCTTTTCACTTTACTGTTCATAAAATTTTGTTTGTTTATTGTTAAAATAAAAATAAAAAAATAAAACTTTGTGCTAGGAATTTGGTTTATGTGGCATAGGACTCCTAGGACACCGAGGCTAACTAGACGCTTTGAAATGGTTGCTAATGATAATAATAATGAAGAAAACATTAGTAACAATAATGAAAATAATTTGCAACCTGGAATTCCTAGAACTTTAAAAGATCTTCTCAGACCCACTAGGACTAGCACAGTTTCATGATTTGTCTTACACACTGATGCAAATTCTTTTAATTTCAAACCAAGGGTAATCCAACTCTTACCCACCTTTTATGGGATGGACAAGGAAAACCCTTATCTACATATAAAAGGATTTAAGGAAGTGTGCTTGATATGTTTTGATGGAAAGACCAGCGAAGACACGATATATCTGAAATTATTTTCATTCTCACTAAAAGATAAAGCTAAAAACTGGTTAAATGCCTTACCACCACGTTCTATCACTACATGGATTGAATTGCAAGCTGAGTTCTTAAAGAAATTTTTTCCTATCACATGACACCGGGATTGAAAAGACAGATCATGAACTTTGCCCAGAAAAGAGAGGAAACATTCTATCAGGCTTTTGAAAGGTTCAATGAGCTATTGCTAGCATGTACACCCAATGGCTTCGATAAAAGCAGGATTATTGGCTTCTACTACGATGGACTGCAACCCTAGATGAAACAATTTGTCGAAATGATGTGCAATGGGGGATTTTTCGATAAAGAGCCAGATGAAGCTTGGACGTACTTGGAGGAGATAGCAGAGAATGCACAAACATAGGACACTACTTCAGAGTACGACCGGGGAGGCATCTCTGTACCTTCCCAGCCAACACGTGGAGGAGTATACAATTTGAAGCCAGAAGATGCGTTGGAGGCAAAGATGGAAGCAATGATTACAAACAAGCTTCAAGCTCTCAATTTGAAAGGGGCAAAAGCAGTTGAGATAGAGCAGAGTTGTGCACTTTGTGATGTTGGTGTCCATGACACTGGTACCTGCCCCAACTTCTAGCTTTGAAGAGCATGCTGAGCAATCCGACAGGGGGTGAATCAAGTATCCACCAACTATCAAGGCTTCAATTCCAATAATAAGGGATGGCGCAACAATCCTAACTTAAATTGGCGCCACCATCAGCAACAACAATAACAAACCACCCCCCCCATTTAGACAACCACAATCCAACAACAACTAACAATGGGGGAATCAAAGGAGGTACCAAGAACCAACGTAACAACCACAGATGCAACCATTTGGAGATGCACTTCAACAACTTATTCAACTGCAACAAGCCCAAATGCAACAACAACAGGCTCAGTTCCAAGCTCAACAGACTCAAAATCAACAGATGAGTGAAAGCTTAGCTAGGCTTACGGCAGGAGAAAGGTAAGCTACCATTGCAACCACTTCCGAATCCTAATATGAGCTCATCTTCTTCTGCAGGTAATAACATAAAGCCTTGCCAAGCCGTATCCACTCTGAGGAATGGGAAGGAGATTCAAAAACCTGACTCACCAAGCAGAGAAGCTGAACAAGAGGGGGAAATTCAAAGACAAGAGGAGGTGCAGGAGGAGAGCACAGACATGGATATGAACAATAATGTCATTAAAGAGAAAACAAGCACAACATATGTACCTCCAGCACCTTTTCCTCATCGGCTACTTCAGAAAAACAAAGATAAGTATCAATCTGAAATTCATGAAATTTGTCAGAAGTGCCAAATAAATATTCCACTGCTTGATGCCATAAATCAAATACATACATATGCTAAATTTCTGAAAGACCTGTGCACTATTAAACGAAAATTGAATGTGAAGAAAAACGCATTTTTAACTGAACATGTTAGTTCCATTGTGCAACAAAATACCCCACCTAAATTTAGGGATCCTGTATCACCCACCATCACTTGTACTATTGGCACTAAAAAGATTGGAAATGCTCTTGGATTTGGGGTCTAGTGTCAAAATCTTGCCATATCCCATCTTTGTGCAGCTTGGGTTAGGAGAGCTAGAACCCACATCTGTCATATTGCAGTTAGCATATAGATCTATTAAAGTTCCCAAGGGATGTATTGAGGATGTCCTCGTTCAAGTAGACAAATTTTACTATCCTGCGGACTTTATAATCCTAGACATCCAAGGACCCCAAGCTACCAATTCCACTCATATCATCCTAGGTAGACCGTCCATTGCAACATGCAGTGCTTTAATAAATTGTAGGGATGGTCAACTTAAAATTACTTTTGGTAGTATGACTTTAGATTTGAATATATTTAATACTTGCAAATTACCAAGTGTGGATGATGAGGTTGAAGAGGTAAACATGATTGACTCATTGATGGATGATTACATTTGCTTTGAAGTTCATGTTGATGTTACTATTATTGAAACAATTGTGGAGAATATTGATGACATCTTTCTTGTGCAGGAAAATGTGAAGGAACTAAACGCGATATGGGAGCCTAAGTTTGAGGCCTTGCCACCAAATGCACCAACTCAAATGTCGTCTGAAGTGGAAGACCAAAGCCTGAATTAAAGCCATTACATGAATATCTCAAGTATGCCTTTCTTGGAAATGAAAACAGCTTCCCTGTGGTAATATCTTCTAAACTCTCTTTAGAACAGGAAAGCTCTTTACTTGAAGTGCTGATAAGGCATAAAGGGGCCATTGGTTTGTCCATTGCTGACATAAAAGGTATCTGTCCAATTGAATGCATGCATCACATCTACTTGGAAGATGACGCCAAACCCACCAGAGAAATGCAACGTAACCTAAACCCCACATTAAAAGAAGTAGTGAAAGGCGAGGTTTTGAAATTGTTAGATGCAGGTATCATAAACCTAATTTCTGACAGTAAATGGGTTAGTCCAACCCTGGTTGTACCTAAAAAGTCTGGTCTCACTGTGGTTAGAAATGAGAATAACGAACTTATCCATGTTAGAACCACCACTGGATGGAGGATATGTATAGATTATATAGGAAGCTGAACTCCAGAACTGGGAAAGACCACTTCCCTCTACCTTTCCTTGACCAGATTTTAGAGACAGTGGCTGTACATGACTACTATTGCTTCCTAGACGGCTATTCGGGATACTATCAAATTGAGATTGCACCAGAGGATCAGGAAAAGACCACTTTCACCTGTTCCTTTAGTACCTTTGCCTTTAAGAGGATGCCGTTTGGTCTATGTAATGCCCCCGCTACAGTTCAACGATGTATGCTTAGTATTTTTGATGATATGGTTGAGAAAATTGTGGAGGTGTTTATGGACGATTTCTCTGTATATGGCAGCTCTTTTCATGATTGTTTAGCTAACTTGGCTCATGTTCTTGACGGGTGCATTGAGAAGAATCTCCTATTGAATTGGAAGAAATGTCATTTCATGACCACAGAAGGACTCGTCCTTGGTCATTTAGTCTCTAAAGACGGTATTCATGTAGACAGAGCCAAGGTAGCAGTAATTGAGAAGCTACCAAGTCTCAAGTGTGCGAGGGATATCAGATCATTCCTGGGTCATGCAAAATTCTATAGGCGATTTATCAAGGACTTCAGCGCTATATCTCACCCTCTTTGCAACTTGCTAAATCAGAATGTGGATTTTATTTGGACACCTGAGTGTCAACACTCTTTTGAAACTTTAAAGAAGTTACTAATTTCTACTCCCATTTTGCAGGTCCCAGATTGGTCCCTACCATTTGAAATCATGTGTGACGCCAGCAACTATGCAGTTGGCGCAGTTTTTAGCCAAAAGAAGGACAAACCTCCAGTGGTTATTTACTACGCCAGCAAAACATTGAATGATGCTCAAAGGAACTATACAACCACAGAGAAGGAGTTGTTGGCAGTAGTATTTGCTTTGAAAAAATTCAGGAGCTATATTTTGGGATCACCTATCTTGATTTATACAGATCACTCTGCTTTGAAATATTTATTGTCAAAAAAAGATGCTAAACCTCGATTGATAAGATGGATTTTATTGTTGCAGGAGTTCAATGTCCTAATCAAGGACAAGAAAGGCGTGGAGAATCTAGTAGTCAACCACTTATCACGATTGACAATAGGCCTTGATTCAGCAGATGTACCTTTGAAGTACTCTTTTCTTGATGAGCATCTTTTTAGCGTGTCCACCTCTCCATGGTATGCAGATATAGTGAATTATCTAGTGACTGGTAAGACTCCTGAAACTTGGTCAAGTCAAGACTTTAAAAGGTTCAAGTACGAGGTAAAATACTTTTTCTTCGATGATCCCTACCTATATACATATTGTAATGACCAAATTGTTAGGAGGTGCATCCCTGACCATGAGATAGCTAGTGCGATACAATTTTGTCATGATGGGGTGTGTGGAGGACATTTTTCTGCGAATAAAACTGTGGCTAAAATCTTGCAATGTGGCTTTTATTGGCCAACTATGTTTAAGGATACATTTCATTATTGTAAGACATGTGTTTTATGCTAATAGTTAGGATGTATTACCAGATGTAACATGATGCCATTAAACCCCATTCTAGAGATAAGAATATTTGATTGTTGGGGTATAGACTTAATGGGACCTTTTTCACCTTCATTTGGATATGTTTACATTTTGGTTTTAATTTATTATGTTTCTAAATGGGTGGAAGCTATTTCTTGCAGGTCGAACGACACTTAGTTGTGCTCAAGTTTCTCAAGGAGAACATCTTCTCTAGATTTGGAGTGCCCAAGGCTTTGATCAGTGATGGAGGGTCCCATTTTTGCAACCGCATGTTCGCTAATCTAATGAAAAAGTTTGGGTTCACGCACACAGTCTCTACTCCATATCACCCCCAAACCAATGGTCAAGCAGAGCGACGAATAGAGAGATCAAAGGCATTTTACAGTAGACGGTGAATCCTTCAAGAAAAGATTGGAGCTTGCGCTTACCTGAAGCTCTGTGGGCCTACAAGATGGCCCACAAGACAATTTTAGGGATGTCACCATACCATCTTATCTTTGGAAAGTCTTGTCACTTACCTGTAGAATTGGAGCATAGATCTTATTGGGCTATTAAGAAATTAAACTTTGATGTTGATTCATCTTTTGCTTCTCGCAGGTTAAGTTGTTGGAGCTAGAGGAGCTGAGGAGAAATGCTTATGACAATGCCAAGATATCAAAAGAAAGGATGAAGTCCGTCCATGACATGATGATCATAAGGAGGGAATTCACCCCAGGTCAAAAAGTTCTTCTATACAATTCCAGGCTACACATATTCCCTGGGAAGCTTCGCTCTAGGTGGTTTGGACCTTTCACAGTCAAAGAAATTTTCCCACATGGAGCAGTGCTATTGCTTAATGAGAAAGACTGGAGTGAGTTCAAGGTAAATGGCCAAAGATTGAAGCATTTTCACGAGCCTTGGACGAAGGATGCGAGCATCATCGATCTCACGGACCCACGCTCGGATTGAAACTAATCAGGTGTGCTCATTCCATGCTTACTCTTCCTTACATTGAGGACAATGTTTATTTTAAGTTGGGGGAGGGTATAATTTGTAGGATTTTTCTTTTTGATATTGTTAGTTTCACTTTGCAAAAAAAATATCAAATCACCATTGCTATTATAAATATAAATAAAAAATCAAGATTTGTCCCCAACACCAAATAATTTTTCATTCTAGAGATGAAGCTTCTATGATGATAATTTATCTATACATATTTACCATTGTACGCATGTGCTTCATCTCTTTTTACCACTACTGTTAAGTATGTCAGTGCCATATGCTTAGTAATTCGAGGGCTCTTGGAAATTTTTTGCTATATCTTAAGATTGGAAATTTTTGAAACTTAATAGAACTATCTGTCATGAAGTCACTGTACCATATGCTTTCAATAGAAACACACCAAGGTCAACAGTTCAAAAAAATTAACTAGGGCACTGCTTCCTATCTCTTATCCATTGCTATTTGCATGCTTTGTGTGAATCTGGGTAGATAGATTACACCGCCTTCTGATACGATTATAACAACCCATTCTTGTGAAAAATATAAGTAGAGGAAGCTATTTTGCCAAGCTATGTATGCACACATTGTGAGTGAATCGAAAAAAATGTATATATTCATGGTAATAGGATATATACTAGAAAAAAACAAAAAACAAAAAATAAAAAAATAAAAAAATGTATATATTCCTGGTAATAGGATATATATTGAAAAAAAACATAACAAAACAAAAGAGATAGAATAAGTGTGCATAATTAGCGAGGCAAGAGAATTTCCAAGACTTAAGGAAAGAACGAGATATGGAGTGATTTCCTATGAATTGAGATTGGCGTGTGTATTTCTTCATACTATACTATTCTTTTTGCTTGCGTTGCATGAGACATCTATGCTCCAAGTTACAACTTTTGATTGAAAAGTGTGTAGCCATTGATCTGTATATTATGCGCTATGAAATGATAGATAGTGAAGCTAAGTTGATTTCAAGACCTTTTAAAAGATACTTGGTCTTCACTTTTAAAAACCCATGAATAATGTTATGAGCATGAAATCTTGATAGTAGTGTGTGAACATTTTATTCTACCCTTGTGTATTGGTGAGTAAATTATAAATGCAAAAGCATGCTTAACCCAAAAATGTGCTACTCTCAAGCGTAAGAGTCCGTGCAAGTAATATAGATCTGGGAGTCCAGATATCGAATCCTCGGGAGAAAACTTGTTGCTACCACAAAGCTCAAATCAAATAGGGATTAAGCGTAAAGAAACTAACCACTTTTGATGATGGTGGTATGATGGGGTTTGATTATGGTTCTTAATTTATGGACAAGACAATCAAAAGAAAGTTTTGTTTGTGAAACTATATATGAGAAGTGTGCACATGATATGGGTTCATTAGGGTCTATGATTTGTATTAATTTGGTTGATTAAAAATAACTCAATGATATCTCTTTTTGAGAGAAACTCATCGGAAAATACACTTGTGAGAATTAAAGCACAAAATCAAATAAAGTTGTTGCCAAAGTAATAATCTTTTACATATAAGAGATAAAACTCCCTTTTGGGGAGATAAAACTCACCCTTGTGGGGTGATCATCAACTCAATTATGTTTTTGTAAAAGATAAAAGAGGATATTTTTAGTAAAGATTATAACTTTATCAACAATGATAGCATGCGGTTTCTACCAAATAAACATAAATCTTGTCTCCTAACTACGCCATATCATGCACAATCAAAGTTTAGCCACACATACTGAAAATAAAAAAGAGATTCATCATATTAAACATAGTTCTAATCAAGATAAGTAGATGAAATTAAAAGAGAATAGTTAAGTTCGATAGGTATCAGCAAATAAAAACCCTAAAAATCAAGATTTCCCTTTTCTTGAAACTCCTCCAAGCCTTAGCCCTTTTGGGGAAGAAACGGCGGCTACCAAAACCCTAGATCTCGAAACCCTCTACTAAAAAACAAAAAAAGCCCCTAAAACGTCAGGAAAATTGTCTTAAATACATAGAGGGTGGACCCCACAAGAAAATCTGAAAGTCTGGAAACTTGGGGCCCACATGTTGCCGACCGAGTCGGCTAATCGGTCGATCAGCCCGCCTACTCGGTCGAGTCGTAAGTAGGTCGGAGCTCCCCTTCCAAATTGACGATCCGCCTACTCGGGTCGAGTAAGCCATGCTCAGTCGAGTCATCAGAGGATTAAATATTCTTCTCCAAAACGTCACTCTGCCTGCTCGGGTTGAGTATATCCTGCTCGGTCGAGTAGGATGCTGGTGGGAGGAAGCTCGAAAACTGGATTGACTTGGGTCGAGTCGTCGCTCTGCTCGACCGGGTCGTCGCTCTTCTCGGTCGAGTAGAGTTGCATGTTCTTCCTGCTGGAATTGTATTTCAGCTCGACCGAGTATCCGGTGCTACTCGGGTCGAGTCACCTGGGGAAGCTGCATGGGCTCGGGCTTTGCAAGCAGGAAAGTCCCCAAGACTCCCAGGGGTACCTGAAAAAATATTAGAAGGAACAAATTAGTTCATGAAATTTGTGAATTGTGCAAACATCGTGATTAAGCTCTAATAATAAATTATTATCAAAAAGTGTCATACCAGAGCTCATTTGGGACATATGAATGCGTAAATTGGGTTCAAATGAGAGGAAAAAATCATAATATTATGATATAATCACTCCTCCGGCCAAGACTCCGCTAAGATCCGCTGACACCCTCTGCTCCTCCATCTCCGTGGTGCTGGCACCCTCAAATTTGTCGAAGTTCCTCTCTACATACTTATTGGAGGAAGAAGAATCGGATGAGGCCATCTGAGAAAGATCGAAAAAGTACCTAGAATGAAGATCAACGGAGCTTCGACGAAGCAGCTACCGACGGCAAGTTACTCTCAAAAACAAAGAATGAAAGAAGAAGCTTTTTGAAATTCAAACGCAGAAGCCCTGAACCGATGCCCCTTCTTTCATTTTTATAGAGGAAGTCAGGCGATCCCAGCCATTGAAGATGGGCCACGTGGTAAGATTCGAAGCAAATCTGTCGCCTCAACTTCTCCCCAGAACCATACGGGACACGTGTCATGCTCCGAGTGGCTGGGCGCCTCGCTTTCTCCCTGCTGCCGAATCGTCATAATGACTTTTTAGATTCAGCGGTCATCTTGCATTTAATGCCACAGCTGTCGCCCAAAAGAAAGTGAAGCACATCATCCGAGCCGAGCCGGACTTCCCGTATCGAACTCGAATGATGGACAATTGTTACAACCTTAAGATCGGCCCAATCGATTAAGGCATGTATGATCAAGGTCCCAATAAATAGCCCATCGAATCTGCTTAATGAGAACTAGCTCGCCGAGACTTAGAGAAGCTCGCTGAGGCTCAGAGCAGCCCGTGCCTACAGAGCAGCAAACTTATCAACCGAACCAAAGAGAAGCATCCTCCGGCTAATCACACACAATCTACGCCAGCTCGCCCAAAAGGTAGCTCGCCTAACTCTCTACCCAGAAGAATCGCGCCCAAGGAAGGACTTGAGACTTCAAGATGGAGGCAACATGCCCCAAATATCTCTGACAGTCTCACGCCTGACAGCCTGACAGTTTCATGCCTGACAATTGCGTGCCTGGCAGTTTCGGCTCTGACATCCTCGGTTGACCTTCTGACACGCTAACACCACCAGCTCAGCTGAAGCAACCGACTCCAACAGCCTATAAATACCCCCTCTCCTCCAATGGCAAAGGCGTTGGCTAATGAGTAAGAAATCCTAACACTTCTATTTACATTCAAGGTCGAATATCCTCCATATATTCAGGCCGTCCACACAAGTCCGCCACGTGAGGGCCAATCTACCTTTGAGATCGCCCAGCGTGTCCGACATTCTCCAAATAGCCATCAATTAACTTAAGCATCAGAGAGGCTCTTAGTTAACAGCCAACCGAGCCTTTCTGACGAGTTTTTCTTCTTGCAGGAAGCTCGCCTCAGCTACCAGCGGTCGAAGTGACCCGTGGTGACTTCACCAATTGACGTGCGACCTTCACCAAACAAAGAGCGACCTTGAGATCTTCCCCCTCAAAGTGCTCTCGAATGCGTGATTAGCATCGTCTACACCCCCAAACACTTATAATCATTGTAACTGTGATTTCCAATTTAATACAAATTCATTGTTAGCGGATTTTACCCCGCAAAAATGACCTAGATGGAGTTGTCATCAAATGAGGGAGATAACCAAGGCAGGACTCAAGAGGTAGGCAATGCTTATGATCCCTTTAATGCAAAATGGTGTTGGTGATACAGCTACAGAATCTAGGGATGAGCATGTTTAGATACCCTGTTTTTTTGGTATATGGACCTGATACAACTGTTTTGGAGAAGCCCAAGAAGCAGAGACCCGAGGCCTAACCATGAACGGGAAGCCCACGAGCGAGATTGGGCCCACCTGACGAGGCCCACGGATAAAACTCGAAGCCAAACCAGTCTGCCCCCAGGGACGCACGATCAGCTCGTGCTCCTCAGAAATAGCCGTTCCCCTGAATCCGCGGCCCCTTAATGACCATTAAGGGGCCCGTTAATAAACGCCCCCCCCCCCACGACGCACGTAGGTGCCCGGAAGGAGACAGATCACGGGGGCATGAAAGGAGGTGGAAGAACGATGTGGATCGAGGGCAATTGTGGCGGAGACCCTATAAGGGGATGGCAGGGGCAACCGAAAAAGGGATCGAATCCCAGGTATCCAGATCTGAGGTATTCCATCAACGACTTCGGCTTCCACCATTTCTCTCCCTCCCCCTGCTCGTGCCGAGGGTCAGCGTATCGATCTCCTCTCGAGTCATACCTACCCCGCCGAGTACTCTTCAGACCTTGATCTAACTTAGGCATCGAAGGGGATTCGGTCGGAACCAAGGTCCGGCCACCCTGACAAGTTTCTCGTCTATTCAGGAAGAAGCTGACCGAGGCACCGAGGCTGCCCCTTAGTGCCAGACGATCACCCCCGCTGCTTGAAGGCGTGGCAACCGACCGAAAACCGAGCAGCAAACGAAGCACCGAGGCTACCCCTCGATGCACGTCCAACCGAGGCCGAGCCCATCTCGCAGAGCCGAGGCTTCCCCTCCGCTCTGCTTCAACAGAGGACCGACACTCTGTCCGAATCTCACGCTCGACCTCGACTCTACCTCCGACCCACGCTGAGCGCACGTGTGCTTGGCATGCCCAAGGGATCTCAACCGACCCCTTGATCACATTGACCGTACAGTCCTCGGTCAACGATTCAGTGGTGAGAAAACACCCGTAAAGATCTGGTGCCGTCTGTGGGAACCGAAGCAAGCCCACATCAAACCACCGGAATGGAACCAATCTGCAATGGCACGGGGCGCATGCCTCCCATCCAAGAGGAAGGAGATTACATTATCCCCGAGAACCAGCACGGCCACACCACCGAGGGGATAGGTGAGTCCCGATCGGTCACCCAGGAACAGCTCTGCATCTTCGCCCAGGAGACCAACGCTAACATCTAGACGTTGGTCGCAATAGTTCAACAACTCATTGGCAACACGCCCATCCAGGGAGATGGGGTGGATGAAGCCCACCGTTGGAGAGGGGATCACCAACCCATGCGGTCCTTCGTAGTCACCGACCACGGGAACGGGGTGCCCAACCTGGAGCGGCGATTTACCATGTCGGGCTTCTACCCAGCGCGGTCCCGCCACCCCCACCTCGTTTCACGAGGGAAACAGGAGGGGCTTCGAGCAAGCAGAGGACGAGTTGGTGACCGCCTCGTCCAAACGACCAGGCTCGTCCAAGCACCGATGGGACGATCGTCGGGCATTGGGGGATCGGTCCCAACGGAGCGGAAGTGCCCGCCGAGTGAAGCGGGACAAGGGAGAATACCGAAGCAAGAAAGGGGACGCGCACCGATCGAGCCCCGCCCCCAGTTTGTGTAAGGACCCTGTCTATGGGAAAAACACTAGAAGGGGGGTTGAATAGTGTTTATGCAAATTTAAAAGGAATTTACGCCAAATAAAATGCAATCCAACAATTAGTGCGGAATAGAAAAACAACCCAAAGAGAAACACACGCAAACGCAGATATGTTTCAAGGGTTCGGATTACCCAAGTCAACTCTCGACTTGTTCCCGGTAATCCTACGTCCCTACCACCCGGATACCACCGGATACTCAAGTTAGAACCCTAACTTGAGGTTTCCTTAAAACCCACTTGTAGCAACCCTACAAGTGCAATCGAATACAATCGATGTCCTTGACTCCCACAACCAGGGAGCAAGCAAAAACCACTCGCACAACCGAGAGCACAATTCAAATAAAGAAGTTATGAAATCTGAAAGCAACACTTACAATCACCTATGCCTTGAAGTAGAACTTGAAAGAGAAGTGTGATGTGTGTTGAAGAAATCTCTTAGAAGAGAGGAGAAAAGCCCTTTCTCTTGACTGCACCAATTTCCTATAAGATCAATCTTTGGTTCTAGGTTGGAGAGCAAGAGAACAAGATTTGGAAATACTTAGGGCTTTGGATTTGAAAGCTTTGATCTTTGGAAATGAAAGCATGAAGGATTTTGCAATGAATGAGTAACCTTCCAATGAAACAGTAGAAGCTCTATTTATAGCTTTCTCAAATCCACAAAACAGTTTAGGCAAAAACCCAATCGAAATCCATGAGAAAAATCTCAACGGATATAATCTGAACTCGCGACAGTCGACTGTTGAACAATCCACAGTCGACTGTTGCACAATCAGCAAGGGTAGGTGAGAATTAATAACGGTAACTTACCACATGGACAGTCGACTGATGAAGCAAAGACAGTTGTCTATTAAACCAACTGGCGACTGTACATTCTTCGACAGGCGACTGGCCGAGAGATGAGTAAGTTAGACAAATACTGGA
Organism: Scilla litardierei; assembly: GCA_030789695.1. NCBI lineage: Eukaryota > Viridiplantae > Streptophyta > Magnoliopsida > Asparagales > Asparagaceae > Scilla > Scilla litardierei. The sequence continues at coordinate 337,988,747 of CM061133.1, forward strand.
AATCTCACAAGATATAGGACAGACGACTGATGCAAGGAACACAGTCGACTGTTAATCAGAACAGGCGACTGTATAACCTTAAACAGACGACTGTCACAAACATGATAAATTTCCAGAGAGTTGAATCAAAGAATTGATTTACAGACAGGCGACTGTTGCAGCATAGACAGTCGACTGATCTAATAGACAGTCAATTGTATATACAGCATAAGTCGACTGGCCGTAGAAGTGAGATCAAAACATAGTTTGGGCAAGGAGAGATAGGCGACTGATGTACAACACACAGTCGACTGTCACAAGGACAGGCGCCTGTGAATCGTTCAACAGTAGCCTGTGCGAAATAATCAGAGAAGGCCCAAAACTGCATTGTAATAGTCTGTGCATAACAGACGACTGTAGAACAAAACACAGTCGACTGTTTTTGAGACAGGCGACTGTAAACTGTTCAGCAGTCGGCTGTTATGAACAATCCTAGCACAAACAAAAAGAGAATTGAATTGAGATCAAAGGACAAAGGTCTAGAGATGTCCTATGACCGAAAGTAGATGTGTGTGAGTGCTCCATCAAAGTTCTACTTCTAAGCTACATACTAGAAGAGATAAAAGAAAAATTACATTGACGAATAATCTCTTCTTTCCATCGTATGAGCTTGAAGTCTTTACTGAGCTTCAATCATCAATCTACGATCATCCAATTCATATCATTTGCCTTCAATCACGTTTGTGAGTCATCCATTGCTAGTTGATCTTCATAGTAAGCTTAGGCAATGGATTAACTGCAAAATAGGGGATTAGTCACAAGTATTTATGTTTGCTCATCATTAACACCAAGAAGGGAGAAGTCCAATACTCAACATTCTCCCCCTTTTTGATGATGACGAACAAACATAAACAAAAAGATAAATAATTGTGCGTAATGAAAACTTACTCCCCCTACATAGATGCCAATCAAGTTAGTCAACAAATATTAGAGCATCTACCTAACAATTGAAGCAAATGAGTGAGATATGAATGAATTTAATTCAAGAAATCTAGGAAATGAAATCCATATTCATTGTAATCTTACTCCCCCTGAATCTAAGGCAACGAAAATCTTAGATTCAAGCGTTAGAACATACTTAGCACATCCATTATGAATCTTGTATGTTTATTTCTCTCCCCCTGTGGCATTATCCAAAAAGGTGGGAGCAAATAACAATAACAATAATAGTGCTAAAATATGAACTAACAACAATCAAGGAGTATAAAGATATATCGAATCAAAAACTCATAAAATCTCATCATATACACATGTGAGTAATGGAATTGAAATCCAATATCAACATTTTAGATATTTGAAATGAAAATAATTTTCACAAATTCATCACATCAACGAAAGAGCATGAATTAACCAATATCAAATCCGTGTATTGTCTCAAAAGCACATCAAGAAGAGTGAAGCATACATAGAGACAACATATCATACATCACACAGAAGTTAATCAATATAGCATAGTGTGACACAAGAGAGTGATGCAACGTCATATATATAGATATAAAGTAGCTGAGTACATCAACGGATGGTCATCAACATGGCCATCCCAAAAAGATACATCATGAGCAACAAAAAAATACATCATCATGATGACATCAAAGTATATCATCATACAAATATAAAAGTTTTGCAGACAGCATCATCCATCATACACAGACAAAACATATGTCATCACTCAAAATAACATCACTCAATAACATCGATCTAAGGGTGAGCGTCTCCAGGGGCTGCGGCCGAGGAAGCAGGCTCAGAAGCAGCAGGAGTGTCCTCTGGAGGAGGGTCAGAAGGAGCAACAACAGCAGCAGCATCAGCATCCTATGTAGAAGCAACACCAAGAGGCTCAACGACTCCAGAAGGCTGAGGAGGCCCATGAGGCTGAGGAAGATACTGTCTCAAATCCTCAGGGAAGGGAATTCCCTGATGGAGGAGAGAGAGAGACAGCAGCCTGTAGATACCAGAGACCATCGCCAAAAGAGTATCCTGTGATGGTGGAGCAGATGATGATGAAGGCAAATCAGCAGGTGGCACAGTGGATGAGGATGGAGCTGAAGTAGTCTTCCTCTTCTTCGAGGCAGTCTGCAGAGCCGAAGAGGACTTTGACTTCGCAGAAGCATTTCTACAAGGAGTTCATGGCGGGGTGACAGGTAAAGCCGGACTTAGAACTCCTATTCAATGTGGTGCAGGGTCCCGGGGAATCCCTGAGGCACTTCATGCGTCGCTTCAACACGGAGCAACTGAACATGGAGAGCTGTCCCGAGCTGGTCGTTAAGACGGCCCTGAAGAAAGGATTACGACACAGGGGTCTGAAGAAATCATTACACAACGATCCTCCGAAGGACCTGGTCGGGGTCATGGCGCGGACCGAGCTCTTCATGCTGACAGAAGAGTCCTTGGCCGTCGACGACGGAAGGACCAAGCGAGGATCCAAGCATGACGAGAGTGAACGCCGCGGCCCGGAGGAGCATCGGCAGGAGAAGAAGGCCAGAGGAAAGCAGCAGAGGGAAGAACCGTGGCACACCCAGCTGAACGTTGCCCCGGACGTTGTCCTTGCACACGCCCAGAAGAAGGGGCGCATGAACCGGCCTCCTTCGAGGATGAAGAGAGGTGGGAGAGACGAAGAGAAATATTGCAAATATCACAAGGATAACGGCCACGACACCGACGACTGCTGGCATCTGAAGAAAGACATAGAGAAGCTGGTGAGTCGGGGGCACTTGAAGAACTTCGTCGACGATCCCGCTCCTAGGGAGGGGACATCCAGGCAGCCGGACAAGGTGAAGAAGGTAAACATGGTCCAGGCAGCCATGCGGGTCATCGAGTGAGCGAACGGGACAAACAGCCGCCACCTCGCCGGGGGAGGGCTATCCTGCCCTGACCTCCTCTGTTTTTTGTTTTTCCCTCCAAATGTACTGGTCCATGGAAAGAAAGAAGGACCTTGTTAGTACAAATGCAACCTCTTTTTCCACATCTAGCTGAATAGCCATTTCACGACGCGGAAGAGAACTCAATCTCCTCTCCCGGAGGACTGCCTTCACTCAATAGGTCGGAGGCGGGTAGCTATTCCCCAAGCAGGGGGGCCATCAAACCCAGCCATAAGCCAGGGGGCAACGTCCCTAGCAGACGGGTTCTGCGGTCGGCTCTAAGCCAGAGAGCAACCCTCCGCAGGCCCACCGAACCGATCGGCCGTAAGGCTGGGGGAAACTCTCCCAGCAGGCCGATCCTTAAACCAGTGCGTGAGCCTAGGGGTAACCCCCTAGCAGACGGGTTCTGCGGTCGACCCTAAGCCGGAGAGCAACCCTCCACATGCCCACCAAACCGATCGGCCATAAGGCTGGGGGCAACTCCCCTAGCAGGTCGATCCTCAAACCCGTTCGTGAGTCCAGGGGCAACTCCCCCAGCAGACGGGGACATCGGTTGGTTATAAGCCGAGGGATAGCTCCCCTCACCGACCGAACGATCAGCCCGCCCGTAAGGCTGGGGGCAACTCCCTCAGCAGACAGAGACATCAGTCGGTTATAAGCCGAGGGATAGCTCCCCTCACCGACCAAACGATCCGCCCGCTCGTAAGGCTGGGGCAACTCCCCCAGCAGACGGGGACATCGGTCGGTTATAAGCCGAGGGGCAGCCCCCCTCGCCGACCGAACGATCCGCCCGCTCGTAAGGCTGGGGCAACTCCCCCAGCAGACGGGGACATCGGTCGGTTATAAGCTGAGGGGCAGCCCCCCTCGCCGACCGAACGATCTGCCCGCTTGTAAGGCTAGGGGCAACTCTCCCAGCGGACGGGGACATCGGTCGGTTATAAGCCGAGGGATAGCTCCCCTCCCCGACCGAATGATCCACCCGCTTGTAAGGCTGGTGCAACTCCCCCAGCAGACGGGGACATCGGTCGGTTATAAGCCGAGGGGCAGCCCCCCTCGCTGACCGAACGATCCGCCCGATCGTAAGGCTGGAGGCAACTCCCCCAGCGGACAGGGGCATCGGCTGGTTATAAGCCGAGGGGTAGCCCCCCTCGCCGACCGAACGATCTGCCCGCTCGTAAGGCTGGGGGCAACTCCCCCCAGCAGATGAGGCATCGGCCGGTTATAAGCCGAGGGGCAGCCCCCCTCGCCGACCAACCGATCCGACTGACTGTGAGACTGGGTGCAACCCAGCTGCGTATAAGGCGATTACCTAAGCAAACCGAATATTGCGAATGGAGGAAGAGCTATGACGGTTCGGACGAGGGCGCGAATAAGGTCCCAATCCAGGGTGCCAACGGGTCCGGAGTTCTGAAGACCCTTCGCCCTCGCCACGGGCAATAAAGGGACGCCGGCAAAATGTGGAATTCATGACCAGTCCAAAACGCGATAAAGGATAAAAAAGACATAGGGTCCCCGCAAGGCGGAAAACCCTCAACGACAAAGAAGCTCTATAAATAAAATTTTTCAGAATTACAAGCCAAAAAAGAAGGGGATGGAACAAGATACAGAGGCCTAAGGCCCCGGGACACGGGAGGAAGCATCCTCTGGCACCTCGCCCTGCTTGGAGCGCTGTGGATCTGTGGGTGGGAGAGGCTGTCGAGCATGCTCCGCAAACCACCGGAATGAGTTTCGGACGACGTCGATGATCCGAGGAGCAAGAAGGTCCTCATAAGAGCTGAAGGCCTCCCTAAGGACCTCCGCGATCCTTGCCCCCAGGACCCGGTCGATGCCCCTCTCCACCTCGTCGAGGAACCGGGTCATCTGACGCAGGTCCGCCAGCTCGCTCTGGAGAACGCCCCTCTCCTAGCGGAACGCATCTTCCGCCTCTCGGACCGACCTCTGTGCGTCGGCCAGTTCCACCTGGAGGTCCATCACTTGGGCAGCAAGCTCGTCTACCCGACGTCGAAGATACCGAGCTTCCATGCGCACCTCTTGGACGGCCACCTCGGCTACCCCGGCCCTTGAGCGCTCCTGGGCAGAGGACTCCTCGAGGTCCCTCGCCCAGGCCGCCCGACGCTGCGCCTCGACAGCCATCACAGTGGCCTGCAAAAAGGAATGAGTTATGCAAAGAAAGATCAGAAGACAGGTCTGAGATCAGCAAGGTGACCAAACCTGTTGAAGCTGCCAGACTAAGGAGTCCGACAATGTGTCGGTGGGAGCTCTCTCTAGGAGAGATCGGTCCCTCGGGAGGACGGAGCCGTGCGCCAACTGGTTTGCCACGGTCCGATCGACGAAGACCGAGTCCCCGGGGTAACCTCGGGGCCCGCCAGGACATTCGCCAACACACCGCCGGCTCCCACCAGGGAAGGCTCGGCCGAGACAGTGGGAGTGACCACCAGGGTCAGCGGGAGAGTTTCGTCGGAGGCTGTTGGCACCTCGGGGGCCACCGGAGTGCGGGTCTCCCCACCCTCCTTCCTCCTTTTCCTCTCGCTGGGGCTGGCAAAGGTCGGGGGGAACGCTTACGCCCCACACCACGACTGACCACAGGCGCACGAGGGGCCGGCTCGGCCCCCGCATCGCCTCCCTCGGCTTGGGCAGAGCGAGGGAGTTCGGCCCCCGGGGCCTCACCTTTGGGGAGGTTCTCCGCGGCCAAGGGGGGAGGCGTCACCACAACCAAGGGCTCCACTCTCCCTATGGCAGGCACGGTCTGACGCACCTCTTCGTCAACGGTGCGACGGGGTGCCTGGCCCGATGGGTTCCCTCGGCCCTACTGGAACCCCTCCAGATGAGTTCGTTGACATTGCGGGTAAATTCGCGTCCGGTCATCTCTGCAGAGGGAAAGAAGATCAGGGTAAGCGAGAGGGAAAACAGAAAGAAATGAAGAGCCTACCGGGAGACCACAGAACGGTCTTGAGAAGCAGGTCATCCAGCAGAGGCCAGATCGACCTCTCCTCTTGGGAAAGAGACGACAGCAGCCGGACAGCTGCCTGGTCAGCCTCGGAGAGGGTCAACATCAAGTTGTATTGACATAACCCTCCCCAACTTGTCAAGATCTCGGCGTCCTCAGGAAAGACAACAAAGACATAGCTCGAGCTCTAGTCCCCCACCCAGCGGGGTAGACCGAGCAAACACTCCCTCCTCGCACGGACCCGGAGGTACTGCCACGACCCTTGGCCGACCGTCTGAACCCGATAGTAATGAAAAAGAAGAGGAAGAGACGGCTCTAAGCCATGGGCACGACAGAGCATGATGAACCCGATCAGCACCGTGACGGAGTACTGGGTCAACTGGCACAAGGACACCATCAGGAATTCCATGACCTGGAGGATGAAGGGATGAAGGAGGAAACAAAGGCCGAAGCGAAACATCTCGACGTAGACGCCGACCTCATTACTCCGCGGGAAGCAGATTTGCTCATCGTTAAAGGGAATCCGGACGTCGTTCGGATGATATAAATACTTCTCCCGGATCCCGCAACTGCCAAGAAAGGGGCCTTAGACGGCGACCCAAGGACCGCTGGGGGAACGTCGAACCTCTCGACGGCCTGAGCCACATCATCACCGACGGGGTCCTTGAAAAGCTTTCTTTTCCCCTTGTCCTGAACAGGATGAGTCCCCGAAGGGACTCCGGGTCCCGAAGGTCGGATATTGCCAGACTCGGGTGCCGGGGGGTCCCTTGATCCCGACGCCGAATCGCCTATTCTAAGCGTAGCCATGGGGCAAAAGAAGAAAAGGGGTTGCCTTTAGAAGGAGCTGAAGGAAGAAAGACGACGGAGAGAAGGAGCTTGCAAAACCAAGATCAGAAGGAAGGGCGCGAAAGAATCGAAACTTGGGAGGCCGGCATCTTTATATGCAAGGCAATCGAGGAATTCAAATCGTCCGGAAGGGAGCATGTGGCAGCATCAGAGGATCGGAGGCGTTTCGAAACTCGCACCAAGAGAAGATCAAACGGACCGTGTCATGATGACCCCATTTAATGGGCTGGCCTCGACTGACGCGCCTATCAGATCCCCAACAGTCACATCGCTCGAACCGAACCGGCTGAAACCGGACGGCCCGGACGATGGGGGCAATTGATACGACTGTTTTGGAGAAGCCCAAGAAGCAGAGACCCGAGGCCCAGCCATGAACGTGAAACCCACGAGCGAGATTGGGCCCGCCTGACGAGGCCCACGGATAAAACTCGAAGCCGGACCAGTCTGCCCCCGGGGACGCACGATCAGCTCATGCTCCTCAGAAACAGTCGTTCCCATGAATTCGCGGCCCCTTAATGACCATTAAGGGGCCCGTTAATACCCCCCCCCCCCCCACGACACACGTAGGTGCCCGGAAGGAGGCGGATCACAGGGACATGAAAGGAGGTGGACGAAGGACGTGGATCGAGGGCAATCGTGGCAGAGACCCTATAAGGGGATGGTAGGGGCAACCGAAAAAGGGATCGAATCCCAGGTATCCAGATCTGAGGTATTCCATCAACGACTTTGGCTTCCACCATTTCTCTCCCTCCCCCTGCTCGTGCTGAGGGTCAGCGTATCGATCTCCTCTCGAGTCATACCTACCCCGTCGAGTACTCTTCAAACCTTGATCTGACTTAGGCATCGAAGGGGATTCGGCCGGAACCAAGGTCCGGCCACCCTGACAAGTTTCTCGTCTATTCAGGAAGAAGCTGACCGAGGCGCCGAGGCTACCCCTCAGCGCCAGACGATCACCACCGCTGCTTGAAGGTGTGGCAACCGACCGAAGACCGAGCAGCAAAGAAGCGCCGAGGCTACCCCTCGACGCACGTCCAACCGAGGCCGAGCCCATCTCGCAGAGCCGAGGCTTCCCCTCCGCTCTGCTTCAGCCGAGGACCGACACTCTGTCCGAATCTCACGCTCGACCTCGACTCCACCTCCGACCCACGCTGAGCGCACGTGTGCTTGGCGTGCTCAAGTGATCTCAACCGACCCCTTTACCACGTTGACCGTACAGTCCTCGATCAACGATTCAGTGGTGAGGAAACACCCGTAAACAAGACCTTATCCCGTAAGGGATCGGTTCCTAAAATTTAGAATCGAAACCTATCCTGTTGGACAATCTACCCGGAATCTATCTGGACAACAATATGTGGTTCCAGGTAGGCTCCGGATACCCGGTAAAAGACTTGATTTGTTGGCCTATATAAAAAATTTCATGGCACTTATGTAAAGAAATGATTTTTTGAAATGCAATGATATCTTCAAAAACTGAAAATATGAATTCATGTTACAAAAACTTAAATTTGAAAAAAAACATGTGCATTATTATATCTATTAGAGTCAATAGAACGGATGCATAATCACAATAATAATATTGTAGAACCGACACAATAATATTGAAGATCATTCTGCCAAAAAATTTAACAACTTAAAGAAGTAACATAACACCATCACAAGCAGATAAAGTTAAGAGCAAAATAAACTACAAGTATAGCATGTCGTGTACATACTATCAAATAAATAATATAAAGACTATCTATTAAAAAAAATAGTATGTAATTGGGGATAAGTTCCGGGTACCGGTTACTGGTCCGAGTATCGGTTCACTATATATGGGCACTGGAACCGGAACCGGAACTGATTGACATCGGTTCTTAATTTCCTACCCGAAACCTACCCAATACTAACGGGTATCTATCCAGAACTTACCCGTTCCAATTAGATCTCTGGTTATCATGTTCACGTGCACACCCCTGATAGGATCAACGGCAGCTAGTGGAGGGGCAGTTAGAGTGTTAAGCTTGTCTAACAGCCAGAGATGCAAGCAAACATCACTAGTCATAGTTCATCCCTTCTCGCTTCTTAAAGGGCTAATTGCAAGACTTAAAATCTTAAAGGGCTAATTGAAAATTTTTGTGAGCATTTAATATTAAGTCCGTTGGAGATTTCGGCGACGGTCAACGATGCGTAGCAGCGTGAAGATATAGAAAACTCTGGAGAGAAGGAAAGAACGAGGGGGCCATCCTCCCCTTAGCTTGAAGATCGACGGATGTTTGACTAAAATTGGCTGACTAGCAGAGGAAGTAGTCAACTGAGACGTCAGCTATGATCGAGGGATGATCAAATGACTCCAACAAGGACAAGAAAAAATGTCAGTATGTTATTTCTCCACTCCAGAATTCAATGTGCCTCCAGGATAGTGTCGCTTTGGCCTCAGCTCTAAAGAAGCTAAGGGCATGTTCTTTTGCAAGAACGTGGGCAAGAATTTGGGAAAAACATACTGTTCATACACTGTGCATCGGAATCCCAGGCTAAGATTTTGTTCGGCTGTTCGGTTGCTAAAATGGAAAGCTTGGAATCCAAGCTGAGCTGGCGGCCGAAATTGAGAAAGCTGGGGTGGTTTGTAATAATCTCCATGTTTCGCGGAAATTCCGCTAGAATCCACCTCGTGGCGGGACCCGCTTTCCATTTCCCTGCCAATATCAGCGATCAAAACATTAATTTAATTTATATGATATGATAAATGTTATATTGTATGATTACGTTAATACTTTAATTTAATTTATTGATATATTAAGTAGACCCCACACCACTTTCTTCATCCAATTTTCTTCATCCAAAAGAACACACTGCACTGAGTGGGACCCACCTCAACTTTTCAACTCCACAATCCAACCTCACATTCAAACAAAAGAACACACTACACACAACTTTCTCTCTCATCAGATCCCTAACTTCTCAACTTTCCCAGTTATACTTTCATACAAAAGAAGAGGCCCTAAGGCACCTAAAGAATGCCTCTGAAGGCCAAGCTGCTGTTGGCCTTTTTAGTTCACTAAATAGGCCATACGAGTTAATTTTGGTGATGACAAACAAGTCGTGTCACTAACGTCTTTCATTAAGTGATTACAGGGAGCAAAGCGCAAAATAAATTTTATTTGCAAGAGGAAGAGTAAATGAGGACAATGGTGCAAAAAGGAAATAGTCTTACATTATCAACAATGAAGATGAATTTTTGGATTGAATACTCAAGGGATTTTCAACTCGAATTCAAACTCCATGTTTTCATTCTAAACACAGCGCACTTGATCTCCTATTCAATCTTCTATTCAGTCTCATCCAAAAATAATCTCAAAACCCAAATCCCTTTATCACGCAACTAAAGGCAACAGAAGCAAAGGAGCCTGTGCCTTCCTTTTTATTGAACCTTATCACAAACTTTTTGAAATGCCACACGATCTTCAATCACAAAATTTTTTTGATGCAACATCATTTTACAAAAAACCAAAAGACATAGTCCATGCCGCATGATATGATCCATTCAAAAATTTCTGTTGGCTTGCAGCAATTTTTTTTAAACAAACCATGAACAAAAAATCAAAAGGTCACGCACTAAAATCAAAAACCAAAAAAGAGTTCTGTGTTATGAATCAACTACTTGGGGAGGAACCTCCAGCCATTTATTTATAGGCATGGTAAGAGAGTAGAAATATAGAATACATAGATATGGGTGTATCTCTAAGATACCCGCAATCCTAACCGACTCTGGTTATTTCCATTCACAACACTTCCCCTTATCCAGCCATAGGTGTGGACTCTGCTCAAGAGTACTTCGGGATTCTGAGCGTAATAAGAGTCTCACATGGGGTGGATACTTCAGGATCCTGAGTTGGTGAGGTTTGCCTCGTTAAAACCTTTAGCTATGGAAAACCCAGTGGGAGAAACCATAGTTAAGGAAAAAGAGTACAAACTCTCTTTAACTCCCCCTGATTCGTACAAGTGACTCTGCTCATGAATACTTCTGGATTCTGAGCGTCACAGAGGGGTGGATACTTCAGGATCCAGAGTTGATGTGATTTGCCTCGTTAAAACCTTTGGCTATGGAAAACCCAGTGGGAAAACCATAGCTAAGGGAAAAGAGTACAAATTCTCTCAACTCCCCCTGATCTGTAAAAGCTCTTAGGCTTTCAGATCTATTAGGCTTATCTCATCACTCCTATTTACAACATTCCAAAAATATACACAGATTACAAAGTTATCACAATTAAGTAGCTGCTGAATCCAGAAACTCTGGAGAGGTGTGCTAAGTATCGTCGCCTCTGATGTGGTCTTCAGACTATGTGGTTAGCTCCACAATACCAGCCTCTATCCCAATCGGTACTGGGATGTGAAGTACCAGCAGGCGCCCTCAAATACACCATTGGTGTGGTGAGGATCTCGGAATGATAGGATGATGTCCCCTTCATAACTTGCTTTGCAGATCTGCAGTAGATGGCCATCCCACTGTGGGTACCCATTTTGTGATTTCGCAGTATATGGACTGGACCTGAAACCTGCATTTGCATGAACATTTAGAGGATGATACTACATTTTGTAAGTCCGAATCTTTTGACCCTTGGAGGGAGCACAGAAGGCTTAACTCCGGTCTAATGGCCCTTTTAGGTGCCAACTATCTCTGGCTAATGAGTTTACTGCAACTACTGTATCGGGACGCGTGCAGTTAGCCAGGAGTGCCTGATTGCACTGAGATAAGGGACTTTAGGACCAGTTATATCCTCCCCCTCTTCCAGTGATCGGAAGGGTTGTTTTTGTACATCCATTAAGTATACTACCATATGTGTAATTTGGATGACAATGGTCCCTTTAATTTCTTCAAACGCGCTTCTGGGCGTATGTAACATGATTCTTATGAGCCATGACTCTATATTTGCCTAGGTCTTTTTATTTCAGGTTTAAAAGTCAGGCTTGAACAGATATTTCGGTTTTCTCTTTCGGAGATCCGATGAGATTTTAGTTGTTTACAACTATGATCTCAAATCCTGCTCTTTGCTCAGATGCAATGACAACCTTCAGTAGGAATCATTGCTTTGTCAAGCGATTCTCTTGGTTGTACGTTATTTTCATTGTTTTTCTTCGATAGAATAGACGTCCCGAAGTCTATTCAGGCATTTAAGGAAATGTGGAAATTATCTTTACCAAGATATCCACGAAGGTATGCCGTCACAACATCCAATAACAGCATATCTATAATTTCCTTTGCCAAATCGTTAGGTATTCGCTTTTGATGACTTAGGGAGACTGATGCATCATTTGTGAGACATGCTCATTATAATTTGTTCAATCCCTAGTTTCAGCGAAATTTTCCTTGGGCTATAGGCTGTACCTTATAGCATACGATTTTATATTTCTTTTTCTTATTTGTGCAATAATTTATTTTATCCACAGGTTTGACACCTTTTGGTGTCTGGACTTCAGGTCCTGAACATTTCACATTTCATAAGTGAGTCCAGCTCATCTTTTATTGCCTCGTTCCACATTTTGGCCAATCTCTATGTTTGCCTTCTAGCAACGGAGTATGGAACGATAATTTATAAACATCATCGCTTTTGCGATGTATATGGCAATATGATACGTGAATACATTGTCGACAATTTATGTTCTACCTATCCAACACCTCCCCAGTACGTACAACATTTACTTTCAATTTCACTTTTTCCCGGCAGTTCCTCTGCAGTGGATTCCGAGAAGGGTGAGGGTGTGGACATGAGCTCATTGTCCTGTGGTAGTATTGTCTTAAGGTCTCCAGGAGTTTCTGTCCTTGGAGCCTGGTGGTCTGCCTCTTTTCTGTTGAGGATCAGCCACTTCTGCTGCTGGTGGGTTGCATCCATTCTCGGGGATGTCAATCCTAGCTGGAGTTTTTGCAGCAGGGATGTGTGATCTGACAATCTTCTGGTTGTCAGTAAATGAGTTCGGTAAGTGGTGAACATTGTTCTGTGGAGGATCTTCAGGATCACATCTTCACATTTGTTTTGTTACAGAATCATTAGTGGGTCATGCTATTTGTATCCCACATTAACATTTTCTTCGCACCAGATTTTCCAGTATCTGGGCCTATTTTGGGGAACTCGTCTCATCGAAATCACAGTCTTCAAGATGTGCCTTAAATGCGTCCCCCATTTGGGGTTCTAGGTATCTTATAAGTGAGGGTGAGTCAAACCCTGCATGGATACCTAGGAGACATTGAGTACCATTTTGGTCCTCTTTGGTGGTGCAATGGAGATTTAAAACTGCGCGACCGAAAATTCTTAGATGAGAAATGTTCAGTGGCATTCCATATGCAAGTTGCATTGGAGACTCTGACCTCCAGGGGGTCTTATTTTCATTTACGATGTAGCATGCAAAATTTGCATGTCCCCATGCATCCATAGGCAATCGGGATTTAATGGACGTTCAATCCATTGGAGTCTACTTTTCAGTGACTCTGCCGACCCATTTTGGGTATGAACATGCGTCACTTGTATGTTCATTTTCTATTCCAGTTGCTTGGCAGTACTCTTGAATTGACCGGGAGGTATATTTCCCAACATTAACCAAACTTATCTTCTACATTTGATTGTTTGGGAAATGTGCCCGCAACATTTTTATTTTTGTGCCAATAGCTTTGGAAAAGCTAAGTTGCGGGGATGTAGTAGACACACATACGAGTGTTCTAAGGATGCATTTATCAGTACAATGAAGTACCGAAATAGCCCACTAGGGGTGGTGGATTTTATCCACATCTATCTCCTTGTTTTCTTTTTGAGGAAGCGTGGAGATTCTTTTTCAACTTTTCGTGGAGATGGCCTTGCAATTAGTTTTCCCTTATAGTAAGGGATGCGAGGGAATTCTCCCTTATGAAGAATCTTCTGGTTCTTCAAGCCATACCCATAGGATAAGATGCGATGCATCATCAGAAATCCAGGGTGGCCAAGTCCATTATGCCAGAGCAAAAACTTGGCTGATGTCGGGCACTTCAGGTGCTCCGTTTAATTCCGCTTCCTTTCTCCGAATCTTCGTATGGTAGAGGCCTAAGGCTCTCAAAACATTCAAGTATGGATTTTACTCCTCTTTCTTGAGACGTTGCATACGGTAATAATTTTTTTTCATTTATTTACATTTGCTGTTTCCAAATGGAATCCGTTGAAACGGATGTCCTTGAAACTTAGAAAGTTTCTTTTGGAATTCGGAGGGATTAGAGCATCCTTTTTATTTTTGTTTCTGTGTCATTTGGGGGCAACAGTGTTGTGTTCCCTGGATCTTCAATATGGCCCTGATATTGGGCTATGTATTGAAAAATCGTACGTGTTTATTGTCTACTAAACAGTTATGATAGCAGTTTCATCTAAAAGATGAATCGTATAGGCACATGCATATTCAGATAAACATTTATTGTCTACTAAAACATTTTCATTCAAAACAGATTGCGTAATTCAAATGCTCTCATAACATGAAATGTTCTAAACAATTTGCTAAGATAAAAAATAGAGGCTAATCAAGCAGATCATCATTTTCGAAGTCGTCAGCTGAGAACTTGACTAGAGCATCAGATGTCACCAGGTTTGTTTCAGCTTTAGTTTTCTTGCTTTGTTTGTAAAGCTCCTGGAGATGCACTGGGGTCCTGCACACTTTGGACCAATGGCCTGTCATGCCACAGCTGTGGCACTAGTCTTCCCAATCCCTCTTGGGTGGGGGTGCATCATTTTTCTTGTTGTCATTCATGCGCCAGGTGAACTTGTGCTTCCCTTCATTCTTTCGCTGCTATACTTGGCCATTGGCTCTTTTCGGTTGTCCCCCTTTCCGTGGTCTTTCTTTTCTTTTATTATCTCTCTTCTTTTTGAAGGAAGAGGAATGATGAGCTTCTGTTAGGGGGGCAGTGCCGGGAGGGCGCATATTGTGAGTGGCGAGAAGAAGCTCTTTGTTTTGCTCGGCCATGAGTAAACATGACAGCAGCTCCGAATACTTGGTGAACTTTCGTTCACGGTATTGCTGCATGAGTATCGCATCTTTTTCATGGAAATACGTATACGTCTTTTCTAGCATGCGATCTTCTGAGACTTTCTCACCACACAACTTCAGGCGTGAGGTGATGCTAAAAAATGCTGGGTTGTACTCAGCAATTGACTTAAAGTCCTGCAGTCTCAGGTTCTCCCACTCGTATCGTGCCCTTGGGAGTATAACATCTTTCTGATGTTTATATATGTCCTCAAGGGCAGTCCATAGCTCAAGTGGATCTTCGACCGTAAGGTATTCAGCCTTTAGGGTCTTATCCACATGGCGGCGAATATAGATGATGGCTTGTGCCTTCTCTATATCGCTAACATTTTCTTTTTCTTTCACAACGGCGATGATGGACTTGGCCCGCAGGTGAAACTTTACATCTAGCTGCCAGCTTAGATAGTTTCTACCTGATGCATCCAGCACTTCGAAATCAACGCTTTTAATTTTAGCCATTTATCTAGCAGAGTACATGCATGAATTAATATTTAATCACAGAAAACATTTTCATGCGGAGGCAATATTTAATGAAGGCTAAATGTGTGGATCGGCCAGTCCCACAAGAAAGAGTCCACAGTCCACAGTCCAAATTATACAAATTTGCAGCTTTAAAAAATGAAAATACAACTTTGGAAACCCCGTGGGTCCCATAAGATATCTCCAGCTTCAAGCGTGGCCTCCGTCTCTGTGGAAGTTGGTCTTCTTTCTTTGACATTTACATAAATTCCTCACTACAATTTCTCTCAAATATAAAAGAAAAGTGCGGGAAATAAACTGTGGGACTAAACGGCCGATCCAAAAACCACATTTAGCAATTCATGCAGAAAATATTGTGCTCATCAACATTTTCATCAGACATTTTCATCACAGGCATCACAGGCATTTAATATTCGCAGAGATGGATAAATAATTTAACCACTTAATAATTATTGGACCACTGGGCAACGTCATACACCGTTAGGTTAAGTTACTAACGGCAGAGCGGTCGCAGGATCTTCCTAATTATTAAGTTTTAAATATAATGCACAGCCACGCATATAATATCCACAGAATAAGCCTAGTGATGTAAAGCATGTAAAGAAAAATCATTACTATGCAATGGTTGTAAATCCTCTGGGTTTAATCAATAAAATTGAATAAGAGCCCAAAGCTAACATTTTCGTTGTAGAAGGAAAATGGTTTTTCCTTTTGAATCATCCCAAATATCCCCCAAACCCCCCCAATAAGCCCTGAAATGCCAGGAAATCGTCCTATAATTTACCGTGATTTTTCACGAATTTAATGGCCCTTGGACGCCCTTTAAAAATTGGGGTTTAGCCCAAAAATTTGCCTTTTAAGGACTATTTTTGCCCCCCCCCCCCCCTCTTTTTTCTCTTTTTTCTTTTTTTTTGAATTGAACTTCAGCCTGCGGGCCGAAGCCCGTAGCCGGCCTGCGGGCCGAAGCCCGCAGCCGGCCTGCGGGCTTCGGGCCGCAGGCCAAAATTCCTTTTTTTGAATTAAAATCGGCCTGCGGGCCGCAGGCCGAAAAGAATTTTTTTTTGTTTAATCTGTATTCGGCCTGCGGGCCGAAGCCCACAGGCCAAAAAAAGGAAATTTTTGTTTTTTTGTGATTTGGGCCACAGAAAAGCCCAATTTGGGCTTGGGGGCGGCGGCTAGGGTTTTGGCCGCTGTCGCCGCCTCCTTCGTATCCGCCGACGGCGGGCCCCCCTCGCTGCGGGCGGGGGGGAATGCTGCGGGCGGGGGGGGAATGCCGGTGGCCCCCGCTGCGGGCGAGGGGCGTCAGGCGAGGGCGGCCCCCCGCTGCGGGCGGGGGGAACACTGGCGGCCCCCCGCTGCAGGCGGGGGGGAGGGGCATCGGGGCGAGGGCGGCCCCTCCGCTGCAGGCGGGGGGGAGGGGCGTCGGCGCCCCCCCCCCCCACTGCGGGCGGGGGGGGGGGGGGGGGGCGGGGGGCGTCGGCGCCCCCCCTCCCCCTGCTGTGGGCGGGGAGGGGGCGGGGTCATGGGCGACGGCGGCCACCCTCTCGGGCGGTGCGGCGGGCACTCCCTCCGCTTCGGTCGGGGAGGCGAGGGGGGGTATGGCCGGCGGCTAGCCGCCGGCGGGCTAAAAGTTAGGGTTTTAACCCCTAAAAATTGTGTTTTGGGGATGAACGATCCGTCGTTTTCAAGGCGACAAATAATCCACATATCGATCTTTCGAGATCAAGGGGAGGGGCAATCATACGTATGATTACAAACATCATTTTTCGTGTGTTTACCTCTATATCCGTCCTCCGGATATAGCGACGGTTGCGCGAAGCCCTACACGGATGAAGACACTCGTTTGAAGAAGCCTTGCACCGCGCTCGTGGATCGCCCGTCTCCTCTCGCCTTCACCTTCGCAACGAACGGAAAAAAAATTTGAGGAAAAAAAAAATTTAGAGGCTCGTGCTCATAACGTGTTATGAATCAACTACTGGGGGAGGAACCCCCAGCCCTTTATTTATAGGCATGGTAAGAGAGTAGAAATATAGAATACATAGATATGGGCGTATCTCTAAGATACCCGCAATCCTAACCGACTCTGGTTATTTCCATTCACAACATTCTGTTTTTTAATCTTATATCAAAACAAATCCTTGAACTGCCGAATCTCTCCAAAAAAAAAGTAGCCTCAGTCGAAAGGTTTTTGAAGTGGAGGTGTAACACATATTTCAAATTTCAAAAAACCTTTCCTCTTAAAATTATTGGTGGCGGCTGCTTCAAAAGGCTTGGCAAACGTGATTTTATAAAAATACAGAGGGCTGTCAAATAGTTATGCCTTGCAAAACATTAAGCAGAAGAACGTATGTCCATCTTTCGAGACTTGTGATCTCACGGCAGAGACTTGTGATCGAAAGCAACATCCTCCAGCGACTTGTGGCCGTAGGCGACATTCTCCAGCGACTGGTGGCCGCAGATCTCATTCTCCAAACTCACGAATTGTGCAAGGGCAGATTTCAAGTGCAGATTCGCGCATTCGACTTCGTACGCTCATATCTCCTGATCCAGACATCGGATCAGCAAACCGTTTACGCTTACGCGACCACATCTTCATGCCCTTCGTAATGGTGATAGTCTCCTTTGCTCAGTCTACAGGATTATACAAAGTTCGGGCGTTTTTCTACAGATCAGCCACTGCAGAATTTAGATTCACGCAGTCATCTTTATAAGACTATATCTCCCAATCCAGATATCGGATCAGCGAACCGTTTGTGCCCATGCGATCACAATCTCATAAACTTTATCACTGTGATATCCCTCTGATTTTTCACTACAATACTAAAGCTATTTGAATTTGTTTTTATTGTGGGATTGTATTATGAATAGCTTTAGTCTGAAGCTATCTTTGCGCTTTAACTCTTGAACTTTATTTGTACGGTGAGATCACTACCCGTAGGTGTGATCAGTTTTATTGAGTGAAATCCTCATAGGTTTTGGGGTCGGAGTTTTGGCGGGGAGCCACTCCGTTAAAAAATATCTGTGATTGATTATCTCTGTGATTGTGATTAATTTTTTAAATTTGTGTCATACACTCTATTCACCCCCCTCTAGGGTGTTTTTCAGCTGCCATTAAAAGGGTCAGTGCCTTATCTCCTACTATTACTTACAATGTAACTACTGAACTGATCCTAACTCTACATCTGCGCCCATGTGGGGCCTCCTTCGAGTCCCATCCTTGGGGCTATAAAGAGCCTGATTGTATCAACTTTTTGGCCATCATTATCGATTGTTAGGGGCTGTTCTTTTGCCAAGAATAGGGCTGGGAATGCCAAATTTGGCACTGTTCCCGGACTGTTCACCCTATTCCAAGTTTGTATTCCAAGCGGGTGTTCTTTTGGGCGTGGAATAGAATCTGACGTAGCTATTCCAATTTGGGAATGATGAGCTCTTTTGTATTCCTTGCATTTTGCTTGGAATACAATGGAAAGTAGGGACTGGTGGGGCCCGATGTCATCTCTCTCCCCCCTCCAACTCGCCACCATTCCACTTTCTCATTCCAACTCTCCAATTCCAAAAGAACACAAGAATAGAATGTGGACCCCAAATTCTATTCCAAACCCCACTTTCCATACTCTATTCCACCCAAAAGAACACAAAACTCCATTTTCTCTCTCATTGGAATACAAACTTCCCCCTATTCCATTTTTCGCTATTCCAGCAAAAGAACAACCCCTTAGATCCAAAACCTAGTAGATGATACTAACCATGCTAGTAAGCAGCACTAAGAGGTCTTAGCCAGCATACAGTCTACGATGATGAGTGTGGCATTACCTTCCTATTTCCCCACAGACGAAGTATATGTTGGGTCTTCATCTATGGGTGCCCTTGATTCGATCTTCTTATCTCGGGAATCCACTAACCGAAATGCGTGCTAAGGTACTATAGTATTGGCCACATAGCCTTGCCTCTGTTCTTAACAAGAAGTTTCTCCATGCGGTGATTTCGGTATGCAGAGAGTAGCCTCCCTAACTATTCTTTTACTTGAAATAGCTTTCTAAACATAGAATGTGTTTCCATGTTGTTGATACACGGTACGGCCCACAAAGCGAAGTCAAGATGGTGAGGCCTAATTGAAGTTTTAAACCTCGACCCCAATAACCTGAAACCCATCAGCGATGATTTCTGTATGTAGAGAGTAGCCTCCCCAACTATTCTTTTACTTGAAATAGCTTTCTAAACATAGAATGTGTTTGTTGTTGATACACGAGTACGGCCCACGAAGCGAAGTCAAGATGGTGAGGCCTAATTGAAGTCTTAAACATCAGCACAATAACCCGAAACCCATCAGCGATGATGAGTAAATACTCAGTCAAAGGTGTCACGCCCCGTTCACCCTAATACTCATATTTTTCCTTTCACCAATGCGTTTTCAGAAATTTAGAGCAATTGGGTGAATTATCAAGAGAGAAATAAGAACACATGCATCAGCAAAAATTTAAAACAGAAACAGCAGCACTTTGAACTACAATTTACTACTAATTGAAGTTTGAATCAGAAAAGGTTGAAAACTACAAAGCTGTAGAATTTGAAGCTATCTATCCAACGAGACCAAGAACAAGCCAATCCAACATTTGTGCAGAAGAATAGAGCATTTCTACTAAAGTGTGTCCAGATAGGACTCAACCAGGCATGTTTTACTTCAGTCTAGTTTTCTCCCAATTTTTGAATATTACATATAACAAATTTAATATGGTTTTGGGGTAGGAGAAGGGTTCTGCACCCCTATATTTTTCTCAGAATTTATTTCTAACCAATTTGAGCACGTATGCACAGTTATGCGAAAGGTAATCTTGCTGAAATTTCAGAACAACATGCAATATGAACATCTTCAATAATAAATCACAAAATAAAGTTTAAAACCCCATTTTTGTGCAATTTAAAGACTTGCATGCATATTTAAAGAGTAATAATGTAGGATTCCTTAATATGCATGTAATAAAAGTGAGATTTTGAAGAGAAAAATGCTTTGAGTAAAACCAAGGCATGATCTTTAAAGAAAAACTTGTAGAATCTAAGGCAAGTTGAGATTTTTTTTGTGAAGAGGTAATAAAGATATGATTTGGAAACATGCAAGCTAAAAAGAAATATAACCTATTACTCTACCACAATAAAGACTAGATATTTACTAAGAATCATCAAGATCTAATCAACATGATAATTTAACAAAAATCATAACTTGCAAAGTATGAAAGGTACAATTTTTAAGTAGGATTCTAACATGCAAGCTAAAAAGAAATATAACCTATTGCTTTACCACAATAAAGACTAGATCTTTACTAAGAATCATCAAGATCTAATCAACATGACAATTTAACAAAAATAATAACTTGCAAGGTATGAAAGGTACAATTTTTAAGTAGGATTCTAACATACAACCTATTCTCCAAGTAGGTTGAGATTCCTACCTTGAAGAGGGCTAGAAGAGAGCTTGGTTGAAGCCTCAGATGATGATGAAGATCATAGGTTGAAGCTCCCTTGCATGCACCTCCTTCCTCCTCCTCCTCCTCCTTTTTCTTCTCCTCCTTCTCTTCTTTTGAGAGAGAGAGAGAGAGAGAGATTTATACGGAGGGAGTAGAGTTTAGGGATTTTAGGGATATGTTTAGAAGATATTTTTTTGTTTAAGGTATTTACAAGTTTGCCATTTTCCTAATTAGGAAAACATTCCTTTTATGGAAAATCTCTCATCATCACTCCTCATTTTAATTAACCATTATGCCATTGCCATTTATGGAAATCCCTCCATAATTACCAAATTGCCATTTTCCAAAATAAAATCAAATTTATAATATTATAATTTATGGAACTTCTCCACTTAATTACAAGCCTGCCATTAACCAATGTCGCGACAGTTCCACTGTTTACGAGCGCTAAACCCCGACTCTTCATGTCTCAAAATGGTCGTAGGCCATGTTGCACACTCCCTAAAATGCATCCCAATGCGTGGGGGTCAATCTCAACGTCTGCGTACACGATTTCAGAAAACGCGTATACTGGCAATAGAACTCGACCGTATAATCATCTACGTGGAGTTACATCCACCCTCCTTAAAAAAATTCCTTCCTCTGAATTACAAAGATACCATCAGGAGAGCAGAAAAACATATACATATATATATATACACACACACACATATATACACACACACACATAAGTTAGAACCCAAAATATTACAATGATACGAGAGTCATTATACAAATAGATAATGATACTTCTCTCGCATCTCGTCTTCACGCTCCCACGTGGACTCCCCATGAGACTCCTGATGCCACATGACTCGTACAAGATTCACAGCCTTATTCCGCAGTACTTTCTGTCTCCGATCCAAGACTGCAACAGGCTGCTGCTTGTAGGTCATGTTTGGTTGCACCTCGATCTCTGCGTGGTCCACTAACTGATTGGGATCCCCTACGAATCTCCTGAGTTGAGACACATGAAACACGTCGTGAATTCCTTTGAGAGATGGAGGCAACACCAATCGATAAGCTACCTCGTCGATGCGAGCGGAAATCTCAAATGGACCGACATATCTGGGACTCAACTTCCACTGTCATCCAGAGCGTATCGTACCCCACATTGGCAAAATCTTTAGAAATACATAATCTCCAGACTGAAATTCCAATGGCCGCATCTTCTCATCTGCCCAATGCTTATAACGGTCTTGAGCAACTCAGAGGTTTTCATGAATTGTCTGCACCACATCTACAACTTCTATTACCATATCAGGTCCCAGTAATTCACGATCTCCAACATCGTCCCAACTAAGAGGTGATTGATACTTCCTCCCATACAGAGCTGTAAATGGTGCCATGCCAATACTCGCCTGGTAGGTATTATTATAAGCAAACTCCACCAGGTGCAGGTGGTCTTCCCACGGCCCCTTAATGTCTAATATGCAAGCTATCAACATGTCCTCCAGGATCTGGATGACGCACTCCAACTGCCCATCCTTCTGAGGATGATATGCAGTGCTGAAACTGAGATGAGTCCCCAAACTAGCTTGCAAGCTTCGCCAGAAATGAGATGTGAAGCTGGTGTCTCTGTCAGAAACTATGCACACAGGAATCCCATGGAGTCTCACTATCTCCTCCATATATTACCTAGCCAACAACTCTGTAGACTGACCAACCTGGAAGGGGATGAAATGCGCAGACTTCGTCAATTGGTCAACAATCACCCAAATCGCATCATACCCCTTAGGTGTGCGAGGCAGTCCGGTCACGAAGTCCATTGTCACATGATGCCACTTCCACTCAGGAATAGGAAGAGGCTAGAGTAGCCCTGCAACTCTCTGATGCTCAGCCTTCACTTGCTGACAGATAATACACGAAGCTACACTCTTTGCTACACCTCGCTTCATACCATGCCACCAAAAATGTTGTCGCAAGTCACGATACATTTTTGTTCCTCCAGGGTGAATAGAGTACGGAGAGCTGTGAGCTTCCTTCAATAACTCTTCCCGAATCGCACCAGCTGGCACACAAATCCGATTCCCAAGTCTCAGAGAGCCGTCATCATGAATACAGAAGTCCGTCCGAAGACCATCTTCTACTTGCTCCCGCATCCTCTTCAATTTATCATCCTCCAACCGAGCTGCATTAATTCGATCCACCAAATCAGATTGAATTTACAAGTTCAAACCAGTTGCCTTCTCTCCTAGAGTTACGACCTCAATCTCCTCCTGACGCAGTGCCCAACGGAGCTGCGGTTGAGAGGTTAACCTCAATATAGCCGGTAACCGACTGAGAGCATCGAGAACTACATTAATCTTCACTGGGTGATACTGAAGGTCAATGTCATACTCCACCATCAACTCGAGCCATCTTCGCTGTCTCATGTTAAGCTCCCTCTAAGTGAAGACATACTTCAAACTCTTATGATCGGTGTAGATCTTCACCCGCTCCCCCAAATGAAAATGTCTCCACAACTTCAGAACGAAGATCACCGCTACTAACTCCAAATCATGAGTGGGATAGTTCCGCTCATGCGTCCTCAGTGGTCCGGAGGCGTAAGCCACAACACGACTATGCTGATGGAGCACACATCCCAATCCTCTACCAGAAGTATCACAAAAGATTTCAACTCCCCCAGACCAATCAGGTATGGTCAAAATAGGAGTCGTCTTCAACTCTCCAAACGCACGTTGATACTCCTCAGACCAAACATAGGAAGTATCCTTCTTGGTGAGATTAGTCAGAGGTGCCGCGATCTTTGAAAAATCTTTTATGAACTTCCTGTAATAACCAGCAAATCCCAAGAAACTCTTGATCTCCGTGACTGTTCGTGGGGTATGCCATTCTTCCACAGCTGCAACCTTCTCTGGGTCGACTACCTGAAATTATATGCCCGATGAATGCAATCCTAGTCAACCAGAACTGTCACTTACTGTACTTGGCATACAACTGATGACGTCTCAGGGTCTCTAAAACAATCTTCAGATGCTCGACATGATCTGCTTCATTCTTTGAATACACCAAGATGTCGTCTATGAAGACCACTACGAACTTATCCAGATATTCAAAGAAGAGCTAGTTCATCAACCTCATAAAGGTAGCTGGCGCATTGGTCACCCCAAATGGCATTACCAGGAATTCATACTGTCCATAACGAGTCCGAAAAGCCATCTTAGGAATATCAAACTTGCGAACCTTCACTTGGTGGTACCCACTCCGCAAATCCAACTTAGAGTAAACTTAGGATCCACCTAACTGGTCAAAGATATCATCAACCCGGGGAAGAGGGTACTTATCCTTCATGGTCGCCTTGTTCAACTCTCTATAATCGATGCACAGCCTTCGAGATCCATCTTTATTATTCACCAGATGTACATGTGCTCCCCACGGAGACACACTAGGACGTATCAGTCCTCGACCTGACAAGTCCGTTAACTGACTTCGAAGTTCATCCAATTCGGGTGGAGTCATACGATAAGGAGCCTTCAAAATTGGTTGAGTCCCCGGTATCAAATCTATGGTAAATTCTAGCGATCTATCCGGAGGAAGTCCATATATGTCATCAGGAAAATCTCGAACAACTTCAGGGAATTCCAACTCTATCTCCATGGCCAAAACCTGAGCATCCACCGGTGTCGCCCTAAACTTCACTGGTTCACATGAACCATTTCCGCCACGGAACACGAACTCTGCATGGCTCGAAATATGAAAAATTATTCTCCCCAATCTACAGTCAATAGTGGCATATAACTTCCCCAACCAATCCATCCCAAAACAGCCTCATAACTCGGCAACTCTATTACCAGAAAATCTGCATAAAGCCCTAACCCAGCAATCTCCACCGGACAATTTCGCAACCCAGAAGAAATACATACTAACCCATTCCTGGTGTGCACATTCCAGTTAAAAGTAAAAGAATCTACCGCTATCATATTCTTGATCATAAACTCTTTAGATAGGAAGCAGTGGGAAGCTCCGGAATCAAAGAGTGCCAAGGCAGGAAAGGATGTGATTCTGACAATGCCTAGGTCCAACAAATAAAAGTGACTATGCACCTAATCATGCAGGACTGGAAAGGAAAATAGCACACATAATTAACATAAAGGAGACTCACCAGTGATGACCCGGCCAGTGTTATCCTCTCCAGCTGCGGTCAGTACGAAGGTCTGGCACTGCTGGGAGCTGGAGTCGCTCTCTCGGTAGCCTGGCGCTGGGATCCCCTCTATGCCGACTGCCCTGGTCTGGGTGGAGCTGGATGTGGAAGTCTCTGGGGGTGTCGGAGGAAGAGTTCGCGGCTAAGCTGGACTAGCCGTGGAATGTCCTCCTGGTGCTATCAGTCGACCCCGCTGTGGACAGTCCCTCCGGTTATGCCCCTCTCCTATGCAAGTGTAACACCGTCTCTGGAGCCAAAGTCGACAAACCCTCCTCTCGTGTCCAGGCTTGCCACAGTAAGTGCAAGAAGCATGTCTCTGAGCTGGAGACAGAGGTCAAACTTAGCCGTCTGCACTGGTCTGGTAGAAGCTCTCTGGGCTTCTGGTGGTCAGCTGCCTGCTGCATGAAACCTCCCCACACTACGAAGGTAAACCTCATGCCTCCTGGCTGCCTCCAACACAGCCTCGTGTGTAGGCAAAGCCACCGTAGGCATGGCTCCTCTGAACTCCTGGCGAAGCCCTAAACAGATATGCCAAGCCCGGTTGGCCTCCGTGTCCACCAACTCTGGGGCGTACTTGCTGAGCAGTGAGAACTCAGCATCGTACTCATCAACACTCCTCTGCCCCTGGACCAAGTGCTCAAACCGCTGCCTCTGCTCGTCTCTAGCAGTGTCTGAAAGATACATGGCCTCGAAGAGCCACCGAAACTCCTCCCAAGTGACAACAGTCCCCTTGAGTCGCCGCTGCCGGGCCTCCCATCAGTCACATGCCTGAAAGGTCAAGCACCTCCGTGCTGCCTGCACCCACTCCTCTCGGGGAACGTCTACCATGGTCAAATCATCCTCCATATGCCTCAGCCACTCATCGGTCTCCAAAGTAGTCTCCACCCCACAGAAGTACTTCGAGCGCAAGTCCTTAAACTGCTTGAAAGTCGGCCTCTTCGGACCGTGACCACTCTAACACCCTCATGGATGTCAGTCATGTGCTCTAAGATCCCCGTCAGGACCTTCATCATGAGCACAGACTCGGAAGACGGTGCGTCAGAGTGAGAACTCTCATCCTCAGGACTCCCTCCTCCGTCAGAAGGTCCACCTCCGCTAGCCATACTGCTGGAGAGAAAAAAAATGAAATTCAAGTTAGTACCACGTGTTGAAGGGTCAGAGCACAGTACGTGTCGTTCTTACGTGTGTCGCATTGTTAGTGGACCTGCATGGGCCGCCAAAAAAACATGTCATGCCCCGGTCATCCAAATACTCATAGTTTTCCTTTCACCAATGCGTTTTCGGAAATTTAGAGCAATTGGGTGAATTATCAAGACAGAAATAAGAACACATGCATCTGCAGAAATTTAAAACAGAAACAGCAGCACTTTGAACTACAATTTACTACTAACTGAAGTTTGAATCAGAAAAAGTTGAAAACTACAAAGTTGTATAATTTGAATCTATCTTTCCAACGAGACTAAGAACAAGCCAATCCAACATCTATGCAGAAGAATAGAGCATTTCTACTAAAGTGTGTCCAGACAAGACTAAAACATGCATGTTCTGCTTCAGTCCAGTTTTCTCCCAATTTTTGAATATGACATATAACAAATTTTATATGGTTTTGGGGTAGGAGAAAGAGTTTTGCACCCCTATATTTTTCTCAGAATTTATTTCTAACCAATTTGAGCACGTATGCACAGTTATACCAAAGGTAATCTTGCTGAAATTTCAGAACAACATGCAATATGAACATCTTCAATAATAAATCACAAAATCAAGTTTAAAACCCCATTTTTGTGCAATTTAAAGACTTGCATGCATATTTAAAGAGTAATGTAGGATTCCTTAACATGCATGTAATAAAATGAGATTTTGAAGAGAAAAATGCTTTTGAGTAAAACCAAGGCATGATCTTTAAAGAAAAACTTGTAGAATCTAAGGCAAGTTGAGATCTTTTTTGTGAAGAAATATAATCATGGTACAAAAAGTATGATTTGGAAACATGCAAGCTAAAAATAAATATAACCTAGTACTCTACCATAATAAAGACTAGATCTTTACTAAGAATCATAAAGATCTAATCAACATGACAATTTACCAAAAATCATAACTTGCAAGGTATGAAAGGTACAATTTTTAAGTAGGATTCTAACATGCAACCTATTCTCCAAGTAGGTTGAGATTCCTACCTTGAAGAGGGCTAGAAGGGAGCTTGGTTGAAGATTTAGATGAAGAAGAAGATCATATGTTGAAGCTCCCTTGCATGCACATCCTTCTTCCTCCTCCTCCTTCTTTTTCTTCTCCTCTTTCTCTTCTTTTGAGAGAGAGAGAGAGATTTATATGGAGGGAGTAGAGTTTAGGGATTTTAGGGATATGTTTACAAGATATTTTTTTGTTTAAGGTATTTACAAGTTTGCCATTTTCCTAATTAGGAAAACATGCCTTTTATGGAAAATACCTTATCATAACTCCTCATTTTAATTAACCATTATGCCATTGCCATTTATGGAAATCCCTCCATAATTACCAAATTGCCATTTTCCAAAATAAAATCAAATTTATAATATTATAATTTATGGAACTTCTCCACTTAATTACAAGCCTGCCATTAACTAATGTCGCGACAGTTCCACTGTTTACGAGCACTAAAACCTGACTCGTCATGTCTCAAAATGGTCGTGATGGCCATGTTGCACACTCCCTAACATGCATCCCAATGCGTGAGGGTCAATCTCAACGTCTGCATACACGATTTAAAAAAACACGTACGCTGGCCGTAGAACTTAACCGTATAATCATCTACGAGGAGTTACAAAAGAAACGGCTCATTCGACCGTTGGAATTCCGCTGATATCAATGGAGAAGTTAATGGAGACCGAGTAAATGGGTAGCCATTATCATCAACCCTAGAGGAGATCCAGCCACAATCAATGAGGAACGATTATTCTCTATCAACAGAGACCATCAACTATAAATAGATGAAAAGACAACATAAGAAGGGTTCAGACTCCCAAGGTACGAGAGACCTAATACTCTTAGGTATGTCTTCCACTTTATAATTCTTCCTCCAAATAGCTTACAACGATTGACTCGAGACAAACCTTTATGGGTCGATCTCGGTAACCCCAAGTCTTTCCTTGAGTTCCCGTTCTAACTTAAGCATCGGATGGGATTTAGGTCAGAGCCCAGATCCGAC
Organism: Scilla litardierei; assembly: GCA_030789695.1. Lineage (NCBI taxonomy): Eukaryota > Viridiplantae > Streptophyta > Magnoliopsida > Asparagales > Asparagaceae > Scilla > Scilla litardierei. The sequence goes on from CM061133.1 coordinate 338,016,753, forward strand.
CCCCTGGCGCTCCTTTGTGTTGCAGGAAGATCAAGGTACGGCTTAACAAGTGGGTCACACGATAGCTCCCAGAGATAGCCATTCGAGGATCGACCCCTCCAGAGAGTCGAACGACTGTCACATCTAGTTATTGAGTCAAGCGAGCTTCTGCGCTGCATCCACATCACCATTATCATCGACCCTAGTTCTACCAACCAATGGTCCCATTCGACTAGCTAACGAGGCTTCACCTCGACAGGGAAGTCCACGTCAGCCCTACTACCGTTGACATCGATTTTGGCCTTAACAGTTGGCACTATCTGTGGGAAACATTGAGTCGACATCCCAGTCATCCAAGTACTCTGACCATGTCGACTCACCTAACAACACTCTCTAAGGACGCCATGGCATCTCCCAGCATCAATGTCCTCAACATGATAATGGGAGGTCCACTACACCCGGAGCTATCAACCTCACTCCAAAGCTCTTACACTGGGAGGTTGATGACCATCTTGGTGGGAAAGAAGCACCCAAGAGATTCTATACCCCCGATATCTTTTTCAGATGAAGATTTGGAGGGTGTGAAACTGTCGCATGACGATGCCGACGTACATAGGGAGTTCATGTGATGTGCTTTTTCTCACCATGTTGGAGAAAATGAGAATGGCTTCGTCGAAGTTGAGAGAATGTTCGGGACCTCTCGTAGGCTTCACTGGGCATTCTGCACCAGTGATCGACATCATCATATTACCGGTGACGCTTGGGACGTACCCACGATAGGTCACCCGCCTGACCAACTTTATTATGGTGAAGATCAATTCAGCATATAACAGAATCATCGACAGACCACTGCTCAATGCAGTCGAGGTGGTGGTCTTGACTTTCCACCAAATGATCAAATTCCAGGCTCCTGAGGGAGTTAGGAAGGCGAGAAGGAATTAGAAGCAAGCTCACTCATGTTATCTTCTATCCACCTCTTTAGAAGGGTGGAGCAGACAGACCCAGTTGATCTAAGCAATACGGGTAGACATGAGGAGCGATGACCCGTAGTGGTCTAGGAAACAGAGAACATCCAGACCCTTGATGGAGAAGGAAAGACGGTTTCCATTGGGTCAATGCTCCCTTTCGACCTAAGGGAACCGTTAATTACACTCCTAAGAGAGAATGACGATGTCTTCACCTGGTCTCTAGAGGATATGCTAGGCATCGACCCTAGGGTAATATCCCACAAGTTGGAGGTCAGCTCGACATCCAAGCCAATGAAGCAGAAGAAGATGAACATCGGAGGTGAAAAGATGAAAGATGCCATTGAGGAAGTGTATCGACTTCTAGCGGAAGGCTTCATTATGGAAGTCCAATATCTCGAATGGCTCTCAAATGTTGTGATGGTGAAGAAGGCGAACGGCAAACGGAGGATGTGTGTCGACTTCACCGACCTCAACAAAGCCTGTCCAAAGGACAGCCACCCCTTGCCACAAATCGACCATCTTATCGACAACGCCTTGGACTATGACTCTTAAGCTTCATGGATGCTTTCTTAGGCTATAACCAAATCCAAATGGCACCTAGGGACGAAGAAAAGACTTCTTTCATCACCGATCAATGTATTTTCTGTTATGAAAAGATACCATTTGGTTTAAAGAATTCAGGAGCGACATACCAGCATATGATGAACAAGGTCTTCAAAGCTCAAATTGGGCAAAACTTGTAGGTCTATATTGATGATATGCTGGTCAAGTCGAAGAAGTCGCCAGATCACATTGCAGTCGTCACTATAACCTTCAGTAGAACCCTGCAAAATGTACATTTGGGGTTCGATCTAGGAAATTCCTTGAATTCATGCTAACGACTCGAGGTATCAAGGCTAATCCTAACAAAATCGCGACGGTCGTAACAATGAAGGAGCCCTCTACCATGAGAGAGATTCAGAGAATGAATGGTAGAATAGCGGCTCTAGGTCGATTCTTTTCCAAATCAGAGGAGAGATCGCAACCATTATTCAAAGTACTGAGAAAGGCGATAGAGTCCATTGTGAAGGGCAGACAGATTATCGAGTGGGATGAAGACTGCAATAAAGCTTTCTCTGAGCTGAAAGAGTATCTTCGTAGCCCACCACTCTTGACTAAGCCAGATGAAGAAGACCAACTAATCATCTATCTAGCCACTACCATGAAAGCTGTAAGCTCGGCTCTTGTCAAGGAGGAGTCAGGAGTGCAACGACCAATCTACTATGTCAGCCAGGTCCTCCGAGGTGCCGAAATCAACTATTCAAGAATAGATAACCTGGAATTTGCTTTGGTCCAGTCTGCAAGGAGGCGATGACCCTACTTCCATGTGCATACCATTCAAGTCCTTACAGATACCCCTTTGGAGCAAACTCTGGAGGCTGGATCGATCAAGGAGAATGACAAAGTGGGGAGTCTAATTGAGCGAGTTCTGCATTCAATACAAGCCTATGGCTGCCATCAAAGGACACGCCCTAGTTGACTTCATCGACAAATTCACCTGTGACGACGACCCACCAGAAGAGGTACATGTTGCTAACATACATGCCAATACTCACGCCTCTTCTTCGACAGGTCTCAATTCTCCAGCCGACACATGTGGAGATGAAGGGATATGGATCATGCAAGTTGATGTTTCAGCAACTCGAACTGGAAGCAGAGCGGGTATAATTGTCCAAACACCGGAGGGCAATATACTCGAATACGCTCTTTGGTTTGACTTCCAAACCACGAGCAATGGAGCAGAGTATGAAGCTTCCATCAACGGACTCAGGTTGGCTCAAGCACTAAGAGCAAATGTGGTTCACCTTCTTAGCGATTCCAACCAGATAGTCCACCAGTTGAATAGAGGCTACAAATCTCGCGAAGAGACAATGCAAAGCTACATGTAGATTGCCAAAGCAAAGCTAGCCAAGCTCAGACGGGTGGAGATACATCATGTACCACAATCGAGGAACCATCGAGCCGACGTCCTATCAAAGCTCGCCTCATGCTCACCAGCAGGACTTGGTCAGAATGTGTACGTGCAACACCTACTACACCCAAGCTTGCCAGAGCAGGAGCTGCTGATTATCGACCAAGGAATCACCTGAATGGATCCCATAATCTAGTGTTTCAATACATGGGAGAAGCCAGCTGATACTTTAGAGGCACGAAAGCTGGAGCAAAGAGTGTACCAATTTGTCTTGCTCGAAGGTTCATTGTACAAATGACGATGGACCAGGTACGCCGCTTTCCCTTACTTCAAAAGCTTAACCCTGCAAGAAGCTCTCTATATGATCCCGAAAATCCATGAAGCAGACTGCAGAAACCATTGTGGAGGATAGGATTTAGCCTTGAAAGCCCTGAGGTAAGGCTATTTCTGGCTGACCATGTTTAAGGAGGTGATCGAGTATGTGTGAAAGTGCACAACTTGCCAGAAGTTCGCAAAGAACAGCTTAGCCCTTCCAACAGATATGATCCCCATCATCAGTCCCGTTTCATTCACAACGTGGGGATTAGATATCCTTGGTTCGTTCACGCTAGCGAGCGGACAACAGAAGTTCCTGATCTTGGCAATTGACTACTTCACTAAGTGGATCGAAGCAGAGCCCCTTGTCCGAATCACTCGGAAGGAGGCCATGAGCTTAGTGTGGAAATTCATTGTCTGTCGATTCGGCGTCCCTCGATCCATCGTAACAGAAAATGTGACGCAATTCGACAGTACAGGCTTCAAGGATTTCTGTTCCGAGTTGAAGATCAAGCTGTATTTCACTTCTGTCGTCTATCCCTAATCCAATCGTCTGACAGAGACAACTAACAAGTGTGTCCTTGAGCCCTTGCGGAAGAGGATAAAAGGACTCAAGGGAACATGGCCAGAGGAAATCACTGGCATCCTATGGTCGTACAGGACGACTCTTAAAGCCTCGACAGGAGAGACACCATTCATGATTGCCTATGGATGTGAAGTGTCGTCCCAGTCGAAGTCAATGAGCAGCCTCTCCGTCTCTGATACTTCGATGAAGAGAGAAATTTGGAAGGGCTCGAGCTCAACTTGAAGTTGCTTGACGAGGTTTACGACCCTCTTCGAACAGAAGGGACGTATGGCCCGCTACTTTAACTCCAGAGTTCAAGAACGCAGCTTCTGTATATGCGATCTTGTGTTGCAAAAGCCATTTTCTGATCGTTAAACAAGGAAAGCTCGCCGTGAAGTGGGAGGGTCCCTACAAGGTGATTGATGTCCTCGGCCCGGCCACTATCGACTCTCCACGATGGAGGATATGGAGCTTCTTCATCCTTGGAATGCCAAGCATTTGCGAAAATACTATCATTAATCATACCGATGAGAGATGACAAATTGTATGGGTCACAATTCACCTTTGTATTTCTTGAGCTAATGAATACTTCATAAATACAAGGTTGACCATTTCCATGTATGAGCAAATCCTTTACGGTCGTCAGCCGTAAGCCGTAAGCCAAGGGGCAATCCCTTGCCACTGGACGACCCACGATTATTTTCGGCCATAAGCTGAAGGGGCCAAGCCCCTCGCAACCGAATGACCCACGTTGTCGACCATAAGCCGAAGAGGTCAAGCCCCTCGCAACAGAACGACCCACGTCGTCAGCCATAAGTCAGAGGGGCACACTCCTCACAACCAAACGACCATCGTCGTTAGCCGTAACCAAGGGGGCAATCCCTTGCCAATGAATGACCCACGATTGTCGTCGGCTATAAGCCATGTAGGGGACCCTGTCTATGGGGAAAACACTAGAAGGTGGGGTTGAATAGTGTTTATGCACATTTAAAAGGAATTTACGCCAAATAAAATGCAATCAAACAAATAATGCGGAAATAGAATTAAACCCAAATAAGAAACAATTGCAAACACAATTATGTTTCTAAAGTTCGGATTACCCAAGTCAACTCCTGACTTGTTCCCGGTAATCCTACGTCCCTTCCACCCGGATACCACCGGATACTCAAGTTAGAACCCTAACTTGAGGTTTCCTTAAAATCCACTTGTAGCAACCCTACAAGTACAATCGAATACAATCGATGTCATTGACTCCTACAACTTGGGAGCAAGCAAACCACTCACACAACCGAGAGCAAATCTCAAATAACGAAAGTTATGAAATAAAGACAGCAAAAACTTACAATCACCTATGCCTTGAAGTAGAACTTGAAGGAGGAGTGTGATGTGTGTTGAAGAACTCTCTTGGAAGCGAGGAGAAGCCCTTTCTCTTGACTGCACCAAATGCCTAGATGATCACTCTTTGGTTCTAGGTTGGAGAGCAAGAGAACAAGATTTGGAAATACTTAGGGCTTTGGATTTGAGAGCTTTGATCTTTGGAAATGAAAGCTTCAGAGATTTTACAATGAATGAGTAACTTCCAATGGAACAGTAGAAGCTCTACTTATAGCTTTCTCAAATCCACAAAACAGTTTAGGCAAAAACCCAATTGAAATCCGTGAGAAAAATCACAACGGATAGAATCTGAACTCGTGACAGTCGACTGTTGAACAATCCATAGTCGACTGTTGCACAGTCAACAAGGGTAGGTGAGAATTCATAACGGTAACTTACCACGTGGACAATCGACTGATGAAGCAAAGACAGTTGACTGTTAAACCAACAGGAGACTGTAATTTCTTCTACAGGCGACTGGCCGAGAGATGGGTAAGTTTGAAGAATACTGAAAATCACACAAGTAACAGGACAGACGACTGATGCAAGAAACACAGTCGACTGTTAATCAGAATAGGCGCCTGTAGATCCTTAAACAGACGACTGTCAAAAGCCTAAGAAATTTCCAGAGAGCTGAGTCAAAGAAATGACTCACAGATAGGCGACTGTTGCAGCATAGACAGTCGACTGATCTAAGAGGCAGTCGACTGTATATACAGCATTAGTCGACTGGCCGTAAAAGTCAGATCAAACATAGTTAGGCCAAAGGATATACATGCGACTGATTTAAAACACAGTCGACTGTCACTAGGACATGCACCTGTGCATCATTCATCAGTGGCCTGTGCGAAATAAACAGAGAAGGCCCAAAACTATATTGTAAAAGTCTGTGCATAACAGGTGACTGTCGAACAATACACAGTCGACTGTTTTTCAGACAGGCGACTGTAAACTGTTAAGCAGTCGACTGTTATATACAATCCTTACACAACCAAAAGAGAAATGAACTAGAGTCAAAGGACAATTGATCTAATGAAGTCCTATGACTGAATGTAGATGTGTGTGAGTGCTCCATCAAAGTTCTACTTCTAAGCTACATACTAGAAGAGATAAAAGAAAATTACATTTGACGAATAATCTCTTCTTTCCATCGTATGAGCTTGAAGTCTTCACGGAGCTTCAATCATCATCTACGATCATCCAATCCATGTAATTTGCCTTCAATGAACTTTGTGAGTCATCCATTGCTAGTAGATCTTCATAATTAGCTTAGGCAATGGATTAACTGCAAAATAGGGGATTAGTCACAAGTATTTATGTTTGCTCATCATTAACACCAAGTAGGGAGAAGTCCAATACTCAACATTCTCCCCCTTTTTGATGATGACAAACAAACATAAACAAAAAGATAAATAATTGTGCGCAATGAAAACTTACTCCCCCTACATAGATGCCAATCAAGTTAGTCAACAAATATTAGGGCATCTACATATCAATTGAAGAAAATGAGTGAGATATGGATGAATATAATTCAATAAATCTAGGAATTAAAATCCCTATTCATTGTAATCTTACTCCCCCTGAATCTAAGGCAACTTAAATCTTAGATTCAAGTGTTAGAACATACTACTTAGCACATCCATTTAGCACATCCATTATGAATCTTGTATGTTTATTTCTCTCCCCCTATGGCATTATCCAAAAAGGTGGGAGCAAATAACAACAACAATAATAGTGCTAAATACGAACTAACAACAATCAAGGAGTATAAAGATATATCGAATCAAAAACTCATAAAATCACATCATAAACATGTGAGTGGTGGAATTGAAGTCCAATATCACCATTAGATATACACACAAAAATAGTTTCAAAAGAGATTTCTCAAATGCATCATACTAGAGATAGCATGGAAAATGGAATACCAAATTCATATATTGTCTCAAAATCACATCAGAGAGAGTATAACATACATGGAGACAATATATCATATATCACACAGAGAAGATAAGCAGTATAGCATAGTGTGACACAAGATAAACACCAACAACATATATAGATATATAAAAGATGAGTACATCAACGGATGGGCATCTACATGGCCATCACAAAAAGATACATCATGATCAAGACAAAAAAATAACATCATGACAACAGCGAAGTACATCACCATACATATATAGAGTCAATATCAACATCATCCAGCATACATCAAAATACAATTATCACCAAACTAACACCACTCAAACACCTATCTAAGAGTGAGCGTCTCCAGGGGCTGCAGAAGAAGAAGCAGGCTCTGTGACAGTAGGTGTATCCTCTGAAGGAGGATCAGAAGGAGCAACAGTAGCAGCAACAGCATCAGCAGCAACATCCTGAGTAGACGCTACACCAGGAGGCTCAACGACATCAGAAGGCTGAGGAGGCTCATGAAGCTGGGGAACAAACTGTCTCAGATCCTCAGGGAAGAGTATTCCCTGATGGAGGAGAGAAAGAGACAACAATCTGTAAATACCCGAGACCATCTCCAAAAGAATATCACGAGATGGTGGAGCAGAGGTGGAAGGCAGGTCAGCTGGAGGAACAGTCGAAGAGGACGGAGCTGAAGTAGATTTCCTCTTCTTCGAGGCAGTCTGCAGAGCCGAAGAGGATTTCGACTTTGCAGAAGCATCGAGGAGAGGACCAAAGGGCATGGGCTCTTAACGAGTCAAATCAACACCAAAATGACGGAAGACACGAGCCAGAAGTCCACCGTAAGGAATGTGAGACGAGGAGGTCGTGAACTCAACCTTGTCTATCCGATCAAGGAGGACTCCGGCCCAGTTCACGGGCATGCCAGAGAAAATAGCATACATACACTTCAGGATTTCCTGAGACGGCTGATCAGATGATCCATACCTCGGCAGGATGTTGGACTTCACCACTAGGTGAACAGCCCAACCTCTCGCAGAGAACATAGATGACCTGACACCTGAATCAAGGGTGAAAGGTACCTCTCGAAAACATATCCTTCAGGACAGACTGGTCAAGGTCGTCAATCTCTGAGATGCAGATATCAGTGGGAAGGGAACCAACAGTGGGAATCCTAAGAATAATCCCTAAGAGTGAGGGAGTGATCTGAATGTGGGTTCCCTGTACGACAGTATCTAGGATGCCGGTAGAGGAATACTCACCGCGAACGCGGTTCGCATAGAAGAGCTTCAACAAAAATGGATAGGCTCTGAGGGACTCGCTCTGAGAGAAGCGAAAAAGATCGGCTAGGTGAGTAGCAGAAAGAATGTCAGAAAGCCTCTCAGCAGTGAAGGCGGGGAAAGCAATGTACCGCTCCCTAAGAAGGTTGATCCCTAGAAGAGAGTGAAATTTTGCCAAGCAGAGATCGTCTCGGCAAACAGGAACTAGGGGATCAGAGGGGGTACGACAGGAGGCTCTTCTGAAGAACTTGAAACTGAAGGGGACTGATGGGGAGCGTCAGCAACAGGCTCATTGATGGCACGATCAATGCGCTTTCGCTGACGCTTGATCAGGGGCTGAGCATCTGGAGAAGATGCAGAAGGAGAATATCCCTGCGAAGAAGAATGCAAGGGAGACTCGGCTAGTTTGGTTCGGGCTTTGTAGGGTTCTTTCTTCTTGGCTATGGGTTTCTTGGGTGCCCTAGGACGTTTAGGAGCAACAATTTTCTCTTTTCCCCTGGTTTTCAGTGCCATAGAATCGAGAGAAAGAGAAACAATACAAAGAGATCGGAAGACAATGAACCGAACGAAGGGCTATAGAGAGAGAGAAGCAAACCAAGTAGAGGAGATGCGAGGAAGCACGACGTAGCAATTGACGAGCGGGGAGGCGGAGATCGACGGCAACGACAACACGAAATCGACTCACGAAAGGAAGAAGATCGACGGCTTTGGAAGAGAAATCGAGCGGGAATACGAAGCGGTCGAATCGGATGAGAGAGAGTCGACGTGGGTAAATAATCGGGCTTTCTCGAATATAAAAGTTGGGGAATGAATCTGGGCCGTTGGATCACGGAATCGACGGCTCGGATCAAATCACTTGAACCGTCATAACAGAAGACAGTCGACTGATGAACAAATATCAGTCGACTGGATGAAGTGATAACAATAAGGCTCAGAAAGATGGGCAGTCGACTGACAAGTAACATGCAATCGCATGTCCGTTGGACAGTCGACTGACATATACTCAACAGTCAACTGGCCGAGAATTAATACAGTTCATCAAAACAACAGATAGCACTGTAAGAATTCGACAGAGAGAATAGTCGCCTGATGACTAAAATACAGTCGCCTGTTAAAATAAGAGTCGACTGTAAAACAGTCATCAGTCGGCTGTGCGAAAGATACCAATTCACAGACTGAGGAGATAGAGTAGGAAAGTCGACTGTCGGAGGAAAGACAGTCGTCTGTCCTGGTCCAAAAATGCACAGTGAGATAGAATTCCAGAGAATAAGAACACTCACCCTAGGACCTATACTCTAATCACAAATACAACGTAAAAACAATGTAAAAACAATAACTCCATTGAAACACAAATCACTACAATCAATCTCAAAAACTCATGAAATCAATTAACTCACAATTTCCTTTCTTAATCACATATATATAATAAAGCACATGAAGATAGGCAACAAAATGATATGAGCTCAAAAAGAGTTATAACATGAATGTTTGAGCTTCTAGATTTCAGATTCACCCATAATTCCCAATTCTCCACGCAACCTCACAAATGAATCTTCTTTAAGAGGTTTAGTGAAGATATCAGCAATTTGTTTTTGGGTTTCAATGTACTCTAAGATGATGTCCTTCTTAGCTACATGATCATTTATGAAATGGTGTCTCATGTCTATGTGTTTGGTACGGGAGTGGTGTACCAGATTCTTGGAAAGACAAATAGCACTTTGATTATCAATCATGATAGGGCAAGTATCACAATTGACACCATAGTCACTAAGAGTGTGTCTCATCCAAAGAACTTGTGCACATGCAAGACCCACGGCAAAATATTCCGCTTCAGTCGTGGACAATGACACCGAATTCTGTTTCTTATAGTACTAAGAAACTAAGGAATTTCCTAGAAAATGGCAAGTGCCACTAGTACTTTTCCTGTCGGACTTGCATCCGGCAAAGTCGGCATCACTATATGAGATTAACTCATATGTGCTAGATTTAGGGTAAAGCAACCCATAGTCTAGAGATTGATTGAGATAATGAAATATTCGTTTAACCGCAATCAAGTGTGACTCCTTAGGTCTAGCTTGATATTTAGCACATAGGCATATGGAAAACATTATATCGGGCCTACTAGCGGTTAAGTAAAGTAAGCTACCGATCATACCTAGATATAGACGAACGTCTACATCTTTTTCGCTTTCATCCTTGTGTAGATGAGTAGTGGTACTCATGGGAGTCCTTTTACTCGAAGATGATTCCATCCCGAATCGCTTAATAAGCTCTCATGTGTACTTTGTCTGATGTATGAATGTGCCATTCTCCATTTGTCGAATTTGCAATCCAAGGAAGTAGGTGAGCTCTCCCATGTGGCTAATCTCAAACTCATCTTTCATAGACTTGGAAAATTCTTGACAAAGATTAAAGTTAGTAGAACCGAAAATAATATCGTCTACATAAACTTGAATCAAAAGAATGTCATTTTCACAATCTTTAATGAAGAGTGTAGAATCAACTTCTCCCATTTTAAACCCTAAATTCAAAAGAAAGGTCTTAAGTCGATCATACCAAGCTCTAGGAGCTTGTCTCAACACATACAACGCTTTCTTAAGTTTGAAAACATGGTTTGGAAATTTTTCATGAATAAAACCGGGAGGTTGAGAAACATAAACTTCTTCATTGAAAAACCCATTTAAAAATGCACTTTTAACATCCATTTGATATAGTTTAAAATTCTTATGGGATGCAAAAGATAAAATCAACCTAATAGCTTCTAATCTAGCTACGGGGGCAAAAGATTCTTCGAAATCAATACATTCCTCTTGCCGGTAGCCTTGAGCTACTAACCTTGCTTTGTTCCGTGTGATTACCTCGTTTTCATCCGTCTTGTTCTTCAAGATCCATTTGGTCCCAATGACTTGGTGACCACTTGGAAGAGTTCCCAAACTTCGTTTCTCTCGAATTGCATTAGTTCTTCTTCCATTGCCACTATCCAAGAGCTATCCTCACAAGCTTCTTGGATGTTCTTTGGCTCAATGGTAGATACAAATGCACAATGAGAGAATTCTTCAATTCTCGATCTCGTTCGAACACCTACACCAATATCTCCAATAATTTGGTTATGGGGATGGTTACGAACGGTCGGATAAGCTTTGGGTATACCTGTATCACTAGGAACAACTTCAACAACTTCGTTAGAAGTGTTAGTCTCAACAATAGAATCATTAATCTTAACATTATTAAGAGAATCACAAAGAATATCTACATTATCATCATTAACATGAGGAAAATCAAAATCTTCATAAAAAGATATGTGAAGTGATTCCTCAATCGTTGAAGAGGTTTTGTTGTATATCCGGCAGGCTTTGCTACGTGTGGAATATCCAACAAAGATTCCTTCATCGGATCTTGGCTCAAACTTGTCTAAATTACCAAATGTGTTCTTTATAAAACATTTTGAACCAAAAACACGAAAATATTTTACTTGGGGCTTTTTATCATAAAACAACTCAAAACAAGTTTTGTTCGTTCGGGGTCTCACTAGAATCCTATTGAGCAGATAACATGTCGTGTGCACCGCTTCTGCCCAAAATTGTAGTCCTAAATGACTATCATGGAGCATAGTGCGAGCACACTCAATAAGAGTCCTATTCTTTCTTTCTACAACACCATTTTGTGGTGGTGCACGAGGAAAGGAAAAATTATGAGTTATCCCAGAGTCATCACAAAATTTAGTAAAAGACTCATTCTCAAATTCTCCTCCATGATCACTACGAATAGTGATAATGGTTGATCCTAAAAGATTCTGAATCTTCTTTGCAAATTTGGTAAACTCTTCATGAGCTTCATTCTTATTAGTCAAGAATGAAACCCAAGTAAATCTAGAAAAGTCATCGACGATAACTAATCCATAATGAGCATTACCTAAAGAAGCGGTTCTAGTTGGCCCAAATAAGTCTAGATGAAGAAGTTCTAAGGGCCTCTTAGAAGTAATCCATTCTTTAAGCCTAAATGAAGATTTACTTAGTTTACCTCTTGGACATGAATCACAAAAGTTTTTCTTATTAATAGCAATCTTAGGAAAACCTTTGACTAGATCATGCTTAGCTAACTTATATAAGTGCTTGAAGTGAACATGACCAAAACGGCGATGCCATAATAGTTGTTCACTTGTGTTAGCAACTAAGCAATGTTCTACGGTTTTAGGCAAGCTCAAATAATAAATATTTTTACGCCTAATACCGGAAAATAAAACATTTGAATCACAATCAACAATAGTACACAATCCTTCTCCAAAGTTAACCTTGTAACCTTTGTCACAAAGTTGACTAATGGAAATGAGATTGTGACACAAACCACTAACTAGAAAGACATTAGTAATTAAGGGTTTTGAAGGATTACCAACGATACCTACTCCAATGATGGTTCCCTTTTGATTACCTCCAAAAGTGACCGTCGCACCATCCTTGATGCTAATCACTTCGGAGAGCAACGAGGGATCTCCCGTCATATGTTTGGAGCAACCGCTATCAAGAGTCCATCCTTTCTCTTTAGAGCTAATAAGGCATTTATTGCTCTTCTTCTTTCTCTTGGGTACCTATATAATATTATGGTACCCAATGTTTGTTGGGTCCAAGGGGATTAGCCCTTTGGAAGTCAAGTCTAAGTGGACTTCCGCTTCCCAACATAATTACTATTTCTAATCACATCATGAAAATAGGAATCAACATAAGCATTCATATCATTTAGACTAGTGTTCTTAGGACAACAAATAGTGTAAGTCTTGGGAGTCCTATTCCTAGTTGCAAGCATATGTGTTGGATTTCTATGTGGTGCATGCTTCTTAGAAATACAATAGATGTCCTTGACTCCCACAACTTGGGAGCAAGCAAACCACTCTCACAACCGAGAGCAAATCTCAAATAACGAAAGTTATGAAATAAAGACAGCAAACACTTACAATCACTTATGCCTTGAAGTAGAACTTGAAGGAGGAGTGTGATGTTGTAACGCCCCGCCTCCCGGTGGGCGCCGCTACTTGTGAAACGAGAGGTTGCAGGTCCCGCAGGTGCCAGTGAAGTCAATGTGGAGCAGTGCAGAAAGTAAGGGGACACTCTAGACATGACCAGCTACACAGTTCTAAATGAGGAAAAGACAGTAAGATAAGTAACACAAACTGAAAAGAAAAGAGACAAGTAAAAAAGCTGTACTACTGCTGAAACGTAAAGGGAACTCGTACCTCCGCTATGTCAACGCTCAAACCGTTCTGCTCTGGAAGTTTTGACTCCTCTCAAGTCCTGTACTGAAGCTCCAACTCCTCGTGCTCAGACGTCTTTGGATGATCGTGTGCTTCGTACCTGGTGGGCAACAAAGGGCGCACCGCGCTCAATAGAGTAGACAATATCTAAACAAGAGACAAGGAAGGTAAGTGTGCACAAAAGGAAGCAAGGCGACCACAGATATGATGGCACTACCTAAAAAAGTAACCTGACCTGGTAATCCACGAGCACGCGCCACTGAAGAGTAAGGGAGCACAAAGGACGATGTGACAGCAACAGAAAGGGTACAGAAAAGAGAGATGTCCTGATGGTTAAAATGAGTACAACTACTGTAAAGAGGGTACTAACTAAAGTGAACCAATTCTAAGCCGTGACTTATGAGGGGGAGTATAATAAGCATCTGAGAGCTACCTTGACCGCGAGGGTGCGACCCCGGGCAGAGTCCAAAAGTGTAAAGTATTGTACTGTAAGCTGCAAAACCTGTAAGAACTGAGGCGTTGTGGCCTGCGGTGTGGCTCCAGGACCCATCAAGATGGACGTCTGCTTGAACGCGTCTCAAGTATGTGATGCTTGAGCGCTACTCCCAAGTGTAGGAGGACGTCAAGTAATAAATTTATATCCGGTGAGACCGGGTCGGATCACGGGGACAAGTCGTTTTGCAATCACAAATTCAATTGATGTAGGAAGGGTAACGGCGGTTAACAACCAACTACACTAACGGGGTGGAAGTGTGTGAAAATGTGTGTGAAACCATCTACCAAACCAACATCCTAGGGTTCGAGAATCGGAGAGGCAAATAGGCGAGGAAGCTTGTGTGGTGTGTGGGAATGAGGTTGCTAAGCATATGGGTTCAATCTGAGGATAACTCAATTGTCTTTCCGGCTAAGGAAAACGCAATCGGTGGATGTGGCATTTTATCGAACACTTGGTGTGCAATGAAAGTAGGGTATGAAAAATTGAGATAATAAACAACCAAGCATACAAGAATGGTACCACTAGGCAAACTCCACTCTAGGGACACCCACTAGGATCCCTAATTCAAATTATATCTCATCAATTCTACCACATAATCATTAAAACATGCAAGATTGAAAACCAAAGCCAAAGCAAACACAAATCACCATACAACCACACAAGAAGAAGATCTAGCTCATTATAACAAGAAAAGAGAGATTTTTACTTCTAAAAACATCATCCATTATCATTACAACTCACTAAATCAAAATACACAAGGTGAGGGAAAGAGTTCACCAATATCTCCAATGAAGAACAAAACCCAAACCAAATGCTCCTCCTTGCTTCTTTGTTGCTCCACCAAAACCCTAACCCTAAGATGAAGAATGGGGAAGAAGGAATGAGGGAAAAAGAGGGGAGGAAAGCCCAAGAAATAGACTCAAAATTTCGGGTCTGAAAACAGCCTAAACGGGTCGGATCCGCGCCCAAACCCGCAACTAATGCCCAAATCTGCAGAAATTTCAGCACCGTCACACTGTCTTGCAAAAATTCTAGAAAAATCATCCGACCTCGGAATGACGCGTTCCAGGTGGCGATGGAACCGTAACAAAGTGTACTATCACTGAAAAATATCAGGAGGCCGAAATATATACTGGAATGATAGCAGATTTCTTCACAATAGGGGGCAAATCTGCAGAAATTTTCAGCACCGTCACCCTGTCTTGCGAAAATTCTAGAAAATTCATCCGACCTCGGAATGACGTGTTCCAGGCGGCGATGGAACCGTAACAAAGTGTAGAATACCAGAAAAATATCATTATGTCGGAATATATACTGTAATGATAGCAGAATTCTGCACAAGAGGGGAAAAGCAGACTTTCTAGCCCAGAAATTTTCAGCACCGTCACATTGTCTTCCAAAAAATGTAGTAAATTGCTCCGACCTCCAAAAATTCTGGAAAAATATGCGTTGGAATCGGGACTTCACGAAATTTAACTGAAAAATAATAGAAGACCAAGATGAAGATGCTAATAAGATGTAAAAATTAT
The DNA here is from genome assembly GCA_030789695.1 of Scilla litardierei. Taxonomy (NCBI): domain Eukaryota; kingdom Viridiplantae; phylum Streptophyta; class Magnoliopsida; order Asparagales; family Asparagaceae; genus Scilla; species Scilla litardierei. The sequence continues at coordinate 338,032,366 of CM061133.1, forward strand.
GTTTTAAGCATATAAAAACGGTAAGCTCCAATATTAAGTGATATCATCAAAATGCGCGTATCGGAGCCAAAATGAATACAAATTATGCATAAAATGCCATTTAATGAGGGGTAAAATATACAATATTGATCCCTAATCACACCCCCCAACTAGCTTTTTGCTAGTCCCTAGCAAAACAAGCGATATATTCGGATTCACAATATAGCACACATCAAACTGCACAATATTCATGGCACATGAAAATTTTTCAATATAAACTCAATTCCAATATACCAACTCATAAAATAGAGCAAATCCAAGAACAAAACTCCAATATGGCTCAAACCAACAAAGTACAAGCAAATTTTGCATTCATTGAGATTAAAACATAAGCGTGTCATAGTATCACAATCTTCAAGAACTTGGCCATAAATAACACTTAGCTTTCTTAATTCATGGAAGTTTGATATGTGGATCATGTTTATTCATGTTTTTTTAATGTGAAACTTAGAATGACCCATGTTATGAGGGTTCGGTCAATGACTCCCAAATCAGAAGATTTTGGGGCATTAGGCCAAAAAGGACCCCGCGGACCTAGTAACTCGAATCACCTAAGATTCACTTATTTTTCTCTCGTGCACTCCCCTAAATCCTATCTTTCGACACGAATCCCCAATATTTCATGAGGACCCGGCTACTTGACAAAACTAGAAGAACGATGCACTTATTCTTTTTTCTTTTTCTTTTTCTTTTTCTTTTCTTTCTCCTTTTTCCTTTTTTTGATCCAACACACCAATCAACCACTCCTCAAGCATAAACCAAGCGTATATCCAAGGCCGAATTCCATCAAATTGAACACCAATCTACACTAATGACTTAATCCAACTCGTGCATCACAAAGTTTGTACAAAACTAATCCAGACCACATCGAAGACAAAATTCATCGAATTATGCACTAGTTTTATGAATAGCATATTAAAATTGATCTCATGAAGAAAAGGCAATAAAATGCATGCCAATCACAATGTAGGAGTTTGAACATAAGATTTGAATCCGAAAACATGCACGAAGATGAAACATGCAAGGGACTAAGCAAATAACTAGCAAGAGAGTAAGGAGTGTAAATGATATTCTTGCAAAATGATTGGTGATGTCAAAATGGATGTCTCCAAACAAAAAACACAAAAAAAAAATTTAAAACGAAAACAACTAACTAAACATCCTAAAACCACCTACTACTCTCCCCCCAACTAAAGACAAACATTGTCCTCAATGTTGAAAAAGTAGAGGTTTATTGAAATAAAACTATCCTAAAAAGCATAGAAAGTGCATTAAATTAAAATTTCTATACTACTAGAAGGAGATCACCGGGGGTCAAAAGGAGGATCTCGGATGTATAATGGTGAGGAAAGTTGCTCAATTAGATCTTTACGCTCCTCCGCGAGCGTCTTCCCTTCACAAATCACTTTGGACCCTAGCAACACACCAACACGTGCTCCCTCCATAAAATTTCCAATCGTGCCCTGCGAGAGAGAGGGTGTGTCAATCCAAAGCCGACACCGTTGCCTTTCAACAAAAGTGATCCAAATATAGTCGTCAACATAAGATAAAGAATTTAATTCAAGTTGACGAAAACTCCCTAAAGTGATTGCGTCCATCTCCATATGATGCATGCCCACAGGGGAGAGGAATGATGGATTTTGGGACAAGATTGGGGAAGAGCATGGTTCGGACTCCACCAAAATGATCGATGAGCTCGTGGCCCTACTAGTCTCCTCCTCCACTCCATCCAAAATTTCACGCTCGTCCTCTACATCTTCACACAAATCTCCTACAAGAGAAGATGAATCCAAATCAGATAATAAAAGTTTTTGAGTGGTTTGATTACCTTCTCCCAAGCAAGAGGCAAGCAATGCGAGACTGGAAATGATCTCATGGATATATTGGCTTCGAGTCTCCATGCTCCGTAGAAAATATCGGGATTGAGCCTCATGTGTCTGAATAAGCAATTGAAGTTCCTCGTCCAAGGGTTGCAAGGGTGCGTCCACGATTTGCTCTCCTTGGTCAAGGGATACTCCAATGGTATCGTGATATGGCGCTAATAGATCACTCCCTGAAGTCCCATCCAATAGTCGTGACATATCCTCCATGGAATCCAAGTACTCCCAAGCATCCACAGGTGACATGTCAAATAGAGCTCCATCGTCCAACATCGCCATGTAGTCCTGCATCTCCTCCTGCAACCCCTCGTAGAAAAACTGGAAAAGATGGTCTATCGTGAATCCATGATGTGGACAGCCGCTTAATAAATCCATGAACCTCCTCCAAGCTTGATAGAAGGATTCACCGTCAATTTGAGCAAAGCCGACAATTTTGAGCTTCAAAGAAGTGGTCCTGTGCAAAGAAAATGAAAGTGCATCATACAAAGAATTTATGCCGTTAAAGTCCATAACTTTTTTTTTGAATTTTTAATAAAAGAAAATGAAAATAAAGATAGCAAAGGACTCAAAAAAGTGAAAAATAAAGAAATCTCAAATCAAAAAGTGAGAAATAAAGAATCAGAAAAGACTCACACTAATAGTGGGAAGTATCTCGCCAAGATTTTCAAAATCAATCGAAAATGTAAATGCAAAAACCGTTGTCCCAAGTATGTGATGCTTGAACGCGTCTCAAGTATGTGATGCTTGAGCGCTACTCCCAAGTGTAGGAGGACGTCAAGTAATAAATTTATATCCGGTGAGACCGGGTCGGATCACGGGGACAAGTCGTTTTGCAATCACAAATTCAATTGATGTAGGAAGGGTAACGGCGGTTAACAACCAACTACACTAACGGGGTGGAAGTGTGTGAAAATGTGTGTGAAACCATCTACCAAACCAACATCCTAGGGTTCGAGAATCGGAGAGGCAAATAGGCGAGGAAGCTTGTGTGGTGTGTGGGAATGAGGTTGCTAAGCATATGGGTTCAATCTGAGGATAACTCAATTGTCTTTCCGGCTAAGGAAAACGCAATCGGTGGATGTGGCATTTTATCGAACACTTGGTGTGCAATGAAAGTAGGGTATGAAAAATTGAGATAATAAACAACCAAGCATACAAGAATGGTACCACTAGGCAAACTCCACTCTAGGGACACCCACTAGGATCCCTAATTCAAATTATATCTCATCAATTCTACCACATAATCATTAAAACATGCAAGATTGAAAACCAAAGCCAAAGCAAACACAAATCACCATACAACCACACAAGAAGAAGATCTAGCTCATTATAACAAGAAAAGAGAGATTTTTACTTCTAAAAACATCATCCATTATCATTACAACTCACTAAATCAAAATACACAAGGTGAGGGAAAGAGTTCACCAATATCTCCAATGAAGAACAAAACCCAAACCAAATGCTCCTCCTTGCTTCTTTGTTGCTCCACCAAAACCCTAACCCTAAGATGAAGAATGGGGAAGAAGGAATGAGGGAAAAAGAGGGGAGGAAAGCCCAAGAAATAGACTCAGAATTTCGGGTCTGAAAACAGCCTAAACGGGTCGGATCCGCGCCCAAACCCGCAACTAATGCCCAAATCTGCAGAAATTTCAGCACCGTCACACTGTCTTGCAAAAATTCTAGAAAAATCATCCGACCTCGGAATGACGCGTTCCAGGTGGCGATGGAACCGTAACAAAGTGTACTATCACTGAAAAATATCAGGAGGCCGAAATATATACTGGAATGATAGCAGATTTCTTCACAATAGGGGGCAAATCTGCAGAAATTTTCAGCACCGTCACCCTGTCTTGCGAAAATTCTAGAAAATTCATCCGACCTCGGAATGACGTGTTCCAGGCGGCGATGGAACCGTAACAAAGTGTAGAATACCAGAAAAATATCATTATGTCGGAATATATACTGTAATGATAGCAGAATTCTGCACAAGAGGGGAAAAGCAGACTTTCTAGCCCAGAAATTTTCAGCACCGTCACATTGTCTTCCAAAAAATGTAATAAATTGCTCCGACCTCCAAAAATTCTGGAAAAATATGCGTTGGAATCGGGACTTCACGAAATTTAACTGAAAAATAATAGAAGACCAAGATGAAGATGCTAATAAGATGTAAAAATTATGTTTTAAGCATATAAAAACGGTAAGCTCCAATATTAAGTGATATCATCAAAATGCGCGTATCGGAGCCAAAATGAATACAAATTATGCATAAAATGCCATTTAATGAGGGGTAAAATATACAATATTGATCCCTAATCAACGTCCCTGTCTGCCCCCAGGACTCAGGACCCATCAGCTGATGGAGTCCCCCCTAACTCGGGGAAAATAACAACCAAAAACGATTGGTTGCTAAAGATCAGGTCCCAGTCGCCCACGTACTCCCCAATCATAAGTTTCCCCAAACCCGGTGAGTCAAGCAGAAAGTAACCATTTTAATATTTATTAGTGTCGTGAGGTTCAATATTGATTAAACTACGTAGCCAAGGGGAATCTATTACCGTACCGGTAACAGCAACCTATCAAGTCAAGAGCCAACCTCAGGATAGTCCACTCGTCATCCAGTACCAACATAGTAATGTGCCATCATAAGAACATCCCAAGGATACGCAATTTAATAATATTAAACTAGCAAGGTACCAATAAGCTTATGAAACAACAAGAGCAACAAACTAGCAAGTGACAGGTAGCATGGATGTTCCTTATGGCAAGATATTCCAAACTGAGTAGAAAGGACGCATCACCAACCCAAGAACAACAAGGAAACCCAAGGCAGCAATCAAAGGAAGCTATCAAACCCAACAAGCAAAAGGAGCCACCCAACTCAATTACCAACAAGGGAAGCTTGAACCACAAGCAAGGGAAACCCAAACCCCAACACAAGCAAAGGAATCTAAATTGGAGTATGGGGGATAGAGTCTACCTGAAACCGAAGCCGAAGAACCAAGATAATTAAGAACCGAAGACCAGCATCTGCAGAAAGCTTACACCGCAACAATCAGCAACAAGAAGCCCAAAACCTGCAAGCAATAGAGAAAGGACGAAAGAAACCTGCAAGCAAGTAAGAAAGAACGTGCTGATATATAAAAGAAACAATACTAACTGAATCTTGGTACGAACAAGTAACAAGAAAACAACACAATTGCATTAAATAATGAAGGACCAAGAGACAACCCGGATGGCGCTAGAGAGTCTAGGCCAGAGGGATCAGATTGGGGGTCTTCTCATCACGCAGTGGGGGGTACCCGTGCCTACGGCAAAGTCCACGGGGTTCTTATTAAGGAACTAGGGGCTAACAACCAAAACCGTTGGGGAACGGGGCTCACAACCCAAGTAGTACCACACCGAAGCTCAAAACACAAGCAAGGGACCCAACTGAACCCAAACAGCAAGTAGAAGGAACCAGCCGAGCACAAACAGCAGCCCACAAAGCCAAGTCAGCAAGCAAGAACCAAGCCGCAGCAAGGGGAAGCCCAAACAGCAAGTAGAGGAACCCCGACCAGCAAGCAAAGCGTCAACGGAAACCAAACCAGCGAGGGGGAGCCATCGAACCCCCTAAAAAGCCCCAACATCAACCCCGGGACCCCACACAAGTAGGCGAGGGCGTCCAACCCCACGAAATAACAATAGGGACAATAAAACCCTAATCCTACCCCCAATTCATCCTTTCCCCAAAAGAAATCGAAATCAACGCAGAAGGAAAGAGGATTGGGTCTACCTGAAACCGAACTCAAAGCCGGCATCGACGAAGCCGAGGAAATCAGTCGAAATCAGCTTCGAAAAATAAAGGAAAAACACTCACCGAGCCTGCAGCAGGAAGGAGGAGAAGAGGGGTGAAATAGAGAGGCAAACCGCCACAGTCGCACTCGCAGCGAAGGGACAAGGCGATGAGAGCCTCGTCGAGGGACCCACACCACGCGCGAGGGAGACGAGGGTGACGCCGTGAGCGTGACGCATCGAAGGACCCAGCGAGGGACCCACATCACACGCGAGCCATCGACGAAGAGAGAGGGGTGACGTCGAAGCCCTAGGAGGCCGTGTCGTCGAGAGGGAGGGGAGGAGCGTCGAAAACAAAGCCCTAAGGGCTTTCGCTGCGGGGAAAATGAGAACGAGAGAGAGAGAGAGAGAGCAGGGGAAAGGGGGAGAGCTCGTGGGGGATAAGGGGAGGCCCCTGTGGGCTTGGGCCTTTGGGGACGGGCCGTTACAGATGTGTGTTGAAGAACTCTTTTGGAAGAGAGGAGAAGCCCTTTCTCTTGACTGCACCAAATGCCTAGATGATCACTCTTTGGTTCTAGGTTGGAGAGCAAGAGAACAAGATTTGGAAATACTTAGGGCATTGGATTTGAGAGCTTTGATCTTTGGAAATGAAAGCTTGAGAGATTTTGCAATGAATGAGTAACCTTCCAATGGAATAGTAGAAGCTCTACTTATAGCTTTCTCAAATCCACAAAAAAGTTTAGGCAAAACCCCAATTGAAATCCGTGAGAAAAATCTCAACGGATAGAATCTGAACTCGCGACAGTCGACTGTTGAACAATCCATAGTCGACTGTTGGACAGTCAGCAAGGGTAGGTGAGAATTCATAACTGTAACTTACCACGTGGACAGTCGACTGATGAAGCAAAGACAGTTGACTGTTAAACCAACAGGCGACTGTAATTCCTTCTACAGGCGACTGGCCGAGAGATGGGTAAGTTTGAATAATACTGAAAATCTCACAAGTAATAGGACAGACGACTGATGCAAGAAACACAGTCGACTGTTAATCAGAATAGGCGCCTGTAGATCCTTAAACAGACGACTGTCAAAAGCCTGAGAAATTTCCAGAGAGCTGAGTCAAAGAAATGACTCACAGACAGGCGACTGTTGCAGCATAGACAGTCGACTGATCTAAGAGACAGTCGACTGTATATACAGCATTAGTCGACTGGCCGTAAAAGTCAGATCAAACATAGTTAGGCCAAAGGATATACAAGCGACTGATTTAAAACACAGTCGTCTGTCACTAGGACAGGCGCCTGTGGATCATTCATCAGTGGCATGTGCGAAATAAATAGAGAAGGCCCAAAACTATATTGTAAAAGTCTGTGCATAACAGGCGACTGTCGAACAATACACAGTCGACTGTCTTTCAGACAGGCGACTGTAAACTGTTAAGCAGTCGGCTGTTATATACAATCCTTGCACAACCAAAAGAGAAATGAACTGGAGTCAAAGGACAATTGATTTAATGAAGTCCTATGACTGAATGTAGATGTGTGTGAGTGCTCCATCAAAGTTCTACTTCTAAGCTACATACTAGAAGAGATAAAAGAAAATTACATTTGACGAATAATCTCTTTTTTCCATCGTATGAGCTTTAAGTCTTCACGGAGCTTCAATCATCATCTACGATCATCCAATCTATGTAATTTGCCTTCAATGAACTTTGTGAGTCATCCATTGCTAGTAGATCTTCATAATTAGCTTAGGCAATGGATTAACTGCAAAATAGGGGATTAGTCACAAGTATTTATGTTTGCTCATCATTAACACCAAGTAGGGAGAAGTCCAATACTCAACAAGCCGAAGTGGACATGCCCCTCGTAACCGAACGATCCTCGTCGTCAGTCGTAAGCCATGGGGCAATTCCTTGTTGAGTATTGGTGTTTCATACCAATCTTATTTTGATGATGATCACAACATTATGTTGTTGCTAATGAATCTCATATTTTAGTCTCTCAGTTTATCTCAAGGATATCTTTATTGGAGACTAATCACTTGGTGTAAGGATGGACATCATGTGAAGAAGAGCCAAAGTTTGGACTCAAGGAGTGCCAAAGCTTGGAGATGATGGAGAGCAATCAAGGCATCAAGATTGAAGACTTAGACTCTTTTGAAAGCATTGTAATCCATGTAATTTACTTTATTGCTTTCTCTCTCTTTTGAGTCTAGGGTTGATGTAATGCCTTGCTAGATGGTTTACTCATTCATGCACATGCATTTAACCATCTTAGTGAACCTTAGGATTATCATAGAATCCAACCCAATAGGTTCACTCCTTCTGTCAGTCGCCTGTTGAGGGAAACACAGTCGACTGGGTGATTTCCAGTCGCATGTAGATCCTTCTACAGTCGCCTGATATGCACTACCCAAGTCAACATTTCTATTGACTCAAACTTGAGCTTTACGCACAATCGTCTGTCAATCAGTTCCCAGTCGCCTGTTTATTTACAGTCGCCTGAGATTTGGTCAACAGTCACCTGTCTAGCGTAAGTGCATTCTCTGCATCTCTCTGTCTTCTCTCCATACTTTACAGTAGTCGACTGATGAAGAATATACAGTCGCCTGACTATTCGACAGTCGACTGTAGTATTAACATCAGTCGCATGTGCGAAGAATTGGAGAAAGAGTGCAGCTCTCTGTTTCGATCCATCCCCTGCAGCAGCCGTCTGCTGAAGGATTTACAGGCGCCTGTCCTGTTTGTCAGTCGACTGTATTTTCTTCTTAAGTCGACTGTCCAGGCTCAGATTATAGACGTTGGATATTTTCTAGCCGTTGATCAGTCGATTGTCTTATGATCATCAGTCGACTGTTCCTGTCGTTTTCACCTAGTTTCTAGCCGTTGCTGATTTGATTTTCTGGCTGTTTCTTTGGGTTTCTGGGCTTGATATAGGTTTCCTATATATATGGGTGTGCTGCCTTTCTTGAGAACTCTTGACAACATTTGATAAACTCTTGATTCTATAGAAAATCTCAAGAGATCAATAAGCCACTCTCAAGCTCCCTCATTTCCCTCTAATTGAGCATTCATCTTTCTTCATGCATTGAAGTCCAGCTCAAGGGAAATCTTCCAAGTGCTCTCAAGCATATTCCAACACTTGGAAATCCTCTTCCATGCCTTGCATTCATTCATGAGTAAGCATCTCAAGGCATAGGTAAGAGTATTTACTTTACAAGGTGTAAACTGTTTTCCTATTTCTCTTTGTGGGATTAGGATTTTCTCCTTGTGGGAGATTGTCTCTTTGTGGGACTAGAGTGTCTCTTTGTGGGACTAGGAACTCTCTCTGTGGGAGTAACTCTCTTTGTGGGAGTTTGAGTGTCCTAGTGTAGGGCTAACCCTAATTCTCTGAGTGGGAGTTAGTGATTCTCTTTGTGGGAGTCGTGGTCCTCGTGTAGGATTGGTTGGGTCCTTGTGTAGGGCATAAATCCTCTTTGTGGGGTATCTCCTTGTGAGATTTGTATTCACTTCTCTTTGTGGGAATATAGTGGATATTGGTGTGGCTGGACGTACCCAAGTTTGGGGAACCAGGGTATATCTTTATGTTTGCGTTTGGTTTGATTGTGCCATTTAATTCCTCTTGCATTTATAATTCCGCATCTGCAAGTTAAATTTTATTTGGACAATTTTATTGCCATTACACTATTCACCCCCCCTCTAGTGTGTGTTGTTAGTATTGCAAGGGTTAGACGATCCCTACAATTGGTATCGGAGCGAGGTTAAAGCATACTGAAACAATGGCATTCAACCCTACTTCTGCGCCTCATGAAGAAGGTCACTCAACCGTTCGACCCCCGCTCTTCAACGGAACCAACTATCCTAGTTGGAAGATCAGAATGATGATCTATATGGAGGGTCAAGACCTATGGGACATCACGGAGGTGCCATTTGAGAAGCCCACTACTCCTGCGGCTTCAAGGACAAAGGCGGAGAAGGACTCAATCAAGTTCAATGCAAGAGCCATGAACGCATTACATTGCGCTCTCTCTGCTAGTGAGTTCAACCGCATCTCCATGTGCAAAACGGCGAATGATATTTGGCACACCTTGGAGATTTGTCATGAAGGGACAACGAAGGTAAAGAAATCTAAACAAACTGTGTTTAGATCTAAATATGAAATGTTTAAGATGCAGTAAGGCGAAAGCATTTCAGATATGTTTACAAGGTTCACCGATATCGTGAACGCTTTGGAGGGTCTTGGGAAGACGATTTCCCAAGAGGATCGTGTAGAGAAGATCCTAGACTCTCTCACACCTCGTTGGGAGTCAAAGGCCAATGGAATTTTGGAGTCTTATGATACGTCCAAATATACCGTTGAGGAATGCATTGGAAATCTCATGGCGTATGAAGTGAAGCTTCAACACAAAAAGGAGATTCATCCGACGAAGCCCGAGAAGCTAGAGAAGCAAAAAGGGGTTGCATTCCATGCCAAGGAGGAGCCAATCAAGTGGAGGAGGAAATTCCATCGAGAAGCTCCTAGCGAAGAAGATGAGCAAGAAGATGCAAGTGGAGAAGAAATTGAGGATCTTACCGAGCAATTCAAAGCTTTCCTCAAATGCAAGCAAGGTAAGTCTTTGTCAAAGTTTGTTTCCAATTCTAACAAAGTTCCTACTTGTTACACTTGTAGTGGAAAAGGTCACTTGTCCACCGAATGCCCTTTCAAACCCATTAAAGAAACGTACAAGGGTAAAGGGAAGAAGCATTGGAAAGGAAGGTCCAAGTCCAAAAATCGCAAAAAGGGACTTGTTGGGACCTTTGATGATTCGAGTGAGGACACTTCTAGTAACGAAGAAGAGTATACAAAGAAGGATGCTCATGCATGCTTTGTAGCCATGGATGTTCCTACTCCAATTCTCTCCGGATTAAACGAAGAAGAGTTGGATGCTTGGCTTGACGCATACAACTCCTATGAGGATTCATGCCTCGTGGCTAAGGAGGAGAAGTCGTCATCAAGTTCTTGCAAGGATGATGATGATGGTGTTGTTGAGATCGAGGAAGAAAAGATCTCATATGAGGAGCTCAAGTTCAAATTTGACTTGGCCTCCGAAAAGGCTAGTAAGTGCATCAACTCTTACAATATGTTAAAAGCAAAATATAAGAGTGCTAAGAGTAGAATGCATAAACTAGTTATTGCAAGTGTAGTTCATGATGAAATGCATGTTTATGACACTTGTGAGAAAGACACACTTCTTTCTCAAGTTAAGGAATTGAGCACTTCTAATGAAAATCTCATTGCTCAAAACCTTAGCTTAGATGCTCACATTCAACAACTTACGTTGAAATGTGAAGAGGAATCCCGGAAGCTCATAAGCTTTGTGTATTCTAGGGATTCACTCCACGATTTGTTGGAAAAACAACATCCGGAAAATCATAGAGGAGGTTTGGGTTATGTTCAAAATGTGGTTCCCAAACCCACCTCTAATTCTTCCTTTGGTGCAAATTCAAGAAATATTGCTAAAGCACCTAATAAGAATCACCATGCTTTCTTGTACAACAATAACACTCACAAGAAGCATGCAGATCACAAGGTGATGAGGAAACATGAAGAATCTTCATTTTTTGCTAAGAAGCAAAATCCTCATTCATTGCATGCTAAGAAACTTGTTTCTACACCTAAGCATGCCACATCCTTCCCTCTTGCTAAGGCAAAACCTTTGCCTAGGAAATCCTTGAGATTATGGATTCCCACTAAGGCTAGTGAGCAAGAGAGAGATAGTTACATCAACTCTCTAGTTAGGGATGTGATCACCTCGTGTGACTATGTTAGGAAATCAAACTCCTCTTGGGTTTGGTTACCTAATGTTTAGGTTCCTCGCACATTTGCATATTGCATGGGTATTGTGCTTCCTTGATTATTTTAAGCATACCCATTGATTGTGTGTGTTTCATGTTTTTTTTGAAAATATTCTTCGAATTTATTTCTTTTCATGAAAATTGGGACCTTGGGGTTATTGACATACATGCATGATCCATGTGTATGTCAATGGGGGAGTTAATATAATATATGTTTAAATTATTTTAAGATATATTTTAACTCTCATTTCGGAGGTTTTTGTTTTGAGATCATTATTTATATTTGGTTATTTTGGGTCTCAAACCAAACCTCTTGTTTATTGCCAACTTGTTTCATATCTCTTTTGTTTTGGCAATATCCTTGTGTATCTTTGAAGCTTGATTTTTCCATATCTATTGCTTTGATACACTTATGGCCCATGGCTCCTATAATTAATTGGTATTAGATCCTAGAAGTCAAAAGTTGACCATTTCTATGATCTAGGGGGAGCATGGGATAGTGAATTGATACCCACTAAATCTTATATTTGGTATCATACATATCTTTCTTTTCTTACATATTGTCACATCTTAGTTAAGATGAAAAAGGGGGATGTTTTTGATGTCCACCTTTTTGACGATGTCAAGGGGGAGAGATATATGCATTATGTGATCATGTCTATAGGGGGAGAGATATTTACATATGCATATGGGGGAGAGATATCTCTATGGGGAAGATATATATGGGTTTTGATAAACCTTTCTTGTTTGCATTTTCTTTACTTTGCAATTGGTTTATATTATCCATGCCTATTATATGTCACCATGTTGTTATTGGTTTATGAGTATTTACCTTTGTGTAGCTCATTACTTTATTGGTGCATATAAGTGGGAGAGATCATTAGCTTTGTGGTTGACTCGGAAAACGCGCAAGTGCACGCCTTCCACTCCCAAGCGTAGGAGCGTCAATGCAATATAAAAATAACCGGTGAGTACCGGGTCGGATCACAGGGACAATTCGTTCTATTTTCACAAAATTGATTAATAACGAAAAATAAAGTTTGAAACAACTACCTTGCTAACGGTGGATGAGTGGGAAAACGTGTGGTGAAAAACGTGGAGAAACTAAAAATCTATCCTAAGTGGTTAGGGGTTGAGGGCCGAATCGGCAAGTAACGAGGAGGACTCGTGTGGTGTGCATGCGAATGAGGTTGTGGACGCAAGAAATCATCCCCTAATATATAACTCAATTGATCTCCCGGCTAAGGGAGCTCAATCGGAAAATACGGCATTTCATCGAACATGTGGGGTGCAATAAGTAGTGAATGAAACTCATGCGAGTAATTAACAATAAGCGCATTAGAGAGGGTCCGCTAGGATTATCCTCTTCTTGGATTTCCCCTTAGGGTTCCAATAAACAAAATAACACAAGTTCCATACACAAATTTTTGAAGATAAAATTGTGCTAGAGATGAAATTCTCAAACCAACAACAACAATCCCCAAACACAACCACACAAGCAAAATTTAGAGTATCATGGAGAAAAAGGAGTAATCTTTACTCAAAATTAACATCCAATTACAATACAAAACCCTAAATCAAATACACAAGAGTTTGGAAAATTTTCACCAATGTGTCACTCATGGATGAAGTTCTCCTCTCCCAAGTGCTCCTCCAAGCTCCAAGCTCAATCCATGGCCTCCTCCCCCATCCAAAGCCCTAGAAAATTGGAGCTAGGGCTCCAAGAACCCTAAAAACCGCAAGCAAAAACCCCAAAAACCGAGTGTTTTTTCAATTTTCGCAACCCAGGCCTATTACAGGCATTGCGGGTCGGATCGGGTCGGATCCGACCCGCGCGCACGCCCGCACCAACCCGCTCGCCCGCTCAGTTTGAGCGGGCGCTGGGCCCGCTCAAAGTGAGCGGGCGCTGTGCCCGCTCAGTTTGAGCGGGCGCTGGGCCCGCTCAAAATCTGAGCGGGCGCTGGGCCCGCTCAATTTTGAGCGGGCTCAGCCCGCCAAAACCGAGAGCGGGCCGGCCAGATGGGCCGGCCCGCAAATAAAAAAAAATCAAAATTTTTTTTTTTAATTCTTTTTTTTCAACAGCCGCGCAGCGGCAATGCGGGCCTGCGGACGGCACAGATGGCGCCACGTGGCGCCTCCAGATCGCGCCACGTGGCGCCCCCAATGAATTTCTTTTTCATGGCTTTTCTCCCCCTTTTCTCCTCCATTTAATTCCAAAAAAATACCTAGAAATCTCAGAAAAATCCCAAAAAATTCTGGAAAATCTCTAAGACTCTCAGGAGTACCTGAAAAATATGAGAAGGAGAAATTAGTCCATTTGATGTGAAAATTAATTTAATGACTATTAAAAACCCAATATTGACCTCCCAATAAGCTATATAAAATATTCCAACGCTCAAATAATTCCCAAAAAATGGAGATATGATCGAAATAATGGCAGGAGCATAAGAAAAATAATAGGAAGCCAATAAAGACGATAAAAACCGTATTTTGTACCAAGAATGAGAATAAGCCCTAAAATTGATATGAAATGAAAATATACCCAAAAAGAGCACAATTAAGCCTAACCTTTGGCACAAAATGGGGGTAGTTAGGGAGGAATATATGCAATTTATATCCCGAATCACACACCCCAACTAGCTTTTTGCTAGTCCCTAGCAAAATATGCGAAAAATTCGGATAAAATTGAAAAACATGCACCAAAATCAAGATACCGTCATGGCATACTCCAAAATGGGATTTCCAAATGATTTCAAAGCCAATATACCAAATATATGAAAGTAACCAACAAATGATACTCCCCTCAATCCAATTCAAAGAAAAGTAAGGAAATAAGCCATGTATCACACGTATCGGGATATCACGATGTCAAAATTTCCAATTTTCATGAAAGTGGCCAAAACAAAAGAATATTTCTTCTAAGAGGTGGGAGATGAGATTGCATCACTCATGTGGGTTATTCTTTCATTTTTCTTTCATTTTTCTTTTCTTTTCTTTTCTTTTTCTTTTTTTTTGTTTTTTGATGTTTATGTTTTGCATTCACGCGATAACTCTATAAATGCAAACACGACCACATTTACATACACGCGATGACGCTATATATGCAAATGGATGGAATGATCTCCTAAATCTCATTTTTGGCTTCCTCCCCAATGTTTCGTGGGGCACCGGCTACTCGATTCAATTAGAAAGAAACATTCACTTATACTACTATCTTTTTCATTCCAACACCAATTAGCAACTCATCCACCCACTCCTAAGAGGAAAACAAAGCAAACACAATTTGTCCACTCCCAATCCAATTAAAAACTACACCATTCATCCCAACACATGAAATCGCTTACACCAAACTTTTCCCAAATTGTTTCAAAAAGATATCATGACGTCTAAAATAGTTCATACATGGCATATTAGCATTTGCCTCCAAATTGGAAAAGAAATGAAAACACGCCAAGCCAACATCAAGAAATTGATATCAAAATGATAATCCGAAAAATTGCATGGCATTAAGCATATAGGGACAAAACAAAGCTAAAGGCGTAGGAACGAGGAAGCCAAAAATATGATATGCAATGAATTCATGGAATGAGGCGAAACTTGGAGGAATCTCAAAAAAAAAAATTAGGTCAAAATCCTAACAAACCTAAAGATTCTAACACTCTCCCCCCAACTTAAAATAAGCATTGTCCTCAATGTTGGAAGAGCATTAGATCTCACAAAAGATCCTAGAAAAGAAAAGAAATGCATACGAAAGCAAAATGCAAAAGCAAACTAACTTTTAATTTTTATTTATTTACACTACATGGAAAGAATACACCTTAGCAAAAGGCGGATCCCGGATGTATAACGGTGGTGGCAACTGCTCGATCATATCCTTACGCTCCTCCGCGAGCGTCGCCCCGTCCGATGCTCTACCTCCATTGCGAGCATCAATGGCAAGCGACACAACCCCAAGCATCTCCTTGTGATGGATTCCTGCAAAATGGGGGAGATGGGTCGTGTCAAAAATAATTGGGCGATAGCGCCCATCCAAATGAAAAGCTTGCCAAAATGGGTCGTCGAAATGAATAAAGGAATTTACAATCAAATGACGACAATCCGAATCATTATGATATGGAATTAAATAATTGGATTCGGGGGGTGGAGGAAAAAGTAAGATGGGAACTTCCCTGAAACGCGATGCTAGGCTCGAAATGATGCACGGCCTCAAGAGGAGGTGGAAGTGGCTGCAGAGAGCAAACTGGAGTAAGAGGGTGCTCGGGCTCAATATATACCATCTCGCAATCCCTGTCGCTATCCTCTTCCTCGAAATCAATATCAACACCAACAGTCTCTGCGGCACTCCCCACAACTGGTAAATGCTCCTGACAAACCTCCTCGATGACTGGCAAATGCGCATCCTGAGGCGAGGGAAGTGACATCAGTGACGGGACTGGAGGTAGACATGTCTCGGGCAAATCCAAGCACGCATCATCCTCGCCATCCCAGAAATAGCTCATCTCAGTCGTCCTCCCAAAGTACTCGACCGCCTCGACATGTGAAGCTAACTCTGAAGTGGCCTGTGGCTCAGGCTCCATGGTGTACTCGATCTGCTCTCGACCATCATGCACATCCACTTCATCATCAACCTCAAAATGAAAATGCATCGTGTCACCGTCGTGGTCGACACGCACTCCATCATCTATCTCCTCCGACTCATCAAAATATAATCTGTCAATATCCTCTACCTGGCTCTCATGCAACCCATCCTCCTGCTCTGCTCTATATCCCATGGGGTCGCAAGAAAAAGAGCCCAAAGGTGGCTCCTCAAGCTGACACTGGACCTGCAGCTCTGCATCCTGAAATGGAAACTGGGACTGGCCATCATCCTCATATCCAAGTGACTGCTCTCCAGATGGCTCAGTCTGCTCCCACTCTGCAAGGTCCCTCAGGTACAACCAAGAATCCTCGGTCGAATAATCAAAGAACTCTCCACCGCAGCTCATCTGCACCAAATCTCGCCCAGATGGCGATAACCCTGTGTAGAAGATCTGCAGAAGATGATCCTCGTGAAAGCTCTGGTGTGGGCATGCAAGCAACAAATCAGTGAACCTCTGCCAAGCCTGATGGTAGGCCTCCCACTCAGCCTGGATAAAGCTCGCTACATGCTCCATGGCCTGCCGCCCATGTACCTGCTCCAAAAAGATAGGCAAAAACACTCGGAGAAATTCAGCCTGAAATGACAACCAAGTAAAATGTGAGTCCAGAGACAATGAATCAAACCAAAGTCTAGCATCATCATGTAAAGAAGAGGGAAAAAATCTAAAATATATGCAATCATCATCAATATTCCCACCAAGACATGAATGCATCCAATCTTCAAAATTTTTAATATGTAAATGAGGGTTCTCCCACTCCGTGCCATGAAAGTATGGCGGAAGTGGGATATCCTCCAAATCAACGTCCGAAAAATCTGAAGAAGATGCCATGTTGTTAAAAAAAAATTTCACAAAAAAATGAAAACAAACAACCAAACGACTCAAAAAGTGGAAAATAAACAAATAGAAAGACACACACTAAGAGATAGGAGTATCACACTAAAAGTTTCAAAATCAATCAAAAATGCTACTACTAGAAACCGTTGTCCCCGGCAACGGCGCCAATTGGTTGACTCGGAAAACGCGCAAGTGCACGCCTTCCACTCCCAAGCGTAGGAGCGTCAATGCAATATAAAAATAACCGGTGAATACCAGGTCGGATCACAGGGACAATTCGTTCTATTTTCACAAAATTGATTAATAACGAAAAATAAAGTTTGAAACAACTACCTTGCTAACGGTGGATGAGTGGGAAAACGTGTGGTGAAAAACGTAGAGAAACTAAAAATCTATCCTAAGTGGTTAGGGGTTGAGGGCCGAATCGGCAAGTAACGAGGAGGACTCGTGTGGTGTGCATGCGAATGAGGTTGTGGACGCAAGAAATCATCCCCTAATATATAACTCAATTGATCTCCCGGCTAAGGGAGCTCAATCGGAAAATACGGCATTTCATCGAACATGTGGGGTGCAATAAGTAGTGAATGAAACTCATGCGAGTAATTAACAATAAGCGCATTAGAGAGGGTCCGCTAGGATTATCCTCTTCTTGGATTTCCCCTTAGGGTTCCAATAAACAAAATAACACAAGTTTCATACACAAATTTTTGAAGATAAAATTGTGCTAGAGATGAAATTCTCAAACCAACAACAACAATCCCCAAACACAACCACACAAGCAAAATTTAGAGTATCATGGAGAAAAAGGAGTAATCTTTACTCAAAATTAACATCCAATTACAATACAAAACCCTAAATCAAATACACAAGAGTTTGGAAAATTTTCACCAATGTGTCACTCATGGATGAAGTTCTCCTCTCCCAAGTGCTCCTCCAAGCTCCAAGCTCAATCCATGGCCTCCTCCCCCATCCAAAGCCCTAGAAAATTGGAGCTAGGGCTCCAAGAACCCTAAAAACCGCAAGCAAAAACCCCAAAAACCGAGTGTTTTTTCAATTTTCGCAACCCAGGCCTATTACAGGCATTGCGGGTCGGATCGGGTTGGATCCGACCCGCGCGCGCGCCCGCACCAACCCGCTCGCCCGCTCAGTTTGAGCGGGCGCTGGGCCCGCTCAAAGTGAGCGGGCGTTGTGCCCGCTCAGTTTGAGCGGGCGCTGGGCCCGCTCAAAATCTGAGCGGGCGCTGGGCCCGCTCAATTTTGAGCGGGCTCAGCCCGCCAAAACCGAGAGCGGGCCGGCCAGATGGGCCGGCCCGCAAATAAAAAAAAATCAAAATTTTTTTTTTAATTCTTTTTTTTCAACAGCCGCGCAGCGGCAATGCGGGCCTGCGGACGGCACAGATGGCGCCACGTGGCGCCTCCAGATCGCGCCACGTGGCGCCCCCAATGAATTTCTTTTTCATGGCTTTTCTCCCCCTTTTCTCCTCCATTTAATTCCAAAAAAATACCTAGAAATCTCAGAAAAATCCCAAAAAATTCTGGAAAATCTCTAAGACTCTCAGGAGTACCTGAAAAATATGAGAAGGAGAAATTAGTCCATTTGATGTGAAAATTAATTTAATGACTATTAAAAACCCAATATTGACCTCCCAATAAGCTATATAAAATATTCCAACGCTCAAATAATTCCCAAAAAATGGAGATATGATCGAAATAATGGCAGGAGCATAAGAAAAATAATAGGAAGCCAATAAAGACGATAAAAACCGTATTTTGTACCAAGAATGAGAATAAGCCCTAAAATTGATATGAAATGAAAATATACCCAAAAAGAGCACAATTAAGCCTAACCTTTGGCACAAAATGGGGGTAGTTAGGGAGGAATATATGCAATTTATATCCCGAATCACTTTGTGCTTTAATTCTTTATGAGTAATATAATGTGTGTCATCATCAAAAAGGGGGATATTGTTGAGTATTGGTGTTTCATACCAATCTTATTTTGATGATGATCACAACATTATGTTGTTGCTAATGAATCTCATATTTTAGTCTCTCAGTTTATCTCAAGGATATCTTTATTGGAGACTAATCACTTGGTGTAAGGATGGACATCATGTGAAGAAGAGCCAAAGTTTGGACTCAAGGCGTGCCAAAGCTTGGAGATGATGGAGAGCAATCAAGGCATCAAGATTGAAGACTTAGACTCTTTTGAAAGCATTGTAATCTATGTAATTTACTTTATTGCGTTCTCTCTCTTTTGAGTCTAGGGTTGATGTAATGCCTTGCTAGATGGTTTACTCATTCATGCACATGCATTTAACCATCTTAGTGAACCTTAGGATTATCATAGAATCCAACCCAATAGGTTCACTCCTTCTGTCAGTCGCCTGTTGAGGGAAACACAGTCGACTGGGTGATTTCCAGTCGCATGTAGATCCTTCTACCGTCGCCTGATATGCACTGCCCAAGTCAACATTTCTATTGACTCAAACTTGAGCTTTACGCACAGTCGTCTGTCAATCAGTTCCCAGTCGCCTGTTTATTTACAGTCGCCTGAGATTTGGTCAACAGTCACCTGTCTAGCGTAAGTGCATTCTCTGCATCTCTCTGTCTTCTCTCCATACTTTACAGTAGTCGACTGATGAAGAATATACAGTCGCCTGACTATTCGACAGTCGACTGTAGTATTAACATCAGTCGCATGTGCGAAGAATTGGAGAAAGAGTGCAGCTCTCTGTTTCGATCCATCCCCTGCAGCAGTCGTCTGCTGAAGGATTTACAGGCGCCTGTCCTGTTTGTCAGTCGACTGTATTGTCTTCTTAAGTCGACTGTCCAGGCTCAGATTATAGCCGTTGGATATTTTCTAGCCGTTGATCAGTCGACTGTCTTATGATCATCAGTCGACTGTTCCTGTCGTTTTCACCTAGTTTCTAGCCGTTGCTGATTTGATTTTCTGGCTGTTTCTTTGGGTTTCTGGGCTTGATATAGGTTTCCTATATATATGGGTGTGCTGCCTTTCTTGAGAACTCTTGACAACATTTGATAAACTCTTGATTCTATAGAAAATCTCAAGAGATCAATAAGCCACTCTCAAGCTCCCTCATTTCCCTCTAATTGAGCATTCATCTTTCTTCATGCATTGAAGTCCAGCTCAAGGGAAATCTTCCAAGTGCTCTCAAGCATATTCCAACACTTGGAAATCCTCTTCCATGCCTTGCATTCATTCATGAGTAAGCATCTCAAGGCATAGGTAAGAGTATTTACTTTACAAGGTGTAAACTGTTTTCCTATTTCTCTTTGAGGGATTAGGATTTTCTCCTTGTGGGAGATTGTCTCTTTGTGGGACTAGAGTGTCTCTTTGTGGGACTAGAGTGTCTCTTTGTGGGACTAGGAACTCTCTCTGTGGGAGTAACTCTCTTTGTGGGAGTTTGAGTGTCCTAGTGTAGGGCTAACCCTAATTCTCTGAGTGGGAGTTAGTGATTCACTTTGTGGGAGTCGTGATCCTCGTGTAGGATTGGTTGGGTCCTTGTGTAGGGCATAAATCCTCTTTGTGGGGTATCTCCTTGTGAGATTTGTATTCACTTCTCTTTATGGGAATATAGTGGATATTGGTGTGGCTGGACGTACCTAAGTTTGGGGAACCAGGGTATATCTTTGTGTTTGCGTTTGGTTTGATTGTGCCATTTAATTCCTCTTGCATTTATAATTCCGCATCTGCAAGTTAAATTTTATTTGGACAATTTTATTGCCGTTACACTATTCACCCCCCTCTAGTGTGTGTTGTTAGTATTGCAAGGGTTAGACGATCCCTACATTCCTTGCCCCTAAACGATACATGATTTTCGTCGGCCATAAGCTGAAGGGGCCATGTCCCTCGCAACCGAATGACCCTTGTCGTCAGCCGCAAGCCAAGGAGGCAATCCCTTGCCATTGAACGACCCACGATTTTCGTCGGCCATAAGCCGAAGGGGCCAATCCCCTCGCAATTGAATGACCTTCATCGTCAGCCATAAGCCAAGGGGACAATCCCTTGCCACTGAACGATCCCACGATTGTCGTCGGCCATAAGCCGAAAGGGCCATGCCCCTTGCAACCGAACAACACTCGTCGTCAGCCATAAGCCAAGGGGCTAATCCTTTGCCACTGAACGGCCCACGATTGTCGTCGGCCATAAGCCGAAGGGGCCACGCCCCTTGCAACTGAACGACCTTCGTCATCAACCGTAAGCTAAGTAGGGCAATTTCTTGCCATTGAACGACCCACGATTATCGTCAGCCATAAGCCAAATGGACCAATCCCCTCGCAACCGAACGACCTTCATCGTCAAACCTCAGTCGAAGGGGCCATGCCCCTCGTAATCGAACGACCCAAGACCCCCTGATCTGTAACTCCGGTGTCATCCCTACTAGACAAAAATGCTTAACGTACCAACAACCCAAGTTCAATCGATTTCAAAAATGAACCTCTAATCATTGAGGGGCCATATGCATGCATTCATGTACATAAATGGACAAGAAACTCAAAAATTCTTTTCATTTATTAGTCGAAAAGTTACATGTAACCTGATTTGAAGCTGTCTTACAAAAACAGTAACAAAAAGACTAATACTCTAAAAGGAGGGGGCACTGCTCGTCATAAAAATGTTCTGAAACGCTTTCATCACCGCAATGAACCTGGCCGTAAGCTCAGCCTTATGAGTCTCAGCCGATCTTTCCGATTCAGCAGCTTTGGCTCGAAGCTTGATTATCTCCTTCTTTGAGGCTTCTAAGTCGGCCTGAAGCTTGGATCTTTCACTCTCCCATTGGACCCCGTGTTTGCATGATAGAAGACAAGGATGCGAGACTCGCCTTGGCCTCTGTTGTTGCCCACTCGGCCTCAACTTTGGCTGCGAGCGCTCTCCCCAAGTTCTCTTCCTTCTTCTTCATCTAGGCCTCGAGCTCAGAAGCTTTTTGCTCAGCGGTTTCTGCCCGATGATGTCAGTCGATTATATCGACGGCCCAGCGACGTAAACCCGCGTTGAAAATTGACATCCGTGAAAAGCGTCGATCAATAGGGTCAAAAACTTAAGTCGAGGCAAAATTTGCGAAAAACTAACCTGATAGTTGCAGCCCACAAAGTAGTTGGCCATCCTCTCAACGTCCAACCCCCGAAGGAACTCGGGATCTCGGGGAAGAATGGAATTTTCCACCAGTTGGCAGCCCTCCTAAAATCCAAGAGGGCCGACGCCTCCTTTCCAACAATAAATTGAGGCTGATGAGGTTCGCCTCGAACAACCCCCGAGGATCCAGTCGAGAGCTGATTCAACATCAGAGCTCGATCCAAAGGGATGGGACCAACCAAGGGAGTCAGAGGGTCGATACTACCCCACGGCCACTTGTCCTGGGGATGACTCACAAAAGGCTTGATCGTCCTTTGAGGATTAGGAGGAGCCACCATCTGACCCATTAGAGCTTGGGACGAAAATCTGCTATTTTTCGCCATATGCAAAAGGGAAGGAGTCAGATCCGTGACCCTCCTCTTCTTTTTAGAGTCCTCCCTTTCACGGGAGAGAAGACCCCTTTTCTTGATAATGGGCTCACGGGAGAGAAGACCCCTTTTCTTGATAATGGGCTCGATAAACCCATGAATCGGGACAGTATCACCAACTCCTGCTACAGGAGCGGCTGAGGTGATAACATGAGCAACGGGCGGGTCTGTGCGAGAGACAGCCCGACTCGAATCTCCCTCGACGAAGCACGAGAGGATGACCTAGAGGTCCCCCTAACATCACCTCCCTCGGAGGAAGAGCTTTGACTAAGGAGAAGAGAAGACTGAGCACTTGATCCCCCAGCGCTCTTCTTCTTCTTACGTTGCTCTAACCAGATCCGGCTCAGCTTGGGGTCCAATCTTCTATGAGCTCCTCCATCCATATCTGGAAATGAAAAATATAATTATCATTGTGATTCCTAGACCGCCCTCTCTATTGTGGCCCCGACGCTAGCTCTCTCCTACAGCAGAGCTTTCTCTGCTTGCTCCCTCATGGCGGCTTAATCGACTTCCTTCCTGAGAGACTCGCGTAAATCATGCTCGTGCTGCTTAATATTGTTAAGTCTCAGTCTACACAAAAGCCACACTCTATCCAACTCAGCCTGAGATTTCTCCACGGCCTTCTTAACGTCCCCCAGGGCAACTTCATGATTAGCCACCACCGACGCGTGTTGACGCAATGCAGTCGTGACCACGAGAGCCTGCATACAAGGCACGATGGTCAACATCAATGCTTACATCATCAACAATGGAAGCTGGCACAGTAGTTACCGGGACATTCGCATGGACAGTCATCGATGCGAGCCTCTCATAATCGACCCTCTCCATAACGGCCCTGCCCTGCGGGAGGGTCACGTTTTCAGCGATCCGAGAGGCGGTCCTGCGAAATCATCTCTCTTCATTGGAAACTCCATTTGAATGAGTTCCTCTGCGGAACAATCAAATGGAGCCTGAGGCGACTGACTCTCCAGCAAAATCAGTCAGAATTCGTCGGGTATGTCCTCAAACAGAGGCATTTGAGGGAACAAGCCTCCCTAAGCTAGGAGTCTTCATGCAGAAGGAGATCTGGAGGGGCATGGGTCTCGCCCGAGTTTCCCTATAAAAGAGTCCTCTGCTCCTGCTCATGAGTCTCGGTCTCGTCGCACCACTAACTCGCGTCCGAAGGCCCATGTCGCTTCACGACTTCAGTCGACCCAGATGGCTCCGAGTCGCTAAGGTGACGTAGGCGCCTTTTCTTTCTTCCTTCAACAGCGACCACCTCAAATTTGGTGGAGGGCTTTTCCTTTTTCTTTTGTTGTATATGGGCCAGCTGAGTAGCCCCATCAGTGACAATGGGCCGTTCCGCTGACGATCGAGATTTCCTTCCTCTCATAGAAGGCACCCAAGGAGATAACATACTCTCCTTAGCTTCTCTGATGGAATCCTCGACTACTTCCCTCAGAGCAGGGTCCACCTGGTACTCCAGACCGACCATACCTGCAGAAGAAAAACATGTTGGGTCAGAGTACGAAGATCGAACAGTTGATGGGCACGATCGAATCGACCTTTCTTCCATATTGTCTAGTGCAACACCAAGTTGGACCATAACCACTTCGTCTTCCTCGCATTCCCTGATAGACTCATCAATGTGTCGATGGCCTCCTTCTCCACTCCAGGCAAAGGCTTGTCCTCGACGGGGCCTGAATCAGGAACACCCCACCAGGTGCAAAAGCTCGCCTCTCCTTGAAAGACCACAAACACAAACTCCTCTTTCCAGTTGGAATTATAGGAATGGAGGTCATCAAAGACTTCCTTCCTCGACAGGCCGTTATCATGTACCAACCCGGAGTCTTGAGAGGAGGAATCGAGAAGAAGTAATTGAATAATCCCAGTGACTGTTCAATTCCCTTCATCACGCACAGAACGATATAGCCCACCAATGCACCTATAGCATTTGGCATTAGCTGGTAGAGAGAAAGATTCAGGGTGCTTAGAAACTAGCGCATGAAAAGATGCATGGGGAATCGAAGCCCACATTGGAAAGCTATGATGTAGACCCCAACTTCCCAGTCACCTGGACGATGAACCCTTTCGTCCCTCCCCGTCACCCAAATCTGATAGTCAAGCCGGACGTAATTCCTCTGAAATTCGGGGATCTGATCAGCCCCAACTTTGGATCTCAGATTGGTGAGCAGACCAGGCTCCATAGCACCCTCTTTATTCTTCTGCATGACGGTAACTAGACTCCTCTCTGAAGCAGGAACGGATGATGAAGCCATTTTTCAAAGGGAGAAAAGCTAAATCAGGAATGATGAAGACGATATCTTCAAATTTCTGCACTGGAACTGTCTTATATCGACAAGATGATGGCGGTATGATGAAACATGTGTCAAAGAACCGAGGCTATATTCATCTTGGATTTTGAACCATCGGATCATCCAAATCAGCAAAGCAGGCGTTTTAGCGCCTAAAACTTGAGTACTAATTCCTCGACTGCCATGTCCCATTAATGTGATGTAACGTCGCCTGACCCCAACAGACGGACCTTTGAGGTCGTGCGACAGGGGCCATTGTTGAGCCATCGGGCCAGCGCTCGAGATGGCTCGTCTGACGAACGACTAATGCCCAAAGAGCCCACGAAAGGAGCTTGACACAGACTCAGTCAAGGCCCACTTGTCAGTCGCCTGTTGCACTCTCTACCAATTGAACGTGGGATTGAAGACGAGCTCATAAATAGTAGAAGCGTAGGCTACGATTACTCCTATTAAAGGGGGGAGATCATGGCACCATGATTGGTGACCGTTATCACCCCCAACGTCACTGAGAAGACCCAGGAGGGCTATAAATAGAGGAGGTTCCAACTTCCAAGGTACGATATCTAATACATGACTTTACTCATTCCATCTCACATTTCTTCTAAGAAAGAGCTTGTGACGTCAGATCTGAGACGAACCTCCGTGGGTCGATCTCAGCTGCTCCAAGCTCCATCTCTTCCTCAAGTTCCATTCTAACTTAACGGATAGGATTTGGGTCGGGACCCAAATCCGACCCCCCCTGACGCTTCCTTGTGGTGCAGATCGCCAAGTCTCGACCTTCAGAGTGGGTCGCTCCAGAGCTTCCCAGTCTTGATCGATCGATATACAGACTGCTCGATGGTTGATCGAGCATCACAAGTCGAATATCATCCATCAACGACCCTGGTTCTTCTTCCATCTTAGGGTCCCACTCAACCGTCTGACGAGACTTTGACTTAGCAGGTAGGGTCCACGTCAGCAACACAATTTTTTCGGTCATTTTTGGTCTTAACAGCAGTCAATGCTTGAATATTGGCGCTCACCTCCCGTAAGAAAGCATGGAATCACTCCAAATTCATTAATTGTGGATCGGGCATTTCATGAGTGGGAGAACTGGGATCCACGTGGTGCGACATAACATCTATCACCTCATGGTAATTGGCCTTTCAGATCCTTGATTGGTGGATCGAGTCATCGTCAGTGCGGCCGAAGATGTGGATATCAACTCGATTCCCACAGGCTGTGCCAATTTTTATGGGTGTTTTCTCACCACTAATATTGTTGGATGAGGGCACGTTTGCAGTATCTATCATATGATGACATTGGTTGCTGACTGGACACTGGGCGAATGGTCTTTAATCCGAGCTATTTCAGCTATGTCCAAGCTAACCACAGGCTGAATGGATTTCGAGCCGAGCTGTTTGAGCCAAGTCCAAGCTATCTTTGCCAAGTCTGAGCTATCCTCGGGTTACCTTCAGATGCATGCAACACTAATAGCTCGTTAGGGGAGGGTCAGATCTGGGGTCCGATCTAATATTCTCCGATGCTTAAGTCAGATAGTGATTCAAGGAGGCTCGTGGTAACTATAGCCGATCTGTCGGGAGACTAGTCGATAGGTATCGCACCGAGCTATGGAGGAATGTAAGAGTTTAGGTGGAGTAGATACCAGTGTAGGAGTACCTGGTTGTTAGAAGATTGCCCCCTCAAAAATAAGATCCACCTCTCTCATTATCCGAGTGACTACTCACGTGCGGAACGTTAGAGGGTAATGTCCACACATTTAATCTGCTAAGCTGTCGCGTTGATGACGAGCTTAACGACCGGTCATTGAATGTGTTCATCCTGAGTTGACGCTTTAAATGAAGGAGCCCACCGGTCAGCTGAGCTGTCGTCTTGAAGGAAGAAACAGTTGGCTGCACGTAAGGGCTTCCGGGCTGCTGGGCCGCTGGGCCGAAGCTGTGGGCTTTTTGGGCTTTTGGACATGTCCGCTCATGTGACCAGTGGGCCGGCCTAGTGCTCTATTAACACATATGAGACATCTAATTCATATGATGCTCATTATTCTTCAAATAAGATGTGGCTTTAGGGTTTAGGAACGTTGGTTTTCTCAAAACATTAATAGAAAAAGTAAATTGTTAAAATCATACCAAATATGTGGCCCAATGGGCCCTAACTTGGACCCAAAACTCTGACTAGGGGTGGCAAACGGGCGGGTCGGGTCGGGTTCGGGTCGGGTCAAACCTGACCCGACCCGAATAAGGGTAAACCCGAACCCGACCCGAATTAAATTCGGGTCAGGGTTCGGATACCCGAACCCGACCCGGTCGTAACCCGGGTGACCCGTACCCGACCCGGTTTGTCTTACGGGTCGGGTACGGGTCGGGTTCGGGTCGGGTCGGGTTTGGTGTGAAATAGTGATTATTTTTCAAAAAAGGTCGGGTTCGGGTCGGGTCCGGGTCGGGTCCGGGTCGGGTCCGGGTGAAAAGAGTGAAAATACGGGTCGAATTCGGGTCAACCGGGTCGAGGGGTCAAACCCGTACCCGACCCGGATTTTTATCCGGGTCGGTCGGGTTGACCCGAATTCGACCCGACCCGGATTGGCCCCTACCCATACCCGACCCAAGAGACCGGGTTCGGGTCGGGTCGGGTCGGGTCGGATCAATTTTGCCACCCCTAACTCTGACGACCTGGGCACATGACGCATGACATTCCTCGGGCATCCTTAATAAACCAAATTATAAAATTAAAAAACTTGACCCCGAGGGTTAATGGGTCGGATCTTTATGGCCTAAACATGACCCCAACCTGAAGTCGTTTACCAATATTATATATATGTTGTAAACCATGGCGGCTACGGAACCCCGTAGCCCTGTATTTATAGTAATAGGGTTACATAATGGGTGGATACCCACTAACGGGTTGGGCCTCCAAAGCCCGTTTATAACACTTCCCCTTATCCATCCATTGTTGTAAGCCGTGATGAACGCTTCAGGGTTCATGGAGCTTATCTGATCATGGGTATATGGATACTTCTGGATCCCAAGTTTAAGAGTACTTGCCTCGTTAAAACCTTTGCCAAGGAAAACCCAGTGGGAAAAACCAATGGCTAAGGGAAAAGAGTACAAGTCTCTGTAACTTCCCCTGATCGGTGGATATCACTAGAGGTGGATACTTCTGGATCCTAAGTTAGGGATAACTGCCTCGTTAAAACCTTTAGCTATGGAAAACCCAGTGGGAAAAACCAATAGCCAAGGAAAAAGAGTACAGTTTCCGTAACTTCCCCTGATTAGTGGAAGTATTTAGGGGGTGGATACTTCTGGATCCAGAGTCAATGAGTTTGCCTCGTTAAAACCTTTAGCTATGGAAAACCCAGTGGGAAAAACCAATAGCCAAGGGAAAAGAGTGCAACACTACATTTGACTCCCCCTGATCTGTACAAGCTGCAGGCTTGCAGATCTCCTAGGCATCTATACATCAATCTCTTACAGTGTTCCGATACAAAGTACAAGGCATCGCTCACCTATACAAGACATCGCTCATCTATACAAGACATCGCTCATCTATACAAGTATCGCTCATCTATAGCAGTTACTGGATCTGAGGGATCTCTTCTGAGGAGGAGTGGTCTTCAGACTCGGTAGGTTGCATCACGTCTCTGACCAGTCTTCACTGTGTCTGCGAGGTACTGCAGGACCTGGCTGTGCGTACTTATGATTTGCTTCTTGGATTGATGAGCCTCTCGGGATGGTGGGATTGATGTTGCCTTGGAAGTATGCTTTGCTGGTCTCCAGGAGTTGGTCGCTTCTTGGTTGCAGTCATCGCGATGATCTGTGACCTGTTTCTGCAAATACATTTAACATGTTGTATGATCCTTGACCCTTGGAGGTAGCGCAGAAGCTACATATCTCTGGTCCAGTGGTGCGCTGCAGGCGCTGCACTGTATCTGGTTAAAGTGTTTGCTGCCAGATAAAGGAGTGTACAAAAGACATTTGAGTAAGGCACTTCAGGACCTAGGATATCCTTCCCCTCTTCCAGCGAACGGAATGGGTCTTAATGTGCATCCATACAACCAGTAGGTGTATTGGTGGATTGCAATTTTCCATGTTTCTTCATCGACTGGATGATAATTTCATCTTCTGGATGGTAATTCATCTGCTGGATGATTATTCATCTTCTGGATGATTATTCATCTTCGGGATGATGGTTTCATCTTCGGGATGATAATTCATCTTCAGGATGAAGGTTTCATCTTCAGGATGATAATTCATCTTTAGGATGATTATTCATCTTCAGGATGAAGGTTTCATCTCCAGGATGATGGTTTCATCTTCAGGATGATAATTCATCTTCAGGATGAATGTTTCATCTTCAGGATGATTGTTCATAAGGGTATGTTGTCACATCATCCATAGCAACATAGCCTAAAATTATCTTTGCTAATCGCATGGGTTTCGCAATCATGACCAGGGAGCCTGATGCATCAGTTTGATTAATTTTGTAAGTGAGTCAAACTCATCTTACATGGTTACTTCCTGGTTTCTGCGAAATAAACCTCTAAGGCTATAGCGTTTTGCTTATAGCATACGATTTTATTTATTTATACAATACTCGGTATCCCACAGGTTTGATATCTTTTGATATCAGGACTTCAGGTCCAAACACTTCACATTTCATAAGTGAGTCCAGCTCAACTTATTATTGCCTCGTTCCACATAATTTGGCCAAATTTCTGCGTTTGCTTCAGGAAACGGAGATTGTGAACGATATCAATGGCAAAATGAAATGTGAGTAATTGTCGACAAGTGTGTTTTATCCAAATACCTCTCCGTGTACGTACATTATTCTATTTATTCCAGATTTATCTCTTCTGGAGGTTCTGGAAAGGGAGAGGATATGGAGATGAGCTCACTTTCCTGTGGTGGTATTGTTTTAGGGTCTCGTGGTATGTCCTCTCATCCATTGAGGATATCCACTTCTGCTACTGGTAGATTGCATCCATAAAGTTGGTATGTCAATCCTAGCTGGATTTTTAGTAGCAGGGATGTGTGAATTTGACAATATTTATATTGTCGGTAGCTATGTCTGATAACTGTTTAACAGTTTCATAAATGTGGATCTTCCGGATCTCATTACTATTCATGATAATCAGATCATAGGTATTAATGTTTTAAATGGTCCATAGTGGTGATATGGGAATGTAAACTCATCATGACTCCATCGATAAGATGTGTACTAAACGCTTCCCCCGTTAGGGGTTCTCGGAAACTGTTTATATGAGGTGATCAGGCTCATATAAATAGTTTCTAAGGAGGCGTTCTGATGGTTTGCATGCTCCCACGTGGTCACCTACAACTGGATTTCTAGTGGATAAGTAATCCGTTTAAATCATTTTAATGATTTACATATAATCCATTTCTGGGTGTGAACACAAAGCTTCAGGGTGTTCAATTTTCTTCCAGTTGTTAAATTGATTTCCCAGTGTATCCCAAAAATCCGCATTAAGTTCGACTTCAATGAAGTTGAGCATAGAACTAGGGATATGAACCCGTCAAGGCTCCATCTATAAGATGTGCTCTAATGCCTCCCCCGTTTGGGGATCTCGGAACATATTCATCTAGGAGGGTTAGTCCCGATGAATAAGTTCCACTGCGGCATTTTGAGGGTGGTATGAGGGTAAGTAAAAGCCCAACCAATATCCTAGTAATGTAATATGTCCGTTGTGATTAATGATAATCTGGACTGCGGTTGGATAACAGGGTTTTGATTATGACCATTTTAAGAGGATATATAGATGAGTACTCTAAGGTACATCTTTAGCCATATGTAGGGAGTGTGTGAGTCCACTTTTGTCCCTCAAATACTCTCAAGAGGCCTAAAGGTCTCATTCTTCTAATGATAGTATATCATTTTAAATTCGTTTGAGGAAGTGATGAGAGTCAATGTCCATGTGAATGGGGATGATCTCGTAATCATTTTTCCCTTTTGAATGGGATAATGAGAGTTTCACCCTTTTTTGAAGAATCTTCGGGTTCGTCTGGTTAATGATGTCTTGTATCATCAATCCAGGGTGACATCGATCCAAAGTTGGTCGATTCTGGACACTTCTGGTGTTCCAAATTATTTCCTCTGTTTGAATTTATGTGGGACTTTATAAGTTTCAGAGAGTACATGGTATCCTCATTTTAGGAGTATTCAGGATGATAAATCATTTACAGTAAAATAAAATGCGTAAAAGGCACATATATACTGCAAGAGAATACTACTAATAATTATGTTAGAGCAACAAGTTTCATAGTATGATGTGGGTTCTAGAAAGTATACGTCCACAATTGTGCTCATTTTAGACTCATATTATGACAACAGATCAAATTTATTTTCAAAATTTATTTATCCTCGGGAAGTAGCGAATTATACATACTGTCAATTTGACTTTCGTCGTTTAGACTAGATATGTATATATTTTTATATGGCATACGGTAATGCCCATTAATTTTGCAAGAAGCATTATGGGTCTTTTCAGAACTTCTGGTCTGATATTGGGTTGCCATTGCATACTCCATATCGAGATACATCATATCTTCCCTTTCTTATTTTTATTCAAGACTTCCCCTGTTTTCAGTCTTCCTTATTGTCGTTTATAAGGAAGAATGATTATTGGTCTTACGAAGTAGACACATACAAGGGAAATGAGTTAGTCTCTATTTTTCCACTTTCTAGTTTATGATAGACTTATAAAGGTCTATTTGAAAACTCAAGTATGGTCTTCAGGCCATTTTTATTGGGTCATTCAAGTATTGTGTGGATATAGGATCATACTCTAGGGGAAACAATTACGTGGGTACGAATTTTATAATTTCTCACTTATCTATTAAGCCACGACTTCGGGCGTACGCTTAAAAAAATAAGGTTAGATTCAAGAATCATACCTTGTAAAGTGAGATTACTCAAAAGAGTTTGGCGGTGTTATGACAACTGCTGGTGTCAATATCGGTTTATACAGACCGTGGATCTGAGAGATCTATTTACCGCGAAATGCGTATTTCTAAAAGAAATCGCATAAATGTTTTTCGTATAATCCCTCGTACTTGTTAATTTTTATTAGTGTGAAAGGGTGTTGACTTTTGATTTGATTTTGAACTTCAGGTTCATTTTGGTTTTGAACTCCAGGTTCATTTTGTCAACTAGGATATGGTGTTAAAATTTATTGAAATCAATATTGGTTTGTTGTCATGAAATATTGTCATGTCATGAGCATATCATACAAATAATATAAATCCAGTAAAATAAAAGGTTGTGCTCAATTAACCAGAATGGAAACAATTATGATGTATACACATGCTATTTATATTCTGCAGGTATATAAATAATTTTATCTCAGACATATATTTATGCTACAGGCATTAAAAATACATCAAAAAGATTTTAGCATGCTAAATAAAATGTTTATTACAGAACATTAAATATGCGACGGGCATATAATTTTCTACGCATGCATTTATAGTGTTTAAGTGGAAATTCATGCTAGAGGCAACAAAAATATACATCACATCGTGGAAAAATGCGGCAGGCATTTAATATCATAGCAGACGATTAACACAGACAATTAATCATCACAGGCATTTTATAATGGAAATGAAAATTTTTCGTTTAATAATTATTGGACCACTAGGCAACGTCATACACCGTTAGGTTAGTTGACTAACGGCAGAGCGGTCGCAGGATCTTCCTAATTATTAAACGTAAATAATCAGATAATCCGAATAAAATGCGATGAATAAAAATTGTGTAATTTAACAGATTTTGACGAAAACGAAATCGTAATTAAATCTGAAAAAGATTTGAAAATCGAAAAAAAAATTTCGGGGTCAAACCCTAGTTAGGGTTTATGGTCGCGCGGATTGCCGCTTCAGGCGGCTAGGGTTTCCGGGCATGAGCGCGCACCGGGGGGGTCCGATACGAGCGGCTGCCGGGGGGTGGGGCCCGCCGCGGCCGGCGGCGGGGCCCGCCGCTGCGGGCGGCGTGGGTGGGCCCGCCGCTGCGGGCGGCGGGGCCCGCCGCTGCGGGCGGCGGGGCCCGCCGCTGCGGGCGGCGTGGGTGGGGGGGGGCCCGCCGCTGCCGGCGGCGGGGCCGCCCGCCATCGCAGTGGCGGGTTGGCCCGCCGCTGCTGGCGGCGGGGCCGCCCGCCGCTCCTGGCGGCGGGTTGGCCCGCCGCTGCTGGCGGCGGGGGCCGCCCGCCGCTGGTGGCGGCGGGCGGGTTGGCCCGCCGCTGCTGGCGGCGGGGCCGCCCGCCGTCGCAGCGGCGGGTTGGCCCGCCGCTGGCAGCGGCGGGTTGGCCCGCCGCTGCTGGCGGCGGGGCCGCCGGCCGTCGCAGCGGCGGGTTGGCCCGCCGCTCCAGGCAGCGGGGCCGCCCGCCGCTGGCAGCGGCGGGTTGGCCCGCCGCTCCAGGCGGCGGGGCCGCCCGCCGCGGGAGCGGCGGGTTGGCCCGCCGCTCCTGGCGGCGGGGCCGCCCGCCGCGGTCGCTGGCGGCGGGGCCGCCCGCCGCGGTCGCTGGCGGCGGGGCCGCCCGCCGCGGTCGCTGGCGGCGGGGCCGCCCGCCGCTCCAGGCGGCGGGGCCGCCCGCCGCTGGCAGCGGCGGGCTGGCCCGCCGCTCCAGGCGGCGGGGCCGCCCGCCGCTGGCAGCGGCGGGCTGGCCCGCCGCTCCAGGCGGCGGGGCCGCCCGCCGCTGGCAGCGGCGGGTGGCCCGCCGCAGGGAGCGGCGGGGCCGCCCGCCGTTCAGCGGCGGGGGTGGTTTTGCCGCCGCTTCGGGCGGCGGGCGAGGGTTTTTTCCGCCGCTTCGGGCGGCGGGCGAGGGTTTTGGCGCGAGATCTAGGGGGGATTCGCGTTCCGGCGAGAAAATCCCCTAGGGTTTCATGGTTTTTGGGGATAAAAATCTAATTTTTAGTGGAAAAAATCTATTTTTAATCTCCAACAAAACGTTTTTATTGTAAAAATTTGATTTTTCATCAATAAAAACCTTGATTTTTATTAAACAATCGATCCAAGAATTTTGGATCTAGACATATGCGCATATGAAATTTTAGATCTAGGGTTTTAGGGTTACCTCTAGATCCTACCCGCCGGATCTAGCGACGTTCGGTGAAGGAAGCCCGTTCGCGTCGCGTCCGTCCGTCGCGTCCGTCCGTCGGCAGGGGTTCGGCTTAGCTTTGAGCGTGCTGATAACGTGTTGTAAACCATGGCGGCTACGGAACCCCGTAGCCCTGTATTTATAGTAATAGGGTTACATAATGGGTGGATACCCACTAACGGGTTGGGCCTCCAAAGCCCGTTTATAACAATATATAGTTTGATTTTATTTCTTTCGAGAATTCGGGCTCCCAAGGAAAATAAAATAAAAGGAATAGAACAAGAAAGGGGAAGGGGAAGAAAAATATTCGATCTTGTTTCGATCGGCGATTACCAAATCAATTGAGCAAAAATGGTGAGCATCAATTTCTTCTTCTTATCATACCATCAAATTATAATTACGGTTGGGTTAGCAATCGAGGCTGAAATTTTTGGTGATTCGAGGTTATGTGTCCTTGTTTGATGCGGTTTTGTTCTTCTGTACAGAGGATTAGCTTTGTCTTGATCGTTTTTTATGTTAATTTTGTCGTTGAATGTGATGTGCTGTTCGAAACTCTGCGTATTGTTCTTTTTGGTTGTGATTGTGCCTAAATTAAACAGAACTGCGAAATCGTCTGAACAAATTAATGCATTTTCGCTTAAAGACCGTCTTTTGGGTGCTGTATTATAAAATTGAGGGGGTGTCAATGTTTATTTTAACCGATTAGCCAACTCTCAACCTTTTTATGGTTGGGATTCATAAATTTAGGGCTTCGGTTGATTAAAATTGAAGTTGGATCATTTCTTGCCTTAATCCAAAAAAAAAACACGCACACACACACACTCACAAATAAAAAAGAAAATGAATGATTTCAGTATGTTTATCCTTGCAATGTTTCCCAATAAAATTAATCGTTGGTGTATTAAGTTTTCACTTGCATTTATGTATATCAATCTTAAAGTGATTTTTTTATTTTCTTAATTCAGTTGTACAGGTTGTGAACTGATAATTTGAGTTTGCCCCGTAAAGTTTTTTGTTGAGCTCCATAGATTTTAGGGTTACTATTTAGAATCCATAGTCATTTATACTAATTCCTGACTTTCAATTTCCTTTTTACAGTCTTCTCTAGCTGCTGCCAGGGCAGATAACTTCTACTATCCACCTGAATGGGAACCCAAGAAGGTATATCTTATCACATTTAGTTTTTTTGGGTGTTCAAAGTGCTTCTAGATTCAATGAAATTTGATTTTTAATGGCATGATATAATCTTCTTCATTTGTGTTCATATGCTAACTTTTCGTTACTTGTTTTGTCAATCACTTTTAGGGTGGTCTGAACAAATTTCATGGTCAACATGCTTTGAGGGAGAGAGCAAGGAAGATAGACCAGGGCATTCTAATTATAAGGCAAGTATTTATGCAAAACTAACTTTCCTATGACTTTGTTCAGCCAATTTCCTTATATCGTTATTCTTGGAAGAAAATTTCAGTGGTGTCCATCTTGAGGTATAGTTATCTCGGTCATTTTTCAAGGCAATTTCCATGTTAGTTAAGATGATAAAGTCCAAACAAAATCTCTGTGATACGATATCCTTCCATGGGTGTTTGCATAGACACTCCCAATTACTAACAATCATTCTTATATCCTCTACCTGGCAACAAGTATTGGTTTGGTGGACTTCATTGAAATTTCTATTTATTACTATTAAAAGCATCAGTACTAATTTTTTTTGGAAGAAAAGCTTCTCAACTCCCCCGCATGAAGGTTGACATAGAGCCTTGAAATGATGACCTCCCATTTGGGAATGCCTTGTCATGCCATTGAGCTAACTCGCGCATGCAATAGCATCAGTTGGAACTTAGGAGATGCCAAAATGACTCGGTGCATCAATTCTACTGATTTGGAATTGTATTTGTTATTATGGAACATTAACATATATAGTATTAAAGCTTGTTTGTTCGGTAATTTTCTGAAATGTTTTCTTTTATTTATTTTTTGCCCAGCTTCTTTTGTGGGCTTCTGCTCAGAATCCAACAATAATTTATTGACCTCATCTATATTTATAATTAAACCTTAACAAAATATGCTTAACCAAAATATAATTCTACAAGTTCAAATTTATTTGAAACATTGAGATTGTCTAAATCGATTCTTGAAATTTAAATATTATATTTGTCCAACTATGTATTTGGACAAGACCTAAATTAATCTACTGCAGAGTTCGAGGTTTCAGTTAAACTGAAAAGTTTCCTATGTGTTTTTTTGGTTTTCAATGAAGGCGGCCAGAAACATCAAAGAATTATGCGGATTGGGTAGTATCATGTGAAACTCAGTTGGTTTCGGTAGGTTTCGGTTTGTTTTGGGCAATTTGTGTTGTTACTACCTAACCTAAGGTGGAATAGCTTCTTTGAAATTGAAGGAAAAAAACTAAAGATAAGTGAATCCTAGAACAGAAACGAATTGTTCACACATGAAGAGAGACAATCATTAAAGTTGAAAACTTTTTGTACTAAAAAAAGAAACGAAAAAAGAAACTTTCTCATGTAAAAACATTAAAAATTCAAATCATAAAATTTTGTTTATACAGATCACTACTCAGTTGATGAAAAAAACACAATTTAATTATTCAATAGAAAAGATTGAGTCTTTGATGCATATCATTGATCTATGGAAATCATGAGCGAGATCCAAGCAAGATCCGAGTGACTTTGTAGATGCAACTAGGGAATTCAATATTTCTTTGATCTTTGAATAGAATTGGGGTGAATTTGCCGCAAAATCGAGGGGTCATCTTTAGGTTTCTTTGAATCTATGATTTGAATCTTTCTATAAGTTATAGCTTTGAGAGGTTGGGGATTTTGCTTGAATTTTGGGCGTAGAGTGAGGGCAAGTGAGTGGAAGCTGGGTTTTGCGTTTAGGATGAGGGTGAGGGAGAGAAAGCAAAGTCTTTGCAGATGATTTTGGGAAGGATTTTGGGTTTTGATGGGTGATGGATTGGAATCGAGGGAGATGCAGCAAAGTTAAAAATATGAAAGGGGGGGGGGGGGGGGGGGGGGGTTTGGGGGGGTGGGTGTATAAGATTGATAAATTATGGGGATCTCATTTAGATCTTTTAAACTAAGATTGCGATGTTGGAATAGAACAGTGGTGGGCCAGATTTACTTAACGGGATTGTGCATCTCGGCCACTTAGTTTTTTAAATAATTTTAAATTTATCCTTTCGAATTGATAGAGTTTATACTGATTATGTTTTAGTTAATCTTTTAGTTAATCTGGAATGGATGTTTAATATCTCAATTTAAGTTGATTAGTATAGATTCCAATATGTAAAACGACGTCATATTTTACGATTTATGGCATGAATATATATTAATATGTATAGAATAATGGGAACCTATGATATATCTGGCTTAGCCACATATACGACCTTGAAACATTTACCCTCCTTAATTTTTTGATGATCGGAACCGTTCATTATAATTTTTCATAATCTAAAACCCCAAAACAACTCAAGTGGTTTTGTATTTTCATCCATCCATCTCAAATTTAACGATTTCGTAGGAATAAAACTTTTGTGATGGGTGGATGAATGAGAAAAACCTATTGGGTTTATCTAATATTTGGTGTTTTGAGATTTTAAAATATGAAGATCAAAACGAACGGTTCCAATTCCCGAAAAATAGTGGAGGGTGGACTTCTTGTGATGCATTTGGCTTACCACATTCAAATGTTTCCAATTATTCTTATATATATGTAAGTATGTCTATATTATATAGTATAGAACAATGTATATGTACACATAAAAAACTCATCAAAACCAAAACGGAATTTGAAATGAAACCTGAAACTAAGTGAAACCCACTTAAAGAATTTCTGAAATCAACATTGAAATTGAGATCTCAAACCTTGACCTAATGTGAAATCTGTGTAGTTTTTTAGCAGTTTGCATATCATAAATTCATCGATTTTAGAGAAGTTCTAGGTAAGTTTATCATAACAGCTCTTCCTCAGCATTATCTTTTTAAATATAAGTGTTAAGTTATTTACCCTTATGCTAAAAGAAGTATTGGTGATCAAGGATGACCATTTTAGCTGAAATCATTAGGTTTCGACTGTTTCGTATCGGTTTTGAAGGGAACCGATACAAAATCAAGATATTTTCTCGGTATCAGATAGTTTAGGTGAAATTATTGTCGGAGGAAAAAAAACAAGAAACATGTGAAATTAGAAATGTATAGAATAATTCTTACAATGAAAAAAACCGAAACCCGTGAACATACAATGATCATGTGAGGTAATATAGATTCTAATTTCTATAAATGTATTGCAAGCATTCCAAATATTCTAAGAAAATCATAATTAAACTAAAAAAAATCAAAAGAAAAGAACTCATCTTGACCGCGATCGAGAAGTCGTGGTCTGTTCTGAGTGAAGTCACTGATGATCTATGGCGATCTCCTTCGATCTCGACATTTGAGGGTAAGAGCGAGGCTGAGGTTGCGATTGCAGGTGAAGAGACGGCTTGAAACATTGGTAAATGTGAAACTTTGCAGGTGAAATTTTTAGCATGAAATGAAGGAGAGAACCCACATTGTATGGATTGGGGTTGTAATAAAAAATTTGGAATGCGGTTGTAATAAAAAATTTGGCAAAATTTGCGGTTGTATGGAATGCGGTTGTTATAAAAATTTGGCAAAGGTTCTGCTGACAAAGGACTTGGCATTTTCCATACCACCCATTATTGTCGTTTTTATAATTGACTGTGTTTACCCTTCTTCATTAAAGAAAAATGATCGGCACTGCCTACGCCGGATTTGAGGGCACTGACTGATCTACAGATAAGTTCAACATCATGAGCAGAACCACATACGAATAGACTAGCCATTCTGCTGGCATGACTACTCGATTTGGCTAGCCTAGATGCGCTAAACAAGCATGGTCACATCCTTCTGCTCTCATGTCTTATTTCTTTTTCGGTATATTCTTGCATACTTGATCTTAGTGCTCTTTTAAGCTCTATCACCTCGCTCTTATCCTCACCATCATTTAAGTCATTTGAGGTTGCCTATATAGGTCTTGACATTAAATCCTCGATGCTCTTCTCAAATCTTTGGTGTACCTTTTCTCAAATCTTAGTGCTTTAATCTTTGCCTAAACTTCTTAAAGTGATTCTGAACATGTCATCACATGCTCAGCAATTACAAATGTTCCTTAAGGCAAGTCACGCCTCCATGCATTTCTTTTCAGCAATAGGTGCACCTTATATGTCTATCGTCGTTTTCGACCATTTTATAATGAGCCCACCCAATATCCAACATTTTCTCCTTTGGATTTCTCTGAAAATTTTAATTAATGTTTATAACTAAAGGCAAATATAACAAGGTAAAGTTGTAGTAAAAATACAAACAATTATAGTGCAAAATATTAAAGATTATAGGAAAAAAATTTATTGTACAAATAATATGGCAAACTTGTACAAAATTTGTAAGCATGTAAGCATGCAACATGAATGTAACACTCGACATGTATGTAACATGTAACATGTATGTAACATTTATATACAATGCATGTAACTTGTAAGTATATAACGAGTTAACGTGTATGTAACTTGTTTAAAACTTGTAAACAGTAAGCATGTAAATGTATGTAACATGTATCATGAGTGCAACTTGTAGACTTGTAAGCATGTAACGAGTTAACATGTATATAACTTGTACAAAACTTGTAAGCATGTAAGCATATAATCTGTTAGTATGTAACATATATATAATTTGTAAGTATGTACTAACAGAGAATAATGAGTTTCATATGACATGTGAGACATTTCCTCATATACAAGACACAAAAAGTGGGGTGGTACAAGACACCACCCCACGTTTTGTGTCTTGGTATATGAGAAGATGACTTCCATGTCATATGATAACCATTATTCTCGTACTAAAATGTATTAGTTTTCATGAAGTACCTCTAACATTTATGAAACATCTTTAAATATCTTTCTAGAAATTTTAGTAGTATGTATATAATTTGTAAATTTACTGTATTTTAAATTTTACTGTATTTTAAATTTGTAAATAATTTGTAAATTTATAGAAAGTATGTATATAATTTGTAAATTTACTGTATTTTAAATTTTACTAGTAATTTAAGTTTTACCAGTAATCTACTTATAATTTAAGTGTTTCTAGTAATCTACTGTATTTTAAATTTACATATATTAAATCATATATATTAAATGTCAAAAGCAAAATAAATCAAGTTTATGTAGATTAGAATTATAAATTAATTTTTGCTTGCTGGATTTTAAATTTACATATATTAAATCATATATATTAAATGTCAAAAGCAAAATAAATTAATTTTATGTAGATTAGAAGTATAAATTAATTTTTGCTTGCTGAATTATAGATTATAGAATATAAATTAATTTTATGTAAATTAAATTATAAATTTTATTCTAAAATTGAACAGTTTGATTTTCTGCGTAATATAGAAATTACAAGATTGAAACATTTTCAGAAAATCTTATTTTTTGTGTAAAAACAAAAATAACAAAAATGACCCATTATTACGAAATATTATGATATCTGTAAATCATAAATCACAAGATAAACCATCTTTCATAAGTTAGATTTCCCGTGGAAAAAATTTGTTTTATTAACCTATTTTTACGAATTTGACTTTTTCGACTGTGTAATTTGCTCCTCACGTTCAATTTATTTACAAGTTTTCCATTCACTTCAAAAAACTAAACCATAACATTCAATGGCACTCTTGTAATTATCCGTAATATGTTGAGCTAATTGTCAACTGTGTTACGTAGAGTTTACACTTTGCTTAACATTTTTTATTTATTTACAAGTTTGCCATTCAGCTTTATAAAACGGTTCAAATGCAATGGCAAAATTGTAAGTGCATGTGATGGTTGAGGCTAATTGTAAACTGTGTTACGCAAAGTTTATAGTTTGCTAAACATCTTTGATTAATTTACAAGTTTGCCATTTAGCTTTATAAAACGACTCAAATGCAATGGCAAACTTGTAAATTAATGTGATTATTAAAGCTAAAGTGGATTGTGTAGGTGCGACGACCATTTAAGCGGCGATTAATCCCGATGCTTTTCACGGTTTACATTTTCCTTTTGCATTCATTTGAGCGGCACCCTAATTTTGAGCGGCGAGGCTCGGCGAAAATTTGAGCGGCGAAAAAATTTAGCAGCCAAGTTATTTCAGTGTAAAAATTATTTACTCACCTTTACTGAGTGATGGAGATGGAGATCAACGTTGTCAGGCGATCGAGCGATGGATCAACGCCTGTCGTTTGAGTTCGGAACGATGACCGTCTTTGGAGTTCAGATCGAGCGATGGATCAACGTCATCGGAGTTCGGACCGACCTCTCAGATAGGAATATTTTCTCTCCTCTTGCTTGATGATGTATTGTATCTCCTCTCTCTATTTATAGACATTTCTTCAACAATTCTGTTCACTCACAAGATTTCTGTTCACTCATTGGTGGCATTTACACGGGGAAAACACTCACGGCGACGAGGAAAAACACTCACGGGGACATGCGGTTCAGATAAAGGGAAGTTTCATCGGTGCAACTCTGTTTATTCGGGGGGTTCCACTGGGGATTTTCTTCTTCTTCTGTTTCATGTCGAAACCTAAGGGTTTGGCTGAAACCGAGATAACATATACGTATCGGTCTCGTTGGCCTTTGAGGTTGATACGATACGGTCGATATCAGGTGATATCGGCCGAAACCTTTATCCTTCTTTAGAGTCAAGTTTTAGGCCATGCTATGAATCTATTATTATGTTAGTGCATTATTGGAGATATAACACTTGAATTGCGTTGTTTCATTCACTTGGATAGTTGGATTATTGGATTATTGGGGTAGGTCACTCTTTTTGGTAATCTTTTAATTCATTTTCTATTCATAGAAAATTCATGCAGTATTTTAAATTTTAATATTTTGTTAATTTATAATAATTAGTGATAGTTGTTACTTAATGTGTTATTGTATCTTTTTTTGATCCTATTGATGATATTTTGGTAATAAAAAAACATGGATATTTACAATATTATAAATACTCGTTGATTAATGAAATTTGTATATTTATACCGTCCCATATGAGCAACGCGATAATGATGCACATTCCCCGATATATCCACTGATATCTGATATCGGATATGAAAGTTAGACATCCAATATGATACCGATATCCGAAATGTAAACCCTTGGATTTTGAACAAATATGCCCATGAATCGTAAAGCGATTGTAAGAATAATAAAATACTCACAAAACTTAAAGCAATTTTAGAGTATTTTTGGTTTCTTTTTTGTTACTGGAAGCAGCTCACTTTATCTTGTAGAAGACAATCCCGAACACAACTGCAATTCCTTACAGAACTAAAATAACACCTTGTTGTCTATGCCACTGAGTTCTATAGAATATTGATGGCAAATCTGGATCAAATCAAGAGAAAATCGATAGAGAGAAGCAAGTTTGAGGCTCGCTGGTGCTACAAGGCGAACCTTGAGCGAATTGATGGCGAATTGAGGCTTGCAACGGTGCTTTGCCTTCGAGACTTTAGCCAGTTTGGAAGGTGAGAATGAGATAAAGAGAAGGGAGATGGAACAAGAGTGACATGAGAATACCGAGAAAGATTGAGAGATAAGCCACTTTTTGTTAGTCTCTTTAACTTTTTATCTTAAATATGAATAATGTGTTTTTAAAAATCATTGGATATCGACAGATATATCGGCTATAATCAGCAGATATTCGATATATCCTCACAATAAATGTCAAAATCCAATATGATATTAAACTCACATCTTTTATAACAGTTAGGCTTCCAAACCAATATATGGGTTGATATATATCAGGGATTTTTAGAACATCGGTAATATCCTCCATATTGATGGAATCCTTTCCATAAAGCAAGGATTCAGTGCTAAGTAATGTGACGATAACAATTATAGCTATATCTTCCTCAAATTTTACTTCAATGCTAGGTAAATCAAAGTTAATTTTATTGAATATATTAAGATGGTCATGAATTGTTTTACCTTCTTCCATTGTCAGTTTGTATTGTTTGGACATTGTCGATTTGTTTGGGACTTGGTCATGTACCAGCATTCAAGCCCGCTCCATAATTTTTCAGCGGAAGTCACTCTGATGATATCGTTGGGAAACTCGGCTGCTAAAGATAGACGTCGATGACTCAACTGTACAGATGGTTCTGAGATCAAGATCTTCCCACTCTTTGTTTATTATCTTTTTCGGTTTCTTTTCGTTTTCGCTCAACATCTTGTGTAACCTTATTGAATCAATTGATCACGAACCTTGTCAAAGGCTAAATTTATTCTTTTTGATAAATTTCTTGACTTCAACTTCACGTTTGACATCTTTGCAGCCATCTTTAGAACGATAACTTATCAGAATAGAAAGATCTGATGCCAGTATGTTGTACGGAGGCCAGATCGGAGAATCCAAAATTGATCGTGCATGTAGAATTATATAAAGAAATTGAAAGCAACCATGGATAAGCAAGACAAGATACAACGTTTGTGTGGTTCATCCAATTTAGGCTACGTCCACAATGCAGGCATTAGGGTGTTTCAACTAGATCGAAAGAGATGAGAATTACAAGAATACAAAGGCAATGCCTCACACAAACATTGGGCAAGAAATTATTTAAACAACGGGTTGAAGGAGATCATAGGAGCTTTAAGGCTGGAGACTTAAGTATTCCAATTAGGAGAGCAAGGGGTCCTTTTGTCGATGTTTTGTTTGGACATGTAGTATCACCCATTAATTAAATATTCATTTTTCTCTTTGGATGTTTTGGCTGGATGTGTGTACCCAATTCA
Source organism: Scilla litardierei (assembly GCA_030789695.1). Classification (NCBI taxonomy): domain Eukaryota; kingdom Viridiplantae; phylum Streptophyta; class Magnoliopsida; order Asparagales; family Asparagaceae; genus Scilla; species Scilla litardierei. The sequence goes on from CM061133.1 coordinate 338,076,144, forward strand.
GAGGTTGTCTGAATGCGTAGCCCAAGAAGAAAACATCAAGTTTTCTTCTTTTCATCATTAACCATGTTTTAAAGTTGGTCATGCCAAAACTAGGAAATCCTCTTAAACATCCATGCTCACTCGTTCAATATATCGACATCATTATGAATGGGTTACTATTTGTCACAAATTTGACACTATATGTATTAATATTTGAACACTATTTGAGTTTACAAGTGGCTTGCAGGTTACTATTTCGGCCACCATCCAGCACACTATTTATATGGAGATGGATATGTGGCAATATGTGAAGTTATAGGATAGAAATGAGTGAAGTTAGAATAGAGTTAGTTGCAGCTACAATTGGGAGAAGATGAGGGAGAATTAAAATAGATGATTTGGTGGCTTGTAACACCTCCAAACCCGTAGTAGAATACTTAAGAGCTTAAGCGAGCGGGGGTGCGTAACATCGACGATGCGTATATGAGAATGAATCCGCACATGTGCCAAGCCTCGATGGTCATTTCTTGATAAGAAGGTTCAGAACCAGTGTTCTAAAACAAGTTATATGCGGCCGTATATGTGACCGCATATAAGGAGGCGGCCTTTGGCCGCATGAAAATTTAGATATACGGCCGAATTATGCGGTCGGCCGTATAATCGGCTGCATAAATGTTATGCACTCACATATTCGCATATGCAGGCGCATAATCGACAACTAAAAAAATCCCAATCCATTAAAAACCACAACCTGTTAAGCACAAAAATCAGGTTTTTAATTTTAAAGTACTTGTATTTGACATACTTTTGATTTGGACGTAAAACTAAATATTTATGTTTTGTGTGTAAATGTTAGATCCGGCCAAAGAGGCGGCGGCCCAAGGGGGGCCTATTTTAATATCATTTTTGTGTTATTTTATTAAGTTGGGGTATTTGGGTAATTAGAATTTTAGTTAGTATTATTATAAATAAGAGTGGAGGCTAGCCGGCCCTAGTATGCGGAATTTGTGAGTGATTTTGATATTGGTGAGGAGAATGTTCCTCGATCTAGGGAGGGTGCGGACGTCCCCTTTAAATCGACGTCTTGGAAGGGCGATTACCCCTTCAAGCGTAATCAATCTATCTTTATTTCAGTTCATCTTTAATAAAAATCTCTCTTCCCCCCAAATCCCCTCTCCACCCATAAAAATCCCACCTTTCATCTACAATCCCATCTTTCACCATAAAAATCCTATTTTTATCATCAAAGCCCTAGTGGATCCTATCAATTGGTACCAAAGCAACAATCCATGATGGATTGGAGGAGATCCAGGCAGGAAATGTTAGAGATCGTCATGCAATTATGCCTACAGTTGCAACAATCCTGTCAAGAATACGGACAAGATCTGAAGGAGTTCGCGGCAGATCTAAAGGCCCTGAAAATTTCAGATCTGGAGGCGGCAAAATTTCAGATCTGGAGGCGGCAAAAATTTCAGATCTGGAGGCGGCAGAGCTTTCAGATCTGGAGGCGGCAGAAAATTCCGATCGGAGCAAAAGCCCTAATTTTGGGCTAAAGTCGTCAACTTTGGACGAGGCAGAGGAAAAAGGCGACGGCTTTGACGCAGATTTGCATCCAGATGACGAAGGGCTACTTTTCGACGCCGACGAGTACATCGAGAAGCCGATGGTGGAAATTTGAGATCTGGGCGACAACTCAGATCTATGGCAAAAGGCGTCGCTTTCGACGGAGAAACATCGAGATGCGCCGTCTTCGGCAGCAAAAACAGAAGGGCCCAGAATCCTAGGGCATCACCGGGGGCTGCCCCACCAGAAGGGGCGCCAGCCCCTCCTGGGCCCCCCAGGGGCTGCCCCCTATTGCAGGGACGCCAGCCCCTCCTAGGCCTTCCAGGGGGCTGCTGCCCCTCCAGAAGGGGCACCAGCCCCTCTCGCATGGCTGCAGGGCCCCCTTGGGCCCAGTTTCATGGCGTAGAGCCTATCAAGGCTTATATCCAAATGGTTTCGAGCCCAAACAGCAAAAATGTGATATCGTGGGGGCGGCGAAATAGAAACTGTGGGAATCTCGAAGGGAGGGCCCTAAGGCCATTGGTTTTCAGTTCGAAGTCCTTCCGAGCGTGAGCATTTCAGTTTTGGGTGTGGAGGACCTTCAGATTTGACTGGCGACGACCGTGGCCTCGTTGAAGGCGGTGGAGTCCAATCGTACCCTTTTGACCCGGGAGGAGGCTTGTGCGCACTTGTAGTAGGGCCGCCTTTAAGACAAGGTGGATTTTCAGGGGTGGAGTAATGTTAGATCCGATCCAAGAGGGGGCGGCCCAAGGTGGGCCTATTTTATTATCATTTTGTGTTATTTTATTAAGTAGGGGTATTTGGGTAATTAGACTTTTAGTTAGGATTATTATAAATAAGAGGGGAGGCTAGCCGGCCCTAGTATGCGAAATTTGTGAGTGATTTTGATATTTGTGAGGAGAAGGTTCCTCGATCTAGTGAGGGTGCGGACGTCCCCTATAAATCGGCGTCTTGGGAGGGCGATTACTCCCTTCAAGTGTAATCAATCTATCTTTGTTTCAGTTCATATTTAATAGAAATCTCTCTTTTCCCCCAAATCCCCTCTTCAACCGTAAAAATCCCACCTTTCATCTAAAAATCCCATCTTTCATCATAAAAAATCCTATTTTTATCATCAAAGCCCTAGTGGATCCTATCAGTAAATTGCTTTCTACGTTACACTTCAGTTATTTGTATTGATTGTCTTGATGGTGTTATGTCTTTGTGTGGATTAATTCATATTTTTAAATTTTAATATGATTTTTTCCTTGTGCATATCTATTAAGGTTTTTTTAATTTATTATACACACATACATATAAACTTATTGTTTATTTATTTACTAAAGTATTCATTTTCGCATAAACCACGTAAACCACATAATCGGCCGCATAATCCGCTTATGCGCTATGCGCTCATAGACCGCGCGCATAATGAAACCGCCTTTTATAACACTGTTCAGAACAAAAATTAATACAACACATCAATCTAGCCAAAAATATCATATAATAAGTAGTTCTTGAAAAACACCTCACTAGTAGTTTGGTGTACTAGTCCTAACATTTAAGACTCAGTTTGGTCATCAACTTCTAATGCTCCCACAAGTGCCATATTGCAGGCTAATTGGTATATGAAATGGTTAAAATAATCATGGGTGAGCTACACGGCTCAATGAGTATAAGATTTCTCACCAAACAGATCATGCAATATTTCAAATTAGTGAAATATATAATTTAATGATAATACTTCTCGAAGGGTATCTATTGTGTATTAAAGAGACAGAATGTGCAAAAAACATTATGTCGTTCAAAGATATTCATTCATATTGTAAAGAAAGTGACAAGAGCAACACTAAAAATTTCTCTATTTTTTTTGAATATAGAAGAGCAATTGCTTTAGTATTCAATAAAAGTATGCGTTTGTATTTTATTTTTGATTTGCAAACCCTCTCAAATATCCTGTTAAGGCTACGAGTTATATCCTAATAGCATGTGAATGCGCAAGCGCATCAATTAATTAATCAATCAATCGAAAGTCACCCAGGGGCAACGTTAGATTATCTAACCCTTACCATAGGTTGGGGCTAAATCACATATATGGACACGAGACACTAAATGTTGTCCCGCATCACTAGCGTGATATGGAACTTAGCTCTCAACACCCTCCCGATGGCCAATATATATTGGTACATTCAATATCATATGGCATGCTTACATATTGGACAGTTCATTCCATAGCTGATCTTTGAGGGTTTGAAAATACATAAATCGTTATTCATCAATTTTTTCAAAAATGCGTAGTCAAATAGTCTTATATCAATTACTTTATTTTTCCATATCATATACAATCTCACATCATTTGATGAGCATAAATTTGCAATATCTATGTGCAGATGAAATGTATAATTTTTAAAAAATCTACAGTACTTTCGTATTGGAAATAGCATGATTATGATAATCAAAATTTCCAAAATATTTATTTTGAGTGGATCTTGAAATAAACCATTTCAAACTTGACTAATATATTTATGAACCATTTCAAACTAGACTAATATATTTATGCACAATATGAATATCTAAAATCATTCAAGTCAAAAAAATGTCTGCTCTATCATTTTGCATATCCAGATTAAATTAAGTAATTACACAATAACTTTCACAATTTTTTGCTATGTAAAATATTCGATGCAACTTTATATTTTAATCATAAAATTTTATATAAAAATTATTCAAGTGAGAAATTATACTCACCTTGAATCCGAGTAAGTTTACTTACAACCTTGATTAATTCACGTAAATACCTTTCTTTCTCCTCTCCTCTTCTTTTCTCCTCTTTCTTTCCCATTTTCGTTCTATATACATTATTTTTTAGCAAGATGAAATGGGCAGTGATGGAGAGATGTGTTATGGTTGAAGAGATAAGGAGATTGAGCAAGGGGCATCAAGAAGATGAGGGGTGTTGTTTTGAGCATAGGGTTTTTTTTCTCTTTTTTCTTCTTTTACTTTGACAAGTGTCCAAATCCTTGGACACTTGTAAGCTTTATTCCCTTTACGTGTCAATACCCTGATTCATGTGTACTATATATATATTCTTTCTTTTTTAAAAAATTATTTACTTGATATACTATGTCAAATTGCAAAATACTATTCTTGTTTGCATTTTAGCTCAATTTATGCTTAATGTTAATGTTATTTTATTGTAAATTATAATATACACTTAATTTTTAAAAAGTTAAAGTATCATTAACATTATTGTTGTGGAAATTTGATGGGTTACTATATCCTCCCCTCCTAATTAAGAGTTCCGTCCTTGAAACTTCGCATATCTTGATTCTTGAAGAGCTCCGGATATTTCTCTCGCATGAACTTCTCGAGTTCCCAAGTGGCTTTCCTCTCTAGATGATATTTCCATTTGTCATTCATGTATTTAAAGTGCAATTCCTTAAGACATGCTCTTTTCGATGGAATAAGTGCACTGGTTTGCCCTTGTAACATAGATTTTCCTTTAGTTTCAATGGCTCCAGCTTGATGACTTAATTAAGATCTTGCATAAATTTTTTAACATATAAACATGAAATACATCATGTATTCCTGCTAAGGATGGTGGTAGTGCAAGCCTGTAAGCTACCTGACCAACCCTCTCTCCAATATTTCTGAAGGACCAACAAATTTTGGGCTTAACTTATTATGGAGTCCAAATCTCCTTATTCCTCGAGTTGGAGAGTATTTGTAGAACACAAGGTCATCTTGAAGTTCCAATTCTATTCTCTTTTGATCAATATAACTCTTTTGCTTGTTTTGCGCAACCCGGAGGTGTTCTTTTACTTGTTAAATCTTATCCTAAGCTTGTACTAATTTTGGACCAAAAGTTTCTTTCACCAACATCATCCTAATGTATGTGTGATCTACACTTACGCCCATACAGAAGCTCATATGGTGTCGCCTTTACACTTTCATGATAACTGTTGTATGTAAATTCTGCTTGAGGCAAGTAATCTTCACATGATCCTTTCAGATACAACACGTAACAATGCATCATATCTTTCAAGGGTTGGATTATTCGCTCTAACTGGCTATCGGTCTGAGGGTGATATGTTGAGTTATATCCAAGCTTTGTTTGCAGAGCTCAGTGCACACTCTTTCAATTTAGATGTAAACGTGCCGTCTCAATCTGAAACTATAGTCTGGCACACCATGCAATCTTACAATCTCATTTATGTATAGCCTGGTTAACTTCTTCATGGAAAATCACATATTGATAGACAAGAAATGCTCTGATTTAGTCACTAAATCAGTTGATTATTATCCATATAGCATCGTTTCCTTTTGCCGGCGTTGATTACACGATGATAAAGTATATGGTAATCTTCTCTCACTTTCACAATGGTATATCTCAATTCTGAAGTAATCATGCTGGTCTCTATTATTGACGTATGATGCACTCGACAACATACTTTGCAATTTCACTCTTCATATTTTCCCACCAATGAAGCATTTTCAAGTCTTTATTACATCTTAGTTCCTCCCTGGTGCATTGCATATATTGATTTGTGCAACTTTTAGTAAAATCTTTCCTTTTAGTTTATATACGATATGAATAAAAATCCGGATTTCAAACCTCAAGAAACCATCACAATGCATCGCAAATCCTGGGTTAGAGTCTGGGTTAGAGTCTGCTCTTATGCCTTCTTTGTTTTTCTATAGTTTAGGACCTCATTTTAACGGGCCATTACTTTTTCCACCAACGATGGTTGAACCATAATGTTTGCCAGTTGTGCTTAAGTTTGACGAAATCCGACTTTGACACCCCGTGCGGTCCAAGTCCTTTAATATATATAATTAGGATGTTAAAAGGTATGCCAAATTACTTGAACTCTTCCTGCTACAAGCATTCGTGACTATATTCACTTTATCTGGATGGTAATTAACATCTAGATCATAATCATTTAATAGTTCTAGCGATCTCCTCTTGTTTAGATTCTACTACTTTTGAGTGACGATATACTTTAGACTTTTATGATCTATATAAATTACACCATGTACGTCATAAAGATAATGTCTCCAAATCTAAAGTGCGAAGACTATTGCCGTCAGTTCTAGGTCATGGGTTGGTAATTTTCCTCATAGGGCTTCAGCTGCTTAGAGCTGTAGGCAACAACCCTTTCATTCTGCATAATCACACAACCTAATCCTTTTCTAGATGTGTCACTATAGATAATAAATTCATCATCTCCGAGGGTTTGGTTAGCACTGGTATTGATCTCAGTCTTTGCTTTAATTATCTGTAGCTTCGTCACATTCTTTTGTCCAATCAAATTTGACCCCTTTTCTAATAAGGTGGGTCAACGGAGAGGCAATTTGTGAGAATTCTTCTACACCTTTTGTAGTACCAGAAAATTACGAATCTCCGAGACTGTATTTGGTCCCTTCCAATTAAACACGGGTTCTACCTTCTTATGGTCTGCAACAATTCCATCCTTGGAGATGACATGACCAAGAAACACAATGCTCATTAATCAGAACTCACACTTCTTAAGTTTTGCAAACAACTTCTCATCTCTTAAGGTTTGTAGTACGCACCTCAAATGTTCCACATGCTCCTTGTTTCTCGAGGCCACCGGAATGTCATCAATGAGAACTATCACAAAAAAAATCCAAATAGGGCTTGCACATTTAGGTCCATAAAAGCTACATGTGTATTCATCAATTCGAATGGTAACACCAGAAACTCATAGTGGCCATGACGGGTACGAAATGCATTCTTTGGAATATCATCTGCCTTAATCTTTATTTGATGGTAGCCAAAGCCCAAATCAATTTTTGAAAATACTTGAGCTCCCTGAAGTCGATCAAGCAAATTATCAAGTACTTTTTGTCATTTAATTTAATTCCATGTAGTCAACGCATATGCACAAACTCACATCCCTCTTTCTGATTGGCTAAATGTTTCACATCAGTTTGTTTAAATATATATGGTTATGTTTATGTGTGAAATTTTCACTTAGGAAGATGATATGGTTATGTTTATGTGCGAAAATATTTTTATTTTTTTTGAAAAAATTTCAGTTTTTTTCAATATTTAATTCATACATATATATAACACACGAAAAATAATGGGTAAACTCTAGGGGATTTGACTTTCAATCAAGCCGTTACAAATTCAACAGTTTCAAAACAATAGAACATCTTTTGCTAATATGATCAAGTGGCAAATAGTGGAGATTTGCTAATATGATCAAGGGGCAAATAGTGGAGATTTTCTTAATTTTTGGTATGAACATGTAGTAGAATATGTAGACACATTCATCGGTTTAGATCTTTGAAAACCCTAACTCTTTTCTCCTGTTATTTGCATCGAGAACTTTTTGCAGATGAAAATTTGCATATGATACTCATTGATCTATTATATATAAAATAAAATAATGTGTATATATGACGTATGAGCTAAGAACGTATATGTTGCCTCGTAAAGTCCACCCCTTCCATATTTTTTTGACAATCGATTACCGTTCATTTATTCTTTATATTCTAAAACTCTGAAATATTAAATATTGTGTAAATGCAAGAGGTTTTGCTCATCCATTTATCTGTCGCAAAGTTAACGGTTCTACAAGAATAGAACTTTTTAAAACGGATGGATGAACGAGAAGAACCCATTGTGTTCATCCGATATTAATATTTTGATGTTTTAGGATATGAAGATTGAAATGAATGGCTTTGATCGTCCAAAAATAGGAGGGTGAACTTTTTGAAGCCATATATGAAGCATTAGCTTATATCATATGATACCATAATAATAATAATAATTATATATATATATATATATATATATATATATATATATGATAATGGGTATATACTGTTAGCGCTTGCCCTTCCATATTTTTTTGACAATCGATACCGTTCATTTATTCTTTATAGTCTAAAACTATGAAGTATCAAATATCGTGTAAATGCAAGAGGTTTTGCTCATCCATTTATCCGTCGCAAAGTTAACGGTTCTACAAGAATAGAACTTTTTAAAACGGATGGATGAACGAGAAGAACCCATTGTGTTCATCCGATATTCATATTTTGATGTTTTAGGATATGAAGATTGAAATGAATGGATTTGATCGTTCAAAAATAGTCGGGTGAACTTTTTGAGGCCATATATGAAGCATTAGCTTATATCATATGATACCATTATAAATAAATAAATAAATAAATAAATAGATAAATAAATATATAGGATAATGGGTATATACTGTTAGCGCTTGAATTTTTTAGAGCTTGGAGATTCCTTGCTGAAAAAATAAAACCATCTCCTTAGTTTTTGAAATTTTTTATAGGATTGCAGAACACATTCTAAAACCCTAAATATGGTAAACCCTAATGGTATTTGACCATTGATCTACTTAGAAAAAAATTTATTTGTCTAAACCGGTTGAATTTTTAACTACCGCATCAAGGGTCTAATAGCATCAGATTCTTCTGACTTTTGGTATGTTGGATGTGTAGAACACATCTGATGTTTTTAAAAAATTAATAAATGTGGTGTATTTGTACATCAGTGCGAGAAAATTTCTTACACTAACATCACATATTCATTATTTTTATGTATATATATGTGTTTGTCTATAGAGTAATGGGTATCATATGACATGAGGCTAAGCCTCATATGTGACCTCCAAGACTCCCCCCTCCATTATTTTTGATGATCAGAACCATTCAGTTTAATGTTCATATTCTAAAAACCCAACACAACGAATATCGGGTGAACCCAATGGGTTTTACCCGTTCATCCGCCTTACACAAAAAACCATGCAGAGCCGTTAAATTTGTGACGGGTGGATGAACATGTAAAACTCTTTGGGTTCACACGATATTCGGTGTTTTAGGGGTTTAAAATATGTATATCAAAATGAACGATTCAGATCCTCCGAAAAAAATAATAGAGGGTGGATTTTTGGAGGCATATTTGAGGCTTAGCCTCATGTCATATGATTCTCATGTGTATGTGTCTGTTTCTGTGTCTATATGTATGTTTTAGGGTGTGCAGTTCTTTTAGAATGGTGGTGATCATGGGTTTAATGTATATTCATTAGAGTGTTAAAGTTCTTCTGTGGACCTTGAAATCCGTTATCAGACTAATCTTCCCACACAGAACAACCTCCAGAATCCACCCCAAACGAAAAAGAAAAGAAAAAGAAACTAATGAAAAAACCCAAAAAATGAATGACAAAATACAAAATAAAAACGACACAAGGAAAAAGGTAAATAGAAGCATGTATGAGACGACTGGCACTATGGAGGGCAGAATTACACTATTCATCCACTGGGATGAGCGTTCATATCCAGATTCTAGTGTATAACTGTACATCATGCTTTAAACTTTCAGGTTCGAGATGCCTTTCAATATATGGTGTGGCGGATGCAATTCCATGATTGCCAAGGGAGTAAGGTTCAATGCAGAGAAAAAGCAAGTGGGAAATTATTATTCTACGAAGGTATGACTCATTTTCTGCTTGCTAATTTGAATGCATGATGAGTTCAGCATTGTTGGAAAACTGTGTGAGCAATGTCAATGTTTCTTTGATTAACAATGTTATTTGGATTCCTGTTTTTGGCCATTTTTGAAGCATGGACTGTTTGGGGTTTTCGAGTTTCATACATCATTTTACTGGCAAAGTTATATGTGTGGATGGTCCAAAATTCTAGAGACTGCTGTAATGATCGGTGGTGAACTTTCTATTAGTATAATTATTGCAATCATAGATTTACCAAAGTGAAAATCACTGTTACAGATCTGATCCTTACCGTATAGGATAATCCCTTACTGTAAGGAACCTGATTTATTTCTGGAAGATGTAGTTATCATAAACTTGATTACACATTTTGCTTTTTAGGCATGATTTATTTAGTTTTAACCATTGATGCGCTTCTAGATTTGTTTGTCTATATTATCATCCATTCAGCATGCTTTCAAATAGTCTACTTGGCATTATTTGCATCATGCATAAATCTTGAAGTAGTTCAATGGCTAGATGTGGTTGGACTTTTTTCTTAAAGAATCTAAAGGGGTTTCTGGGTCCAACTCATTTACTGGTGGGATGTACAATTTTTCTTTCCTTTAAGGGTACACGTGTTTTTACTTGTCATCTTCTGCCATTTCTCATCCGGTCGAAGTATAATATCCGATTATTAACTTTGCCTGATATACATGTGAGCATGTTGGCGTCTGTTTATTTGCCGATGTATTATGGGCCAAGGACCTTGTTGTTACGGTGAAGAAGCTACATTCCATATTCATTAATAGGGTTTTCTAGGGTTTTGTGGGATACAATAGGATTTATGGGAAGATCGGGTTTTTATGGCAAAGACATGATTTTTAGGGCTACAAGAGTGGATTTGGGGGAAAGACAATATTTTTATACTAAAACTGAATACAAAGATGGTCTCTTTCGAGAGGATGAGCGCACTCCTAACCTTTGATTTGAGAGAAAAGGCCCAACTCTCCCGCTAGTCTAGGTTTCCTTCTCTTAATTCTTCTTTTCTCAATTTTTCTCAATTTTCAACATCATCCCCAATTATTCCAGCCCTCCACTTCATAAAAGCTACTGATTTCTTAAAATTATGGATGTCCCTGAACCCTCAAAATTACAATTGCCCTTGGTATACAGAAATTACAGATCTGTCATTGGTTGGTCATAAACTCTAATTATCCCAAGTCTACCATTATTCCGTCCCCAAAGAACCTATTGTCCCTAAGGCGGTGTCATGAAGTCTATGGGCTTGTTACTCCAAATGAGTGCATGTTCCCTCCTAGCTCGTCCTCCTCAACTGCTTTTCCTTCTTTATCCTTGACGACCAAAATCTGAAGAGTACGCTTCTGGTAACTATCTCCTGGTCCGAACCTCCCATCACATCGAAAGCATAAATCTTTGTCGTGCATGTCACGGATCTTTGTCTACGTGAGAAGCTTGAACCTGTTGTTGGCTTGGGGCTCGCTTTTCTTCTCTTAGATTGTCTGAACCTCTCCTGGCTGCGATTTCTAGATCTCCACTGCAGCATGAGTGCAGAATGTGACCCCGCTCCATGGCAGCCCGCTCTGCAGTGTTTCGGTCTTCTACCATCTGGGCCACCTCCGTTGCCTCCCCAGGCCACCTTGGTCTTAGTATGCGGAGCATCGCTATGATGCTCGCCTTAAGACTCTTGACAGTCTCTGACGGTGCCCTCATGTTTGAGGGTAAGGATCCACTCGTGCCCCCCTGCGCGTCTCGAAATTGATCCAACAAGTCGTCCTTAAATTCATCCTATAAACTGATAGGATGTCTCTGCTCCCATCACTGAAATAAGGCCATGGCCTTTTCATCCAAACAGATACCGGTCGCCATCAGCTTTTCCTCTTGCGTTAAGCAGTTCATCGTGAAATATTTATTCGCATGGTAAACTCAGGCATAATGATTCTTCCCACAAAATAGGCATTTTCAGCTTTCGGTCCTTGCTAACAACTCCTGAATTCCCCGAACCGCCATCGTCCCAAGCAAAATCTCCTTTGTCCTTGAACCCTTGGTAACCGCCCCATCATCATTGTTGCCCCCGAAACAACTGCTGCATCTTGTGGGTCGTCACCGTCCTCCCTCGGGCCCTCATCCCCTGTCCCATGGGCCGTTGCCCCCCCTTGTGGTCCTCTTACGGGCTAGTCATAGCCTCGCGGGCCTTCTCCGTTGTAGTCGGTCTATTCAAAGTCTCCACCACCTTCTTTGAAGCCCGGATGGAAGCCACCGTGCTCGTCGAGCCCGTCTGAATGTCTATTGTGTCAAAAGTACTGTCGTTGAGGCCTAGGAAGGCCTCCATCTGCAAACGAGGACTCACAGCCCCTGGAAGGCCACCCACGGGTTGTGGGACCTGTGCAACCCGCCCGGGGCTCATGGGGCCAATCGGGGCCCCTGGGCGCCCCCGGTACGCCCTGGCCTAGGTGGCCCGCCCAAGGCCCGACCGCTGCCTAGGCGGCCCATCCAAGGATGGCCGCGGCCTGGGCTGCCCCCCGGGTCTTCTCATGCCTCTTTAGTTAAGGGTTTCTGCCTTCCACATGTAGATCTTCATCGTCTGGATACACATCCTTCTTAAAGTTGATAACTTTCCTCATTCTCATGTTCAAAGGTAACGCCTTTTGTCCAAGCTTTGCATCGCAGTCGTTGTCGTCGATTAGATCTAATGACATGGGTTGTTCTTCCTCTTAGATGACGACTTTTCTTTGGTTGTAGGCCAAAAAACTCACCTTTCGCCTTAGATCTAAGTCGTTCAGTGGTTGTTCTTCCACAAAGTCATTGGCTTTATTCTTTTCCTTGGCCAAACATCATGTCTTTCGCCTCAGATCTTCTTTATGGTTCTCATTTTTTCTAGATCGGGTTTCTTTGGGTCTCCTTCTCAGATGGAGGACGACGGTTGATCTCCAAGAGATCCTTCAACATAGATTTCATCGTAGAAAATCTTTCCTTGAGGGTCTCCATCTCGATTCTCAATTTTTTGTTGATCCTTTCGGGTTTCCACCTTGCTTCTCAATTTTTCTTTCAAAGAATCAACTTTCCTTGCCGCCATCAGATCAAAAAGCTTTGACTAGGATTTTCTAAAGTTTTGTGGGGTAAAATAGGATTTTTGGTGGGAAGATTTAATTTTTATGGCTAAGACGGGATTTTAGCGCTAAAAGAGTTGATTTTTTTGGGGGGGGAACGATATTTTTATTGATAATAAAACGGTAATACAAAGATGGATGGTTTCTTTCGAGAGAAGGACCGCTCTCCTAACCTTTGATTCGAAAGAAAAGGTCTAACTCTTCCACTAAATCTAGGTTTCCTACTCCTAACTCTGCTCTTCTCAATTTTCAACATCATCCCCAATTATTCCAGCTATCCTCTTTATAAAAGCTACATATTTCTGCCTCGGGACCCTCAAAATTACAATTTTGTCCATGTTGCCCAGAAATTACAGATCAGCATATGCCAAGTCTATCATTCAGCTCGTTGAAAATTTGAATTTGCTTTTACCACCTTCTACCTACCTATAGACAATAGCAAGTACTGTCATTTTTCCACATGGGCTTCTCGGTTTTGGTCTTTTTCTACCAGTTGTATGCTTACTCCCATAAAGGATTATTGTTTTGTGTGCGACCGCCACCTTCTACCTACATATAAATGATAGCTAGTAGTGTCCTTTTACATGTATGTGCTTCTCCATTTTGGTCTTCATCTAGCAGCTATATATTTCCCCAAATAAAAATGAGGGAAAGAGGGGGAAGTGCATGGACATCGAGCAGGGGAAGGGGGTTTTTTGGGGCTGTGATGGTTTTTTTTTTCATTGTGGTTTTGTTGCTTGTTTTTTGGGTTGGATTTTTTTTTTTTTTTGGGGGGGGGGGACCACCCTATTGGGGCGCAATGGGAACAGCTCACGCAAATATAGTCCATATTAATCGAATGTTGCATATTTTCTCCTGTATCATTTATAATTCAACCAGTACCATTGGTCTTTCCAAAACTGCAATTTTCAGATGATTCTAAATGGAAAGACTCCATAAAGTTACAACCCAACTTTTGATATATATTAAAATTTAGGGGTTTTAGCATATCTGTCCCTTAAATATTGCGTATTTTGATAGCTGTCCCTCAAAAGTTCGTATTTGCTCTCAAGTCCCTCAAAAGCTCGTATTTAACCTTAATCGTCTCTCTCACTAATTTTCTGTTAAAATCTTAACGGAAATGGAATATTCCGTTAGGTCCGGGCTTAAAGACGTTGGGGGATTCTGGGGGTTTTAGGGTGGAGGCCGCCGCCTCCGCCGCTGCCTCGTCTGAGGAGGAGGGGGAGGGGGCGACGCCCCCCGCGCCCCTCCCCTCCCCTGGCGTCGCCCCCTCCCCTCCCCTCCCCTCCCCTCCTTTTCGGGGGGGGGGGGGGGGGGGGGAGGGAGGGCGGCGCCCCCTCCCTAGGTTACTGGGGGGGCGTCTCCCCCTCCCCCTCCTCCTCAGACGAGGGGGAGGGGGAGGGGCCCCTAGGTTACTGGGGGGCGGGGGCGGCGCCCCCTCCCCTGGGTTACTGGGGGGAGGGGCGCCGCCCCCTCCCCTCCCTTGCTTTACTGGGGGGGAGGTGGCGGCGCCCCCTCCCCCCTCCTCCGGGGAGGGGGCGCCGCCTCCTTCCCGGCGTTTTCGGGGTGGGGGTGGAGGGTGGGGGTTGATGGTTAATTAGGGGGGTTAATTAATATAATTTGTTAATTGCTTAACTGTAAGCGTTGATTAGTCGTTAATTACTGTAATTAAGGTTAACTATTTAACAGAATACTAGATGGAGGGATTATTAAGGTTAAATTTAAGGAACTTGAGAGAAAATATGAATTTTTGAGGGATAGATATCAAAATACGCAAGATTTAAGGGACATATATGCTAAAAACCCTAAAATTTAATGTTCTACTTTAATGTCTGACCATGCAAATATCATTTTGAATCCTAGTTTTATTTGCACAGTGATCATTATTATCATGTGCATGTTTGTAGGCTGGGAAACTCATTTCGGAGCATTTTGTTATGCCACAAAATTTGCATTTGAACATTTATGCTTTTCTATATTTCTGCCCTTCCTAATGCGCGACAAAATTTTTGGTGTTCTGTAAATTTAGATATGGAGCTTTACAATGAAGTCAGCATGTTGTCAACACGAAATAGTAATACATACCGATCCAAAGAATTGCGAGTATGTGATTATTAGTGGAGCCCAGCGGAAGACTGAGGATTTTGATGTTGAGGATGCTGAAACATTTTGTCTTCCAGCAGACGAAGATAGAGCCAAACTTGTGGATCCCTTCTACCGTCTTGAACATCAAAACGAAGACATGCAAAAAAAGAAAGAAGCTGAGCCAGTGCTAGTTCGGCTCCAGAAAGTCTCTGACAGTAGGCATGCTGATGACTACAGTCTTAACAGGACCCTTCGTGCTCAGCTTAGGGTATGTTTAAGATGATTATGAGTTTCTTCTTGCAGGTTATGTTATTTTTTCATGTAATGGTACATGTGCTTATTTCTTTTACGTTACATGAGCAGAAACCTTAATTAGTTGAAGGTAATAATGAGAAAAAAATGACACGACTAGCTTCTAGTTGAATGGTTCAAATTCTAATATATTGGGCAAAAAAAGTCAAAAGGAGGAGTTTTTTATAATGTTTCATTTAGATAACAGTTGAAATAAAACGGTTAAGCTTGTTTCTTTTCACCTATTTTCATTTGTGCCTGTGTATTTGTATATCTAGACGGGGATGTTGATCATTGTCATGACCACTATGGTAAATTTTGGAAATAGAATATTTTACTTAAGTAATAGGCATCATTTGGCAGTCCTTTCGTTTTCTGCAGCTTGACCTTAGGAACTTACTCAAAAAAATTTCTTTAAGGTAAATGGTGGACATGGGATGTGAACCTTGTTTTGCATGAATAATTAACTCTTTCTTAGTGCAACGTGTTTATAGGATGTATAAAATGTTTTCATCATTTATTCAAGGGATTGGAAAAAGATTTTGTGGCTCAAAAAAGGATTTGCTAATTTGTTCTTTTGTATCTATTGGTTTAAAACTTAGGAGAATGACCTGGGGGTTTCATTGCATAATGTTAGAAGCACACATTTTCCAACTTTAGCCTGAGAAAGAATCTCTCACATGTTCTGTGGCTTAAGAGAAAGGAGCAGCTTAAGAGAAAGGAGCACGGAAATTTCCATGTTTGCCTGCCTTAATTGTGGATTAAAAAAGAACACATGATAACTTCATTGTTTTTAAAAATTGGATTTTGCGAAGTCCTCTATTTCATGAAAATTGTTTTGGCAAGTAGTTTGGTATCTGCTCTTTGTACATTGATCTATTACAGTGCTAGTTGATACGTATCGTATAATGATTTGATTTGTCTTATTTTAGTTCAGAATTATTCAACTAGATAGCTAGAGATGTAGGAGAAAGCTATTGCAATTTTTTAATGGTTTAAGGCCGATGAATGATGGTGGTGGTCCCTAACCATCTACCGTGTTTGATTTCCTCAGGGTCAGAGGAAGAAAGTTGCTCAAGAAGAAGAGGCTTCCCGAAAGATGGGCCTTGGAATCCGTCTTCTCCCTTCATCAAAAGAAGATGCAGCAGTCGCTGCTGCTGTCAGATTTTCATCCAAGTTTGAAAAGAACAGGAAGGATAAACGGGCTGCTATCAAGGCTTCCTCGATCTTTGGGGAGTTGCCAAGCTCTGCATCTGGGAGTAGACTTTCAGAGCTCGAGTCAAAGAGGAGGAAGGCAAGGGCCGGCGCCACATCAGCTCTGTTGGCAGGGAGGCTTAAGCCATTGCCAGGACCTTTGAGTCATAATGGTGCACGCAGACAGAACGGGAGGGTTGTAGTTACCGCCGCACGAAGATAGTTTCCTTTGAGTGATGTTTATGAATTTCAGGAGGCTGTCCCTGGGGAAGCGACAGTATATGAAGATAGGGTTGGATGGTGATATCGATCGATACTTTCATCGATTGTTGCGGTAGAGGTTGCATGCAACCCTTGGCAGGATGAGGCGCGATGTGGTTTCTGCGTATATTGTTGTATGGAATGTGAGATCACTTGCATCTCTCAAAGGTACAACAGAAGATGTTATGGGTATGCTTTTGTCCACTCCTTTTCTTTTGCTGTTTCTAGTGTATGATCTGACCATATAGATTTCTTGATTTCTAAAGGTGTGCTTATTTGAAAAAAAAAAGGATGAATTTTCAACAGTAAGAGGTTTGGAGACGCTGGATCATCTTTTCTGTATTGATTTTAGTTGAACGAACATAACTTTCATGAGGTTTGTGTACATTTGTTTGGTTGCCTGTCAGTCGATCTCCATTCCAAGCGACAGGAAAAGCATGAGACGCTTGTATGTAACCTTCTTTTTCCATTAGAACTATTTATGTTTAAATTCTTTACTAAATGTATCGCGTAATTGAACGCTTATGATACCGCATGATATTATATAAGAGAATAATGGATATCATACGTCATATGAGAGGGTCTCTCATATTCCCTCTCACATAAAGGGGGCAAGTACAACAAGGACAAGCCCATGTGGGCTTGTACTTGCCCCTTTTATGTGAGAGGGCATATGAGAGACCCTCTCATATGGCGTATGATACCCATTATTCTCATTATATAATTGGGGTTTTTAGAAATAAGTCTCCCAAAAGATGGCTTATTCAAAAAGAGTCAACCAAATCATAACATTTGCTTTTAGGTCATCCTAATCATTTAATTCAAAGAGTCCTTTGACTCTGAAAGGAATATTCCGTTTATATTAAAAAAAAACACGAAATACCAGTTATACACCGACTCTTTTCATCTTCCATCTTCCCAACATCTCGAATTAAGCTCGAATGAAGCAGCGGAGATGGCAAATGCCTCCGTTGGTTTGATGTTGTGCCTCCAATAGCAGCAAATACCTTTTATGACCTCCAATAGTAGCAACGAGCTCATCTATTGAAACATAAGTCCTGGCAAAAGTCACAATGAACAATCCATATCTCAGCGTCTCCTTCACTGCAGTCACCATAGCCTACGAATTTGTCATTGACCCTTCCTTTCTCAAATTTCTGACCCAAACAATAGAAGAAAGAAGCCTTTTTCTCAGTGTCCCCGGTCTTATTTTTGGTTGAAAATTGGGGAGAAAGGAGGCTGTTATAGAGAACTCGCCTGCGGCTCCTCAAACGGTCAAGAATCGAGAAGAGAGTGAGGCCGCCCTTGAGTCCAGCACCGATCACGAAACCCTTGCCAGCGGTCTCCAGGCACCGGCAGAAGCTCCGCCATTCCTCCGCCCGCGATCTTGGATTGACCCGAGAAATCTGAGGTATGTGAGGTGGGGAGAAGGGATGAGAGAGACAAGATTCAAGTAGCACATCTTGGCCCAATCGGAGGGAAGAGACGAGAAAAGAGGAGGGGCGATGTTGCCTCAGCCGAGATCGCAAAACGAGGAGGCCGTCGGAGTCGGAGGAGCGGAGAACATTGATATGTTGTGCCTTTAACGTGGGCTCGGTTAAACTCGGGTATAACCACGTTCAACCTACACTCGAGTTAAGGATTTTAACAATTTGCATCCAAAAGGACTCTTTTCGAGTGATTTAAATGATTGAGATGACCTAACAACAAATACTATGATTTGGGTGACTCTTTTCGAATAAGCCATCTTTTTGGGAACTTATTTCTAAAAAACCGTATATTTTTTTGTTCGGCAATTGGATGCTGTAGGGAACTTACTGTTGCTTAAGATTTTGTTTTCTGCCTATTGACGGGTGAATCCGCCAACGGTGAGTAGGACGCTGACTTTGACGCCTCCGGTGACGTTGCGTTCCGTCAGCCGATGAGTGGGACCCAAGGAGAGACGATTCCAGGTCAGAGAGAGCTAGGCCCGAGCTACTGGGTTGAAATCCGACCTAACTCTGATCTGTCTTGGTAGGTCTGCAATACATGAAAGATCGTCAGGGGGTCGGATCTAGGTTCCGACTCAAATCGCATCCGATGCTTAGTCAATGGATGGCTAAGAAGGACTCGGGGCAGCTTGATCCGACCTATTGAGAGGTCATCCGATCACTGTCTCACCAAGTTATGGAGGAATTGTAAAATGGAATTAGATAACTGAGTGTCAGAGTACCTGCGTTTTTTAGTCTTTTCTATGAGAGGCTCTTGTCATATCGCTGTTGAGACTTTTTATTGGCCCTCCGAGTGCCGTTAGTTGATAACAACCTCGCCTTTATGATGCGTCATTGTCCCTCATTTGCGCCGTCGCCCATGAAAAGGAGCATAACGGTCGGTCATTCACTCTTGCTGTTACTAACCGACTCCTTAATATTCGGGGAGCCCAACGGGTGGATGAGCGGTCACTTTGACTGGGCAAGCGGCTAGCCTCCTAAGTGAGCCTATGGGCTTTTGGGCTAAGGCGATGTATTCATCTTGGGCATTTTTATTTGAGTAAAATATTTTCTCTGCCACGTGGGTTGGCCGAATGTAGTAACAATGGCCCACATCTCCCGCGCTCGAATGATGCGACGGTTGAGGTTGGGAGATGTGACGTCTTATTAATTGGGCGCGGTAGTCGAGGCTGCAGATTTGGTCTTGTCAGCCAGAATTCTCGACCCTTTGATTTGGTTGTTTGGAAGCCCAAAGCGTCAATGTTCATGGGTGTTGACGAGTGCTTCTAATCGAACGGACGAGCTTGATTAGAGAAGAGGGTATAAGTAGAGAAAGAGGGGGAAGAGGCGAGCTCTTCTGCTTTCGTTTCTGAAAAAACTTCGCCTCCTTTGCTTCTGCTCTCGCCTTCCTCGCTCGATCTTAGTGTTAAGCAAGGTAGCTTTCTCTCTTGCTCGTGCTTTTCTTGGTTTCTTCTTACTATAGATTTAAGTCCCGGATGTTGAAAATCAGAGAAGTATCCCAATCCGAAGCGTGTCCCCAACTTGAAACAGCACCAGGAGTTTCCCAGTCTCTGAAGTATAGTTTTGCTCCTGGAAAATGTAAAGGCTTACTTATGGAGTCAGCGCTTCCCATTATGCGGGCCGATGATACATCCAAGGCACCCCTAGAAATCTTGAATTTGATCTCCAAACTTTTTTTCTCTATGTAGAGATGGTCGGCCAAGAGTTCAGTGTGTCCCATGAGCTGCGGAAGCTCGTCCGATCAAAGCTTAAGTAGTCGACGAGTAGCTCGTCTGCTTCCCCATCATCCCCTTCCCAGCAGAGGTTGTCCAAGGGACCTAAGAATTCGATGTTGGCTTCTTGAAACTTGGACACGATCTTGGCCCTGTTTGTTGGAGATATGGTCCCAGCTTCGATCCCTGCCATTGAAGGCTTGGCTCCAGCTATGTGGGGCTCGGGCTCAAAGTGTGAGGAACCGACTAAGAGGAAGAGAACCCACACTTCGGTCAAAGCAGGATGTGGCGAAGGGAAGAGCAAGAAGAGCGAGGTTATCTTCCCGAGCCCAACTCCTTTGTACGCTGGTGTGTCCAAGGCCCAATCCCTTTCTGCTCCCCAGAGTCAAATTTGTGACCCATAGTAGCCCTCGAGGGCATCGGCGCCATCGCCTGGACCATGTAGTTACGAGGATAATTGGCTGTGGGGAGGTCTCTTCCCTCCAACACCTTTAATCGGGGTGATTCCTTCCCGAGTATGAATAGATTTTGTTGGCAAATAGGCTGACACAGGCTCCTCCACAACGTTCCAAAGGGGAGCTCCACAAGTCCACTTTCCCCGTAGGGGACGAGGAGTCAGCCCTCTTGGATTGTGGGACTACTGCTCGGCTCGTGGAGAATTACATCCTTCATCGAGATCGCTCTGCTCCGCGGCAAGTCGACCATGAGACGCTGGCCAGCTTCATGGTTTGGCATAGTCATCAAGTTGGTGGTCTTCCTTACTCTTTAGTTCTGCGAGGTATTTAGATCTGATTTTCTTTTTTATGTAGATGTCTGTGGTGGCCACGGAGCTGCGCCATCCCGTTGTGAAAACGACCAATGCGAAAATTAAGATAGCCATGGAGCGTCGAAGGATGTCTGCCACCGAAAAAGCTCTTAATAAGGCAAAGGCCGAGCTGAAAATGTTGTCCAATAAAGCCGCTGAGCTTGAGTCTCAAATTATTGTGCTCAAATCTCAAGTGAATGAGCTAGAGACGACGTTGGCCATGGAGAGAGATCTGTGGGCGGCTGCCGAGTGGCGTCGATCCGCTGCTGAGGACACTTCTGATGCCTTGTCGCTTGCGAAGAACGAAGTCGAAGAACCGTGGAAGAAGGAGAAATCCGAACTCCTAGCTTGAGATGCCGATTTGAGTGAGGTTAACCCTTTGAGGGTTTCCAACAAGGCTATGATGAGATATAAGGAAACCCTTGGTACCGAGATCGTCGATTTGTTTAAGGCGGGCCTCTCGAAGTGCCAAGAGGAAATTCAGCGCAGATTCCCCAGCTAGGTGGTTGACTTTGGGCAGCTGAAGACAATGCCTTGAAAGAGAGTCTGACATTACTCCGGCCTGGGAAACTGTAGTTGTGCCCTCTGAAAGCCAAACATCCAGTATCGCCGCTCCATGAGCTTGTTGCTATTGTATTTTCCCATTTGTACAAACTCCGCCCTTTCTCACTCTATTAATGAAATTGATTTTATCAAGGAATAAGTTTTTGGTGTTAGATCATATTTGCGAATAGCTTTATTCAGAAGCTATCTTTGTGCTTAAACCTTGAAACGATAACTTGTACAGTGTGATTACTACCCGGAAGTGTGACCGGTTTGTTTTTCTCTTTTTGGTTATAAAAGAGGCTGAAGTCATCATAGGATTTGGGGCCGGAGCATATGCGAGGAGCCTAGGCAAAGAGCCACTCTGTTGAAAAATCATTGATTACTTAATTCTGCGATTTGGATTGGTTGCTTTTGTGCCTGAATTTTTAATTTGTGCCTACACCCTATTCACCCCCTTCTAGGGTGTGTTTTTCATGGGATTCTAGAACTTGATCATTTGGTGGAACGTGGAGCTTCGACCAAGTTAAGGAGTGGTCGGCCTATGATCCCGTTGTATGCCGAGTTGATCTTTATCATTATGAACTTGGTCACACATGTGACTTGGTACGAGTATTCTCTGAGAGTGACTTATAGCGTGATCATACCTGCAACATGGGCAACATGCTCGGTGAAACCGATGATGAGGCCTGACCACTTTTCAAGTCAGACAAGCTAAGCCACATCTTCTTCAATGTAGTCATGAAGAGCACGTCGAATGAACTACTCGTGTCGACGAGCAGTCGACTCACTTCGGTCGTGCCGATGATGGCGTTGCTAACGATGGCGTCATCATGTAGCAGCTCGACACCCTCCAGATCTTCATCTGAAAAGAGATCAGAGGTGGAGTATCTCTCGGCCGTTTTTGCCCCACGATTGTGGTGACACCCTCCAAGCATACGAACTTCGAGATAAGGTGGACAATCTGTTTGATGCTGGTATGCCCAATATCATGTCGATGACATGGGTATTAGGCTGAGTCAAGGTGTCCCTTTCAAAGAGGACGAGCCTTTTTATCCCTTGACTGGTGGGGTGAGTTGACATCGTCAATGCTAGAAAGTGACGTGGATGTTGACTATTTGCTCCCACAGACAACGCCAACTGTTGACGGGTGAATCCGCCAATGGTGAGTAGGACGCTGACGAGGATGCCTCCGGTGACGTGGCGTTCCATCAGCCGATGAGTGGGACCTGAGGAGAGACAATCCCGGGTCATGGAGAGCTAAGCCTGGGCTGCTGGGTTGAAACCCGACGTAACTCTGATCTGTCTTGGTAGGTCTGCAACACAAGAAAGATCGTCAGGGGGATCAGATCTGGGTTTCAAACCAAATCCCCTCCGATGCTTAAGTCGGTGATGACTAGGAAAGGCTCGGTGTAGCTAGGTCCTACCTAGTCGGAGGTCGTTCGATCACTGTCTCGCCATGCTATGGAGGAGATGTAAAATGGTATCAGATAACTGAGTGCCAGAGTATCTGAGTTTTTTAGTCGTTTCGTTGAGAGACCCATGTCCTATCGCTGTCGAGACTTCTTATAGGTGGTGGTTCCTTCGAGTGTTGTTAGTTGATAATGGCCTCGTCTTTATGATGCGTCATTGTCCCTCATTTTCGCAGTCGCCCATGAAAAGGAGCATAACAGTCGGCCATTCACTCCCGCCGTTACTAACTGACTCCTTAATATTTGAGAGCCCAATGTGTGGATGAGCTATCACTTTGACTGGGCAAGCGGCTAGCCTCCTATATGGGCCTCTGGGCTTTTAGGCTGAGGCGATGTATTCATCTTGGGCTTTTTATTTGAGTAAAATATTTTCTCCGCCACGTGGGCCGGCCCAATGTAGTAACAATACCCCGTAAAAATTTGTTGTCATCTCTGGTTATTTGGCACCAATGTAGTAAAGAGATGCATAGGGATTGGTCGCTATCGTCTTTTTTTACTGGCTAATATTCAAAAAACTACTTTTATGTTTCACCGTTTTTCCAAAATATTATTTTTTGTTATGAATGTGTTATGTAGGACCATGCAGAGGCCAATGTAGGGCTTATCCTTTCTAGTAGCAGATTAGGAGTTTGTATCCTACATGAACACTGTATTCTAATATTATATGAACTCTTTCCTATTCCCCTATAAATAAAGGCCTGGGTCTCTCCTAGAAAGCACTTTACAACACGTTATTAACATGTTATTATCTGAGAAAGAGACTGTACGTTTCGAGAACTTTGACAGACGACGAACGACGGCTAACGCACAAACATCAAACCGAAATCAAACATCTATCATCATCGATCTTGAGGTATACATGAAAACTGAGTAATTTTTATCCAACATCATGATATCTACCACATTAAAAATACCCAAGATCATACAAAATAAACAAAAACAAAAACAAAAAATATGGGGAGAGGGTGGCGGCCAACTGGCCGCCAACCCAACCCCAGGGGGGAGAGGGCAGCTGCCACTGGCCACCGACCCTAGGTAGCGGCCAACTAGCTGCCAGCCCGTTGGCCGATTTCAAAGGAGAAAAAATATAACAATATCATCATAACAGACCACAACTGGCCGGCGGCCCAACACCGCTAATACAACAACCCCCTCCTCTGCCATCACTGCAGTGATGGTATGCCACCGCCGCTGACAGTGGTGCCCCAACCAATGTTTTTCACAAAAAACACAGAGAAGTTTACCGGCGGCCTCAGACTACTAGAACCCTAGTAGCGGCGCGCTGCCACCACGGGCGTTACCCCCACCTCAAAAGAGAAAACAAATTTCCCACTGGCTGTGGGCCGAAGCCCACGAGCTTAGGCCTGTGGGCAAATTCAAAAAAAATTCCCTTAGCTATGGGCCGAAGCCTACAGCATCAGCCCGCAAGCTTCGACCCGCAGGCCAATTCAAAAAATAGAGATAAACATGGGCATCGGGCTGAAGTCCGCAACACCAGGCCGTGGGCTTCGGTCTGCAAATTTTAGAAACAAAAAAGAATATGGGAGGCTACCGGTTGAATCGTGCAGCACTAGCTGTAGGCTTCAACACACAGACCCGTAAATTAAAAAAAGGGCAATTAAATGAAAATGGGGGAAATTAAATGAAGAGGGAATAATATGAAAGAGGGGAAATTAAATTAAAACTGGGGGATATGGATAGAAATAAATAAAAATAATAGGGCAATGCTCAGTTTTTCAAATTTTTCTGAACTTGCCTCACTGCTAACGCATATACTTTTTGGCACATTACTCAATTGTGATACCTGTTTTAAGATCATGTTAATATGATGCATATCACATACAATCTGGCATGTTTCTAGGATATTTTCATGTTTATTTTTGTAAGCATTCCCTTAATAATTATGAGGATCATGCGACCTCTCTGCCGTTTATTATATAACCTAACGGTGTATGACGTTGCCACGCGTTCCAATTAATTATTATGCATAAAATACTTAAATTTTTATATCATATGAATCTATGATGTCTGATATATGTGATAAAATGTGATGAAAATGTCTTGAGCACAATTTTTCATGAATGGCTACATTGTGGTTTTGGATCGGCCTTTTAAGTCCCACTTTTATTTTTCCGCACTTTTCTTTTTTGAGAGAAAATGTTGTGAGGAATATAATGAATGCCCAAGACCAATGGCCATTTTTATGGAGGCAGAGGCCATCCCTGATGAAGAAGAATTTTTATGGGACCAACGTGGTTTCCAAAGTTTTATTTTTTTCTTCTTCTTTTTCATTTATGTAAAAAGGGACTGTATAGTTTGGACTTTGGACATTATTTATTTGTGATGACTGGCGATCCACATAATTAACCTATTCATTTTATAATTGCCTCTGCATGATAATTATTTACAGGTTTTATATTAATTCATGCAATTATGCTTATAAATAATTATGTATAATGACCCATGTCGCAATTATTGTTTTCAAAAGTTTGAATAATTGTTATTCTATATTGGCAATTGGACCCGAAGTTCAACTAAAATGATAATACCCTTCTTCCCTTATAAAATACAAATAAATGAATGCAAAGGGATAACGCGAAAGTCATTTTTGTCATCTTCTAGACACAAGTCTTAAAAGATGAGCACCCTACAGTAAATATTAGTTCTTGGGTTCAAGACTAACGTTGTTTTGATGATGATCAATACATTATGTTAGTGTGCTAATCAATCTTATGTTTTAGTCTCAGTTTATCCTAATGATTATATGTTGATGAAACATATCATATTGTTTGGAGGATGATGCAATGGATATATTAAAGGCCTCCAAGAGTGATGGTGTGCTCAAGCTTGGATGAAGTCATGAAGATCAACTAATGAAGCCAAATCTTGGTGCATGATGATGGATGGACATCTAGAGGAGCAATGCCAGAGCTTGGAGCTTGATGAAGGGAGGCTTATCAAGAGGTGCCAAATCTTGGAAGATGTTGGGGAGCATCAAGGTATCTTGTGCTTGAAGACTTAGACTCTAGGAGATGCAATATGTAATCCATGTAATTTCAATTACTTGCATTTCTCATTTTGAGTCTAGGATTTGTAATGCCTTGATAGATGGTCATACTCTCATGTATATGCATTTAACCATCTTAGTGAGTCTTAGGATTATCATAGAAACTATCCCATTAGGTTCACCTTGCCTTAAACTCTTACTGGAGTTTCAGGCTCTTCCACCGTCAACTGATGAAGGCACGACAGGCGACTGGATGACCTTCAGGCGCCTGGTCAGCCTTCTACAGCCGACTGTCATGCACAGCTCAATTCAACATTTCTTGACTCTTTTTTGAGCTCTTGGAAACAGTCGGCTGCCATTCAATTTATAGTCGCCCGTCTTCCATCAGGTGATTGGGAAGTGTTCTACAGTCGTCTATGTGCCAAAGTGCGCAACTTGCATTTTCTGGGTTTCATCCCACTTTGTAAGTCAGTCGACTGATGACAAGATTTCAGTCGCCTGTTAATTTTCAAGCGCCTGTGTTTTGTTCATCTATCGACTGAAGGCGCTAGTGCGAAAGTTGCATTTTCCAGCTCCGTTTCCATCCCAAGCGACATCGCCTGCTGAAGGATATATATGCGCTTGTGTAGTTTCTATAGTCGCATGTCCTGGCTCAGATCATAGCCGTTGGGATTTTTATAGCCGTTGACCAGTCGACTGTATGTGCCGTAAACTGCCAAAAACTACACGTTGCAGATTTCTTCCCTTTGGGTTTTTGGTTGGGTTGATGGACTTTTATTGGCTTCCTTTATATGGGAGTTGGCTTAGTTCATTTAGAACTCTTGGAAAACATTAGGAATACATTGAAGATCAATTCATCTCTTTCCTAAGCCACTCCTCCTACATTCCCTCATTAGAGCTACAATCTTATGCTATAGAATCTAAGCTCTATGGAATTTCTCCAAAGGATTTGAATCTCATTCCTTTTCTTGGAGAACATCTTTCTTCTCTTCACTTTTATACACTCAAGTGAGAAGTGTTAGGGTTCATTCCTAGAAGAGAGAAAGATCATCTAGTGCAATCAAAGCCTCATCTCAAGCACTTGAGTTTCACTTACATGCCTTCTTCTTCGCATTGGTAAGATTATATCTAGGCATAGGTAAGTGTTATTTCGTTTCATCTTTTGTGAAACCCCTAATTCTCTTTGTGGGAATTAGTTACTCTCTTTGTGAGAGTTACTCTCTGTGTGGAAGTTTGTGTCTCTGTGTAGGACAAAATCTCTCTGTGTGAGAGCACGAGTCTCTCTGTGTGAGAGCAATGATATCTCTTTGTATGAATCCAAAATCCTCTGTGTAAGGTATCACTGTGTGAGATTGTATTCACTTCTCTTTGTGGGAATTATAGTGGATATTGGTGTGGCTGGGCGTACCCAAGTTTGGGGAACCAGGGTAAAATTCTTATGTTTGCGATTTTTGTTGTTGAGCATACTCTGTTTATTTTTCGATGCTTATTATGCTTTAATTTCAGTAACTTCTAATTAAGCACTTTTCAGCTGCGATGTCGACCCCTCCCACAGGATTCATCCGACCTAAGTCGAAACTGCGAGGCTTTGTTCGATCGGGATTGGGGCAATAGAGCCTTCAGTCAACTGGGCTTTCTACAATGTATTTGCCCTTCGACCAAGGACCTATTGTTTTGGCCGATTGTTTGATGAGATTCCTTCAAAAAACACTGTTCAACATTCCCGTCAGCGTTACTTTCCATTGCTTTCGTTTTTTTGTTCTTCTGCCAAGAAAACTTGC
Source organism: Scilla litardierei (assembly GCA_030789695.1). Classification (NCBI taxonomy): domain Eukaryota; kingdom Viridiplantae; phylum Streptophyta; class Magnoliopsida; order Asparagales; family Asparagaceae; genus Scilla; species Scilla litardierei. The sequence goes on from CM061133.1 coordinate 338,103,920, forward strand.
GTTGGGAAAAAGCCAACGTGGCTGGGCATTTTGGAATCCAAACAATCCCCGCAAATTGTGGGGATTACAGAGGATTCTTATTGCGTGTGGGCCCCCCTTCTCTCCGCAGCAACAACATTCGTTTTTTTAATTCATAGATAAACATCGGCTGATTAATTTGATACTATTAAATAATTAATTTAACAAAAGTGGACCCCATATCCCATTTTCTATCTCAACTTTCAAACACAAAAGAACACACATACACAAGAAAGTTGCAATGGGGTCCCACAACCAACTTTCAAACCCAAATTTCTCTCTCATCAGATTCCACACTTCTCAACTTTCCCAATTTATACTTTCCTACAAAAGAATAGGCCCCGTAGGACCTGTTCTTTTGGCCAATTTTTGAGGAATCCTCGCTCCCGCGGCACTGTTCACCCTCTGACGCGAGGAATCCTCGCTCGCTTTCTCGTGGGCTGTTCATTTCGACCAAAACTCTCTCTCGCGGAAAGTCCCATGTGGCGGTGTCAGTGAGGATTCTTCGGCTCTCGCTGTTTTTCGCCTGAAACCCTCCGATTACGAGAGATTCTCGTCGCTTGTGGGTCCCTCCGTGTGTGTGATCACCTCACTGCACCGCCCGAGGCGCCCTCTTCCTCCTTCGCCCCATCTGCCTGCTGCCTTTCCTTGTTGAGCTCTCCTTCGAAAACCCTAAAATTTTTTTCCCCTACTCAATCTGCTCCAAGTGCGCTGTATTTTGGGTTGCCGATGAGATCCACGGCAGCGGGATCTTCGGGTGTGCCCTAGGCAGCGTGCATGTGCAGTTCGGACCTTGGATAGGTGATTCAGAGCCGGTATTGAGGTAAAGATGTGATTTTTACTTGTTATTCGTTTGAGTATTTAGCATTTCTTGGGGCAGAAGGCCGAAAACCCTAACTGTGTTTCTCCTCCATGCTTCGAAAGGTGGCTAGATCTGTTGTGGGTTGTCGAAATAGATCCACTGCGACGTGGATTGTCGGGAGTGCCCACGGCAGCATCATCTCAGTGAGGGGAGTAACATCTACGGGATTGCTTGTGATCTTCAAGGATGGTATAATTTCTGTTTCACTGTGTGTGTTGGTATGCTAGATTGCGGAGATCCAAAGAGAATGAAGCCGAAATTGCTATTTTTCTGCAGATATGTGGGTTGGTGTTTGTGAAATTTTGTGTGTTTACGAATTCGAAGAAAATATGTGGGAGAAATTATGAAAGTGTTGCTTCCCATATCTGTGAGACCCACCATACACAGCATGATTTGTGCACTACAACACATTGCATGCAGGCTGAGCCCTTAACTGAAATCGGATTAATTATTTAAATTGCCGAATGATGAAAATAAAGAATGAAAATGAGGATTGTAAATAATGATGACTTGTTGATGCATTGCTATGGTACGCTTGATTATTTTCAAGAAATCAGCAATGCGTAATTTATGTCGGTTTATTCTGAGGGCAATATGTTGAGGATTCATGCATGGCATGTAATGGCGTTGAGTGTTGCGAAATCATGTAGGAGGATATGAAATGTATTAATCTGATTTCAATGGGCCTAATGATGACAAGTAATAATTTCATACGTCTGATTTACGTATTTCTAGAGTACATGCAGGCAGGATGGCTCCTTCATTCAACATATTGCGTAGAAGTGAGATTATGTGACATGAGGAAAAATAAAAGAAGGTGGATGATTTTCACATGACATCTTCAATACATGGGTTTATAGGAACAAGAAGGAATAAAAGTAAAAAGTTATCGTGATATGTTTAAATGAAGGAGCAACCGCCTGGACACAAAGATGGAAAATGAATAAAATTATTACCTGAGGGCTCAATAAATTTTTCCCCCTACTTTCACTTGGTGTTGAGTGTGACTATGCCACATTTTCTTATGGTTTTCGTTTTACAGTTTTTTGTATGGTTCATTATATTATATACTTGGAATGGGAGATGTTTGATTACTGCGTGCCACATACAAATTATTGTAGCTTGTTATCTATTGTAATTGCTCTATTTCTGAGAATTTCATAAGTATGTATCACCTTATGCATGGTATTCTGTGTGTTACAAATACGGTTTAGATGGATCACAATGGAGATGATTTGGGGTGTGAAACATGTGAAGCAGCCGCGTTGACGATCGTTTTAGCCTTCGTAAACCTCTTACTATACAACGAGGGCAGGACAAACCGATTACCTAGAGAGCCATCTGAATTGCGTGAGCATCATAGAAACTCTCACATGAAGAGAATTCTTGATGGGAGTGAAAGTAGTTGTTTACACTACTTAAGAATGCGGAGCCATGCATTCATAAATCTGGCAAATATATTGAGAGGAAGGGGTCTTCTCAACGACACTATTCATGTGTCAGTAGAGGAGCAGCTGGCAATGTTTCTTCATATCATTAGACACAAGTCAAAGAACAGAGTAATGCAAGTTAACTTTATCCGGTCAGGTTCTATAATTAGCATGTACTTTAACCTAGTACTGCAGGCAATTGGCAACTTGCGTGAGACGTTCATGAAGCAAGTTCCTAATGAGACGCCCCCTGAGATTATCAATTATCCTATTTGGTACCCATATTTCAAGGTAAGGGTGTATTCTTGGGTAGTAACAACGTATGTGATGTATTGATTGATGGTGTATTTATTATTATCATCGTTGTTGGGTCTTACAGGATTGCATTGGTATGATTGATGGGACCCATATCGATGCCATGTTACCAATCAATCTTGTTCCTCGCTTTAGAGGCCGTAAAGGGGTGACACAAAATGTCCTCGCAGCTGTTACGCCCAATAAAAGATTCACATACGTAATGGCAGGGTGGGAAGGATCGACAAATGATTTTATTGTCCTTAAAGATGCGCTGTCGTTACCCCCCCCATACGGTCTTCAAGTGTATGAAGGTAACATGCAAAATGTTATCTAAATAAGACCAATTTGAATTTATGGATTCGAAGGATTATATACTGACAATATGTTTCTGTATGTAGGAAAATATTATCTATGCGATGCTGGCTATACTACCATGTTGAGTATTGATTCCCCGGATTTGGTTTTGGATGATGAGCAAACATAAATATCGTGTACTAACTGTTTGTGAGCGCAGTTATGAAGATCGTCGCCAAAAGAATACGTATATCAAAAGCGACGTCTCAAGACTTCTCAATACGCGTGATCGTGTGCCTGAAGCTTCGTTGAAGCTCTAGGAGCAATATTGAAGTCAAGAAGAATGAAGATTGAAGCTTCGAAGACGGTTCATCATGTATTATTTATTGTCTTCTAGCTTCATAGATTAGAATGTTAAGCCTTGAGTAGGACTTACATTATTATCTTCATTTCGCTCATATCTTAGAGCTAGGTTTATCATAGAAGCCATTAGAAACTTTCCCGAAGCTTATCGCTTCTTCCCTCGGCTTCTATTGCATCTTAGTTGGTTCAAGTAGAGTCACCAACCGACTAGATGACGATCTAGTCGGTCGGCAACTCTTCATGAACCGACTAGATGTCCTAACTCATTTCAGCTCATTCCCTGTTGATCAATTAGTCGGTCAAAGAAGAGTCACCGACCGACTAGATGACGATCTAGTCGGTTAGGAATTCTTCTTAGACCGACTAGTTGAGCTTGCCTCTGTACAGCCTGAGTTACTGTTTACAGTTAGTCGGTCCAAGAACATTCATCGACCGACTAGTTGTGAAACTAGTCGGTCAGCATTTGTTCTTAGACCGACTAGTGAACTTATATTCAGCTACGTGCATTTCACTCTTAGTCGGTCAAAGAACACTCACCGACCGACTAGTTGGCAAACTAGTCGGTTGGCAAGTCTTCTTAGAACGACTAGTTCATATTGCCTGGAAATCACTCTTTTGGCTGTCGAGCTGTTAGTCGGTTCATGTTTAATCACCGACCGACTAGTTCATGGACTAGTCGGTCAGTGATCCTTCTTAGACCAACTAGTCTGCTTCAGAATAGAGCCGTTGGAGCATTTATTGCACGATTTTCTCTCCTCTCTCCTCTCTATCCTATATATACTTGAAGGGCTTCTTCAAGGATATCAAGGCTGATCATTTTGAGATATTTGAGAATCTAAGAGGAGCCATTAAACTCAATTCCTAAGCTCTCTCTTCCTCACTAGAATCTCTCTCTCACTCTTATTTCAAAAGAGAGATTCATTGATTGTGAGCCTTCCAAGCCAAGAAGCTTGAATCAAGGTCATCAACTCCACCCTAGGCCTCCATTGCTGGTCATCTTCTTGGAGCTAGGGTTTGGTGACATCTTCCTCCTCAAAATCCCTCTTTGCCCTAATTTGGTAAGTTATACTCAAGGCATAGGATTTTGTGGTAAGTGTTTCTTTATTTCATTTCAATTGTTATTTGAATTGTTCTCTCGGGTGTGAGAGAAGGGTGTGATCCCAGTTTGTGGGAGTCACATGTCATTTGTATGATTTGGTCTTGTGAAGGGTTTTCACAAGAATTTCATAATGCTAAATCTTGAGTTAGGGTTTCTAACTCAAGTATCCGGAGGGGATCCGGGTGGTTGGGACGTAGGATCACCGGGAACAAGTCGGGGAGACTTGGGTGGATCCGAACCCGTTACATGTTTTGTTTACGTTAGACTATCTCTTGTTGATTGTTGTTTATTCCGCATTGTCGTTTGTTTCTTGCACAATAATTAGGAATAACTATCTTGATTATTTTAAAGTACTATTCACCACCCTCTAGTACATGTGCAGTAGCTTCACAGGGCACTACAATGGTATCAGAGCCAAGGTTAAAGCTACATAGTCAGAGTTCAAAGCTATGACAAACAACGACTACAACGTCTTCAAGGATCGTCAAGGATCTTCTTCAGTTGTGGAAGGACAATCCTCAGGCAGGCCTCCTCACTTCAACGGTACCAACTATGGGTACTGGAAATACCGGATGGAAACCTTCCTCCGGAGTGCTTCACTTTGGAGAGCCACGATGACGGAATATGTTGAGCCCGCCGAAGAAGATTTCGCGAAGTGGACTACCGCGGAGGTCGCCGCGGAGGTAAGCAATGCCAAGGCCATGAATGCCTTGCAATGTGCGTTGGAGCCCGAAGACTTCAACAAGATATGCACATGTAAGAGTGCATATCAAGTATGGAACCAACTCCTCATCTTGCACGAAGGAACGAGTACGGTAAAAGATTCTAAACTCGTTGTCGCTAACAAAGAATTTGAGTTGTTTCATATGGAACAGGGGTAAACTATGAAGGACTACTATGCTCGCTTCGTGGACATATCCAACGAATTGGAAGCGCTTGGGAAGATCTACACCCAAAAGGAGAAAGTCGCGAAGATTATCGACGGACTTCCTTCTTGTTAGGAAAAGCATACCTTCGCCATCGAGGAATGTAATGATATGAATAAATATATTGTCGTACAATTAATGGGTACCTTGTTGTCTTACGAGGTACGCAAGGAGAGTAAGATAAAGATGAAGGAGAAGATGAAGGCGTACTTGAAGCAAGACGAGCCAAAGAAAAAGGCGATTGCGTACAAGGCCGCTCCATCTACCGATGTTGAAGAATCGGAAGAAGAATCGGAAGAAGAGTTGGACTTGGAAGCTTTGGCCGATATGGCAAAGAAGTTCGACCGATTCTTCCGACAAGGTAAGTTGAAAAGTAAATCAAAATTTATTTCGACTAATGCTTCTACTCCCGTATGTTATAAATGCAATAAGCCAGGACATATCAAGCCGGATTGTCCTCTATACAAACACAAGGAGAAGTGGAAGGCATCCAAGAACGACAAGTCGAGAAGGCACAAGAAAGGACTTGTTGGCACATTCACCGACTCCGAATAGGACTCCTCAAGTGGAGAGTCGGATGATGAACGTGTGGAGAAAGCGCACACGTGCTTCATGGGAAAAGAGGAACGTGATCAAACGACTTCCTCCGATGAAAGCGGGGATGAAAGCGAGGATGAAAGCGGTGAGGTAACAAAGAACGAACTTAGAATAGCTAATGAACAACTTTGGAATAAGTTTTCTAATTTGGCTACAAGATTCATTAAGACTAAAAATGAGCTAGAAAGTCTTAAAACCTCGCCTAAACTTATCATCATCATCAACGACACCGTTGTTGAAGATTTGAGAAATGAGATTGTAAATCTCAAGTCTCAACTTGAGCATGTTCATATCGAGGACTCGGATGAACATGTGATAGCGGATTTGACGTCTCAAATCTCAACTTTGAGTATTGAGAATAAGAATCTCAAATCACGTGTTTGCGCACTCACATCGCAAGTGTCCACCTTGGATGCTTCGATGCATTCTCTCACCGAGAAGTATGAGTGCACATTAAGCCGAATTCATGAATTCAATAAAGGTTAGGGCCATTTGGATAATATCCTAAATGACTTACTTCCGGCCAATCACCACATTGGTTTGGGGTGTAAGATGGAAGACTCATCCAAATCGGCCACGACCTTTGTTAGGCCATCTTCCGAAGCTTCTACTAGTGGGAGTAAACACTTCATTGGTAGTCATTCTACCAATGGTGCTTCCGCTAGGAACACACCCCCATTTGGAAAGAAACCCACTTTGGGTGGACCTCCAAAGAGAGGTCATGCTTTCATGTATGCCATGTCACGTAGGAACACACATCCTACTCCACATGTTGGCACATATGATGATTTCTATGCTCCGCATCCACGAGCACGTGCACACCATGTGAGACACAATCATGCACGTGTTCCACCACAAGCATATGTCCATCCTCATTCTCATATGAATAATTATCATCATGCACCATTGCATCATATGCCATATGCTTACCCACGGCATGCATCACATAGAAATTAACAACGTATGCATGTTCCCAATAGGATTAGGACTCCCAAGACATACACCATTTGGGGTCCGAAGAACACAAGCATGTATAATAAGGATTTGTATGTGCAATCATTTATTAATGATATTATTTTGAATTATGATTATGTTGGGAAATCACGGTCCTCGTGGACTTGGTTTCCGAAGGGTTAGTTTCCTTTGACCCTTCATTGCTTGGTACCATAAGTTTAATTTCATTTTATGGGTACCAACGCAATTGTGGTAAGAATTGGTTTATATTTTTTATTTTGCATATTAATCGTGGATGTACATGTTAATTTGAATTTAGTTCGCTAAACTTATTGCCTAACCCATAGGATCCAAAAAGATTTTTGGATACCAAAATGATGCTTTCTAGGTTCAATCCATCATGGGATACCAACCCTACCAACTCCTTGATTTGCAAAGATTTTCATTCAAATGGAGTTGATGGTGCTTAAGTGATGCACCAAGTAGGGGGAGCTTAATGTTGTAAGTATCTTCTTACATTTGATATACATTTGGTATCCATGTAGATTGAATGCATGCATTGTTAGAATATTTACATTGGTATCATTTTGTTTCAATGTGTATCCTAGAATTGTGTATGCCATAAGTTCTATGATGATTGTATTGTTTTTTTGGCATAACACTTTTGCATGTTACTCTTGGTACCATATTTGCTACATTTGGTTTTCACATTGGATTTTTGTCTCTGATGTTGATTTCGTCGCACGACATCATAGAATTGTTTTCACATTGGCATAACTTGGTTAAATAGAAATTCTTTCTATGGAAACATAGAATTGTTTTCCATGCACTATTTAACTAAGAATGTTGATATTGGAGAGCATGTTCCATAACTCAATAAGTGAAATTAATTTGAGTTTTGGAGATTTCGATTTTCGCCTATGGCTTGATGATTTCGTATTTCGATTTTCACCTATGGCTTGATGATTTCGTATTTCGATTTTCGCCTATGGTTTGATGATTTCGTATTTCGATTTTCGCCTATGGCTTGATGGTTTCGTTTTTTGATTTTCGACTATGGTCAAATTGGCACGCTTTGATTTTCTTTGGTATTTTACTTTGGTGTCATTTGGACCGTGGTCATATTCTTAGACTCTCTTGTTTTAATTCTTAGCCATTGTAATCTTATCATTGATCTCCTCCCACTCTTTTTGCTAATGCCAAAGGGGGAGAGAATTAATAATAATGACAATGTGCTAATTGATTATCAAAGCAATTTACCATGAATCTAAGTTGATATGTTAAATTCAGGGAGAGTTAAGATATAAAATGGATTTAGAATCCTAAATTGCAATAATAGGATCCATATTTTATATTTCCCTCGTTTGCTTGATGCGTATGAATATTATTGAATACGGAACTAACGTGTCATCAATGCAAGGGGAGTAAGTAGAATCATTATTATTGATTATTATTTATGTTGGTTTGTCATCACCAAAAGGGGGAGAATGTTGAGTATTGATTCCCCGGATTTGGTTTTGGATGATGAGCAAACATAAATATCGTGTCCTGACTGTTTGTGAGCGCAGTTATGGAGATCGTCGCCAAAAGAATACGTATATCAAAAGTGACGTCTCAAGACTTCTCAATACACGTGATCGTGTGCCTGAAGCTTCGTTGAAGCTCTAGGAGCAATATTGAAGTCAAGAAGAATGAAGATTGAAGCTTCGAAGACGGTTCGTCATGTATTATTTATTGTCTTCTAGCTTCATAGATTAGAATGTTAAGCCTTGAGTAGGACTTACATTATTATCTTCATTTCGCTCATATCTTAGAGCTAGGTTTATCATAGAAGCCATTAGAAACTTTCCCGAAGCTTATCGCTTCTTCCCTCGGCTTCTAGTGCATCTTAGTTGGTTCAAGTAGAGTCACCAACCGACTAGATGACGATCTAGTCGGTCGACAACTCTTCATGAACCGACTAGATGTCCTAACTCATTTCAGCTCATTCCCTGTTGATCAATTAGTCGGTCAAAGAAGAGTCACCGACCGACTAGATGAAGATCTAGTCGGTTAGGAATTCTTCTTAGACCGACTAGTTGAGCTTGCCTCTGTACAGCCTGAGTTACTGTTTACAGTTAGTCGGTCCAAGAACATTCATCGACCGACTAGTTGTGAAACTAGTCGGTCAGCATTTGTTCTTAGACCGACTAGTGAACTTATATTCAGCTACGTGCATTTCACTCTTAGTCGGTCAAAGAACACTCACCGACCGACTAGTTGGCAAACTAGTCGGTTGGCAAGTCTTCTTAGACTGACTAGTTCATATTGCCTGGAAATCACTCTTTTGGCTGTCGAGCTGTTAGTCGGTTCATGTTGAATCATCGACCGACTAGTTCATGGACTAGTCGGTCAGTGATCCTTCTTAGACCGACTAGTCTGCTTCAGAATAGAGCCGTTGGAGCATTTATTGCACGATTTTCTCTCCTCTCTCCTCTCTATCCTATATATACTTGAAGGGCTTCTTCAAGGATATCAAGGTTGATCATTTTGAGATATTTGAGAATCTAAGAGGAGCCATTAAACTCAATTCCTAAGCTCTCTCTTCCTCACTAGAATCTCTCTCTCACTCTTATTTCAAAAGACAGATTCATTGATTGTGAGCCTTCCAAGCCAAGAAGCTTGAATCAAGGTCATCAACTCCACCCTAGGCCTCCATTGCTGGTCATCTTCTTGGAGCTAGGGTTTGGTGACATCTTCCTCCTCAAAATCCCTCTTTGCCCTAATTTGGTAAGTTATACTCAAGGCATAGGATTTTGTGGTAAGTGTTTCTTTATTTCATTTCAATTGTTATTTGAATTGTTCTCTCGGGTGTGAGAGAAGGGTGTGATCCCGGTTTGTGGGAGTCACATGTCATTTGTATGATTTGGTCTTGTGAAGGGTTTTCACAAGAATTTCATAGTGTTAAATCTTGAGTTAGGGTTTCTAACTCAAGTATCCGGAGGGGATCCGGGTGGTTGGGACGTAGGATCACCAGGAACAAGTCGGGGAGACTTGGGTGGATCCGAACCCGTTACATGTTTTGTTTGCGTTTGACTATCTCTTGTTGATTGTTGTTTATTCCGCATTGTCGTTTGTTTCTTGCACAATAATTAGGAATAACTATCTTGATTATTTTAAAGTACTATTCACCCCCCTCTAGTACATGTGCAGTAGCTTCACAGGGCACTACATACCATGCCAGGGTTCATATCGCCCTACAGGGGCGTGCGATACCACCTGAAGGACCATACTGACCGTGTGCCTAGAAATCGCAAAGAGCTATTCAACCGCAGTCATTCTTCTTTACGAACAAAGATAGAGTCAACCTTTGGAATACTTAAGAACAAGTTTAAGATATTGACGTCAAAGCCCCAATATCCATTCCCAAGTCAGGTCGATACCGTCCTAGCGTGCACTATATTGCATAATTATATCCAAGTAGCCGATCCACATGAACCCCAGCTAACTGAGGATGTGGGTGTGGTTGAGGAGGACGGCGATGTTATCGATGATCATGACGACGAGATTTTGGATCTTTCGCAACAGTTGCCTATAAGGGAACAAACCCAACAAAGGGACCAATGGAAACTGCGAAGGAATCAAATCGCTTGGGACATGTGGGTCGACTATTGTAACATACATAACAATGGTAGCACCGTTGAACAAGGCATGTGAGGGATGCTTTTAATTTTGTGTAGTGTGGATGAATGCGGATTCCTTATGAATTTTAACATGTGAGGGATGCTTTTAATTTTGTGAGGGATGCCTTTAATTTTATGTTTTAAACTTGGTTGATTGTACTTGCATTATGTCATATGTATCATGTTTGATTTACACCCCTTATGATATAATGGCATTTGATATACATGCAATAAATGTTATCTATATAGGATGACACAGATTTGAATTTGCACTATTAACTCTTTCATGTTGTAGGCATGGCAGGGTCATCTTCGCAGCCAGGAGAGGATAGTGAGCCTATGCCCCCCTTGTATGACCAGACTTATGTGAACCAGTGGAGTGCTGAAGGCCATGGGACTGATCCAATGCTTGGGAGGCCGATGCCTCGTAGGAATAATGATTCTCCTTATCCTTCGACGTCCTTCCACGGTGGAGGGCCTGGCTTGCCTTATCAACAATTCCAGCCCTATGGCATGCCAACACAGTTGCAATCACCCCCAGGATATATGCAACTGCTCCAAGGGGAGGTTTCAATCCATGTATTAGTCCGTCCCCACATAGTGCTTTCATTAAGCCATTGTCACAAAGTGGGAATGAACATACGTGGGGTAGTGGGTCGTCGAGGAAGTCGGGACGACGGGATGATGAGGGAGAAGTTTCGGTGTCTAGTCCTAGCAAAAGGACTAAGGTGCAACCTGCCAAGGGCCCTAAAAACCTAATTTGGCAGTGGGAACATGACTTGGCCCTCATTCCGTTCCTTGTTGCCCATGCCAAGCAAGGCAATAAAGCGGATAATACATTCAAGCCTACAACATTTAACCAAGCAGCTGTCCATATCAATGCTCTTTTTGGCACATCCTACACAAGCACAAATGTTAGGAATCATATGAAAGGCTTGCACCGACGCATGACCGATGTGTCAACGTGCCTCAGTATTAGTGGGGCTGGATGGTGTCCTATTAAGAAGATGATAGTGCTTGATGATGAGGTGTATGCCCCATGGGCAAAGGTATGACCATTTACTTTTAGGGCTCAAGAAATATTGATCACATTTGTGAGTATAAACGGCCTATTTTATAATTTTCGTGCAGGCGAACCCAAGGTTGAAACAATATGTTAATCAACCGTTGCCGTGCTAGATGATTTGTATATCGTCATCGGAGATGACGAGGCAAAGGGGCTTTTCCGGAGGTCAACATTCCAATCATTTGAGCCCCTAGCAGATTCTGTCGATGGTGACGATGCACCTCAGGCACGGACCCCTCAAGATGAGTTCCCCCATGACATCCCACCGGCAGGATCGACGGGGAATTTTCATGCTGGACCTAGCCTTGCTACACCTCCCTCTGTTACGAGGAAGAAAAGTCGTCGTCGGGGAACTACCGAAGTGCAGGATAGGATGGATAGGCTTGTGGATACAATAGAGAAGGTGGCAGAGGCAATTTCTTCATCACATGCACATTGGACCAAAGAGCTCTCCGCTACGTTGTATTCATACACCGAGTATCCAACAACGTTGTTGGATATAGTGTACGATTATCTGGAAGAAAACGAGCGTGAAGGACGCAAGTTTATTGCTAAGCCCGATGAGTCGAGAAGGAGAATCTTGAAGCAAAAAATTGAGATGATTAAAAAGGCAAGGGCGGAAGAGGGTGTTGGTGATGAAGGCGATGACGAACCCTTTGACTTGGATTGAGTGTGGATGGTGTTGGTGATAAAATGGAGTGTTGTGGTGTTGGTAGGAAGGAGTGGAGGGGAAGTGAGAAGGAGTGTGGTTGAGTACTTTATCATTAGTGATAGGTCTCATTAGTGTTGTATAATTATGTGTGCTGAACATGAGAAGGATTGTTGTTGGTGTTGGTCTTTAGTTAATGTTGCTCTTGATGCTTTGTATCTGTGGAGTGAGAAGGAGAAGGAGTGAGGAGGAGGATACTTGGCCTGGGTATAATATGTGTCCTCTATAATTATATTTAGCTTGAGAACATGGGTACTGTGTCATTAGTGTTGGAGTTGGTCTTGAGAACATGAGAAGGAGTGAGAAGTAGAATATGTGTCATGTATAATTATGTTTATCTTGCAGTCATTTCATTATTTCATGAATTGTGTGTTGCACTATGTTGCTATTTGAGTATTTTCTGTATATCTTTGCTCTATGTTGCTCTATGTTGCTCATTGATTCTTTCCATCCCCTAAAGAATTTTGTGTTGCTCGTTGTTGCTATTTGAGTCTTTCCAGTATATCCTTAGCTCTTTGTTGCTCTTTGTTTCTCTTTGATTCTTTCCATTCTGACAGGACCCTTGCCCAATGATGAAGCATATAAAAAGAAGCCCTGTAATATATATAATCCTAAATAATTGGAAGGTTGGCTTGCTGGTTTATGTATTCCTCTGGGGGGAGTGAATTCCACAGAATTATATACCTAGATAATGTTGACATGCTTATTGTTATAATTTTTTTGTGCTTGTCCTGTCAATTGGCATGTCCTGGGATTCTTTTGGCACCTGCAGTTGAATTGTTTCAGCTGAACTTGGAATTTTTTTGATTTCTGTCATTGCAATTGTTTTGTGCTTTTCCTGCAATTTTTTTTGCTAGTCCTGACATCTCCAAACACCTTCAACTGAGGTTTTTTGTTAGTCAAAAGAGGGGCTTACATATTCCCAGTAGCCAGTAACCTATTTGGGATAATGAATAATATCAAGTTGGAATTCGAGTAATTTGAGTAATCCAACATATTTCCTGAGGGCAATATGAGAAATCCAACATACAAATTTTATAGGGGTTGACCTGGCAATTGGCTTGGCATGGGAAAGTTTTTCCTTCTTCATTTGGGTGCTTTCAGCTGAACTTGGAATATTCCTGTGCTTGTGTGAACAGAATTTTTTTGCTTTTCCACACAAGTTGAGTAAAACATGTTAAATAGGTTTCTTTGCCTCACATCAGTGCACTATAGGTGAAATCTATGAATTTTTATCCCAATAATCCAATGATGCAAAACATGAAATTGGTGAAAGACACTCTTAATTTCCCAATTATATGGATGGTAGGCAGGATGGTTCCTTAAGTAAGGAGCAACCGCCAGCAACCTAGTTGGGCAAATGATGAATATAACTTCCTGAGGGCTAAAAAAGATTCCTAGTTTTCATTCTATTTGCATTGCGTATATGTTGCAAGCCTTGGTGCATGTCCATATGGCTGAAGGATTCTGGGATATATTGGCTAAATGGGCTTGTTCATGTCCATGTCCATATATTGGCGTATTGGGCTTTTTATGGCTGTTTTGTATATGTTTCATATCTATATATTGGAATCTGGGATCATTTACTATAGTTTGGCCTTTTTGGATTCATGGGAAGTAGTGGCATGCTTGTTATGGCTCAAAATTGGTATTCTGGGATATACTTAATGGAAGCGAATGAAAGAGGAGGAATACGTGAAATTCCTGCGAGCTTACCGAATGAGATGAGGTGGGGTGAGATTGACAGGAGGTTGGCTACGGTTGAAGGTCAATTGGAGATTAACACGGCTAGAATGGATATCATGCTATCCGAGTTCAACTCGCTGAAGTTAGTTCTGTATTCTATCCTAGGTCTAGGTGTTTTTATTTTGCTGATGTTGTATACCAATAACTAATGCGTTGGATTGTATGTTGGTTGTCGGTTGGAACGTCTATTGCTGATGCTCTTTTTGGGTTTATTTCATATTGTAGATTTGGCTATGGGAGCACTTGGGATTTATAACTTTTTATAGATTCCATGTTTGTATCTTTTGCTTGCCGTGTTGCTTGACAATTTTTTTGATATCGGGTTATGTTTTGGACACTTCATTTTTTGTATTTGTTGCTGCCGATATTTTATGGCCATGACCTTACGTTGGATCCACGTAAGAATGTACATGCCAATTTACGAATCTGTTCCTTGCCTTGTATCTTGTCAATCGATCTGCTTGCGTGGATTTTCTTGCTTGTCGTTCGCTTCCAATTTTTTTTGACTGTGTCATGCCAATTTGCTTGACTATACGGATGCTTCTGTTGATTTTTAAGTATATTGTCATAGCAAGGCAATATTTTGGAATGTACGTGACATTTTTTAATCTGTCGCATGCCTGGACGCATGCCATTATTGCTGCCAAATTGGATTTTATATCATTGCAAGAAGTATTTGTTTTTATTTCACATTTTCCATATTAGGGGTAACAATTACCCTATTCTCACCATATAACACCTCAACTTTCCAACTTTCCAACTTTCCAAACCCAAAAGAACACAAGAAAGTTGGGCGGACCCCACTTTACTTTCCAAAACACACTTTCCATACAACTTTCAAACCAAAAGAACACAAAACTCAGATTTCTCGCTCCTCAGATTCCACATCTCCCTAACTTTCCCATTTCTACTTTCTTTCAAAAGAACAGGCCCTTGGGCCCTTAGATGCTACCATCCAATTTGCTCTTTCCTGGAGGGCTGTTAACTTTTTCTTCCCCCCGCCGCAGTGGCTCTGAATCTGTAACGGATGACCCGAAGAATGGGACCCACGTGCCAACCGAAATGACGGAAATGCCCATCTAACGTTATAACGGAGTTACTGCGGCAAAAAATCTCTTGCTGGCCAATGAGCGACGAGCATGACCCAGCATTAATTCTCCTTCTGTACGTATCGCTGCCAAGGTAGAAAGTACAAAAGAGGTGCATAGAACAAAGTTTTGCATGTTGCACCATGTACAATTTTGTTATTTATCATGGCACGATTTTCCTTTGAATTTATAATTTCAGGTTGGCCTTTGTAAAATAACAATTTGCGCACTGCGCAAAAGAAATCTAAAGAAAAGGAGAAGTGGAGCGAACTGAGGCTGTGGGTCCGGGGGCATTTTTGGTATTCTCTCGGGCCCGGCGAGAACATAATTTGAAAAGGGGCTTCCTTTGTGCCCTCTCTCACACTCTCTGTGTTCCCTCTGCTTTCTCTCTCTACTGCTGCTTCAATGGCCGACATAAGCCACCCCCCGATGGAGCAGCTCCAGGACCTCGAGTACTGCATAGACTCCAACCCGCCATGGCGTAAGACACACCCTCTTTATATTTTTAGTTTTTTGTTGATATTATGCTTTTTAGGATATTTGTTAGTTTCTGTTGTTCATCAACTCCAATGGGTTTTATTTTTGTCAAGAGAAGAGGGTGGAAAAGGTGAAACCCTATCCTTTTAGGGTTCAATAATTGTATTTAG
This sequence comes from Scilla litardierei, assembly GCA_030789695.1. NCBI lineage: Eukaryota > Viridiplantae > Streptophyta > Magnoliopsida > Asparagales > Asparagaceae > Scilla > Scilla litardierei. The sequence continues at coordinate 338,119,678 of CM061133.1, forward strand.
TGGTACACAACAATTGATCTTTGCCTAATTTGGGTAGCTTAATTGCATGTGCTTTGATCATTGAAATGATTCTCTGAATTTTTCAGTTTAGGAGTTGAATTAGTCTGCTGCCTAAATTTGGGGGAAGAAACAGAATCCGTTTTTGCTGTGCATTTCTTGATTCCGACATGTTGTGATCAGTGACCGAGTTGGGGGTCTGACAAGCAATGTGGATGGTTTTAATACGCTTTTTAATTCAGTTGATTTGAGGTGTTTGGTTTATGTTTGTTTTGAGAAGTTTCCTATTAGTTCCGTCGTAATTATGTTCTTAATTTGAAGAGGCGAGAGATTGGAGACTTATTTTGGATTTTGAGTCTAATTGCGGGATATAATTTTTATAACTTAAATGTATATTACCTGTCAGGCATGCTAAAAATGGATCATTTCTCGGGTTTATATATTGTTTTAATTGGTTTGAGTCATTTCTATTAGTAGTCATGACTGCTTGCTAAGTTTGTGCCCTGAAAGTGAAGTAAAAGAGGATGTCGATTAAGTTCCAGGATTCTTCTTTCCTCAATTGTCAACTTTCTCATGTGTTTTTCTTTTTAATTGTTTTGTTCCTTTCCGGGCAGGACTTCCTTCTCAGTATTTCCCGTTCATTTACGTTTTCGATTCATTTAGTTGTTGAGAACAAATTAAATGCACAACCAACTTTCATGTAATATTAAAGCTAAATTGTGTGCTTGCAAAAAATTCGTGCAGTGGAAACCTATTAGAGTTTTAGCATAGTTTGTTCCAAACATTCCAACAGCAAGAGAAAGGAGGGGAAAAAATGATACCTCAAATTGCGTTCCAAATTTTGTGTAGGCATCCAGTTAATCTTGTCTATTTTTTTTAGAAAGTACTCTTGTTGGTTGGATAATGAGAAGTCTTTTGGGTCAGGGCCATGGTGATCACTGTTGAGCTTAAAAATGATTAAAGCTTTCAATAGATTTAATGATCACCAAAATTGAAACCAGCCATTGTGCGTAACGAAATCATCTTTAGAAAGTAGTTACAAAATGCGGGAGCACTTGCTCACACACACACACATGTAAATATCAATTGGTAGGACAAAACAATGAACTATTGACAACTCTACTGTCCATATCAGCAGCATGCAATGCAAGCAAAACCTTATCACTGTAGTTAACTATTTAACTGAAATCAATAATAGGGACAAACCTTATCACTACAGTTAACTAGTTGACTGAAATCGTTAGTCTCCTCTATCATGACTGGTTTGATCCCTTACCAATCGTCGCAGATGATAAATGTTCCTCCATCCAATATTAGTTTCCAATTGATAGAAAGAATCTTGAGTAAGATAAGACAGAATGTGCTGGGTTGATGGAAAGATGTATAAAGTAATTAATGAGAATTTTCTAAAATTATTATCAATCAAAAAAACCAATTCAGTGATCAACAAAATTAATGATAAACATAATTTTATAAATGTTACGATATTACCAACCTTTGGAAAAAAACATATGTGATGCACTATCCTAAAAGGACGATACCCGATCTTAGCGTGTTTCTCTTTAGCGATATGATCTCCCTTCTATTGATTAAATGTCAAGTGCATGACTTCAACGGTAACAGATCTCGAGCTGTAAGAATGCTCAAATCTCGTGGACAAATTTAGCAGGAGGAGAAGAATATGATTCTAGGCATTTAGAGAAAAGAATTGAAGGAGAGAGATATCTCCTCTTCATCTTCTTTAACATTAGAACATATATAGAATGATATTAATAAAATTATAACTATTATATTAATACAAGGCTATAAAGTTATTATAAAACCAATAACATCTAGTTTAACTTAGTCAATGTAGACTTGGTCAAACATTAAATTAATTATTAGTTAACAATAAAGATTTTAATTGAAATTTAATTTTTTAAAAATAAAATATCCAATAATCTTCCCTAAAAATAAAATTTAAAAATGACAAGAATATATAATTTAATATAATTTGGGTAAATGTTCCTATCAATAGGTGTAGGTAGCTTTCGACCTTGAACACATACTTAATGACATTAGTTACATTTTGAGGAGATCATAGTGAACCTTCGGCCTTGAAATAGATTCTTTTTGCTGAGAATTAACACATGCCTACATACAAGCCTCACGATATTGGCTTAATTTTTTTTAAAAATTAAAGTTAATTAAAAAGTTAATTATTAATTAATTAATTAATTTAATATTTGACCAAGTCTACATTGATTTGGTCAAACTAACCGTTTTTGATTTATAATAACTTAATAGCATTGTATTAATAAAATGGTTATAGGTATGTGCGCGCGCGCGCTCATATTAAAGAAGACGAGATATCTCTCTCCTTCCAATTTTTTCAATAAAAGATTAGAATTTCATTCTTTTCTTCAATCTAACTTTGTATTCTATATTTCGGTATTCTTATGGCTTAAGGTACGTCGCCATTGAGGCTATGAACTTGACGGTTTATCGATAGAAGGAAGATCATAACGCTAAGTGAAGATACGATTAGGTTGATTGCATGAAGATCCGCCATCATCTTTTTAGGCTAGTGCATCACACATACTTTCTTTGAAGGTCTGTAACATCGTATTATTTTTAAAAAATCAGATTTATAGTTTGTTTAGTTGATTACCAAATCAGTATTTGATTGATTATAATTTTAGAAAAATTCTCAACAATCTAAAAGAACAATCTAAAATGATAACGGTTGATCTTTGTGTGATCAACCCAAGTGTTTCACCTTACCAGTGTGAACTTCATTCTTTCAATAAACTGTTAAGTGCACGACTTCGATAGGGATGGATCTTGAGCCGTAAAGATGTTCACAAACAGAGAAAGTTTAATTGAAAATAGATTAGGTTGAGGGAGAGATTCTGTAGTGGGGTTAAGAAGAGAAAATGATAGATTGCTTATGTTCTCCTTCACACTCACATATCTATTATATATTTGATAGCGTTTTTTGAATTCTAGGGCTCACTAGGACAAGATAAAGATGGCTGAGATTTGATCTTGGTAAATCAATGGTTGAGATTGGATTTTGTGAAAATTTTAGTTGGAAAACTTAAATTTTGGTGGGAAAAGTGTCTTGGGAACCCAAACTTTGAAATTAGAAGTGTCTTGGGAAAGATTGTAGAGATTAAATTTGTGGGAAACAGTGCCTTGGGAACCTAAACTTTGAAATTAGAAGTGTTTTGGGAAAGGTTGTGGAGATTAAATTTGGGGGAAATCGCATTGGGAACCAAAACTTTGAAATTAAAAGTGCATTGGGAAAGATTGTGGAGAAGCATGATCCATTAAATTAAACAAAATAAAAATTTTGAAGGCACCCGCGTCGAAGGCCCGAAGGCGCCCGCTAAATTTTTTTACGCTAAATTTGTTGTTCCGCGTTGAAGGCGCGGACGCCAAATTTGTTGTTCCCCGCTAAATTTTTTTACGTTAATTTGTTGTTCCACGTCGAAGACGCGGGCGTCAAATTTGTTGTTCGACGTCGAATTTGTTGTTCCGCGTCGAAGGCGCCTGCGTCAAATTTGTTGTTCCGCGCCGAAGACGCCCGCGCCGAAGGTGCCCGTGCCGCTAAATATTTTTATGTTAATTTATTGTTCTGTTAAATTTTGGCTGTGGAAATAATTTTTCGGGGAACAAAGATTTCGCGTGGGAAATCTTAAATGAACCGTGCCCGCGGGCACGGGTTATGACTAGTGAGAATATATATAAGATTATATAAGTAAGATTGTAACCATTACAATAATACCATACTAATACGTAGCCATAAAATTCTTAACTTCCAGTTTGACTGAGTTAATGTAGACTTGATCAAAACCTTAAAGTAATTAATTAATAAAATTTTGAATTAAAAAATTTGATTTTTAAAATAAAATATCCAATAGTAATGGTCAGGTTTAGGTTGAGAATGTGTTGATATTGATGAAGTGGGTGCTAAGTAAGCACATTTCTTGTTGCTTAAGTGGCCTATTATTACATAAGTCAACGATTTGTTCTTTATGCGAACCTAGCACATGAACATCTATGTCTATGCTTTAGCTATTTTCCCTTAGATTGGTACGGTTTGTAATGGCATTGTATTAATAAAATGGTTATATGTATGTGTGTGCGTGTACGCGCTCATATTAAAGAAGACGAGATATCTCTCTCCTTCCAATTTTTTCAATAAAAGATAAGAATTTCATTCTTTCTTCAATCTAACTTTGTATTCTATATTTCGGTATTCTTATGGCTTAAGGTACGTCGCCATTGAGGCTATGAACTTGACGGTTTACTGATAGAAGGAAGATCATAACGCTAAGTGAAGATACAATTAGGTTGATTGCATAAAGATCATCTATCATCTTTTTAGGCTAGTGCATCACACATACTTTCTTTGAAGGTCTGTAACATCGTATCATTTTTAAAAAATCAGATTTATAGTTTGTTTAGTTGATTACCAAATTTGTATTTGATTGATTATAATTTTAGAAAAATTCTCAACAATCTAAAAGAACAATCTAAAATGACAACGGTTGATCTTCGTGTGATGAACCCAAGTGTTTCACCTTACCAGTGTGAACTTCATTCTTTCAGTAAACTGTGAAGTGCACGACTTCGATAGGGATGGATCTTGAGCTGTAAAGATGTTCACAAACAGAGAAAGTTTAATTGAAAATAGGTTGAGGGAGAGATTCTGTAGTGGGGTTAAGAAGAGAAAATGATAGATTGCTTATGTTCTCCTTCACGCTCACATATGTGAATATATATAAGATTATATAAGTAAGATTGTAACCATTACAATAATACCATACTAATAAGTAGCCATAAAATTCTTAACTTACAGTTTGACTGAGTTAATATAGACTTGATCAAAACATTAAAGTAATTAATTAATAAAAATTTTTAATTAAAATTTGATCTTTAAAATAAAATATCCAATAGTAATGGTTAGGTTTAGGTTGAGAATGTGTTGATATTGATGAAGTGGGTGCTAAGTAAGCACATTTCTTGTTGCTTAAGTGGCCTATTATTACATAAGTCAACGATTTGTTCTTTATGCGAACCTAGCACATGCACATATATGTCTATGCTTTAGCTATTTTCCCCTAGATTGGTACGGTTTGTAATGGCATTTCATCCGTTCCATTGTAGCAACTAGCCACATAACTGTCCACATTTGCATATGTAACGACTTGGTTTCCGGTGGTCATTATTAATTACAAGATTATGTAGGTCCTGCTGTTTACCAGTGAAAATAATGTTGGCAAAATATGAAATATACTGTAAAGACATACCTAAATGAGTGAACTCAAGTCCCATGCACGACTCAAAGAAAGTAAGCTAGTTTCTAGAACATCTGAACCCTCCTATTATACCTGAAAATGTTCGACAAATTAAAAATTAGACTACGTCTAACCCACACAAACAGTTTATGTGCAAGGCAAAACGATAGAAGGAAAAGTACTAGACACGAGAAAGGAAGTATGGAACAGAAATGTAACGTGCTAACAACTCAAACGGGCAAGGAACTGCAACATGTTACATACGATTAAGGACAATTACGGTAAGCTGCTGAAGTCACGAATAACATGCTAAGGGTGTAACAAAATCATAGACAAGGCATACATACAAATCTGTCAATTAATAATGTATTGTAAATGTTTATAAGTTGTGAGAATGTAAAACTATACCAGTCCTAGGCCATGACTCATACTGCACGATGTGCAACCCGAAGACCACCTTGGACCACGCGGAGCTACCCCGGACCGAGTCCAATACAGAGATAGGAAGGGGCTTTGGATCCCTCCAACGGTCCATACAGATATAAGAAATGGAACTCGTTGGGTAAACAAATATGTGATAGGATCCCCTAAATACGGACCGGAAGTATGGCTCCAATTGCTCTCGTACTCTCTCTAATATGAGTTACCCCAAAAACCCGTGAGTCAAGTTAGTGTTATGGTACTGAGATTTGTGGCACAGTTTTCATATCGTGTATTTGTGTTATGACTACTATTGTTTTTGACATTATAATGGTTTCAGGTATTGTTATGAGGAGGGGATTCTAGAGGTGGCTCCCATGGGTTTAAGATGCGATATTCGATGTACCGTGGCACTTTATCCCATACAACACTTAATTCCCAACATGTTCGTGAACAACATCAGGAGCTTGCATTCAATGTATATTGTTCAATTATTAGATACAATGTTCGTACAATGTTTAATACTTGTCAACTGGCAATGCCTATATAATTGTTATCAACAGTCATGACAGGTCCTGTGTCAAAGTACAATGTTTAGTCATGTAACATGTCTAGTCGTAACACAGTTCTATCAAGATCACTATTTGCAGAGCCTCTACATTATGTAATCTAGTCGTTTACTTAACAATTATTGCATGAAGTAGTGAAGTGCTAGCAAATTCTTTACTTAACAAATTGTTTCCAATGAACGAATTAAATTCGTGATCAATTAAACATAATGAAATTAAAAATTGAAAATATATCTAACCACAAGGAAAAGAGACAACCATACCTGAAATTGTTATAAGTCAATTTGTTGAGAGGAAAGCAGAAAACTAACATTAGAATAAACTTGAATTTAATACTAAACTGAAGAGTTTAAAGCCAGCACTGAATTGAGAAATTTGCAGTTCAATTTATATAACTTCCAGGGTTTAAACCCAAAATCGATTTAAAATCTGAAATTAAAATTAATTAAAACCTTCTTAAATTCTGAAATTGTTCTTGCAGAAAATTAATGATCAATAAGATCAGATTTGCGAGTTTTCATCATATGGCTGCAAGGGAAAGACTACCGAAAGCCCACAAAGGAGTGGTACTGAATCGAAGGCCACTGCAGGGCTAAGAGAGGCAAAACCGAGCCACCAAGAGGGTGGGTAAATAGTTTCGGGCCCAACAGTAAAATCAAAATAGCTGAACCCCCTTCAAACACTCTAACAGAAAGGCCGAACCACCCAACAGCCAACGTGGAGCCAAAAAGGTCCATGGACATCAAAACACAGGGGTCCGAACCCAAACAGGAAGGAAAACAAGGAGCCGAAGGCCTTGTACACCCAATCAGGGAGAAGAAGGAACCCAACAGTAAAAGAAAGAGGGGAAAAACAATCACATTCATCCCAAATCATTATCTCCTTCGCAAAAACCCTTAGATCGAACAAAGCCTTAATCAACAATCAACCGAAATTGAATTTGGAAATTAATTAGTAAATAAACCGAAGCTTGGGTAGAAGTAGTCTACCGTGATCCGAAGCAAAAGCCCTCGCTCATGCCCTCCACCTAGCCATTGATCGGCTGTGGTTGCTTGATCCACGAGGAAAGCAAGAATTTGAACATAACAAAAGATCAGAACGCCCAAATCCAAAGAAAAGTAAAATAGAAATTTGTAAGGGAAGAGAAATAATATTTTTTGTAATAATATTCCTTCAAGAAGAAGAAGAGTATTATAGGAAGAAGGCGAGTTATCTGAGGAGATCGTGTGGGCGGTTACACAAAGAAAGATGAGCCGACGTGGCGAAAACCTTGCGTAATTGAAGCAAGAGGGGCGGCGGCAGCTTTTGAAAGCCCTAGGTGTTGGAAACTCACAACTCTTCATATGGTTTTGATGATACAAATATATTATTTTATATGTACTAACTTTATCTTTGCAGATATTATAAGCACAATCACTAAGACAATCATCAAGTATACAAATTGCAAGAGACATCCACTACAAGACAAAGTATATCGAAGATATTTTGTATCTTGTAAAAAGAGACGTAATCTTCATTTTTTTCTCTTGCAATTACTTAGAATGTAAAAGCCTTGATGATGATCTCTCTTAGTCATTTAGGGTCCGTCTTCAAAAAATCAAGTCAAAGACCAAATTAGTCGACTAATCCCTAGTGCTAGTTGACTAATTTAAATAATAAAAAATTTAGAAAATTCTGAAATTTTGTCAGACCCTTTCTAGAGTCTCTAGGATCATTTTCCACAAATTTCCTAAAGTTTCAACTTTTTAGTCGACTGATAGTTCCTATTAGTCTACCAGTCAATTTTTAAATCAGATATTTTAAATGATTTATCATTTAAATGTTATAATTAATTAATAGAAGTTAGAACTGCCACAAACGGCTAGTTCTAGTCAGTTAATAGCAGTTTACTTCAGTTTATTTCCGTTTTCAGAAGTTACATTCTGAAAAGACACTTCAACTACTAGAAATCCTAGTCAGCTTTAATTAGCCGACCAATTTCTTATTTTAGTCGACTAATTTGGACAAAAACGGTTAAGATTTTTTTTTTTGTGAAAATTTAGGCAGTTGTCCAACGTTAGAAAACTAAATTTTTGGGCTATAAATGGACCCCAGACCACTGCCTAAAAATAACGAAAAATTCGATCTCTCTCTTTTCTTAAGTTTACTTTCTATCTCTAGAAAGTGAGTGATTTTTCAGATTTTCTTAGAGAAACCTCTGCAAAAATTCTTTCTCCTTAGAAAGTCCAATCTTCAAGTTTGTTCTACCACAAGTTCCTTTCAGAAACTTGGAGATTCAATCACATTCCTTGCATTATAATTCCGACATTATCAATGCTATATGTGATATTGTTTCATACTCTTTCTTTTTATTTTATTTGGTAAATCTCTTGTTGAAGAGATTGTACAAATTTACAACACGTCGAGTGTTGGAATCTTTGTATGTAGATTACTTGCGGGAAGCAATTGTTTTAGTGGATTCAAATCTCTACGGAGTAGAGGACTGGACGTAGGATCACAAGGATCCGAACAAGGATAAATCTCTGTGTTTGTGTTTGTTATTCTCTGGATTGTGTTCTTTTATTTCTGCACTGTTATTGCAATTTTTTATTTACTTTTAATTTTGCAATATCGTCGTGATATACACTATTCATCCCCCTCTAGTGTATTTGGTGTACCAGGAGATCCAGCGTTTGATATCAGAGTCTCATGATTAACATGGCTTACACCTATCCGATAAACAATTCAACGTCTTCATCACAATTTCCAAAAGGACACTCTACTACAAGGCCTCCACTATTCAATGGTTCCAACTACTCCTATTGGAAGACAGGGATGACGATCTATCTTCAAAGCATCGACTACGAATTCTGGAACATATTGGAAACTCGATACGAGAAGCCTACAACTCCTTACGTCCAATGAACCGCTATTGAAAAATCTGCTGCAACTCACAACTCAAAAGTGATGAATGTACTATTCTGCATCATGGACAAGAATGCGTTCAATCATGTCTCTCAGGCCAAATCAGCATCTGGCATACACTCCAGTTAACACACGAAGGAATTAGTAAAGTTAAGGAAACTAAAACCTCAGTTCGTGTTCACAGGTTTGAGTTATTTAGAATGAAGGAGAATGAATCAATTGGAGAGATGATCGCTCGATTCATCGACATCGTCAACTCTCTAATAGCTCTCGGCAAAACCTATACTCAAAAAGAACAAGGAAGATTCTTTGTGCCTTAACATCAGAATGGGAGAAGTAGACCACAACCATAGAAGAAGCCAATGACTTGTTAACTCTCACAGTTGAAAGCTTGGTTGGTAACTTGATGGCCTACGAAGTACAAATCCAAGACCGTAAAGAACAAGCAGACTCAAAGAAGAAAACTCTTGCCTTCAACGCGTCTTCAGACATCGATGATTCAGACATGGGCGATGACGACATGGCACTAATAACTAGAACTTCAAAAAGTTTCTAAGAAGAGGTAAGTTTAAAAGTTTCAAACTTAAAACTACTGATGCTTCTCTATGTTTTCAATGTAACAGACCTGGACATATGAAAAAGGATTGTCCACTCCTAAAGCCAAGAGAGAGAATATCCAACAATTTTAGAGAGGATAAGAAGTTCGAAAAAGAAAGAAAGCACTAGCACCAACATGTGATTCTTCATCCTCTGAAGAAGAAGAAACCAACAAAGACATTAATGAAGAAAATGCCCATATGTGCTTCATGGCACAAAATGAAGATGATGTTAGATGCCTTTAATGAATTATTTATTAGATTTAAAAAGCTTAATGCACAACATAAGCCTCTAATAATTTCTAATCAAGACTTAGTTTCTTCGTCTTCATCTTCTTTAGATAATCTTAAAATTGAGAAGGAATCATTATCTTCTCAAAATGATAAGTTGCTTCATGAAAATGAGGTTCTCATATCTGAGAATCATAATATAATATCTCGTATTTCTATATTGGATAACGATGTTTCTTCTTTAAAATTGAAATATGATGTTATGTCTTCTAACATTAATAAGTTTAATAAAGGAAAGAATAATCTCGATGATTTACTTAGAGTACAACATCCTGCTAATCATCGATAAGGTTTGAGTTATAAGCATATTTCCAAATCCAATGATTTTGATAATACTTTAAAAAAGAAACATCATGTTTTTATTAAAGCAAAGAAAATTGACTCTTCTATTATTTTGAAAAAGGATATGTCAAAGAAGACAAATTTTATTACATCTTCTAAGAAATCATTATGCATACTAGTTGGGTTCCTAAAGATGTTTGCTTATATGACTAGGATTTATTTGTTTCTAACTTTATGCAAAATGTTATTCTTTCTTCTAATTATTTAAAGAAACCAAATTTCACTTGGGTTTGATTTCCTAAGGACTAATCCTAAGGACCCATTTAAAAGGGTACCAATATTTATTGTTTATCTTTCAGGTATCTATAAAAGAAAGATGAATACTAGATAGTGGATGTTCCAAACACATGACTGTAAACATCAAACTTCTATCAACTGTACAATTCAAAGATGGTGGCACCGTTACTTTTGGTGATAACAACAAAGGTAAAGTTATTGGCATTGGAGTAGTTGGTGATCCAACTAAGCCAATCATCGAAAACATGCTCCTCGTTGACGGCTTGAAATATAATCTCTTATCCATTTCTCAGTTATACGATAAAGAATTTAAAATTGTTTTCGAAAAGAATGCATGCATTATATATGATGTTAGTATGACTAATATATTATTTCAAGGTAGTCGTAAGAATAATATATATATTATGCATGAAAATATCTTCACATGATCATTGCCTATTAGCATCTACTGATAACACTTTATTATGACATGATCATTGCCTATTAGCATCTACTGATAACACTTTATTATGGCATAAATGTTTTGGACATACTAACTTTAAGCATTTGGCACGTATTTCAAAACAAAAGTTAGTTTCTGGAATGTCTAATATATCTTTTACTCATACACAATTTTGTGATTCATGTCAATAAGGTAAGCTGCATAAATCCTCTTTTAAATTGAAAGATACTATCTCTACAAAAAGACATCTTGAACTTTTACATTTGGATTTATTTGGTTCTTCAAGGGTAGCCTCTTTAAATGGTAATAACTATGCATTTGTAATTGTTGATGATTTTTCTAGATATACTTGGGTATTATGTTTGAAGCATATAAATGATGCATTTGAAGAATTTACAATATTTTGTAAAAGAATTCAAAAGTTAAAGTCTCAATCTATTATTACTATTCGTAGTGATCATGGATGAGAGTTTGAAAATGAATTATTTACAAAATTTTGTAATAAATATGGTATAACACAACTTCTTTTTTACTCGAGCAGCACCACAAAATGGTGTAGTTGAAAGGAAAAATAGAACGTTACAATAATGTGCTAGAACCATGTTATGCGATAGCAATCTTCCAAAATATTTTTGGTCAGAAGCCGTCGCTACTGCATGTTATGTTTTAAATGGAATTTTGGTTAGACCTCAACTTAATAAAACTTGTTTTGAACTGTTTTATGATCGTATACCACGTGTATCTTATTTTAAAGTTTTTGGTTGTAAATGTTTTATTCTTAATACTAATGATTCATTAGATAAATTTGATTTTAAATCTGATAAATGTATTTTTGTGGGATATTCTACACGTAGTTAGCATATAGGATTTATAATAGAAGAATCTTATGCATTGAAGAATCTCTTTATGTAAGCTTCGATGAGAATTTTACACCTATCACACATTTAGATGAAGAAGATTCTATACCTATCACTAGTACATTATAAAACATTAAGTTAAGTGACGATGATTCTACTAATTCCATTCCTGAGATTATCCCTGAAAATACAAGTCTTCTTAAAGTATTTGTTGAAGTTCCTAATCATCCACATGATATAGTTATTGGAGATATTTCTGATAGAGTAAGAACTAGATCTCAAATAGAACAAAGGACTAATTGTGCATTTATATCATCCATCGAACCAAAGAATATTATTGAAGCATGTAAAGATAGTTCATGGATAATAGCAATGCAGGACGAACTTAATCAATTTAAAAGGAATGATGTATGAGAATTAGTACCAAGACCGTCAGATCATCCTGTTATTGAAACTAAGTGGGTATTTAAGAATAAATTGGATGAATCTGGACAAGTGGTTAGAAATAAGGCTAAATTAGTTGCACAAGGATATAATCAGGAAGAATGCATTGATTATGATGAAACCTTTGCACATGTAGCAAGATTAGAATCTATTAGAATGTTTTTAGCATATGCATGCTACAAAGATTTTAAGTTATATCAAATGGATGTTAAAAGCGCATTTAAATGGTATTATAAAGGAAGAAGTTTATGTAGAACAACCTCGTGGATTTCAACTTGAAAATTTGGATAATCATGTTTTTAAGTTAAAGAAAGCTCTATATGGATTAAAATAAGCACCACATGCTTGGTATGAAAGGTTAAAGAACTTTCTTTTAAAATCTGGTTATTCTATTGGAAAAATAGACTCTACTTTATTTACCAAATATATAGATTCTGATGTTATCATTATACAAATATATGTTAATGATATAATTTTTGATTCTACTAATGATTCTCTTTGTCAAGAATTTTCTAAGGAAATGCAGAATGAATTTGACATGAGTCACATAGGTGAATTGACATATTTCCTTGGACTTCAAATCAAACAAATGAAGGAAGGTATATTTATACATCAAAGTAACTATACAAAGGAACTCATCAAAATGTTTGGATTAGAGAATTCTGCACAAAAACATACTCCAATGGATACTTCATCAAATCTTGACAAAGATTCAAATGGTAAGAGTGTTGATCAAACATTACATAGAGGTATGATTGGATCATCACTTTATCTTACCGCTAGTAGACCAAATATTATGTTTTCTGTTTATATATGTGCTAGATATCAATCTGATCCTAAGGTATCTCATTTGATTGCTGTCAAAAGGATAATTAGATATATCAAACATACATCTGATTTTGGTTTATATTATCCAAAATCAAATTCATTTGATTTAGTTTCATGCAGTGATGCAGATTTTGCTGGTTGAAATCTGATCACAAAAGTACAAGTGGTACTTGTCACTTTTTAGGATATGCGTTAGTATCTTGGTTTAGTAAGAAACAAAACTCTGTTTCTTTATCTACTACTGAAGCGGAATATATTGCCAATGGCTTAGCATATGCACAGATTTTATGGATGAAAACAAACAATTCTAGATTATGGCATTAAGTGTAACACATGTCCTATTATGTATGACAACACTAGTGCTATAAATTTATCCAAAATTCCGATACATCATGCACGCACTAAATACATAGATATACGTCATCACTTCTTAGATGATCATGTCCAAAAAGGTGACATTGTTTTAAAATATATAGATACTAAGAATCAGATCACTGATATCCTTACTAAGCCTTTTAAAGAAGAGACTTTTCTAAAACTTAGAAGAGAAGTTGGTATCGTTAGTGAATCGGGTTTTGACCATATATTACCGTTATATATTATGTTATTATCATTATGTAATTTTTCTGGATTTTTCTAATTTAATTTGTATTTAACTAATCTATAATTCTAGTCGACTAATCCTCCAGATTTAATTATATATAAATATTGCTATGCTTTTGAAATTATTTTATTATATAAATTATTATATACTTCCAAAACCGGTCAAACAATTTCTTAGGAGACACCATCATTTTGAATTTCCCTCTTAAACTCTTTAAAGGACAAAGTACAAAAAGCCTAATCTTTTCTCTTACACATAAGTACAAAAGTACTTTATGTATAGTCCACTCATTCTTACACATGATCCTTCCCAATGTCCTTGTTGGTCAAACTTTGTTTGACTGATTTTTTACTATTATTTATTATTTTAAAAGTCACACATCTTCCCTACCCGGCCAAATTCAAAACCTGACTAGTCGATTAATCTCTAGCGCTGGTCGACTAATCGCTGCAAATTTCTAAAGAACAGAAATTTTAGAATGTTATTTTGCACGGACTTCAAGCAGTTTTTGATCAGTTTATCTTCCCAAAACTTAGGAGAGGTTGCAGGGAGTTATTGGGTGGGTTTTCAATTCGGTTTTTGAGTTTGAATTTGAAATTCCCTTTTTAAAAACGTTATATATACTACTTACTTCTTTCTTCTTACACGAGAAAACCAAAGTCCCAATACTTCAACAAATTCTTCCAATTCCGAAGTAAGTGTTAGGGTTTCTATCATGCATAACTAGTTTATACGCAGCAGAAAATAGAAACCTACCAAGATCCATACGTTTCTGATTGATTCGAATAGATTACTATCTTTTTGACGATCTAAATGTGTCGGACTACAGGTGCTGCTCTACGAATGACCACACTCAATTGGTATCCACACGTGAACGTCACGAACAGGAATTGCGATGGTGCTAGCTCCTTCTCCGCAACTATAGTTTCTCTCACTTTTTGTTTTTCTCAAAAAACGGAGGAGATAAATTGAAAATCGTAAAAACTGAAAATCCGCTTTCTATATCTTATACAGAATCCCACGTTAACCCCTTAACACATTTCAGTTACGCGGCGATATCTTAGGGATAAGAATCCTACGTTAACCCCTTAACGCATTTCAGTTACGTGGCGATATCCAAGGGATAATATCTTAACGAGATACAATATCTGACAGTTAAGATATTTCGCCTTATTACGAATTTCTAATCAAATTCGAAATCACGTTTAAATCCTATCCTATCCATTAC
Source organism: Scilla litardierei (assembly GCA_030789695.1). Taxonomy (NCBI): domain Eukaryota; kingdom Viridiplantae; phylum Streptophyta; class Magnoliopsida; order Asparagales; family Asparagaceae; genus Scilla; species Scilla litardierei. Next base: position 338,134,722 of record CM061133.1, read on the forward strand.
GTTCTTTGTGTGCGACCCAATAGGCTCAAATCAAATTGGCAGTGGGCCTAATCCCATTAAAACCTCACGAGTCATAATTGGTCTCTAGCAAGACATTATGACTACCCAATTAATATGAATATCGTTAGTTCGATATAAACCTAACCAATAGAACATGTCATAATCCTTTTGTCACACAATATCTGATTTGAACATAAGTCATGGGCAGTGTCATACTTATATTGTTCAAACATTTAATTTCTCGCTTTCTAAGTAGACTGATAAAATCAAATAACATTCATTTGAGCATGGCCATGCATTTATCACTCCTACTTATCGAGGGGCCCATTAGATATCTCTCTCATAGGAGAGGGACACATTCCATCTTGTTCATTCACTTTCCTCTGCATAATTCACATCATGTTCAATCATAACCTTTATGATTATCTGATTAAATATAACATTTGGTTATGTCAAAACATGATGTTCCTTATGTAAGAAACTGTGATGATATCAGGTCTAAGGATTCTTGACATAACTATTATGAGATCATTTACGACACTAATCCTTGTAATGATCTCATAGCGAGTCTATCCTGTACATGTTCTCCAATAAGTACCTATAAGTTTGATTTGTATCACCATACATATAATTATATCATAATTATCAACCAAACTCATACTAGTCTTAATTCATTATTAAACCTTTAACGATGAGTGACTAGGGATGCTTAGAATAACATAAAACAACTATTCAAACATTATTATAAAAAACATGCAAGCAATAAAATAATAACAATAAGAGAACATTTTATAAATGAAAATGACATAACATAAAGGTCCAAATATTTGGCCTAGGGCAAAACCACTAACAGTAAGGTCCAGAAATACTCCGTCAGTAAACTTCATTCCTCTCTAATGGCCTCATCCTCAAACCCTCGCCATCAACGTCGATCAAATCCGGCCGCAACCGTCGAGAAAGATACCTTCTGTCCCGAACGTGCCATCGATTTCTCCGACCCGGTAATCATTAACTTTAACATCCATGATCTTCTTCAAGCCGTTTCTATTTTTCATCTTTAGTGTGATATCACCTCATACTACCCCATTCTAGTGAAACAATTCTACACCAACATGAAAGTTGTAGAGAATGGTAGTCTTATCTATATTGATACCAAAGTGAAAGGAGTCCACATTCATTTCTTCTATGACACTCTTGCCCAAAGCCTTCACTTACCTTGTGTCCATTCCAATTTTCTTGGTATGATCGATATGGACGATCCCAACCTCATAGAACTCATAAGTTCCAATTTTCGGATTAGAATGTCCGCCATAGCCTTGAAGCCCGTAGCTCGACTCCTCTTCAAAATTATCACCTACAATTTGATCCCCAAGAGTGGTTCTCTTAACTACGTCAATGAGATCCGTAGTCGATCTCTCTACGCCATCATGGGAGGAATTAAGGTTGATTGGGCAAGCACTCTAATGTTCATCTTGATCAAGCCCGTTAAGCAACACGTTTTCCTTGTGCTGTCACAAAGATCCTCCAACACTTTGGTGTTTCCGTTGAGAATGATATCTCAGTTTTTAATCCCCAACAATTTGACCATTCCGTAGTCAACCGTATGTAACTCCCTACTCCTCAAGTTGATGAAGAGGAAGGAATCGAACCCCAGGTTGAACGTTCTTCACGCCGCCGCAAGTGATCGACTCATATTTTACACCTTTTTTCTGCATATTTGCATGCTATTTCGATTGCTCATATTGCGATTTTCATGATTATTCGGCGATATTTCGTTACTTTTCACTATTTCTTATTTTCGGTTGATTTCAGGAAATATGCAGCAATCAGGAGCAAAAATAAGCCTAAAGGACTTGCACGCGTGCCAGAGCATTGCCCATGACCATATCAAGGAGCTAACAGCGCTGGAGGATGAGTGGAAGAAGGAGATCGGAAGGATCGACGAGGAGGCGAGGAAGAGAAGATCAGAATTCAAAAACAGGCCACTCGGCCGAGTAACACAACCCACTCGCCCGAGTGAAGAAGCATACTCGGCCGAGTAATACTGATACGCCAACATCTGCCAGCATGAGTACCACAATGTACTCGGCCGAGTGGTGAATTTCACTCGGCCGAGTAAGAACTCCACTCGCCCGAGTGGAGGCCAAGATTTCGAAGAGAGCCAGGCCGACTTCTCTGTTTTTCTAGATGATCTGCAGACTGTCATACTCGGCCGAGTAGAATTCTCACTCGGCCGAGTAATATTTCCTACTCGGCCGAGTGGCATGAGCGCCCATATTTTCAGACAGCCTCTCACTCTTTTGAGATCTGCTATCATTCCAGAGGGTAAAGTATTTTTCTCATATTTTTTATGGATAGTAGACTTCATGACGGTTCCAACGTAGCCAAGAATGCACCAATCGGAGGTCGGATAAAATCTGGGGAATTTTTGCAAGTTGACACTGCAGTGCTGTAATCGTTACTCGGCTAGAGTGAGAATCTCACTCGGCCGAGTCAGCGTGGGCCCAGAACTTAAGTTGCGGTCAGAGCTGACTTTGGGCACGAATTTCAGAGGGGTTTTAGGGTTATTTGCAATGGTTTTGAGGGGACTATATATAGGATTTGTAGCCGTCATTAGAGGGGAGTTCCTATTGTTTTCTTGGAGACTTTTTCAGAGGTCAGGCCATGCCCTATGCCCCCGCTCAGATCTAGAAGATTGTATTTGGATTGGAACTCTTCATGAAAGCTAAGTATCTTTATTATTGTTATTTGAATCTTTGATTTAATATCTTTTTACATGCAAGCAATGTTTTTTATTGATTTCTATATCGTTATTGCTATGCTTGGTTGATCTTTGTTGTAGGAAAGAGGATGAGCCCTACGGATCTAATGCTAGATTTGTGATGAATGAATTTCTATGTTGCTAGAATTGCTAGAAGGTTAGATTGTGATTGATTTATTACGGATAGCTAGGAATTTCTATTGATCTGGAGTTTGCAAGAGATTGGGCTCTGATCAATGGGAATGCCTAGATATTCGATTTAGATTTATAATCGAGATTCACTAGGTTTGGTTTGCAAGAGATTGGACCAAAGCTAGCATTTTTATTATAAGTCTATATCCATATTCGTTTGCAAGAGATTGGACGAATACGGGCTATTACAGTCTAGATCATAACTCAAGTTTGCACGAGAGTGGGCTTGAGTTGTGATTGGATGATGATGTCGATCTTAATGCTAGTGGCTTAGATTCAGGTTTGCACGAGAGTGTGCTCTAATCTAGGTCGTTATAGACTTGCAATAGCGAGAGAGCGTGAGCTTGGTTCTCTATTTAGTTACGATTAGTTCACCTCAATCCAAGTCTAGTAATATTGAGATTCACGATTCACATTGATGCATGATAATCCATAGTGGGGATTCCCTAGCTCTAGGCACTTTTATTATATTGAATTTGAATCGATATTTGACCGACTTCTTTATCATCGACACCGACATCCATCACCATTTTCATTACATCATACCATAACCATCTCCACCAATAAAACATTCGTAGTCGAGCCAACCTAAGATAGATTGTAGCCAACACCACCTCCTCGTGTTCGATACCTGCTCGCCACTACACCGTGCGCTTGCGATAAAACTACAATTTTTTTCCGGGTGTATATCCGGGAGCGATCAGCAAGCACATCGTTAATCCATATGCTCGGCCTCCTCCATCCGGCCCTCTCTCCAAGACCAAATTGACCAATAAGAGAGGATGTAAATTCTGGTTTTGGGGGTGTTCAAGAGCATTTAAGCGGCTTTGAGTCTAGTATTGCTCAAGTTAGGAAGGACATGCCACGGGTTTTGAAGATATGCATTTACTCAAGCGCAAATCCTTAGCACTCTTCAACAGTGGGCACCGTACACGCCATCCTCCTCTCGCTACCCGCCGCCGCCTCCCTCGGATTATTAATGATGTTATGAAAATTTCGCAATTAGTCGACTACTGCATCCTATTGGTCGACTAATTAGTATGTAGGTCGCGTTTTAAGTGTTTTAAAGTATGTTTTATGTATGGTTTGATGTATTTCCCTTTCAGTATCTGTATCTCGCTGGTATCAGTGTGTACTTGTATCTTTAATTCAGGTAATGAAATCTGTTTGGTTGTTTCAGTTTTTTTACTTTTTAGTCGACTGATACTTATGATTAGCCGACTAATTATAACACACAACTTCCATTTTTGATATTTGACAGGGAGTGAAAATAGTAGTATAATATTAATAAAAAATACTGAAAAAGATGCAAATACTGCCATGCTTCCATAGATTTCAGTATTAACTTTATATTAGAACATTATATTTTTTCAAAGTTATACATAGTATAAAGTTATATCTTTGTTTTGTTTACATACTTCCTTGTAAGCATTAATGCACTTAGACCATATCTTTAGGGGGAGTAAATCAGTAAACACAAATCATATTTTCTCTCACTCACTCATATTCAATTATTTACATGATGTTAGTCAACATATAATTATTATACTCAATGTTTGTAAAATCATCAAAAGGGGGAGAATGTTGGAAACTCACAACTCCTCATATGGTTTTGATGATACAAACATATTATTTTATATGTACTAACTTTATTTTTGCAGATATTATAAGCACAATCACTAAAACAATCATCAAGTATACAAATTGCAAGAGGCATACACTACAAGACAAAGTATATTGAAGATATTTTGTATCTTGTAAAAAGAGATGTAATCTTCATTTTTTCTCTTGCATTTACTTAGAATATAAAAGTCTTGATGATGATCTCTCTTAGTCATTTAGGGCCCGTCTTCAAAAAATCAAGTCAAAGACCAAATTAGTCGACCAATCCCTAGTGCTAGTTGACTAATTTAAATAATAAAAAATTTAGAAAATTCTGAAACTTTGTCAGACCCTTTCTAGAGTCTCTAGGATCATTTTCCACAAATTTCCTAAAGTTTCAACTTTTTAGTCGACTAATAGTTCCTATTAGTCTATCAGTCAATTTTTAAATCAGACATTTTAAATGATTTATCATTTAAATATTATAATTAATTAATGGAAGGTAGAACTGCCACAAACGGCTAGTTCTAGTCAGTTAATAGCAGTTTACTTCACTTTCTTTCCGTTTTCAGAAGTTACATTCTGAAAAGACACTTCAACTACAAAAAATCCTAGTCAGCTTTAATTAGTCGACCAATTTCTTATTTTAGTCGACCAATTTGGACAAAAACAGTTCAGATTTTTTTTTTGAAAATTTAGGCAGTTGTCCAACGTTAGAAAACTAAAATTTTGGGCTAAAAATAGACCCCCAGACCACTGCCTAAAAATAACAAAAAATTCACTCTCTCTCTTTTCTTTTAAGTTTACTTTCTATCTCTAGAAAGTGAGTGATTTTTCAGATTTTCTTAGAGGAACCTTGCAGAAATTCTTCTTCCATAGAAAATCCAATCTTCAAGTTTGTTCTATCACAAGTTCCATCCAGAACCTTGGAGATTCAATCACATTGCTTGCATTATAATTCCGACATTGTCAACGCTATAGGCGATATTGTTTCATACTCTTTCTTTTACTTTATTTGATGAATCTCTTATTGAAGAGATTGTACATGTTTTCAACACGGGGAGTGTTGGCATCTTTGTATGTTGATTACTTGCGGAGAGCAAGTGTTTTAGTGGATTCAAATCTCTACAGGGTAGAGGACTGGACGTAGGATCACAAGGATCCGAACTATGATAAATCTCTGTGTTTGCGTTTGTTATTCTCTGGATTGTGTTTTTTTATTTCTGCACTCTTATTGCAATTTTTATTTACTTTTAATTTTACAATATCATCGTGATATACACTATTCACCCCCCTATAGTGTATTTGGTGTGCTAGGAGATCCAACACCGGGGCTTTTCGATTTCTGCTGGAGCGAAGAGGGAAAGGCGCACCGACTCTTTTTTCATTAAAAAAGGCAGCTGCTCTTCGTGGGTCTTCGATCGGGTCGACTAGGGCTTTTTTCAAACGACGAAGGAGCGACGAGTCGCTCGATTCGGTCGAACGAGATCATCGAACGTTGCAGGCGTCATATACGTGTGGGGGATCGATCGACCAATCAAATTGAGTGGGGGAATCTCAACTAAGTAATTAAAAGAAGAGACATGGGCTTGGGCTCGGTTGATGGGCTGCCCAAAGAAAGATGGAAAAATAATATGGAGAAAAATGAGAAGGAAAAATTTCGTCCCATTACATTTTACACACCTTAAAAAAATTCATCCTCGAAATTTCTAGAACAAGACACTATTAACAGAACACTAAAAGAAACCTACTCAAACGACTGGCAACAACAAAATGAAAATTCATTCAAATAACTGATAACACAATCTAAGAGTTGGGGGCGTCTGTCTCTGCCGCTGTCATGATATAAGTCTGACGCTTTTAAGGCTGGGGTGATGGCTGTTGCTCTTGCTGACTGACACTGGTAGTTATCGTTTGCTCAACTCGTCTTGGACAGTCACCAATGGAGGGCTCTGATGCACCACATACCAGGCACAGCTTGTTCTAGCGATGACAATCCCTCTTCATGTGTCCGGATCGGTGACAGCAGTATATATCGCATGGCACCGAGTGCTGGTTTCAGTTCCGGTCTTCTTGAATTTTGTGGTATGCTCTGTCTGTATGGTGGACTTCTATCGTTCTCCGGATTGAGCGTTTGCTGGTGGTGCTGAAGGTCGTCGGATCTGTTCTACAGAAACGGTCGGTGGTAGTGGTTGCCTCGGAGGAGCTGTCGCCTGTCGTTCTCGTTCATGTTCCATCTGTACATACTCGTACTCTCGAGCTGTGGAGAGTACGTCGGCATGAGTTTTCAATTTGAACCCAACCAACTTGTCACTGATATCGATGTCTAGCCCATGCTGAAATCTCTTGACTCGAGCCAGAGGGGTGGACACTATGTCCTTGTCAAACCTGCTGAGCTTAGAAACTTAGCGTCGTACTCCTCTACAGTTATAGAGTCTTGTTTCAGACCCACGAAGTGCGCCTCCAACTCCATCTGTGCCTTTGGTGAGAAGTACTGAGCATTAAATGTCTCCTTAATGGTATCCCAGGAGATCGGCTGCACCAGTCGGCCTTATGCAGAATCCCACCATATACTGACCTCCCTGGTCAGTTGTAGCTTTGCCATGTCAACCCACGAATGTACAGGAATTCGTGCTGCCTTCAGCATATCGAAAATGGAACACAACCATTTCTCTGCAGCCAGAGGGTCCTCTCGTCCAGTAAAAGTCGACGGGCGTAATGCCCGGAACTACTGCACTCCTCCATCCTATCTGGGTTTCTTCTGTATTGCTTGGACCATCTCTCGTAACGCCTGATCTGAGATCTGATGCATCGTGTTTGACCCAGAGTTGTTGCCTGTCCTAGATTCAGATCCTTATCCCGAAGCGTTTCCAGCTATAGTCGATTTCTTAGATGCTCCACGTCTTTTACGCACGTGTTCATGTACTTGTATTCAAAAGAAAAGGTTAGTTTGATTGATTTGTTTCCAGTATGTTCGCAGCGATGTTATACGTGTTCCATCTCATACTACATGTATGCCTTACAGTACTTCCTACTCAACCTACACCGTTCACAAGGTGGCCAGTGCGGACCTGCATGGGCCACCACTGTAATGACCCGGTTTCCGGGGTCATTACTAATTACAAGATTATGCAGGTCGTCCTGTTGTTTATCAGTAAAAACAATGTATGCAAAATATGCAGTATACCGTAAAGACATACCTGAATGAGTGAACTCAAGTCCCATGCACGACTCAATGAAAGGAAGATAGTTTCTAGAACATTTGAAGCCTTCTATTATACCTGAAAATGTTTCACAAAATTAAAAAGTAGACTACGTCTAACCCAAACAAATAGTTTATGTGCAAGGCAAAAACGATAGAAGGAAAAGTACTAGACACGAGAAAGTAAGTATGGAACAGAAATGTAACGTGCTATCAAATCAAACGGGTAAGGAACTACAACATGTTATATACGATTACGGACAATTAAGGTAAGCTACTGAACTGACGTATAACAGGATAAGGGTGTAACAAAATCATAGACAAGGCATACATATGAATCTGTCAATTAATAATGTATTGTAAATGTTTATAAGTTATGAGAAAGTAAAACTATACTAGTCATAGGCCGTGACTCATATTGGAGAGCACGATATGCAACCCGAAGATCACCTTGGACCACAAAGTGCTACCCCCGGCCGAGTCCAATACAGAAATAGAAAGGGGCTCTGGATCCCTCAAACGGTCCATACAAATATAAGAAAATGAACTCGTTGGGTAAACAGATATGTGATAGGATCCCCCAGATATGGGCCGAAAGCATGGCTTCAATTGCTCCCGTACTCTCTCTAATATGAGTTACTTTAAAAGCCCGCGAGTTAAGTGTAGTGTCATGATACTGAGATTTGTGGCACAATTTTCATATCGTGTATTTGTATTATGACTACTATTGTGTCTGACATTGTAATGGTTTTATGTATTGTCACGAGGAGGGAATTCTAGAGGTGGCTCACATGGGTTCAAGATGTGACCTTCGATATATCGTGGCACTTTGTCCGATGCAGCACTTAGTTCACAACATGTTTGTGTACGTGGTTGTGTATGTGCCCATGCATAGGTATATACTTACCTAAATGCCATCACGTTTTTCATGCATTACCATTTATTGAATGTCGCCTGCCGTGAAGGATATGTGGAAGTTTTAAAGGAAAATATATGGATTAGCTATAATCCACAAGATAAAATAAAGTATATCCTCCATTGGCATTTTTTTGATTTATCGGGAAGTATTCTTCAGAGGCTTATCTATGATACGTTGGATACTTCTTCCAACCAAAACTTGGCACGTCTTACACACTTGGATACAAAACTCACGTCTATCCATGTCCGATGCTTTACATGTGTAACAATAGGTCATTTAGAAATATGTTCAAGGTAAATCTTGTTTGTTCCTTTTTGACAATTATGTAATAAAAGGATGTCCGTCACAATTGAATACCAAGCCAAACCATATATTATTGGAGTTATTTTGTATATACGATTCGAATTAATATGCATATATAGAGGTGTTTAAGTGTTTGAGTTTCAAACAATTGCCATGTTCGGCACCTCATATATGTGTTGACGTGCAACATTTGTGTTCTGTCTATAGTCCCTAGCTTAGACGAATATCGAAGAATCCTAGGATAACCAATATAATAACCATCAGTAATATTTCAGATGTGGTAATTATTCATGATAAATAGCACTATATTGTTTGTTTGCATAGAAGGTGCAAGATTCCCTTGTATTAGGGAACTATTTAAATAAAGACGAGTTCTACATTGTCAGGTATCTAATCTCTAAGGAATAAATGAGTGTTTGGTTGATGTGGGTGACTATTGGCTTCAACAAATATGGAAGGAAGCAAAAATCAAGCAGTTAGGAATGGCTAGTTAGCAACTGCTAGTTTTAAAAAGGAATGAAATAATTGCTATAATGACTAGTTGGAGAGGATTAATTATTTAAAGGAGGGAGATGTAGTTGTAGATGGTTGCTTTTGAGAAGATGTAATTGGTAGCATATTACTTCCAATATGAGAGTGAGTCATCTCTTTGTTGGTGAGTAAGTCCTAACATATGTTGAGTGGGTCCTTACATTTGAGTGGGTTCCCACTTTTTTTTTTGGGTTAGTGAGTCCTCCATTTTATCTTTGTAGTTACCATTTTAGTTAACGTAGTATATTCTCCGTTAAATATCTCAATTAAATGTGCCTTTAGCTTTGTCTTATTTTATTATTTTTAAATTTTCTCCCCTGCATCAAAGCGATATCTATCCATGGTGAGAGTGACTCCCTACTTTTATGGTTGAGTTCATAATTGTATTGTTTTAGTTATCCTTCTATATTCTCCTTTTAATATCCATCTCAATAAAATGTGCATTTAGCTTTTGTTTTCTTTTATGTTTTTATTCTCTCTTTTGCATCAAAGTGGTATTAGAGCGGGTTCTATACATGGTGAAGATTATAATGTTTCAATTGACATGAGCGAATTCAGCTTTTGACAAATCTCTATGAAGATATAGGAGTGGATGAGCCTTTGCATTTCAAGAAAGAACTTTACCACCGTGCAATGTACGATATCCATATGCTTAAGGCGAGCCCACTTTCAAAGACGGGGATGACATAGAGTGACTTATGGCTTCTGCAAACATGAAAGGAGATTAAAATCAAGTAGTTGTAACCTTTAGTTTCTAAGGGCTAGCTTGCAGCGGTTATTTTTTTAAAAAATAGAATGAAGTAATTCTCATAACTGCAAGTTGGAGAGAAGAATCTATATATTAAAACACAACTGTTTTTGAATTCTAGGGCTGACTAGGACAAGCTGACTAGGACAAACAGGTTGATAGAAAGAAGGCTTGGATTTAATCTTGAGTATGAATGGTTGATATGAGATTTTGTCGAAAGTTTTGGAGGGAAAAACATTTCTAGGGAAATGAAACTTTATTGGGAAATGAAACTTTATGTGGATTGAAAGTTTTTTGTGAATAGCAGAGTACACACAATTAATGCATTTGGAAAAAAATTTAACTTGCACTTAATGTGCAGATTGAATGATCTCTTCCTTAACGCGGGGCCCGCGCCGCTAAATTTTTTACGCTAATTCGTTGTTCCGTGCCGATTTTTTTACGCTAATTTGTTGTTCAGTGTCGAAGGCACCCTCGCCGAATTTTTTGTTCCACGTCGAATTTGTTGTTCCGCACCGAAGGCTCTCGTGCCGCTATATATTTTTATGCTAATTTGTTGTTCCGTACAATTTTGGATGTGAAAATAATATTTTGGGAACAAAGATTTCGCAGTGAAAATCTTAAATGAACCGTACCCGCGGGCATGAGTTATGACTAGTAATTATTTAAAGAAGAGAGATGTAATTCGAGTGGGTGTACCTTTTGAGATGTTATTGCTGAATTATTGCTTCCAATATGGTAGTGTGTATTCTCTTTGTTGGTGAGTGAATCCTAATATAGGTTGAGTGAGTCCACACGGACCAAGTAAGTCTTCAGTTTCGTTAGGTTGAGTGAGTCTCTCATTATATCTTTTTAGTTACTTATTATAATCTCCTTTAAAGATTTATCTCAATAAAATGCGTTTTTATCCTTTGTTTTCTTTTATGTTTTTTCTTTTCTATTTTTCTCCCTTGTAAAAAAGCCTTAGATTTATTAATATAAAGCTATAGTGGGGAAAGAGCCATGTTTCTCGATCTACAACGAGAAGAACAGCCAGAGATTTCATCGGGTTATGTATGGGTTCATCGATTCCATTGCTACTTCGCTAAATCGAAGAGCGAAAAATGCATTTAATAGTTTGCGATGAAGTTGACCACTAAATTCTCATTAAAATCAAGGAGAGCAGCTAGTTCCTTTCTCATAATCTTAATTATTAGCAGGTAGGTTACACTTTTTCCCAAAGCATATATGAGATTAGATATGAAAATGGCTCCCGCTTCTGCAATCGATCATACTTTCTTATCTTAGACCATTATCGAGTAAGAGACTTATAGCACATATGATTCTCACTCATAACATTGATTATTCTTACCCAGGAAGGTAGGAAGAGTACATGTAACAAAAACCGAGTCTCAAACAATTATAATCATTTATTATGCTAGTCTAAAAAAATAAAATTTCATATTTTCCAGCAGAGCATCAATCAAAGACACATTCATATGGACGTCACATTTTCACTTAAGAAAGACGATAAATTTGCGAGTGAGGATGTATTGCTCACTATCTGCAGATTCTAAACATTATAATCTGAAGTTAACAAGGCTATGCTATCATTGATGAGATGAATGCTTTATTTTTAAGGAAAATGGGTGTGTAGCATGAATGAGAAGTAGGGATGTTGTCTAGAACAAAGAACAAGGTTTTAATTGAATCTGAAAACTTTCAGCCGTTTCGGAGTGGTTTCTGAGATATGAGACAGTATTGATGTCTCGATTTAAAAAGTAACAAAAATTGAAAATTTGAAAAAAAATTCAAATAATTAGAAAAATTTCAGTAAGATCATCATCATGTGAATTCATTGAGTTTTTTTTAAAGAAAAGATCAGACCTTATCAGTGAATTCAAATCATCATCGATGTCCTCGTCGTTGTCGATGAAGAAGACGATCCAAAGTTCTCGCAGAGTGGTTGTTGTCATTGTCATCTCCTTGTCGTCATCTGTGATGCCATCATCATAGTTGCCATTATTGTTATCACTATCCTTATCTTTGTAGGCTTAAGACTGCTTCAAAATCGAGATCGAAAGAGAGCTCGAGGAAAAAAAGCATTATAGTAAGCTAAAAACACGTACAAAGCTATGGACTTATGGGCTGAACTAAACATTTAAAAAAGAATTACAATTTTTGTACATGACTAAGATATGGGCTTGTGGGCCAAATGAAAACATGTATAAAGCTAAATGGTTAAGCTATGCATTATTATAAAAAATATACATAAAAATATAGATCAATCCGAAACCTAATCCTAAGCCTAAACCGATGAAATTGATAAAACATGTCAAAACCAAATAATTTTAAAGGGACCGAAGTTGAAACCGAAACCGATTACTCAAACCGTGGTCTAGAAACATTAGATATGGATAAGACTAGGTACCTAATTATTTGCACATGTTTGATTCAGATATTAAGGCGAAATGAATTTTTTTCTAGATAAACATGCTTAGGACATGAATGTGATGATGTGTGTTTTATTTGAGCAAGTTTAGGGAAAAACAAGTTCGTATAGAAACATAGATAAATTGGTTGTTGTTAATGCACCACACTTTTGGAAAACCAAGTGTATAAAGGACGTGTAGAATATACACCTAAATCAATAATATAGAGCTTTAAAGAGGAATTGTTGTGGAAATAAAGTGAAGAAAGAACACTATTTTTATGAACTTTTATGATTATGTATGCATGATATTTGCCTGTAAAATGCAAATGTGCTTGTATTTATGCATGACAGTTTTGTTAATCTATGAGAAAGACAACTTTGAAAAGTTGCAAGAAAATACTGGTTGTATAGGTTAGACATGTAAAAATGTTCTTTCTCAATGGGGGGCTATAGATGGATAGCTAATCGTCACTAATAGAGGGTGGATCACAAAGATAGAGATGGGAGGGTCTTAGAAGGCTGACAAGCAAGTGAATCTGACAGAACAGAGGTTTAGAGGTTTAGAGTGGGCAGATATGTGGATGTTTGAAAAGCTTCCAATTAACCGGCCTTCAAGATACCATCAGTTTTTATGCTTTCCCTTTTTTTGGCCTAACAAAAATGGCAATCAAGGCTTCCAATGCAAATTAGTTGGCCAATTGCATGTGGGAAACAATATCTGTGTTATATAGTTTATGCTTATTAAAAGAAGTGTATCCTCTAATAAATCTAGACTAAGGATGAGTCTAGGATGGGTTGAAAATGATAGCCATGCTAAAGAGGATTGCATTCATATGCACTCATTATATAAGGAAACAAAGCTAACATAAAGATGTCCACACTTTTTTCTATAATTGTTGATAAATATTGGGTAAATTATTCAAAACTACTGTTAACTTTCACACTATTTCTCAAGACTGCCTTTAAATTTCTAAATTATTCAAAACTATCTTGAACTTTGGCCAAAACTACCTTCAGTAAGAAACTAATGGTCACATGACTGCCATATTCATTGACAAAGCTTCCACAAACTCATCAGATTGCAACCAATTAAAATTTGTTTGTGTTAGGAAAAAAATTAAGATAAAAATAAAATCTGTTTACTTTGGGTCATTGTAGAGATTTTGTTCTTGGTTTAGATTAAATCATGAAATCAGAATGATTTGGGGTCAGTTTTCTCCTTCTCTTTCAAATTAGTGTTAACTTTGGCTTGACAATATGAATTTTTAATTTTATCTTCTTATAGAGCAAACAGTGATTATAAAATAGTGAATGCATAAGTAATTAAAAATATTCAACACAAAAATTTCTTAATTTTCAATTCTAATCCACAACTATTAGAAAAAAAGAACTAGAATCCATGCTATGAGAACACCAAACTTGTCTAGAAAAAACTTCACGCAGCCTCACTTGACAAAGGGTAAGTATTTAAACTTTGATAATAACATTTCAAAAATCCTTTTGATGGAATGCTTCAAATTTGGCGGGAACAAAGTCACGAGTTGCGCGTGCCGACAATGAGATCGAAATCTACTTAGGCTCGAACCTGTTCACCTTCCTCCTAACCCTCAGTTCATCGTCCAACAAGTTCACGTTCATGACTCTGTGGGGGCATGGCCGCTCAAATGTTGTTTGTGTCCGGTCATTGCATGTTTTCAATATTGCCCGTCCCCAGGGCATGTAGGGCCCACCATTGCCACAACATCATAAGCAGTAGCGTGCAACTTTGGAAGGAAAGTTCCTTTTTTAATTTTTTAAATTAAAATTCCGAAGAGTGAGGTAATCTGGGTTGACCAGCATGTAAAGAACTAGTAATATATGGTAAAAATGTCATTTGTAACTTCCGTTAGAATCTAACTGATTTAAAGTAGTTGTAATCAGGGGTTGAGGTATCGACCGATAACATTAGGTATCAACCGTATCGTATCGGTATCAGCAGTTGACGATACCGAAACCAATGGTTAGTTTCAGTATCGGTCGATACTGAACGGTATCGGTCAGTTTCGGCCGATACCTGCCGAAACTGACCGATACCGGCCGAAACTGACCGATACTGTTCAAGACCAATCGAAGACGGAAGAAGAATGTGTAATTAAATAAAAATTCTTTAAAAACCCAAAAAAATTCGTGAATCAATAGGTTGCATAGAAAGCTCAGTTTAAAGAGAGGTGAAAACCCTCTGGTTTCGGCTTGAAAATGATGAAGAATTAGACGAAGAAGAGGCAGATCCAAGAAAAAATTGTTGAAAAAAAGAAGAAAAAGGTCAAAAGGAAGATGAAAATTGAACTCACCTCATCGCGTCGCCGCCTCGTCGAACCTGCCTACTGCCTCGCCGAACCCGCCTCGACCATTTAGTATGAGAGAGAGCAAAGAGAAAGAGAGAAAGAGGCCCGAGTCGCCTTCATGAGATGATGTGTTCTTTTAAAAGGCAAACTTGTAAATAAGTGGTATGTGCGTAAAGTAAAACAATCAGTGCGCATATCAAGCGGATATTTTGTGGCAACCCTGTAAATAAGTGGTATGTGCTCAAAGCAAAATAGTCGGTGCGCAAAGCAACAACCATCGATTTTTTTGGCAAATTTGTAAATAAGTGGTATGTGCGCAAGGTAAAACGGTGTGTGCGCAAGGCAAGTTTTAAGATCTATTCATTTATTTAATATTTAGTATTTACGTATCAAACTTTAGATATTTAGTATTTGAAATGATTACGAACTCAAATTTAGTTTATCTATTTAGTATTTAGTATTTGATAGTATATGATTAATATTTTAGTTTGTTAAGTATTTAATAGTATTTGATATGTTTAGATTTAAGAACACCCGAAACCATCACTGTGTGTATATAGTATATACATATTTAAAGTATCTCTGAAACCGAAACCCGAAACGCGAAACGAAATTGCCGAAACCAGCGATATGGACGAAACCGAAACTTGCTTTCGAAACCGTCGAAACGGACGATATCGATACCGAAACCGAGACCTAAAACCTTGGTTGTAACAGAAGTTCAGCGTAGTTTTGAATAACTTTGGAACTTACATGCAATTTCAGTTAAAAAAGCAAAAGTTAAAGATAGATTTGAATTATTTTACCTGCACTAATTTGCCCAAAGCTTAAGCCAATGATGGTAGGCTTATAAGTCTTTTACTCCAGAACACCCATTCCCAACATCACTTGGAAGGGCTACAAGCTGTTTTACACATGGAAGATGACGATGTAAGGTGAAACTAGTTTTCTTTTTTCTTTAATTTTGTCACTGGGTTTTGAAGAAAGGATATTTATGTGTAGTACTTTGTTATAACTTACAACTGAATTTACCAAAAGCTTAAGATAATAAGTGGCGGTCCAACATTTGTTTATACAAATGCATGCGATAATGTTATCTAACTTTTCCAACCTGGGTGTATTATACCTGTTAGTTATTTGATAAATTTAATACATGAACATTTTCTTGCAATATGTCTCCATAATTTCTCATTTGTGTTCTAAGAGCTTTGCAGTAGTTTTGTCTACATAAGGTGTGAGTTTAGCTTCGTATAAATGATTTTGAAGTTTCTAATGAACGATATATTTAGATTTAATTTATGTCTATTAAAATTTACATACTCCCCTATATCACTGCCAAATTGTACGTCATGCATTCCATAAACATATGAAGTTTTTTAGAAGTTTCATGCTGCTTATCCAAGTAATCTCTTGTTGTCCTACTAAATGTCATTCTATATTAAGCAAAGGGTATGGTTATCAAACACCTACCTTCATTGCATACTGAGTTCTTGCACATTGACGTATAAATGTGCGAGTTATTGCAAATAGCTGTCTTCTGCTCGGTATTCAACCCAAAGTAAATATAACAGTTAATTGACCAAGCTAGAGTTAAGCTTAAAAAATGAGCGATGAACTTTAACAAGGCATGTTTTTCCATGTTGGCTCAAATAAGTTAAACTTTATAACTCTATTTGAAAGTTAAATTAGGTATATTATTTAAATTTGATCTTTGAAAATATGTAATATAGCAGAAATGTGTAGTAGTAGTTTAATAAAGGAATTGGTAAGCAAGCTAGGTTTACTGCAACAAAAGTTATAATCATGCACAAGAGAATCCAGAAAAGGTAATGATCAATTATTATATGCTCATCTAGTAACATTTACCATCTAATTCTTACCTATTATGTATTGTGGTCAACTATGCATTATATATTAAAGTATCAAATGATAATGTTATGTGACAACTGAACATCTCAAAATTTGTAACCATCATTGAATGTTAGAAAAGTTAAAATTTGTAATCATCATTGACTGTTAGAAAAGTTAAGTTGAACTTGCTATTTACTAACAGTTCTTGTTAATCCGACGCAGCAGAGACAAACTTGTAATATGAGATTACGGTTCTATATTGTAGATAGCCCCAGCTCGAAGTAGGTTAGGGCAAGTTCAAGCTAGGGCTAAACTTGCATAGGCTCAATTAACCTGGCTTGTTCCTTAATTTCCGCCTTTTTTCATTGTCATTGGCATTCGACAGAGCCTATATATTAGAGAAGAGAGTTCCCGCAAAGGGAGAAAATTACTCCTTGGGGAGAACCAAACGACAACGTCCTACAAAGGAAGGAAGTAACATACCGCTGCAATAAGCTCATTAGAATGTTTCCTCAAAATCCCAATATATCAGTTAGACACAGAATTCCTTAAAGAAATGCTCGTGCATGCCATTCATTCCACTCTGATTATCCACCATTGTGTTCTTTTGAACATCCAAATTCACTGCTGAGTTTCTTGTTGGGAGCTTTGCTAAAGAAGGAGAGATGCACGGAGGCGACCATTGCGTTTAAATGAGTAGCATTGGATGCGAAGGATTTGATCTCAGCTGTTCACCTGCTAGATTAAATCTGCACCTTTGATGCCGAAACAAAGTGATAGGATTTAGGGCTGAAATTTGGTAGTTTTTATTGAAATCAAAGAGGAATACAAGATAAACGACCTCTTTCGAGAGGGAGCCGACTCTCCACAATAGATCTATGACAAACAACTACTAAACTCACTAGATCTATGAACTACCACTCTAAAATTAGGGTTTATCACTAAAAATTTGCATAAGAACAAATGACGGCTGCCCTAAACATATATATGAGCAGATCTGGTCATATAAGAAAAATCACTAAATCAGCCTAAAACCTTCCAAAATGGAAATTACTAAATCCGCCCTAAACCTTCCAAACATGCCCGACGACTAATTTTGTTCCGCTGATCTCGCCTTGCGTCTTCTCTGCTGATACGTAATGATCTCATCATTATCTCTCCAAAAGAACCACCTTGTCCTCAAGGTGGAAATCAGGAAATCTCTGCTCAATGACACCGTAGGGCTCCCATGTCATCTCATGGTCTGTTAGGCCTGACCACCTAACCAGAACCTCGCGCTCCATGTCTGCTCCTGGTGAACTCCTATCACCTTCGATGGCTTCAAAAGCACCTCCATGTCAGCTGTCAGCGTTGGTGGTAGCAAAGAAGACGTCGTGTGGTCTTCGATGGCGCGTCACAACTGGGAAACATGAAATACGGGGTGAATTGCTGAATCTGTGGGGTAACCTTAACCGATAAGACATCTGTCCAATGCGCGCCTCCACCTGGTAAGGGCCAAAGTAACGAGGAGATAACTTTTCATTCCTCCAGTGAGCTAGTGATATCTGTCTGTAAGGGCGAAGCTTCAAGTACACCATGTCACCCTCTGCAAACTGACTGTCCCGCCTGTGCCCGTCAGCTTAGGCCTTCATCAGCTGTTGTGCCTGCAACAAATGATGCTTCAACTCCTGAAGCATCTAGTCCCTCCTAATAGCTGCTCCACCTGAGAGACTGGTGTGGAACCCCGACCGTAATGTAGCAAATACGTGGGTCCCTCCCGTACAACACCCTGAAAGGAGTGGTCTGAGCCCCCGTATGGAACGAAGTATTATACCAATACTCAGCCCATGCCAACCACTTGGCCCACTGCTTCGACGCATCCAAGATGAAGCAGCAGAGATATTTCTTGATACTCATGTTGACGACCTTCGTCTGGCCATCAGTCTGTGGATGGTACACCGTGCTCTGCTTCAGCTTTGTCCCCTGCATCTTGAAAAGCTCTCTAAAAGTGGCTGAAAAAACCTTGTCCCTGTCTGTAACGATCGCCTCTAGTACCTATGCAATCGAACCACCTCCTTGATGAATAATGCTGATATTGTCACTGTCGAGTATGGATGCCTCAACGCCACGAACTGTGCGTACTTGCTCAGCCTATCAACCCCCACCATGATAACTGCGTATCCCTCCGACTTCGACAGTCCGTCGATGAAGTCCATGGTGACCTCCTCCCAAACCCGGTCTGGCAACAAGAGCGACTGTAACAATCCTCCCGGAGCTGCCGCCATATACTTGTGACCCTGGCAAACGTCACATTTGGCTACCCATGCTGCCATATCCTTCTTCATCCCCTCCCAATAGACTTCCCTGCTCAAGCGCTGGTAAGTCTTGAGGACACCCGAATGGCCTCCCACTGCACTCCCATGGAACTCCTGTAGTAGTATAGGAATGTGAGTTGAGCTCCTTGGTAAAACCAAACATCCCTTATGCAATAAGCGTTGCCCGTCCAACTCGTATCCTGGATGTGTTGCTGGATCTTGAAGTAATGTTGCCCTAATCTTGCCCAGCTCTCCATCCTCTCCTATCTCCCTCATCAGTGGCTCCAAATCCAACAATACCGGCAACGACAGAGCCGCCAGCTGAGAGTCTACCTCCCTCCTCGACAAGGCATCAACTGCCTTGTTCTCCAATCCCGGCCTATATTGAATCTCAAACTTATACCCCTTAAGCTTCGTCAGCCACTTCTGATATTTCCCCGTAACCATCCGCTGATCTAACAAGAACTTGAGGCTCCTCTAATCAATACGCACCAGAAATGGTCGGCCCAGCAAGTATGGCCTCCATTTCTGAACTGCGAGGACTATGGCCATCAGCTCGCTCTCATACATGGACTTAAGACGTGCTTTAGCTGACAACACCTGACTGAAGTACGCGACTGGCCTCTGGTCCTGCATCAGGACCGCTCCCAGCCCATATCTAGATGCGTCGGACTCCTCCACAAATGACCTACTAAAATTCGGAAGTGCCAACACAGGTACGCTCGTCATAGCCCTTTTCAGGGCCTCAAATGCAGCAGTGGATTCCTCCCCAGTGAAAATTGTCCTTCAGTTGCTCCGTCAGAGGCCAAGCAATATTGCTGTAGTGCTTGACGAACTTCTTATAATAGCCCGTCAAGCCTAAGAATCCCCACAATCCCCGTAATGTGGTAGAGCACGGCCACTCCACCATCGTCGCGATCTTCGAACTCTCCGCCTCTACACCATCAACTGAGACTATATGCCCCAGATACTCCACGCTCCGCTGGCAAAACAAACACCTCTTCCTGGTGGCAAAAAGCTGATGATGCTGTAACTCCTGTAGCACCATCGTCATGTGCTCCACATGCACCTCTCTGGTCTGACTGTAAACTAGTATGTCGTCGAAGAAGACGAGCACGAATCTCCGCAGGTAAGGTCTGAACACATTGTTCATCAAGGCCTGGAATGTAGCTGAGGCGTTGGTCAACCCGAAGGGCATGACCAAAAACTCATAATGGCCTTCATGGGTCCTGAAGGCCGTCTTCTCCACATCTTCCCCCCTCATTCAGATCTGGTAATAGCCTGATTTCAAGTCGATCTTCGAAAATATTGTGGCCCCTTGTAACTCATCCAGTAATTCATCGATCACTGGAATAGAAAACTTGTCTGATACAGTTTCCTTATTCAGTGTCCGATAGTCTACACAAAATCTCCAGCTTCCATCCTTTTTCTTCACGAGTAACACCGGGCAGGAGAAGAGGCTAGTGCTGGGCTGGATCACTCCCGCCTGTATCATCTCATCCACCATCTTCTCGATCTCCCCCTTCTGAATCTGAGGGTAGCGGTAAGGCCTTAAACTGATCGACGCAACACCCTCCTTGAGCACTATGGAATGCTTGTGGTCTCGTGGGGGTGGAAGTCCATGAAGTTCCTGAAAGACCTCCCCAAACTGGCCCGGTACTTGTCGTATCTCTGCTGGTATGTCCATCTCCTGGCCTGCTGTCTCTACCGTTAAACCCTGCAGCTCCACCAAGAAACCTCTACACTTCGCCTGTAAGGTTCTAGCCATCACCTTCAGGAAAACCCGTGAACGGCACAGGTCTGGATCCCCTTGACGTGTCACCGACTTGCCCCCTCCTGGTAATCGATCCGAAGCAACTTCCAATTAGTCCTGGTCTCTCCCAAACTCTGCAACCATCTCATCCCCAAAATAACGTCTGCTACCCAGATCCAGCGGTAGAAATTCCTCCACAATTCTGACCCCTTGGAGGGTCAGCACCACGCCCGGGCATACTCCCCTCCCACGCTCTACCTGGCCGGTACCCATCATCACCCTAAAATTACTTGTATTTACCAACTCTAACCCATGCTGCGCTACCACTCGGTTGGAAATAAAGTTGTGAGTAGTCCCACTATCAATCAGCATCGTCACCTTCTGCTCCGATATCTCCCCGATCAACTTCATAGTGTGGTTCGGTGTGAACCATACTACGA
Source organism: Scilla litardierei (assembly GCA_030789695.1). Classification (NCBI taxonomy): domain Eukaryota; kingdom Viridiplantae; phylum Streptophyta; class Magnoliopsida; order Asparagales; family Asparagaceae; genus Scilla; species Scilla litardierei. The sequence continues at coordinate 338,156,055 of CM061133.1, forward strand.
AGTTGAGTGATACCTCCGCTACATCCAAATATGTGTGCTCCTGCTCCACATCTGTCTCCTCCAAGGGATGCTCAATGGCCTCCTCAACATCTGCCTCTCCGTCCTCCTCATGTACCAAGAGTACCTGTAAGGACTGCTCCCGACATCTATGTCCAGAGACGTACTTCTCATCACATCGGAAACACAGCTCATTCGCCTTCTTATTCGCTCACTCTGTCTCTGACATCCTCCGAAAAGGCCCACTAGACTGTGCGACGTTACTCTTCTCCTTGCTCGTCTGATTTCTCCCAGTCTGCCCTCCTACGGCTGCTGGCTTCTGCCCTCTTGCCTGTCATGTCCTGTGAAAAGTCGCCTCGCTCCAACCTCCCTGCGCTCGCCGCTCAGCTGTGTTCTTATCCTCCGCCATCTGCGCCAGCTCCATAACATCCATCAACTCCCTCCGCAGCTGCATGCGTAGCTCTGCCCGAATGTCGGACTTAAGACCCTTCAGGAAGTTTTCCATCAAAGCTGCCTCCGAAATCCCTCTCACATGGCCACTGAGCGCTTCAAATCGCTCTATATATTCCTTCACGGTATCCCCTTGCTGGAGAGCCAAGAGCTGCTTGTACAAGTCACCTCCGCGGGTATCTCGAAAAAGATCCAGTAAGCACTCCTTGAACTCATCCCAGGATCTGACCTGTCGCCACTGCTGTCTCCACTGGTACCATGCAATGGCCTTTCCCTCCAAACAGAGCCATGCCGCCTGCAATTTCTCAGGCTTCGTCAACACATTCACTTGAAAATACCTCTCCGCCCTGTAGATCCACGCATATGGGTCCTCTCCTTCGAAAACATGCATCTTCAACTTCCTGACCCTGTTCTCCAACCCAAAGTTTCTCTGATTCGCCCTCCTTATTGGCAGACCAAAATGGAACTAGTGCTGCGCATTATGTTGGGCCCTCCCTTCATCCCACAATTCTCCTCCGGTGCCACCATTGTCCCAACCTCCCTCGTCCCCAACTGGATCTCGATGCTTCCAAGGGTTACCCCAAGGATCTCTATGACCTCCTCCTTATTGTCGGGCTCACACTGGAGGCCACTCCCTTCCTGCATGGTTCACCAACGTCCATGGTCCTTGAGGATGGTCTTCAGGGTGCTTGGTTGCAAAATAAGAATGCGTCGGGCCATGACGAACACCTGAACTAGCTCCTGGGGGCTGTTGCAGCCCCCCACTTGTGCCATGGGGGTCTCTGCACCCCCAGGAGTCACCTGGAGGCCGAGCGCCCCCTCATGTGCCCTGGGGGTCGGGCGGCCCCCAGGATGGCCCTGGGGGTCCGTGCGGCCCCCAGGATGAGGATGATCCTGGGGTTTGCACGGCCCCCAGGGATGTTCCTTTGGCTGCGTGAAAGGGCCAGAGGGGTCGTCGGCCCCCCAATGGGGGTTAGGATGCCGATGGTCTTTTCCTAGCGCCTCACTCCATCCGGATCTGCTCCCTCGTGATCTTCGCCGTCTTTCCCGGTCGTCTCCTCGTCCAAGATCACGAGCTTGCTCTTCCCCTTGTCCAAATATGATTCTTTTGGCCATAGATCTGAAGAATGGGTACCAAAGTTACCATTTTGGACTCATCTTCCTCGCGACGAAGGTTGCCTTGGTTCTCCATCCACGCCTTCATCATTGCCGGAGACCAGCGGAGACCTTCCCCTTGACGAAGTCGGTCTTTTTATCCATGGCATCAACCTTCACATCATTAGCATCAACCATCTCCTTTAGGGCATCGATCTCCCCCACCTTCTTCTCTAAATCTTCCATCTTGGAACTCACTCTCGTAGCCGCCATGTTGGATCTTCGCTTTGATACCAATTTGATAGGATTTAGGGCTGAGGTTTGGGAGTTTTTATTGAAATCAATGATGAATACAAGATAAACGACCCCTTTCGAGAGGGAGCCAACTCTACACAATAGATCTACGACAAACAATTACTAAACTCACTAGATCTATGAACTATCACTCTAAAACGGGGGGTTATCACTCAAAATTCGCATAAGAACAAATGACGGATGCTCTAAACATATATTGGAGCAGATCTGGTCATATAAGGAAAATTACTAAATCAGCCCAAAAACGTCCAAAAATGGAAATTACTAAATCAGCCCAAAGCCTTCGAAAAATGCCCGGCGACTAATTTTGCTCCGCTGTTCTCTCCTTGCGTCTTTTCTGCTGATACATAATGATCTCATCACAAAGCATCTAGCTACCGTCGATCATCACTTAAAGGAGAGGGGCCCGCAGCAGTTAGCTTCTAAACTGCTTGAAGAGCATTGTTCATCTTCCTTCTTCATTCAGCCAGAGGAATGGGTTCAGCGGCGGAAGCTTCTTCAATAGGCCGGTAATTTGCTCAATTTGCCCACATAATCTCTTAGGATCCACTGTTGCAGGTTAGAAAAAGAGTTGAAGGGTTTCTCTAACTTCATCGGCCTAAATCTTACCACAATCACTTCTTTGAACTGCCTCCATACAAAGAATTCTGTAAATTAATTTTCCCCACTCATGCCACTGAAAAGCTTCTTCCCGCATGTAGAAAGCACAATTTCTCACCCAATTACTCATGGAAGTAGCATAGTAATAAAAAATCTGATGTACCTAGCTTAACCAAGGTATGACGTCCTCGGTCCCTTTGAACATAGGAAATTCTGACTTCACGATCCTTGGTTGTGGCATTGGTGGATTCCCCACGTCTCAGATGATCACTCTTCTTTCAGAACTTTTCTTTACTGAAAGTTGAGGTTGTCAATAGGATTATTGGATGTTAACTTCCTGGCATTGCCCCGTGCTTCTTCACGCTCCAAGTTACTAGGAAAGCCTTCAACCTTGTTGATCAACCTTTGGATTTGGGTTTTGAGTATGCTAAACTGGGAATTTAATTTGCCATCAATTTCCAATTTAAGGTTGGAAATCTGAGAGTTCATTGTGTCATCCAGCTCCGTAATCTTTGAGGGTTGAAGCGCCAAAGAATTTCTAACCTTAAAGAGATTCTCCCCTTGATTGCTCAATTGCTCCCCTTGATACTTGAAAGCAGCTTCCATGACCCTCATTTTTTCTTCCCATGGCCTTTTCCTCATCCTTAGAACGTCTTTTCCCATGGCTCACGGCTTGCTCTGATACCAAATGTTGAGACCTTGTCTCAACACGATTAGTTGCGCACGACATTGCAGCTTAAAAATTGAGAATGTGCGCTAAAATTAAACTGGATTGAATTGGAAAGAAAATTTGCAGGGGAAATTTTATTGATGCAAAGAAGGAAAATTACAAAAAGAATTACAATAGCTCATAGAATTTTCCTATGATCCCTCTTCTTACATTTCGTCGTCTTATATAGAGATGTCGGGGAATTTGAACAGCCCAAATGAACAATCCAACGAATTCAATTACAAAACCGACAACAGCAGGTTCTACCGCTAATCAAACTACTAACTACAAACGGATTCTGTTGGATTTTCTGTTAAATAGCTAGAAGCTTCCGCCGTTGAACCCATTCCTCTGGCTGAACGAAGGAGGAAGATGATTAGTGCTCTTCGGGCAATTGAGAAGCTAACTGCTGTGGGCCCATCTCCTTTAAGTGATGTGATGCGGCGCGTGAGGTTGTGGCCCAAGAGGAGGTGCGGGTTTATGCAAGGAGGGGAAGGCGTGGGTCCACGGACTCGACGACAAACTTGTAAATTCTGATACTTCATGGTGGGCTGTTTCGTCATTGACTAATTGTGCAATTAGCCTCCCATAAGTAAGGGGCCGGCCGGCCCTAGAAGGGTTATCGAAGATTTGTGTTGTGAGTTCTTTTCATCCTTAAGCCCTAGTTTAATCCCTAGTTAATTGTTCTTCCATTCGTAATTGTTATTTTAGCTAGTAGATTGATTAATAGTATTAATCCTATTGTTTCAGATCTGCAACTAGTATTAAAAACCCTATTTTTATTGTTTCCCCACCTTAAAAGTTCCCTTTTTAGTCCACTAAAAAGCCCTAATCGCACCAGTTTGGTATCAGAGCACGTGATCCATGTCGACGACGAGATCCAAGGAGCGGATTGACTTGTTGGAAGAGTGGATGTAGAAATTTGAAAGCAAAATTGAAGAAGAAATCCAAGGGGTAAAGAAGCATGTGGCCGATCAATTGGATCGGCTATTTGCGTAACTCATGGATCTTATGCAACAAAACTCGGCGGCAACAAATCAAAGCATAGCGGAACTTGGGGAAAGGCTAGATCTGGGGAAAAAGTCGCCACCTTTGTTGAAGGAGAAGGAGAAGGAGAAAAACGAGATCTTGCAAGAAGAGGTTCTCGTCAACGTCGAAACTTACTTTGTGGAGGACGAAGAGGATGCAGCGAAAGGAGGACAATCATATCTGGGGCTACAACACCCTCAGACAGTGCCGTCCGACGTCCTCGCTACCTCCGGGAGGTGCGCTGGCCCAAGGTGGGCCGACCAACCCCCGACAGTAGCCCGGAGGCCCGCCGAACTCGCATGGGGCCCGACAAGCCCCGCCTATCCTCGGGGAGGCCCCGCCGTCCCAGTTCTGGGGCCAGCAGCCCCCGTCAACCCTTTTTGAGGCTCTGGCGAGCCCAAGAGGGGGTCGACAGGCCCCACCCAATAATTCTGGGGGCCTGTCGGCCCTAATGGGGACTGATAGGCCCCACCACCCCATCTAGAGACTTCGTGGGCCCAGTACAGGGCCCGACAAATATAGCCGCCTCCGTTTTAGTCCCAGAATGGTCTGATTGGAGGACTTCAGCACCCAGGAGCACATCAACAATTTTATGGAGGGCCGTCGACTCATCTCCCACCTTTTGGTAGAGTGTCGGGAGATTGGAGAGGGCTTCAGGGCATACACAAAGAACCCAGGGGAACTACGAACGATAACATGGAGATGATCGGGGTGGTGGAACAGATTAGGGCGACGTGCTGTGGGATGGTGTAGATGGGGGAACCCGGAACCCCGCTGTGGGGTATGTGCACGATGGACTGCATCCGTTTCGACAGGGGCGCCAGGACCGTCCACAGGAGAGGGGGTCCAAGAGGATTTGCTGCGGAGAACCAGGTGAGGAAGCTGAAGATGTCCATTTTCGAGGGTGGGGATCCCGATGACTGGTTGTACCACGTGGAGAGATATTTCGAGTTGTCAGTGGGAGTTTGCTTGGAGGGAGATGCACTGTGATGGTTTAGATGGACACATCACCAGAGGCCGTTCCGTACGTGGGAGGAGTTCACCACCTTCTTGTTGGAGCGTTTTGGGAAGGTGCGGGCTGGTGGGGCTTATGAGAGGTTGTATGCATTGATGCAGGATGGGACCGAGAGAGACTACATTAAGAAGTTCGAGATGCTATGTAGCAGAGTTCACGGAGTATCAGGAGAGTCCTTAGAAGGATACTTTATGAAGGGGTTGAAACCCACTATCTGATCGAGGCTTAGACTCTAGCGGCCTGGGGATCTGCGAGAGATGATGAATTTGGCGAGGATAGTGGAGGATCATCAGGACTCAAAGAGGATGGCCCGTGGGGCACGGGGTGTCACCTCTTTTCGAGGACAGGTGCCTGAAGGAGGACAGAAGGCAACCACTACTTAAGGAGTCACATTAGCCAGCAAGGAGAAGAGGGTAGAGCCACGACCTGGAGGTCAGATATAGAGGATGATTGAGGCAGAGATTCGGGACAAGCGTATCAAGGGTCTGTGCTTCAAATGTGATGAGAGATTCACTCCTGGACATCGGTGTGGGGACTGTACTATTCAGATTATGATAGTGAACGATGAGGAGGAGTATGAGGTGGTAGAGCTCGAGGCTGGTAAGGATGAGGATGTGGAGTACCAGCACTTGGACGTAGCTGAGCTTTCCCTCAATTCCGTGGTGGGGTTCACACCGAACCACACCATGAAATTGGTGGAAAGGTGGCCGATCATGATGTGATTGTGTTTGTGGATAGTGTGGCTACCCATAACTTCATCTCCAGCAGATTAGTAGATGAGAAGAGGCTACAGCTTAGTGAGACAGTGAGATATGTAGTGTTGGGCACGAGTCAGGTGGCGTAGAGTAGCGATGTCTGTCGGGGCATTATCATGACTATTCAGGAGATACAGATCATCACGGATTTCCTTCCTCTGGAGTTGGGGAGCACAGATATCATCCTGGGGATGAAGTGATTGCAGACATTGGGGGAGACCAAAACCAACTGGAAACTACTCAGATTGGAGTACCAGGACGGAGGGAGGACAGTGGTGTTACAGGGGATCCCAGCTTATGTCGTACCACGGTTTTCTATAAAGCCATGACGCGCGCTTCACATGTCAGGAGGGGGCTACTTAATGGAGCTTCAGGAGGTGTCACTGGAGGAGAGGATGGCGGATCAGGAGCAAGGGATGACACGGGAGTTAGAGCAGCTGCTGGGCTAGTATAAGGATGTATTTCAGACTTAGCAGGAGCTTCTGCCACTTAGGTATCATGAGCACGCCATAGTTTTGAGAGAGGGGGTGTCACCTATCGGCGTTTGGCCATATAGATACCATCGGGTGCAGAAGGATGAGATCGAGAGGATGGTTGTCGAGATGTTGCAGGCATGTGTGATTCAGCCAAGTGTAAGCCCATTTTCTAGCCCAGTCATGTTTGTGAAGAAGGATGGTAGTTGGAGATTCTACGTGAACTACCGAGCACTGAATAAGGAGACGATGCCAAATAGGTTTCATATTTCAGTGATCGACGAGTTACTTGACGAGCTCCATAGGGCAGCGATATTCTCGAAGATCGATCTAAAGTCTGGGTACCATCAGATCTAGATGAGGGCAGCCGACGTGTCAAAGACGGCGTTCAGGACTCATGAGGGGCACTACGAGTTCCTTGTCATGCCTTTTGGCTTGACGAATGCTCCCGCGACTGTCCAGGTCTAGATGAACACGGTGTTTCGGCCCTACTTAAGGAGGGTTGTCTTGGTATTTTTCGATGCCATACTTATTTACAGTCGCATCGTGGAGGAATATGTAGGGCATTTGTAGGCGGTGTTGCATGCGCCCACATGTGGAGTATTTGGGACACGTGGTTCAGCTGAGGGCGTGGCAGCAGATCGGGAGAAAATTGCTGCGATGTTAGACTGGCCGCGGTCCACGACACTACGAGGCTTACGGGGCTTCTTGGGCATTACATGATACTACATGAAGTTTGTTCAGGGGTACACGTATGCGTGGCCATTGATGTAGCAGCTCAAGAAGGACAACTTCATGTGGGGGTGAGGAGGTTACCAGGGCATTTGAGGCTCTGAAGCAGGCGATGACGACGGTACCAGTGTTAGCTTTACCAGACTTCAGCAAGTCCTTCGTGATAGACACAAATGCTTCAGGATATGGATTGGGGGCTGTGCTGATGCATGACCAGCGGCCAGTAGCCTATTTCAGTCAGACTCTGTCAGCACAAGCCAGCCTAAAATCAGTTTACGAGAGGGAGTTGATGGTGATTGTGCTCTCCATTCAGAAGTGATGGCCCTATTTACTTGGGAGGAGATTTATTTTGAGGACCGACCTGAGGAGTTTAAAGTACATATTTGAGCAGTGCATATTGGAGCAGTGCATGGTCACTGAGAAGAATCAGAAATGGCTTTGCAAGCTGGTTCACTACACCTTTGAGTTACAGTACCAGTCATTATTGGAAAACAAGGCATCAGATGATTTGTCACACAGAGAGGAGATCGCAGAGGTGGCAACAATATTAGTACATGTCCTACTAAACTTGGAGCCCCTTGGGAGAGAGATTGAGTATGAGGTTGGCACGGATACAGGAGGCACTATAGTAGGGCTTAGCAGATCATCCCGGGTACACTTTGAGCGGACAGAGGTTGCTATATCAGGGGAGGTTGGTGATATCCAAGGAGTCTACTTACATTCCCTTAATATTTCAGGAGTTCCATGCCGGCTCAGTGGGAGGGCACTTGGGGGTAGATCAGACGTATATGTGAATGACTAGGGAGTTGTACTGGCCGAGGATGAAGCGGGACATTGCTAGGATGATAACAGAGTGTGACGTTTGTCAATGCCACAAATATTTAGCGATGGCTCCTATGGGACTACTACAGCCACTAGCTCTGTCGGAGAGGGTTTATGAGGATATTAGCATGGATTTTATTGAGGGGCTACCACGTTCAGAGGGCTTCACTGTTATACTTGTAGTAGTGGACCGTCTCAGTAAGTATGCATACTTCATTCCTTTGCGGCATC